>LR738713.1:684811343-684916232 GCA_902687465.1 Secale cereale
GGGGGGAGTAAAATTAGTGATAGTCTAAATTATAAAACGAACACGCTCGTGTGGTTTAAATGGGTTGTTGTCTGTGCGGCCCATGTTGCACTTGTAAGCTCTTTTTTAGTATTTATAAAAAGTATGTAAATTATAATGGTAGTAATAAAAATAACATTCAAACATTCATGTGTTATAAACAATATACATAAAAATGTACGTACTAAAATGTTCTAGTAATTTTTAAAAGTATTAATGAAAATGTTTGTTCCATCATTTTGTACAATTTAAATATAAGCTATGAGGTAATAGTTTTGTACATTTACTAAATAATTAATAGTTTTGTATGTACTAACGGTTTTCAATATAATCCACATGTAAATAAGTAAATATTTTTTTTAAATTACATGATTTTTTAAATAAGTCATTTTGTTTGTATGTATAATATTTATAACACGTCAATACTGGAAATATATTTACTGTGATATTAGTTTACAAAATTTTAAAAAAAATATAAGATGTGCAAAATGATTTGCACTGATTGCATCCCATTTAAAAGAGACGAACATGTTCATATATAAGACATTAATGAAGTTATCGTTATTGGTCATGCAAAAGTGTATAGCGGAGTGGCTCAGGCCAGCATTTGCTAGCCCCACATCGCAAGTTTGAGTCACAAATGTCCCAATTTTTTCATTGATTTCCCATTTGTGCCGACATGTGGGGCCCACTAGTCATAGAGACATATATATATAGCAAGGCATCTTTTTTTGCTTGGTATAGCAAGGCATCTGTTGAAAGTAAGTCCCATTCCACGTGTGCATGCTAGTCAAAATACGATGCCACATCAAAGCGTTATACGCCCGCGGATTGGATTAGCACCGTATTTGCACGCTCGTGCCAAGTTCTAGAACCAGTTCGGTGTATTTTTCAAGTTCATGCACTAAAGTGAACATTGGTGACAAGTTTAAGCACCACTGGTGATATTACCTCTAGTTTAAACTAGTAATGGCGCACTGTGGAACAGTGCGCCATTAGTAGTTTTGCAAAAAAAAAGAATAAAAAATATAATAAAAAAAGAACATTAGTGGCGCACTTTCCTGCAGGTGCGCCATTACTAGTTACAACTAGTAATGGCGCACTTTGTCTGGATGCGCCATTAGTATGTTTGGACAGGCGCACTAGTTCAAAAAAAAACTTTTTGATACTAATGGCGCACCCTGGGCCAGGTGCGCCATTAGTAGTTTGAACTCTAATGGCGTATCAGTGGGTGGTGCGCCATTAGTATATACTAATGGCGCACTGCTTGTCTGGTGCGCCATTAGTATCAATTCCATCTATAGTCCTTTTCCTAGTAGTGACGCTTGCACGACACGGAGAGCACCATAGGACAGCACCAATAATAAAACATGCAATTCAAACCAGTCACGATCATCAATTAACCCATAGGACAAAACAAATCTACTCAAACATCATAGGATAGCCATACATCATTGGGAAATAATATATAGCGTTGAGCACCATGTTTAAGTTGAGATTACAGCAGGTAGAAGAGGGGTTACACCGCTACATAGAGGGGGGAAGAGTTGGTGATGACGGCGGTGAGGTTGTTGGTGTAGATTGCGGTGACAATGATGGCCCCGGCGGCACTCCGGTGCCACCGGAAGCGAGGGGGAGACAGCCCCCCTCCTTCTTCTTCTTCCTTGACCTTCTCCCTAGATGGGAGAAGGGTTTCCCCTCTGGTCCATGGTCTCCATGGCGTGGGAGGGGCGAGAGCCCCTCTGAGATTGGATCCGTCTCTCTATCTCTCTCTGTTTCTGCGTTCTCAGATTCTGGCCCTTCACCATTTCTTCTATTCCCGGAGATCTGTAACTCCGATTGGGCTGAATTTTGGACACGATTTTTATCCGGATATTAGCTTTCTTGCGGCAAAATAAGGGCATCAACTGCCTTACGGAGTGGCCACGAGGGCCCAGGGCGCGCCTGCCCTCCTAGGCGCGCCCCCACCCTCGTGGGCCACTCGGGCATCGTCTCATGTTGGTTCCGCTTCCCAAAATTCACATATATTCCAAAAAAAAAATTCTTCGTCTGTTTTTATCCCGTTTGGACTCTGTTTGATATGGATATTCTGCGAAACAAAAAACATGCAACAAATAGGAACTGGCACTGGGCACTGGATCAATATGTTAGTCCCAAAAATAGTATAAAAAATTGCCAAAAGTATATGAAAGTTGTAGAATATTGGCATGGAACAATCAAAAATTATAGATATGACAGAGACGTATCAGCATCCCCAAGCTTAATTCCTGCTCGTCCTTGAGTAGGTAAATGATAAAAAAAGATAATTTTTGATGTGGAATGCTACCTAGCATAATCTTGATCATGTAATCTAATCATGGCATGAATATTAAGACACGAGTGATTGAAAGCAATAGTCTATCGTTTGATATAAAAGAATTTAATACTCGGGCATCCCAACAAACAATCAAGTCTTTCAAAATATCAATGCCAAAGAACGTTATCCCTACAAAATCATATAGTCTTTTATGGTCCCTTTTCTTAACACAAGGTACCCCTCATGCCCCTCCCGGTGTCAGCCAAGCAATTGTTTTCATACTTTACTTTTTCGAACTTTTTCAACTCTTTAGGCAATACATGAGCGTGAGCCATGGACATAGCACTATGGGTGGAATAGAAGGTGGTAGTAGACAAAAGTAGGGAGAAAGTCTCACATCGACTAGGCGTATCAATGGGCTATGGAGATGCCCATCAATAGATATCAATGTGAGTGACTAGGGATTGCCATGTAACGGATGCACTAGAGCTATAAGTGTATGAAAGCTCAAAAGAAAACTAGTGGGTGTGCATCAACTTGCTTGCTCACGAAGACCTAGGGAATTTGTGGAAGCCCATCGTTGGAATATACGAGCCAAGTTATATAATGAAAATTCCCACTAGTATATGAAAGTGACTAAACATGAGACTCTCTATCATTAAGAACATGGTGCTACTTTGAAGCACAAGTGTGGAAAAAGATAGTAACATTGTCCCCTTTTTCTTTTCCTTTTTTTCCTTTTTCTTTTTTTGGGCCTTCCTTTTTTTATTTGGCCTTTCTCTTTTTTTGGCCTTTTTTTCTTTTGGCCTTTCTTTTTTTCCTCAAGGGACAATACTCTAATAATGATGATCATGATACGTCTCCAACGTATCTATAATTTTTGATTGTTCCATGCTATTATTTATGATGTTTTGGATGTTTAATGAGCTTTGCTATACACTTTTATATTATTTTTGGGACTAACCTATTAACCCAAAGGCCCAGTCTAGATTGCTGTTTTTTTGCCTATTTCAGGGTTTTACAGAAAAGGAATATCAAACGGAGTCCAAACGGAATGAAAACTTTGGGAGAGATATTTTTGGAGCGATATCTTCATGGGAGACTTGAGAACCACGAAATAGGGCACACATGGCGTCCACGAGGGTGGGGGGCGCGCCCCCCTACAGGGCGCGCCCCTGCCTCGTGGGCCCCACGTTGGTCCCCCGGTGCCCTCCTTCCTCCTATATATACCTATGTACCCCGAAAACATTAGAAGAGAAGAGAAAACCCTAGTTCCATCGCCGCAACCTCCTGTTCCCGTGAGATCCCATCTTGGGGCCTGTTCCGGTGCTCCGCCGGAGGGGGCATCTACCATGGAGTGCTTCTACATCAACACCATCGCCTCACCATGAGTTGTGAGTAGTTTACCACAGACCTTCGGGTCCATAGTTAGTACCTATATGGCTTCTTCTCTCTCTTTGGATCTCAATACCAAGTTCTCCTCGGTCTTCGAGGAGATCTATTCGATGTAATCTCTTTTTGCTGTGTGTTTGTCGAGATCCGATGAATTGTGGGTTTATGATCAAGATTGTCTACGAGAAATATTTGGTTCTTTTCTGAATTATTTTATGTATGATTATAATATCCTTGCAAGTCTCTTCGAATTATTGGCTTGGTTTGGCCTACTAGATCTATAGTTCTTTCAATGGGAGAAGTGTTTGGCTTTGGGTTCAATCTTGTGGTGTCCTTTCCCAGTGACAGTAGGGGCAGCAAGGCACGTATTGTATTGTTGCCATCGAGGATAAAAAGATGGGGTTTATATCATATTGCTTGAGTTTATCCCTCTACATCATGTCATCTTGATTAAGGCGTTACTCTGTTCTTATGAACTTAATACTCTAGATGCATGCTGGATAGCGGTCGATGTGTGGAGTAATAGTAGTAGATGCAGAATCATTTCGGTCTACTTGTCACGGACGTGATGCCTATATAAAATTATCATGCCTAGATATTCTCATAATTATTCGCTTTTCTATCAATTGTGCGATAGAAATTTGTTCACCCACCGTAGAATTCTGCTATCATGAGAGAAGCCACTAGTCAAACCTATGCCCCCTGGGTCTATTCTCAACATATCAATCTACTATCTACTTTACGTTACCGTTTTTACTTTATGTTCTTATATCCAAAAATACCAAAAATATCAAACTATCATATCTATCAGATCTCACTTTCATAAGTAACCGTAAAGGGATTGACAACCCCTTATCGCATTGGCTGCGAAGTTCTTATTTGTTTGTGCAGGTGTGAGGGACTCGCGCGTGGTCTCCTACTATATTGATACCTTGGTTCTAAAAAACTGAGGGAAATACTTACGCTACTGTGCTGCATCACCCTTTCCTCTTCGAGGGAATACAACACAAGCTCGAGAAGTAGCAAGAATAATTTCTGGTGCCATTGCCAGGGAGGCTTACGCAAAAGTCATATACCAAGTACCTATCACAAACCCTTATCCTTCGCATTACATTTATTTGCCTCTCGTTTTCCTCTCCCCCACTTCACCCTTGCCGTTTTATTTGCCCTTCTTTTTGCCGTGTGTTTATCGTTTGCTTGCTTCTTGTTTGCTTGTGTGTTGGATTGCTTGCTTGTCACTATGGCTCTACCTATCAATGTTGACCCTCACCTCAAGAGGCTGGTGGAGATCGAAAACAATGTTAGACATTTTATGTCTATGCAATTTGAGCATAATGATTTCTTTAGAAACAAGCTTAAGGAACAGAAAAACTTTATGGAGTACATGAATAAAGACCTTGATGATATGTCTAAGGAATTTTATGGTTTGAAATCTCAGTTTGCTCATCTTGAGAACTTAATAGCCCAAATTTTGGATAAACAATCCACCTTAGTTAATAAGATGGCTGCTAAACCGGAAGAGCATGAAAATAAAGATGAAGATCTGAAAGTTATTGATGTGTCTCCTATTAGATCCTTGTGTTGGTGTACTGAAGTAGGGGTACCTTAGTACCCCGACTTGTGCACGGGTAGTAGCAGCCTCCCGTGGTCTGGCTCACCACGTGCCCGCCAAACCCCACTCTGGACCCCTTTGAAACCATTCAAGAACAAAGTATACAAGTCAGAAGATCAAGGCCCCGGCAAGAGGAGCTTGCCGGGAAGGCTGTTCTAAGCACAAGACCATTCTATTTTTCACAAGACCCTGGCAAGAGGAGCTTGCCAGGAAGACCAAGGGATACCACTTCAAAAGATATATCGTGGCGCATCGCGCGCCACGACGGGCCCCGGAGAGCGGCAAGCTCCCGGGCCCGGCAAGGTTGCAACCCCGGCAAGGTGCTTGCCGGGGAAAGCTCACGCTGTGTGCCCGTGCTCCAGCTCATCTGGCCACGCGTCGCCCTGGAGCCCTTCCAGGGGCACATGGCAGATGGCTGTGCAGCCTATGGTACACGGTGGCGAGCCGCGGTGACGAGGCTATCGCCGTGGCAAGCAGAGACGCATGGACGGACGCTTTTGGGGCGACGGCGACGGGCATTCAATGCCCTTGTCCCCTACCGTCAGAGTTAGGTGAAGACCACTGTTCATATACTGTTCATGCACTGTTACAACTACCACCAAATTTACACTTTTACCCTCCTCTACGTTGACACCTGTCGGTGACCCCTTTGAACTATAAAAGGAGGCCCATGCACAACGTAGAGGAGGTTCGATCCCAGAAACTCGATCACTCCTACGCTCGGTGTAGCTGGCACTATAGATCTTCAAGCTCCCGAGCCCGAGAACACAATACAACCAAAGCAGGAGTAGGGTTTTACGCGTCCGCGCGGCCCGAACCTGGGTAAACTGCCCGCGTGTGCCCCTCGATCTGCTCTCCGTGCTCCCTCCGCTCCCTTACCGCAACGTAGAAGGGGCTCCGGTCCAATAGGTGTTCGCGGGCGGTCAGTTTCCCCGACATCTTTGACGCGCCAGGTAGGGGCGCGTCGAGGTTGTGCGAACCTGATCCGGTGCTCACGCGGGCGCGATCTTCAACAACTCTTCCAGCTTCATCAACTTCATCGACTACATCAACATGCCTCCGAAGAAGAAGGCTTCGGAGGTCGGAGGCCCGTCTGCGTTGATCCCACCACCACCGGAACCAACGGTTGGTGGGGTAGACGCGGGCGGAAGGGTGGACGCCGGCGAAGACACTCGCGGCGCCGCCAAGTCCAAAGACAAGACGGACGACCGGGCGAACTCCAAGACCTCGGCGTCCGTGCACGCACCACGTCCCTCTCAGGAGGTGCTAGACCAGCAGCGGCGTGGTACCGGAGGTACCATACGCTTGCTGGGACGCGGACAAGCCGGTGGGTCGCGAGATGCTCCAGGCCTGCGCGCTGGTACGAGCAAGGCGCGGTCGCCGGGGGGAGACCCTGCTCCTTCTAACCCTGTTAGAAGTCCGAGCATATCTCGCTCCTCGCACCGCTCGCCACCGCTTCCCTCCTCTCCAGCAGAAGCTCTTGCTAGAGCCCAACTGCTCCTCGACTTCCCTCCGGCGGCAGACAAGGCCGAAGACTGGAGGGCTACAATCCAGAGCCTCATCGCCTTCGCCAACAACGACACGCCGCAGCAGCCGGCAACATCACGGCCACGGCAAATCGACCAAGCGAAGGCCGATGGAGACAAGACCGCCGGGGGTGCGACAACGGTGCACTTGATGAGGACATCACTAACAAGGTTACACCCACAGCGCCAACTGACACATATACAGGACCAATTACTAGAGCTCGCGCACGCCAATTAAATTACCAGGTACTTTCGTTTCTTGGTAATGAATCTAATGTTCATGAGAATATGATGCTGCCTAAATTGGATACATTTGTCTTGCTTACAAATGAAGGGCCTAGCTTGGACAAGAAGGATGAACATTGGAGCAAGATCAAGCATGGAGATGATGGCATGCGCAAGGGGAACAAGAATGGCGTTTCAATTGATGATTTCAGAACTTTGAAGCCACCATAATGAGTGCGAGAAGCCTTGGACGAAATATACAAGATGCCACTTCATAAATTTCGTCTAGAGGCTATTATAGGTGCTGTGTCACCTTATTATTGGGCCAGGCCCATGTAATTTCGAAATACTTGAGTATAGGCTGTTTTTAGAGTCCGTATGTGTGGGGAAACAAGAGTTAGGGTTGGTTTCGGACCCCTCCACCAAGGGCCACGAAATTCCCCCTCTTTCCCTCATATATACAGCCCTTAGGGCGTCGTTTAGACTTTGGGTTTTGTTTAGATTAAAAGTTCGCCATAGCTGCAACTTCGCGTACTTCGTTTGTGTTCAACGACCAGACCAAGGCGTCACAGAACCCCTCCTTGATCAATAAATCTTTCCTCTTATATTCGCAATATCCAGATTGCAATCTTAGTTTCTTGCTTGTTCTTCGTTTGCCTGCAGGAAACAGACCTTCGTGGTCAGGTTGATCGTGCTCCGGCGTGGTCAACAACCTCTCGGAGTTGGTTTAGCGATTGCTAAGGCGCGACGTCCTCGCACGTTCGTAGTCGGATCGTCAAAGTCGACTTCCTCCAAAACGATAGCCACCATCTCATCGAAAGACGGGACACCTTTGCCTCTATCAAGTGGTATCAGATTTCCAGGTTGCTCGGTGAGATTTTACAGTTTTTCATAGTTTAGATCGAGTCTGTTCTTCATACCTATAGTCCACGAAAAAGCCAAAAAAAAAATTAGGGTTAGTTCATCCCATCCGAACCAATCTGAGCCTTTGCATAATCTTTTCTGTATTTGCTTTGTTGAATTTGCGGTTGCATCGTCGTGTCAAGTTGCTGGTCTTAGCGTCTAGTCTTTAGAGTTTCGAGTTCTGGTCATAAGTTGTCACGCCGCCGCCGCAACATCTTCATCGCTACTGCCACATACCACCACCGATCCGTATCCATATACCACCACCAATCCGTATCCATATACCACCACCGCTGCCATAACCTACCACCGCTGCCATATCCTACCACCATATATCCACCACCAATCCGAGTTCTTTTCATATTAGGTTTGTTCTCGAAATCCATCTAGGTTTCGGATTTGTGTTTCAAAAAAAAAAAAAGTCTGGAGACCCCCGGGCAGTTTTTAGGCCAAAATTTCGACAGGTGAAAATATTTTTTCCCTATCCTACTTTTGAGCTTTTCTGAGTCTTTTGAGACACGTGCCACCATACTGATTTTTTCCCGCACTTTTTCGTCGTCGCTGCCCTGATTCCGAAAAAAAAAAATTCGTCAAAAAAATTTCGTGCCTATCATCTTAGTTTGACTTGGGAAGTGTTTTGAGACACTCGCCATTATAGTGATTTTCGGCAAAAAAAAAAAGAGGCGAAAAAAAAAATTCAGAGTGTGCTTTCCCCTTGATTACGTGCAGCGACGTGTTTTCGTTAGTGTTCTAGGCTCGCGTCTCTAGTACGGTCTAGCCTAGGACCAGCACAGTACCGTCGTTGAGCGTTTATTCACCTTCGCATCTCTGAATTGATTATTGCTGACCCTTTTTGCTACCATATTATAAGCCTTCCCAGCTCCACATACATCTACATCGTGCGTTTGACTCTCCCTGGTAATCGCTCTATCCAAGCTTTGAGAGTTTTGACTACATCGGTTGCCGATCACCGCCTGCTGCTGGGTAAGAACTGGTAAGAATTTGAGATTTGCTTGACGGATTTGTGACACCCGCCACCACCACCACTTGTTAGTAGTCTGTAGGATCATATTCTTGTGTGTTTCTATTGCTGCTAACCATGCCAGGATCACAAGTCGACGAGACTGACTGGGCGAACTTGACGAACAAGGAGCTTCATGATAAGTTTCAGCAAATGATGAGTGAACAGGTGCAAGATGTGCTAAACACATTGGACGCGGCCATGGAGAAGATAGATGGCATGGAGAAGACGTTTGACACAAAGCTCGATAACAAGTTTGCTGAATTGCTTGCGCGTTTTCCACCACCACCGGCTGCTGCAGCTGTCCCACCTCTTCAACAACAACAACAACAACAACAACAACAACAACGGCGCCTTCCGAATCAAGTGGGACGAGCACAGCGCGTTCCCCTTGAGACTGGTCAAGCTTCTGGTGCTGCTGTTGATGTTTCTGTAGCTCCTGCTGCTACTGCAGAGGTGGAGGACCATTACGAGGATGAGGTTGACCAAAATCAGAACTACGTGCAACAACCAGCACCACCACCACCAGGTCGTCCTCATGCATATCATTGCAACGGTAGGGCTGCACCACCACCTGAGGTACATGACCATCTTCCTAAACTGAAATTGAATATTCCACCATTTGAGGGTAGATATGTTCCTGATATATATCTTACTTGGGAGTTACAAACTGAACAACGTTTTACATGTTTAAACTATCCCGAGGAGAGACGTGTCCCTGCTGCTGTTTGTGCTTTCACTGGTTTTGCATGTGTTTGGTGGTCTGAACATTGTAGATTATATCCTATTCCAGCTACTTGGACTGCTTTGAAAACTGCTATGCGTACTCGTTGGGTTCCACCATATTATCAACGTGAATTACTTCAAAAACTGCAGCGCTTAAGACAAGGAAAAAATTATGTAGAAGAATATTATCAGCAATTACAAACTGGCCTGATTAGATGTGGTATTGTTGAGGAGAATGAAGCTATGCTTGCACGTTTTATGGGTGGATTAAATAGAGAGATTCAGACCATTCTAGAGTATAAGGATTATACTACTATCACTCGTTTATTCCATCTTGCTTGTAAAGCTGAACGTGAAGTGCAGGATCGACAGGCATTGGCGCGGACTAACTTTTCTGCAGGACGACCTTCATCATGGACACCGCGTGCATCCTCTACTTTGTTGTAGGGTGAAACCCTAGGGGGGATCTTTTCACACTTGGAGGGGGAAAAGAGGAGGAACACACAAGAACACAAGACACAATTCACTCAAAACAAACCCAATATCACATCCACTAGAGTGGCACACAAAGGATCCACGAGATTACAAGAACAATCCAAGGAAACAAGCACAAAGGTAAGGTTCTTCCCACTCTAGGTGAGGTCTTGCAATCCGAGAGGACTCTTCTCCCTTGGGAGGTCTTGCAATCCACGAGGATTCTTCTCCCTTGGGAGGTCTCGATCTCCTCACGGAGGGGATACAAGGAGCAAAGCTCTCAAGGTCTCTCAATATCTTTGCTAACCCTTCCAAGGAAGTGGGGAAGGTCTATTTATAGTTTATCCTACGAATGGGTACGAGAAGAGAGGGATACATGGCCAAGGGCCGAGGGCTGCGCGCAGGCAGGGCGGTAGTACCGTCCACTCGAGCGGTAGTACCGCTTGCAGAGCGGTAGTACCGCCTAGGGGGCGGTAGTACCGCAGGTGCCGGACTGTCCAGGTGCGGTAGTACCGCTTCGGCGGAGCGGTAGTACCGCTAGGTCCGGGATGGGCAGGTCTTCGTTTGCTTCCACGTGATCCGTGCTGATTGGGCTCTCCATTGCGTCCATGGGATCATCTCCTTGGTAACTGAGGATGCACAACATCTCCTTGTGAGGTAGAACCCAATCCTCATGCGAATCCAAACGAAACTCGAAGAGGAGAGAATTCACCTCTGCTCGATGGCGCGTGCGCGTGCTCTAGTCATTGGTCCCTTGAGTGCTTGTGGCGATGATGGGGTGTCCATGGGGATGCTTGACGGATGCTCCGCATCACAATGCATCAGCAATAACATTTTCTTTTCCCTTCTTGTGTTTAATAACATAAGGGAAAGTCTCTATGAATTCAACCCATTTAGCATGTCTACGGTTCAGTTTTGCTTGACTTTTAATGTGCTTTAAAGATTCATGATCAGAATGTATAACAAATTCTTTGGGCCATAAATAATGTTGCCATGTCTCCAAAGTCCGAACAAGAGCATATAATTCCTTATCATAAGTAGAATAATTCAGACTAGGCCCACTCAATTTTTCAGAAAAATATGCAACAGGTTTACCATCTTGTAATAACACACCTCCTAACCCAATTCCACTAGCATCACATTCAAGCTCAAAAGTCTTATTAAAATCAGGAAGTTGGAGTAAAGGAGCCTGTGTCAACTTATCTTTCAATACCGTGAATGCTTCTTCCTGTGCAGTACCCCAAACAAAAGGCACATCCTTCTTTGTAAGCTCATTGAGAGGTGCAGCAATGGTGCTGAAATCTCTCACAAAACGCCGATAGAATCCAGCGAGGCCAAGGAAACTCCTCACGTGTGTGACCGTTTTGGGCTGCGGCCAACTCTCAATAGCTTCAATCTTGGCTTTATCAACCTCAATTCCCTGTGGAGTAACAACATAGCCAAGAAAAGATACTCGGTCGGTGCAAAAGGTGCACTTTCCAAGGTTACCAAATAAACGTGCATCACGTAGAGCAATAAAAACAGCACGTAAATGTTCCAAATGTTCCTCCAAAGATCTGCTAAAAATCAATATATCATCAAAGTATACTACCACAAATCGTCCAATGAAAGCACGTAAAACTTCGTTCATTAATCTCATGAAAGTACTAGGTGCATTAGTTAACCCAAAAGGCATGACTACCCACTCATATAATCCAAACTTAGTTTTAAATGCTGTTTTCCATTCATCTCCCAATTTCATACGAATTTGATGGTATCCACTACGCAAATCAACTTTGGAGAATATTGTAGAGCCACTCAATTCATCAAGCATATCATCTAGCCTAGGAATAGGATGACGATAACGAATAGTAATATTATTAATGGCTCTACAATCAACACACATACGCGATGTACCATCCTTTTTCGGCACTAGAATAATAGGAACAGCACAAGGACTAAGGGATTCGCGTATATAACCTTTGTCGAGTAGCTCCTGTACTTGACGCATAATCTCCTTCGTCTCTTCTGGATTGGTACGGTATGGTGCGCGGTTGGGTAGCGATGCACCGGGAATTAAGTCAATCTGATGCTCAATCCCTCGAATAGGTGGTAATCCCGGTGGCACGTCTTGTGGAAAGACGTCGGCGAACTCCTGCAAAATGTTAGTGACAGCAGGAGGCAAAGAGGAAGGCACGTTGATAGAGGCAAAGGTGTCCCGTCTTTCGATGAGATGGTGGTTATCGTTTTGGAGGAAGTCGACTTTGACGATCCGACTACGAACGTGCGAGGACGTCGCGCCTTAGCAATCGCTAAACCAACTCCGAGAGGTTGTTGACCACGCCGGAGCACGATCAACCTGACCACGAAGGTCTGTTTCCTGCAGGCAAACGAAGAACAAGCAAGAAACTAAGATTGCAATCTGGATATTGCGAATATAAGAGGAAAGCTTTATTGATCAAGGTGGGGTTCTGAGACGCCTTGGTCTGGTCGTTGAACACAAACGAAGTACGCGAAGTTGCAGCTATGGCGAACTTTTAATCTAAACAAAACCCAAAGTCTAAACGACGCCCTAAGGGCTGTATATATGAGGGAAACAGGGGGGAATTTCGTGGCCCTTGGTGGAGGGGTCCGAAACCAACCCTAACTCTTGTTTCCCCACACATACGGACTCTAAAAACAGCCTATACTCAAGTATTTCGAAATTACATGGGCCTGGCCCAATAATAAGGTGACGCAGCACCTAAAATAGCCTCTGGACGAAATTTATGAAGTGGCATCTTGTATATTTCGTCCAAGGCTTCTCGCACTCATTATGGTGGCTTCAAAGTCCTGAAATCATCCATTGTAACTCCATTCTTGTCCCCCTTGCGCATGCCATCATCTCCATGCTTGATCTTGCTCCAATGTTCATCCTTCTTGTCCAAGCTAGGCCCTTCATTTGTAAGCAAGACAAATGTATCCAATTTAGGCAGCATCATATTCTCATGAACATTAGATTCATTACCAAGAAACGAAAGTACCTGGTAATTTAATTGGCGTGCGCGAGCTCTAGTAATTGGTCCTGTATATGTGTCAGTTGGAGCTGTGGGTGTAACCTTGTTAGTGATGTCCTCATCAAATTGAGTGGCTCTACAATATTCTCCAAAGTTGATTTGCGTAGTGGATACCATCAAATTCGTATGAAATTGGGAGATGAATGGAAAACAGCATTTAAAACTAAGTTTGGATTATATGAGTGGTTAGTCATGCCTTTTGGGTTAACTAATGCACCTAGTACTTTCATGAGATTAATGAATGAAGTTTTACGTGCTTTCATTGGACGATTTGTGGTAGTATACTTTGATGATATATTGATTTTTAGCAGATCTTTAGAGGAACATTTGGAACATTTACGTGCTGTTTTTATTGCTCTACGTGATGCACGTTTATTTGGTAACCTTGGAAAGTGCACCTTTTGCACCGACCGAGTATCTTTTCTTGGCTATGTTGTTACTCCACAGGGAATTGAGGTTGATAAAGCCAAGATTGAAGCTATTGAGAGTTGGCCGCAGCCCAAAACGGTCACACACGTGAGGAGTTTCCTTGGCCTCGCTGGATTCTATTGGCGTTTTGTGAGAGATTTCAGCACCATTGCTGCACCTCTCAATGAGCTTACAAAGAAGGATGTGCCTTTTGTTTGGGGTACTGCACAGGAAGAAGCATTCACGGTATTGAAAGATAAGTTGACACATGCTCCTTTACTCCAACTTCCTGATTTTAATAAGACTTTTGAGCTTGAATGTGATGCTAGTGGAATTGGTTTAGGAGGTGTGTTATTACAAGATGGTAAACCTGTTGCATATTTTTCTGAAAAATTGAGTGGGCCTAGTCTGAATTATTCTACTTATGATAAGGAATTATATGCTCTTGTTCGGACTTTGGAAACATGGCAACATTATTTATGGCCCAAAGAATTTGTTATACATTCTGATCATGAATCTTTGAAGCACATTAAAAGTCAAGCAAAACTGCACCGTAGACATGCTAAATGGGTTGAATTCATAGAGACTTTCCCTTATGTTATTAAACACAAGAAGGGAAAAGAAAATGTTATTGCTGATGCATTATCTCGGCGTTATACTATGCTTTCACAACTTGACTTTAAAATATTTGGTTTGGAGACCATCAAAGATCAATATGTGCATGATGCTGAATTTAAAGATGTATTGCAGAATTGCAAAGAAGGGAGAACATGGAACAAGTTCGTCGTTAATGATGGATTTGTGTTTCGTGCTAACAAGCTATGCATTCCAGCTAGCTCTGTTCGTCTTTTGTTGTTGCAGGAGGCGCATGGAGGAGGATTAATGGGACACTTTGGCGTGAAGAAGACGGAGGATGTACTTGCTACACATTTCTTTTGGCCAAAGATGCGACGGGATGTTGAGCGTTTTGTTGGTCGCTGCATTACATGTCAAAAAGCTAAGTCACGACTCAATCCTCATGGTTTATATATGCCTTTGCCTGTCCCTAGTGTTCCTTGGGAAGATATATCTATGGACTTTGGTTTGGGTTTACCTCGAACAAAGAAGGGGAGGGATAGCATATTTGTTGTCGTGGATAGGTTCTCGAAGATGGCACACTTTATACCATGTCATAAAAGCGATGATGCTGCTAATGTTGCTGATTTGTTCTTTTGTGAAATTATTCGCTTGCATGGTGTGCCAAATACTATTGTTTTAGATCGTGATACTAAATTCCTTAGCCACTTTTGGAGATGTTTATGGGCTAAGTTGGGGACTAAACTGCTTTTTAGTACTACTTGTCACCCCCAAACTGATGGACAAACTGAAGTAGTCAACAGAACTTTGTCTACTATGCTTAGGGCTGTTTTGAAGAATAATAAGAAAATGTGGGAAGAATGCTTGCCTCATATTGAATTTGCTTATAATCGTTCATTGCATTCTACTACTAAGATGTGCCCTTTTGAAATTGTCTATGGTTTTCTACCTCGTGCACCTATTGATTTGTTGCCTCTTCCATCTTCGGAGAAGGTTAATTTTGATGCTAAACAACGTGCTGAATTGATCTTAAAAATGCATGAGTTAACTAAGGAAAATATTGAGCGCATGAATGCTAAATATAAACTTGTTGGAGATAAGGGTAGAAAACATGTTGTCTTTGCACCTGGAGATCTTGTTTGGTTACATTTGCGTAAGGATAGGTTTCCTAATTTGCGCAAGTCAAAGCTAATGCCATGTGCTGATGGTCCTTTCAAGGTGTTAGAGAAAATAAATGATAATGCATATAAACTTGAGCTGCCTGCAGATTTTGGGGTTAGTCCCACATTTAACATTGCAGATTTGAAGCCTTACTTGGGTGAGGAAGATGAGCTTCCGTCGAGGACGACTTCAATTCAAGAAGGGGAGGATGATGAGGACATCACTAACAAGGTTACACCCACAGCTCCAACTGACACATATACAGGACCAATTACTAGAGCTCGCGCACGCCAATTAAATTACCAGGTACTTTCGTTTCTTGGTAATGACTCTAATGTTCATGAGAATATGATGCTGCCTAAATTGGATACATTTGTCTTGCTTACAAATGAAGGGCCTAGCTTGGACAAGAAGGATGAACATTGGAGCAAGATCAAGCATGGAGATGATGGCATGCGCAAGGGGAACAAGAATGGCGTTTCAATTGATGATTTCAGAACTTTGAAGCCACCATAATGAGTGCGAGAAGCCTTGGACGAAATATACAAGATGCCACTTCATAAATTTCGTCCAGAGGCTATTATAGGTGCTGCGTCACCTTATTATTGGGCCAGGCCCATGTAATTTCGAAATACTTGAGTATAGGCTGTTTTTAGAGTCCGTATGTGTGGGGAAACAAGAGTTAGGGTTGGTTTCGGACCCCTCCATCAAGGGCCACGAAATTCCCCCCTCTTTCCCTCATATATACAGCCCTTAGGGCGTCGTTTAGACTTTGGGTTTTGTTTAGATTAAAAGTTCGCCATAGCTGCAACTTCGCGTACTTCGTTTGTGTTCAACGACCAGACCAAGGCGTCACAGAACCCCTCCTTGATCAATAAATCTTTCCTCTTATATTCGCAATATCCAGATTGCAATCTTAGTTTCTTGCTTGTTCTTCGTTTGCCTGCAGGAAACAGACCTTCGTGGTCAGGTTGATCGTGCTCCGGCATGGTCAACAACCTCTCGGAGTTGGTTTAGCGATTGCTAAGGCGCGACGTCCTCGCACGTTCGTAGTCGGATCGTCAAAGTCGACTTCCTCCAAAACGATAGCCACCATCTCATCGAAAGACGGGACACCTTTGCCTCTATCAGCACTCCCCGCCGCGGAAGCAAAAATCGCCACCCCGCCGGATCAGCGTCGACGACGACTCCACGGCGTCGTCGGATCCGCGGGCTCGCCGCGATCAGCGCCAAGTCCTTGACGACAGGCGGCAAGAGGACGCTCGGACTCGTATCGAGCGTCGAAGAGAAGCCCGGAGACAGTCCGATCAACGTGCTGGGACTGCTGTCGACATGCACGTGCCCGGTGAACCAGGGGACTTGCCGTACGCGGCAGGCTGGCCTGCGTTCACCCGAGAGCTGCGGCAAGTCCAGTGGCCCAGCATGAAGAACTTCAAGCCCGACGTACCCGAGAAGTACGACGGCAAGACGCACCCCTCGGAGTTCCTCAGCATCTACACCATTGTGGTGCAGGCTGCCGGGGGACGCGACGAGAAGATCCTAGCCAACTACTTCTCGCTCGTGCTTAAGCCAAACGTCAGGTCTTGGCTTATGCACTTGCCGGAAAAATCAATCTCTTCTTGGGCGGATTTGTGCGACCAGTTTGTCGGCGCCTTCACGGGCGGCCACAAACCCCACGGCCAGGAGAGCGATCTCCACATCCTCGCCCAGAAGGAGGGAGAGTCCCTGCGAAAGTATATCCAGAGGTTCAGCCGTGTTCAGCACAACATCCCCGATGTCCACCCTACCGCGGTTATCAGCGCGTTCCACCAGAACGTGCGTAACCGCCGGATGAGGGAGGAGATGGCGATGACCAAGATCCGGGACGTCAGCGAGCTTTATGCTCTGGCTGACAAATGTGCACGCGCAGAAGAGGGGAGGAGGCTCCCCGGAGAGGATACTGGAGCAGGAGGAATAGACAGCGAGGATGCCACCCCGGCAAGGAAAAACCGGCGGCGGAACAATAGAAAGAAGAAGAACAAGGAGGTACTGGTTGTCGAGAAGTCCGGCAAGGAGGCTCCCGCCAAGAAGACACAGGCTGGTGGCTCCGGCAAGGAGTCCGCCCCTGTAGCGGCAGCCGACAAGCAGGACGGCTCCGACAAGCAGTACTGCAAGATCCACCGCACCAAGGGCCACGATCTCCAGAACTGCAAGAGGGTAGAGTACCTCGTAGAGCAGCAGAAGGCTGAATACGAGCGTCGCGACAAGGAGAAGGCCCAAGGAGGCGGAGGAGAGCCCAGCAAGAAGCGGCCGTTCAATGGCCGGGGAGGACGCCGCGGCAAGGCCAAGCAGCGGCAAGGTGACAGACCTCCCCGGGGCCGCGACAAGGATGAGGACGAAGACGATGATGAGGACATGGAAGATGGAGATAACAGCGAGCAGGAGTTCCAGAAGGCCACAGAAGTCCTGTGTGTCGACGGAGGTGCCTCTCTGCACACTTCCCACCGCCAACTCAAGCAATGGGTGCGGGAAGTGAATGCAGCTGATCCACCCGTCGAGTCACGCAGGCTGCTGAAATGGTCTGGCACGCCCATCATCTTCGACCTTGAGGACCACCCTGACCGCACAACTGCGGTCGGGTCTTTGCCGATGTTGGTTTCACCAACTATCCGCAACCTCAAGGTCACCAAGATGTTGGTTGACGGCGGGGCCGGCCTCAACTTGATCTCCTCCGCTGTGATCAAGAAACTGCAGATCCTTGACAGCGAGCTCGAAGAAACCGGGTCGTTCCAAGGGATCAACCCGGGAAGGAGCAAGCCGAAGGGGAAGATCACGCTGCCGGTGACCTTTGGCGGAGAGCTCAACTTCAGGACGGAGAGGATTACATTCGACGTTGCCGATATCCCATTGCCATACAGTGGGATACTTGGCCGTCCTGCGCTCGCCAAGTTCATGGCGGCTTCCCACTATGCGTACAACATGCTCAAGATGCCGGGGCCAATAAGCGTCATCTCTGTCCCCGGCGACAAGAAGGACGCGCTTATCTGCGCCGACAAGATCTACCAGGATGCAGCAGCCGCGGCAGACAGCGAGACACTTGCCGCTGAAGCTCCTGGGGGGAAGACCAAGACCAAGTCCGGCAAGAGCTCTGGAGCCCACTCCGGCAAACGCACCTCCTCGGAGTGCTGCGCTGCCGTCGAGGACGCACCATCGAGCTCCAACGGCAAGTGCAAGAAAGGAATGGCAGCTCCACCGGCAACCAAGAAGGTGTCTGCCAAGGAGGACGGCACTGGTGGTACCTTCACCATCAGTGCTACGCTCGACCCCAAATAGGAAAGCGCGCTCGTTGCCTTCCTGCGGGTGAATGTCGACGTGTTCGCATGGCAACCGTCTGACATCCCCGGCGTTCCCAGGAAGGTAATTGAGCACAAGCTTGCTGTTTGTCCTCACGCGCGGCCCGTTAAGCAGAAGGTCAGGAAGCAAGCTGTGGAGCGCCAAGAGTTCATTGCCGAGGAGATAAGGAAGTTGGAAGCAGCCGGCCTGGTTAGAGGGGTACTCCATCCTACATGGTTGGCCAATCCAGTTGTCGTGCGAAAGGCTAATGGGAAATGGAGACTTTGTATAGACTTCACTGACGTGAATAAAGCTTGTCCCAAGGATCCTTTTCCCTTACCGCGCATCGACCAGATTGTTGACTCCACGGCTGGATGTGAGTTGCTTTCATTTCTCGATGCATACTCAGGCTACCACCAGATATTCATGGCTGAGGAAGATGAAGAGAAGACTGCATTCATTACTCCATGTGGCACATACTGCTTCATACGCATGCCCTTTGGATTGAAGAATGCAGGCTCAACATTTGCAAGGGTGCTGCACACTGCTTTGAGCCACAGATACACAGGAATGTAGAAGCCTACATGGATGATATAGTGGTTAAGAGCAAGAGCAAGGACACCCTGATCCAAGACTTAGAAGAAACCTTTGAGAATCTGCGCAAGATACAACTCAAGCTGAACCCCGAGAAGTGCGTCTTCGGAGTCCCCTCCGGCAAGCTTCTCGGGTTCTTTGTGTCCCAGAGGGGGATTGAAGCAAATCCCGACAAGATAAAAGCCATCGAGCAGATTGAAGCCCCGAAGCGCGTCAAGGACGTAAGGAGACTTGCTGGTTGTGTGGCTGCCCTCAGCAGGTTCATTTCAAAGTCTGCAGAACGCGCCCTACCTTTCTTCAAAATCTTGAAGAAGGCAGGTCCTATGAAATGGACTCCGAAGGCGGAGGCAGCGCTGCAAGACTTGAAAGGATACCTGTCCTCCACTCCAATACTTGTCGCACCTAGGCCACAAGAGAAGTTGCTGCTGTACCTAGCGGCAACCAATCAAGTGGTTAGTGTTGCGTTAGTAGCGGAGAGGGAGGCAGATGAGGAACCCACATTCCCGGCAGGTGCATCCAGCAACAAGCAGGGGGCTTCCCCGACAAGCTCTGGCCCCGACAAGGACAAGTCTGCGCAGGAACAAGGAGAAGTGCGAAAGAAGATGGTGCAGCGCCCCGTTTATTTTGTAAGTTCCCTCTTGCAGGGGGCTAGATCAAGATACTCTGGGGTGCAGAAGTTGCTTTTCGGCCTCCTCATGGCCTCAAGAAAGCTGCGCCATTACTTCCAAGCACACGAGATAACAGTGATCACTCGCTTTCCGTTGAAGAGGATATTGCAAAATCCAGAAGCAACAGGCAGGATCGTTGAGTGGGCGCTGGAACTATCAAGCTTTGGGCTCAAGTTTGAGAGTACTTCAACCATACAGAGCAGAGCTTTGGTGGAATTCATAGCAGAATGGACCCCAACACCAGGTGAAGAAGTTCCAGAGACAAGCATCCCCGTCCAAGAGGCGAACAAAGAGTGGATAATGTACTTCGATGGTGCCTTCTCGCTGCAAGGCGCCGGTGCTGGCGTGTTACTCATAGCACCCACCGGAGAGCACCTCAAGTATGTTGTCCAAATGCACTTTCCCAAGGAGCAAGCGACAAACAATACTGCTGAGTATGAAGGTTTGCTTGCCGGTCTCAGAATTGCGGCCGAACTTGGGATTAAGAAGCTGATTGTGCGGGGAGATTCACAATTGGTGGTCCGACAAGTAAACAAGAGTTACCAGAGTCCTCTGATGGAAGCCTATGTCGATGAAGTGAGGAAGCTTGAAGAACACTTTGAAGGTCTGCAGATGGAGCACGTTCCAAGAGCTCAGAATGATATCGCAGATGGCCTCTCAAAGTGTGCTGCAATGAAGTTACCTGTGGAACCAGGGGTCTTCGTGCTCAAGCTAACTCAACCATCCGTCACACCATCAGTTGGGCAAAGCAAGAAGAGGAAGTTGGTCTCCGGCGACTACTTGCCGGCGGATCTTCCTGAAGCCGCCGCCAAGGTCCCCAAGAGCAACAACCAAGATGCTGAGGAACAGTCTGCTCCTGCAGACCCAAGGGTCTGTGCAGTTGAAGCAGGCTTTCCCGACAAGCCTTGCCCCGGCAGGCTTGCCGGGGAACCCTCAGCTCCGGCAGAGCCGCAGGTTCTTGCCGTAGAAGCTGAGGTTCCCGCAGCAGCACTAATGCCTTTAGTCCTTGTTGTTGAGCCTCAGGCTCCAGCATGGGCATAGCAAATCGTCCGTTTTCTTCAAACTGGAGAACTTCCCGAAGAACCAGAAGAGATAGAAAGGATAACCAGACAGTCAAGTATGTACCAGTTCGTTGGCAACGAACTGTACAGAAGAGGACTCAACGATGTCAGGTTGAAGTGCATCTCCAGGGAAGATGGACAGAAGCTGTTGGCAGAGATGCACGGAGGCATATGTGGCCACCACATTGGCGCAAGAGCACTTGCCGGGAAGGCGTTCCGGCAAGGGTTCTTTTGGCCAGAAGCCCTCCAAGATGCAACTGCACAAGTAACCAAGTGTGAAGCGTGCCAGTTCCATACCAAGCAAATACATCAGCCAGCTCAAGCTCTCCAAACGATCCCTTTGTCCTGGCCCTTCTCGGTCTGGGGGCTCGATATCCTCGGCCCCTTTCCCCGCGCCGTCGGGGGCTTTGAATACTTGTACGTTGCAATCGACAAGTTCACAAAGTGGCCGGAAGTGGAACCAGTGAGAAAGGTGACAGCACAGTCAGCAGTGAGGTTCTTCAGGTCAATTGTTTGCCGTTTCGGAATCCCTAACAGGATCATCACCGACAACGGCACACAGTTCACAAGTCGCACCTTCATGCAGTACGTCCAAGACCTTGGCGCCAAGGTCTGCTTTGCTTCTGTTGCTCACCCGAGGAGCAATGGTCAAGCAGAGAGGGCAAATGCTGAAGTGCTGCGCGGACTCAAGACAAGAACCTTCGACAGGCTGCACAAGTGCGGAAGAAACTGGATAGAGGAGTTGCCGGCAGCTCTTTGGTCAATCAGGACGACACCAAATCGAGCCACCGGACAGACACCCTTTGCTCTTGTCTATGGAGCAGAGGCAGTTCTCCCCACGGAACTCGTATACGGGTCTCCTCGAGTGCTCGCTTACGGTGAGCTCGAGCAAGAGCAACTGCGGCAAGATGATGCATTGCTCCTCGAGGAGAACCGTCTCCAGGCTGCTGTACGAGCTGCTCGATATCAGCAAGCCTTGCGTCGCTATCACAGCCGCAAGGTCAGGGCCAGGAGTCTCGAGGAAGGCGACCTTGTTCTTCGGCGCGTTCAGTCCGCCAAGGGCTCCAACAAGTTGACGCCGAAGTGGGAAAGCCCTTATCGGGTGAGACAAGTCACAAGGCCCGGCGCTGTCCGCCTTGAGACCGAAGAAGGCTTACCGCTGAGCAACTCCTGGAACATAGAGCATCTTCGCAAGTTTCACCCATAAGGCGCGGTTGCCGTGATCCGCTCCGGCAACCACCTTTTGTACAAGTCTTGCCGCTGTTGCATGTAAACCTTTGTACAAAGCCGGGCGCAGACCCCGTGCATCAGTAAAACTTCTGTGCTTCACAATGTCACTACTAGGAAAAGGCCTATTAATGGCGCACCTAGTTTGGCCATTAATGGCGCATTAGGGGTGCGCCATTACTAGCACGCCATTAGTATACTTTACTAATGGCGCACCTCCGGTGCGCCATTAGTATCTGGTATACTAATGGCGCACCACAGATGCGCCATCAGTATGCACAGTGGTGCGCCATTAGTATGCCTCCCAGGGGCCATGTGTAGCCAGGTGCTTTGGCATACTAATGGCGCACTCTGCTGTGATGCGCCATTAGTTTGAATATTAGGTTTTTTTTCTTCTGTTTTTTGCACAGGTTATGCATATATATAAATATAATTTCTCGTGGAGCCAACATATATGGTACGCACATCGAAACTATTAGAATCTACTCCCTCCGTTCCGATTTACTCGTCGTGGTTTTAGTTCAAATTTGAACTAAAACCACGACGAGTAAATCGGAACGGAGGGAGTATATAATAGCTCATAGAACAACTTAGCATCATGCATCATCGATCATAATAATAATAAAAACTCAACATAGGTATTAAATAATAAGTCTTACACATCATTATCGACCATACAACTTCTACTACGTAGCAATTTTCTAAGATAAAATGGCATAAAACAAGATGGCGTTTGTCTCTAAATCAATTAGATTTAAAGGGCCATTATGGAGAACGCAGATTATCTTGTCTCCATTTCTTGCCCTTCTCACTCTATTGCTTCCAAGTACCTCCTTACGAGTTTTCGTTATTTTTCGCCATTCTTTGATTCTCATTCCTTCATTTTTAGAAGAAATCCGATATGGACACGTGTGATTTGTAGGTTCACCTGGCAGAATGTTTAAAACTTGTAGTTGACCAGATTGAAACATGACAGGAGGCACACAGTCACTAGGGAGAATCTGTTGCAAAACATATAGTAAGACTTCGTAGTTAGCATTGTAGTTTAGTTCGAGAAGAACTAATGCAAAACATGCACGAATGTCGTAATAGTAAAATAATCTTACCATGGTATCTCCATTGATATTAACGTAGTTCAAGACGTGCACTAGTGGGACGTATTGACTATATTGTGGATCAATATTGCGATGTTGAATGTAATCCAGAAGAAAGGAATAAAAGAAGATGATCTGCTCTTTGTCCTTATAAGTACATTCTGAGCCAGGGGTGTAGTAGGTTCTGTCTAGCATCATCCTCACATTATTTGAATAATCAAAATAACCTATCAATGGAAATAAGTTGTCAACTATTTTGAAATAAACAATATAAATTACTAAATAACTATGTTTGATAAACTCACTTCTCGGTAGAATTGGAATCATATCGTCAACAAGGACCCAAATGTCCAAATCATCTTCGGCGATGGAATCTGGATTACCAAGATCCATGGTGAGAAGCATACCCTCATAAAAACCATATATCTTGCAAAATGATTCCCAATTCTTGCAACCAAAAGTGGTTACGTTATCTGAATTGTACAAATCCACTTCTAAATCAACATTATGCATGGTCCTTAGTTGAATTTGCTTTGTCTCCGAAGTTTCATGATCTTCAAATCCCATCCTCTCCAAGACATAGCGTCTTGCATGACACGGGATAAACTAGTTGCATGTAAAAGAAGAAAATTAATTACTTACACGTTGAAGTAGCTAGAAATCGTGCTTAATTAATTACGAAACAAGACTTGTCGTTGCGTACCGTTTCGACATCGAAGGTCTCGTCGAGCTTAATACTGAAGTAACGATCGTCTACCAGGTGAGGCCTGTCGCACAGACCCCGGTCGTCACCGCACCAGGAGCACTCCGGGATCCTATCATCGTCGGAAGATGACATTTCCTATGTTTCAAAGAGATTAAACTTTATAAACTAAAAATATGTACCTAGACAAGCTAGCTGTGGCACCATCCTAGGCTCATTAGGACTAACATTGTCAACACTTTTGCACTAGTTCTGCTACATACCATCCTAGGCTTTTTAAGTTTCAACATTGCTACAGCATACAAACTTGAAGCGCTTGTGACTTTCAGCAGAACCTCACAATCTGATTACTATCCTCTCTATAAACTCATTTTAAACGAGTTCAAAAAGTGTAAGATCTTTATCCTAAAACACCACCAAAAAATTAGGGCATGGCATCTAATAAGCAATGTTTGGAAATACAGTAAGTTTAATCTATGCCTAGCCATCCCTTACAAGGATATGTGGACATATTTCAGTTGTTTCAAACTTGAAACAGTAACATGTGATGACCAACTTCTTAAAAGTGCGGAACTAGTAACCAGTTGCAATTTTGCCATCATTTTAATTGTAGCAGACAGTATTGTGCCTGGCAGTATTACCACTATGTATAGCTTGGTCTTTGTGCATACATATAAATAACAATATAATTATAGTTCAGTAAAACAATTCATTTCATCATGGTCCCGATATTGTCAATATTTGCAACATTGGGCTCTCATGAATGCACAAAGAAACTGGAAGAGAGAACGCATCCCTGTTATTGTGCAAGATTATAAAACAGGATAACTGCAAGTTAGTGGTTCATCCATACAAATTTACTGACATAGGACAATATTTTCTAGTACATCATGGACAGCATAACATGCTGGGGCAGGAGTTCGGGACAACAAAACACATAAAGAAGCCGCATTGTCAAAACAGCTCCGATACTTGGATCATACAGACAGCGACACTTATTTTCGGACGGAGGGAGTATCCTGCAGCCAGAATGGTGAAACCCACCCAGGCATATTAACGGCAAGTCCGATCAGCTCTTAACAGTATATCATCAATTATATATCATCAAATGACCCATTAATCAAACAGGGACTACCATTGAAGAGCAAGCTCGAATCTTAAAGGTATATCAGTATATCATCATCTTCATGAGAACAATAATCAGGAAACAGCAGATTTCCACTCTCACGTAGAATAGGTAGGGGGAAGAGCAGGAGCTAGTTTAAGCAACCGGGCTAATCAAATTTTGATCCAAGTGACCTAAATTTTGATCCAAGTGACCTAAATTTTGATCTCAACCGCGTACTTCAACGAAAATGGCAGAAATACAAAAAAAATTACTTTGTGGTGGTGATTAGAGAGGAAGGAGGGAGGAGTGATGGCTACCTGCGTATGGAGTGGTCGTCGGCGTAGCTCCGGGCGGCGACGTTGCTGCAGAGTCGGGGGAGGCCGGGCCGTCGGAGGTGCGGACGTCGAGGCCGGGGCATCGGGGGCGCGGGCGGCGGCGGCGTAGCTCCGGGCGGCGGCGTTGCTGCAGAGTCGGGGGAGGCCGGGGCGTCGGGGGCGCGGGCGTCAAGGCCGGGGCGTCGGGGGCGCGGGCGGTGGCGGCGTAGCTCCGGGCGTCCGGGGCGTCGGGGGCGCGGGCGTCGAGGGCGTCGGCGGCGCGGCGCTCGGCTCAGTGGGGGTGGCGCGGGGGCGGCGGCGCGGTGCTGGAGGGAGAGAGAGGCGTTGGGGAGAGGGGGGAGATCTGGCGAGGGAGAGAGAGGAGGGTGCGACCGGTGGGGGGGATATGGATGGGGGAATACTAATGGCGCACTGCACCTCTGTGCGCCATAAGTATGTAGATTCTTATGGCGCACGTTCCCCAGGTGCGCCATTAGTATGTTTGGACAGGCGCGCTAGTACAAAAAAAAACTTCTTGATACTAATGGCGCACTCTGGACATCGTGCGCCATTAGTAGTTCGAGCTCTAATGGCGTATCTGTTGCTGGTGCGCCATTACTATATTCTAATGGCGCACTGCTTGTCCGGTGCGCCATTAGTATCAGTTCCATCTATAGCCCTTTTCCTAGTAGTGTGTTTGTCATTTCATGCTTTTCTTTTTTACTTGCACGCATCATCTGACACCTTGTGCAGCATGCATTCCCGGTAAGCAGTAACAAGCCGCAAGGCCCCATACTACTGTTTCCTCCTCTTTTCTTTCCTCTCTTAAGCAGAAGAAGTGTTCCTCGCGCACAAGTTTGCCGGGGAGGAAGGAGATAGAGGTATGGACCAAGTGCTGTTCAAGAAAGAGAAGCCTTGCCGGGAAGCAAACAACCCATGAAAGCTAAGTTACCAAAGTTTGAGCATTCAAAATTCTTAAAATTTCTTAGTTGTCTTCCTTGAACAGTCACACTTTGCATGAAAAACCTATGCGCGGAGGAACCTACCCGTGGCTAGCCGCACCCTTACTTTGCTTCGAGCACGCTCAACGGCTTAAGTGAGCTGTGACAAGTGTCGCGCCCTTGCTTCGTTTTCGAGTTCGCTCAGCAATCTAAGTGTGCTGCGACTAGCTGCGGCAAGGTTTCTTGCCGGCAAGGGCAATGCTAGCAGGCTGCTAAGAGTCCCGCACTCAGCGCTCGCGGCAAGGGCCCCTTTGCCGGCAAGTTCCCTAAAAGCGTAGGGTAGAAAGCACACAAAGTGAAAAGACTAAACAAGGGAGATCACACTGCATTGATCATCCAGAATAAAGTTATATAACAAGATAGCTTGCCGCTGTTCTAACCAACTACTACCTATGACTTAATTGACAGCGGCAAAGGAAGCAGAAAGAAAGGAGTCTAGTCTCTTCGGTCTCCGTCGACCCTCTGGATCTTTCCCGCCTTTGCCACGATGTGGGCAACTTGCGCCTTCAACGCCTCCTGGTCAGCTTCGGGCGGCAGGGTCCGGAGGACGTTGACAAGATTGATCCCAGGGTTGCGGTAGACGATCTTCGACAAGACCCGCTCCATGGTACCCATGCAAAGCCGGCGCGCCTCATCAGCCAGCTGGGCGGGGATCTTCTCCCGTAGCCGCGCAAGCACCGGCGCCACTCCCCTGAAGAACAGGCTCAGCTTGGCGCTGTGGGGGAGGCTCTCGTCGGGGGAGTACACGAGGTGTTCCGCCCTCAACGCCACCATCTCCATATCGATGTTGGCGGCGGAGGCGACGAGCTCCTCGGTCCATTGCTCCACCGTCCGCTGGAAGTTGTTTTGCGAGACGGCGGCGCTCTCCAGCAAGGCCCTTTCAGTGCGGAGATCCTCCTTCAGTTTCGTCTCACGATCCCGGGCAGCGTCGAGCGAGTCAGTAAGAGTGGAAACCTTCAGCTCCAAGTCAGCGATGGAGTCCCTGGCGTCGGTGAGCTCTTTGCCCTTCTCGGAGAGGCGGATTTGCAGATCAGAGTTGGTGTGGGCGTCCTTCTCCCGCGCCACGTTGAGCGCGGCAACCCTGTCCTCGCTCGCCTTCAGATTCGTCTCCAGCTGTGCCACCCTGGCCTCCAGATCCCTCTTGGCGGTCTCTGCGGCAGCTGCGGCATCCCTCGCCTCCTGCAGAGCCCCGCCAATGGCCTGCTCACGAGCGGTGAGGTCGTCCTCGTGACTGTCGAGGTTGACCTTCCGCTGGTTGAGCACTCCCTCTCGCCGGGACAGCTCCTCGGCGGCCAGTCGCTGCTGCTCCTCCACCTCGGCCTTCTCGAGGAGGAATGCTTGGTGTGCTCCGGCAAGCTCTTCGCGTTCCTCCGCCAAGTTTCGGAGGGCCGCCTGGTTGGCGGCACGGAGCTCTGCAGCGCGCTTCTCCAAGTCGACACCGGCCTTGGCAGCCAGAGCCTCTCGGGACTCCAGTTTGGCTTGCCTGGCCCGGTACAAACCCAGGAGTCGACGCAGGAGTTGCTCCTCTTCGGGCTCGTCGCTACTGCCGGGCGCGTCGACAACCTTCAACCCGGCGGAGGCGAGAACTTCTCCGTCGAAGGTCTCCCCCTCCGCGGGTGCCCTTGATGAGGACGCCCACGGGACTTGGATAAAGACCCCGTTGGCGGCCTCCAGGTAGACGCCCGACCCGGTCGCGGGGGCGGAGGGGTCGGCGGCCGGTGCAGCGTCTGGCGCTCCCGCGGCCTCCGGGCCAGCGGTATGGTCGCCGGTCCCTTCCCCAGCCGCGGCTTCAGCGGTCGGGGCAGTCTCGGCGGCTGGCTCGTCGGCGCCGGCCATTCTTTCCGCAGCGGCGCCGTCGCCAGCTTCGCCGCGCACCTCCTCCTCGGCGATGCTTTCCGTCTCCATCGGCTCCGGGGCGGGCGGTTCTGACAACAGAAGAAAAAGAAAAGAAAGATTTGTCAAGCAAATATCCAAAAAAAGAAGAATCTAAGAAGAAGAAAGTACAAGGGTTTACCTGCGCGGGCCTCTTCGATGACGGGGTCCCTCGCCGGGGAGCTCTCCCTTGGCGGCTTAGTAGTGGCTCCCGCTGGCGGAGGGCCGCTTGCGCCCTCCCTTGGCGGGGTGCTCACCCTTGTCGGACTGCTCGCCCTTGGCGGGGTACTCGCCCTTGGCGGAGTACCCGCCCTTGGCGGAGCGCCGTCCCTCGCCGGGGAGCTCATCCTTGGCGGGGAGGGTGGGACAAGCGGCTCGTCGGGGGCGACCTCATGGTGCTCCTGCGGCTGCGGCTCCACTTCTGCACAAGACAACAAGACATCAATAAGGATAACAACCTCAAGCGCGCCCGTTAAACAGAAAGGTGAATACCAGACTTACGCTGGGGGCTGCGCTGGGGGCTGCTCTCCGGGGCAGCAGGCTGGTCCGGCAGGCTTGTCTCTGGCACATCACCTGTCGCCGCGACGGGCTCGTCATCCTCGATGTTAACCACAGGGATCTTGGCCCTCTTCGCCATCCTCTGGGTCAAGGTCCTAGAAGCCAAAGCAAGATTAGAACCAAGCAAGAGAAATCAAGACAAAATCAAAGGAAATAAAAATTACAAGTACTTACTCTTCCTCCTCTTCGTCGTCGGAGCTGAGGGCAGAGAAATCAAACTGCGCCTCATGTGCTCCTGCGCGAGGAGCTGGAGGAGAAGGCTCCCTCGGGCGCTTGGCGGGCTCCGGAGCTGTGGGTTGTGAAGACCCTGCACCGGTCGTCCCCGAGGACCGAGGAGCGGACGATGCACCAGAGCCGCTCCGGGAAGACCCTCCTCCGCTTGTCGCTCGAGCACGAGGCGCCTCCTTGACGACCTTGCTCGCCGCGGGGGCGCGCGTCGCACGGCGCCTTGGCTGCTGTCGGGGCGCCGGTGGCCTCGTCGTCTCAGCGGCCTTGCGGAGGCATTTCTTCTGTTGTTGCGGAGGGCTTGGTGGTGGCGGAGAATTCTCCGAGGAGGAGGAAGCATCGTCGTCGAGGTTCAGTGACCCGCCCGAGTCTTCGTCGGAATCGCCCGATTCGGCATCCTCCTCGGCGGACTCACTGGAATCAGAGCCTTGCCCGGCAGCCCCGCTCGTCCCAGCAGGCTTCCCGGCAGGCTCCCCGACAAACTCCTCGGGCGCAAGCTTCAGCAGCTTGAGGATTTCCGCCTCCTCTGCTTGGCTCACTGCGTCCGCTGCCTCTGCTTCGTCCACAGTGTACCCGAACTCACCCGCAGCAGCAGCTGCGGCGGCCTCCTCCAGTCTGGAGGCAATGTATGCCACATCCCGGTCGGTGGTCTCCCGGGTGAGGCCCTTCTTCTCATCGGGGTTGCGTGGCCGTTCGACCAGATTATCGAAGAAACCCTGCACGGTCTTCGCTGAGGGCACCAGCCAAGTGGGGACGACCCCGTGGGAGTCGCACTCAGGCATTGCCGCGCGGATGGCACTGAGGGCAGTATTGTTACACAGAGGAACTAGTCCTTCCGATGGTCTGAACCAATCCGGGTGCTTGGGGTCATGCTTAAACAGCTCCCGGACCATCCCCTTCAGCTCCAAGACGGTGAAATTATAGTTCAGCCCGGGGCGCAGCCTCATGCGATCTGCCGCGTTGCCGAACTCCCAGGTAGGCCTCTTCCTTTCCTGCAGGGGGGCAATGCGGCGGCGGAGGAAATCGGCCCCAACTTCACCCACAGTCAGATTGGCGGCCCGGAGACGAAGGATCCTATTGAGGGCAATCTCCAACTTGTCGTCCTCCGGGGCCAAATCGCTCCAATCCTTGCCGCGCACTATTGCAGCCTGGCGCGGCGAGGTAAACGGCTCGGGCGCATCTTCCAGAACCCAGCACCAATCGGCTCTCCACTCCTCCCACTTGCCGCGAAGCTCTCCTTTCAAGTACGCCTCTTTCTTGTTCAACCTAAAGATCCAGGAGATGCCACCGGAGAGTGGGGATCCGGACTCTACTCTAGGCGTGAAGAAGTGGCGGAAAAGGGCTACATTTGGGTGGACCCCGACATAGTTTTCGCACAGATGTGCGAAAACGGCCAAGGTGAGAACGGCGTTTGGGGTGAAATCTAAGAGGTGGAGTCCGTACGTGTTCATCACATCACAGAAGAACTCCGAATACGGAGGACAAAGACCGCAATGGAAGAATGCAGCGAAATAGAAGTAACCTCCCGGGAACATGTCGACGGCGACGGCGGGGAGGACTCTGGTGCGGGGATGAGCTTTCGTCTCCCTCGCCCAGAACAAGTAATACTTGTCCCGCAGCTCCCTCGCGCCGAGCCTCGACGGGAAGACCACCCTCCTTCTCCGCATGGCTGCCAGCTTCGCCGCCTGCTCAGACTTCTCCTTCTTCGCCTTGTCGCTCTTCGCCTTGTCGCTTTTCGGAGCCATGGCGGGGGCGGCGAGGAGGGAGGCGAGGAGGTCGACGGCGCTGCGGGTGTTGGAGACGGCGGAGGAGAGGGTGGAGCTCAACTCTCTGTCGACCTTTGCGGAAGCAAAGGGCGACGGGGGTTTCTGGAGATTGAAGACACAATGAAGGCAATGGAGGGAAACTGCCCCTGCTTCCTCTGCTTTTAAGGAGGAAGTGGGGGACGTTTCACATTTTTCATTAAAGAAGCAGGCCACGATCTCTCCCACGACGCCGCAATCGACGCGTGCCGTTAGGGAGAGATGCGGCAGATGCGGAGTGGGGAACGGCGCGCCGTGGGCTGCGTGTGCCCGTGCACTGTTCAGGGCCTGGCCCAATAGCGCTCGGCACCGTGTGTGGCCCAGGCCCGGGGGCTCCTGTCGGTGTACTGAAGTAGGGGTACCTTAGTACCCCGACTTGTGCACGGGCAGTAGCAGCCTCCCGTGGTCTGGCTCACCACGTGCCCGCCAAAGCCCACTCTGGACCCCTTTGAAGCCATTCAAGAACAAAGTATACAAGTCAGAAGATCAAGGCCCCGGCAAGAGGAGCTTGCCGGGAAGGCTGTTCTAAGCACAAGACCATTCTATTTTTCACAAGACCCTGGCAAGAGGAGCTTGCCAGGAAGACCAAGGGATAACACTTCAGAAGATATATCGTGGCGCATCGCGTGCCACGACGGGCCCCGGAGAGCGGCAAGCTCCCGGTCCCGGCAAGGTTGCAACCCCGGCAAGGTGCTTGCCGGGGAAAGCTCACGCTGTGTGCCCGCGCTCCAGCTCATCTGGCCACGCGTCGCCCTGGAGCCCTTCCAGGGGCACGTGGCAGATGGCTGTGCAGCCTATGGTACACGGTGGCGAGCCGCGGTGACGAGGCTATCGCCGTGGCAAGCAGAGACGCATGGACGGACGCTTTTGGGGCGACGGCGACGGGCATTCAATGCCCTTGTCCCCCACCGTCAGAGTTAGGTGAAGACCACTGTTCATATACTGTTCATGCACTGTTACAACTACCACCAAATTTACACTTTTACCCTCCTCTACGTTGACACCTGTCGGTGACCCCTTTGAACTATAAAAGGAGGCCCATGCACAACGTAGAGGAGGTTCGATCCCAGAAACTCGATCACTCCTACGCTCGGTGTAGCTGGCACTGTAGATCTTCAAGCTCCCGAGCCCGAGAACGCAATACAACCAAAGCATGAGTAGGGTTTTACGCGTCCGCGCGGCCCGAACCTGGGTAAACTGCCCGCGTGTGCCCCTCGATCTGCTCTCCGTGCTCCCTCCGCTCCCTTACCGCAACGTAGAAGGGGCTCCGATCCCATAGGTGTTCGCGGGCGGTCAGTTTCCCCGACACCTTGTTTTCTACTATGAATCTTGATAAAGATGGGATTGGAGATGAGTCTACTTTAATTAAAAGGTGTCCCAATGATTCGGAGTTTTTAGATCTTGATGCTAAAATTGTTAAAAGTGGGATTGAAGAGATTAAAACTTTGCATAGTGATGAACCCACTACTTTGGATTTCAAGGGATTCAATTATGATAATTGCTCTTTGATTGATTGTATTTCCTTGTTGCAATTCGTATTAAACTCTTCACATGCTTATAGTCAAAATAAAGCTTTTACCAAACAGATAGTTGATGCTTTGATGCAATCTTATGAAGAAAAACTTGAATTAGAAGTTTCTATCTCTAGAAAGCTTTATGATGAGTGGGAACCTACTATTAAAATTAAAATTAAAGATCATGAATGCTTTGCTTTGTGCGATTTGGGTGCAAGTGTTTCCACTATCCCAAAAACTTTGTGTGATTTGCTGGGGTTCCATGAGCTTGATGATTCTTCTTTAAATTTGCATCTCGAGGATTCTACCATTAAGAAACCTATGGGGAGAATTAATGATGTTGTTATTGTTGTCAGTAGGAATTATGTGCCCGTATATTTCATTGTTCTTGATATAGATTGCAATCCTTCGTGTCCTATTATTCTTGGTAGACCTTTCCTTAGAACGATTGGTGCAATTATTGATATGAAGGAAGGAAATATTAGATTCCAATTTCCGTAAGGAAAGGCATGGAACACTTTCCTAGAAAAAAAATTAAATTACCTTATGAATCTATTATGAGAGCCACTTATGGATTGCCTTCCAATGATGGCAATACCTAGATCTATCCTTGTATTGTGCCTAGCTAGGGGCATTAAACGATAGCGCTTGTTGGGAGGCAACCCAAATTTGTATTTTTTGTTTTTGCTTCAGTTTAGGAATAAATATTGCATCTAGATTATGTTTAGATGTGGTTTTGTGTTTTAATTAGTGTTTGTGCCAAGTAGAACCTTTGGGAAGACTTGTGTGAAGTTTATATGATCTTGCTGTAAAAAACAGAATCGTTAGCGCTCACTAGAATAGTCACCAGATTTTACTGGAGTGTGCTATTTAGTTGATTCTTTTTGCAGATCATTAATAGACAAATTCCCCATGTTTACCAATTTATTTCAATATTTTTGGAGTTACAGAAGTATGCGAAAGTTACAGATTACTACAGATTGTTCTGTTTTTGACAGATTCTATTTTTTCGTGTGTTGTTTGCTTATTTTGATGAATCTATGAGTAGTATTGGGGAATATGAATTGTAGAGAAGTTGGAATACAGTAGGTTTAACACCAATATAAACAAAGAATGAGTTCATTACAGTACCTTTGAGTGGTGGTTTGTTTTCTTATACTAACGGAGCTCACGAGATTTTTGTCTAAGTTTTGTGTTGTGAAGTTTTCAAGTTTTGAGTTTTGCTTTGATGGACTACGGAACAAAGAGTGGCAGGAGCCTAAGCTTGGGGATGCCCAAGGCACCCCAAGGTAAAATTCAAGGACAACCAAAAGCCTAAGCTTGGGGATGCCCCGGGAAGGCATCCCCTCTTTCGTCTTCATCTATCGGTAACTATACTCGGGACTATATTTTTATTCACCACATGATATGTGTTTTACTTGGAGCGTCATGTATAATTTGAGTATTTGCTTGTTAGTTTTCCACAATTATCCTTGCTGGACACACCTTTTTGAGAGAGATAAATATGGCCTAGGAATTGTTAGAACATTCTATATGCTTCACTTATATCTTTTGAGCTAAATAGTTTGCTCTAGTGCTTCACTTATATCTTTTTGAGCATGGTGGTAATTTTATTTTGTAGAAATTGTTGATCTCTCATGCTTCACTTATATCCTTTTGAGAGTCTATAAGAACAACATGGTAATGTGCTTTGGCTATAACACTAGCCTTAACATGATAGGCATCCAAGATGAATGTAGTAAAAACTTTCATACAAAGTGCATTGAATATGATGAGAAATTTGATGCTTGATAATTGTTTTCAGATATGAGTATAGTGATATTAGAGTCATGCTAGTGGAGTTATTATGAAATTGAGAAATACTTGTGTTAAAGTGTGTGATTCCCGTAGCATGCACGTATGGTGAACCGCTATGTGACGAAGTAAGAGCATGATGTATTTGTATAGTGTCATCCTTTGTGTGGAGGTCGGGGGCGCGTGATGATTAACTCCTACCAACCTCCCCCCTAGGAGCATGCGTTGATTGCTTTGTTTTGATGACTCGTAAATTTTTACAATAAGTATATGAGTTCTTTATGACTAATGTTGAGTCCATGGATTATACGCACTCTCACCCTTCCACCATTCCTAGCCTCTCTTGTACCGCGCAACTTTCGCCGGTACCATACACCCACTATATACCTTCCTCAAAACAGCCACCATATACCTTCCTGAAAACAGCCACCATATCTACCTATCATGGCATTTCCATAGCCATTCCGAGATATATTGCCATGCAACTTTCCACCGTTCTGTTCATATGACACTCTTCATATTGTCATATTGCCATGCATGATCATGTAGTTGACATCGTATTTGTGGCAAAGCCACCATGCATAATTTTTCATACATGTCACTCTTGATTCATTGCACATCCCGATACACCGCCGAAGGCATTCATATAGAGTCATACTTTGTTATAGTATCGATTTGTAATATCGAGTTGTAAATCAATGTAAGTGTGATGATCATCATTATTAGAGCATTGTCCCAAAGAAAAAGAAAGAAGGAAAGGCCAAGAAAAGAAAGGCCCAAAAAAAGAAAAGAAAAAAAGAAAAAAAGAAGAAAACAAAAAGGGACACTTGCTACTATCTTTTTCCACACTTGTGCTTCAAAGTAGCACCATGTTCTTCATGCTAGAGAGTCTCATGTTTAGTCACTTTCATATGTTAGTGGGAATTTTCATTATAGAACTTGGCTTGTATATTCCAACGACGGGCTTCCTCAAACGCCCTAGGTCTTCATGAGCAAGCAAGTTGGATGCACACCCACTTAGTTTCTTTTGTTGAGCTTTCATACATTTTTAGCTCTAGTGCATCCGTTGCATGGCAATCCCTACTCACTCACATTGATATCTATTGATGGGCATATCCATAGCCCGTTGATACGCCTAGTCGATGTGAGACTATCTCCCTCCTTTTTGTCTTCTCCACAACCACCACTCTATTCCACCCATAGTGCTATATCCATGGATCACGCTCATGTATTGCGTGAAAGTTGAAAGGCTTGAAAGAATTGAGTATGAAAACAAGTGCTTGGCTGAAACCGGGGTTGTGCATGATATGAATATTTTGTGTGATGAAGAGGGAGCATAGCCAGACTATATGATTTTGTAGGGATGTCGGTGTACTAAAGTAGGGGTACCTTAGTATCCCGACTTGTGCACGGGCAGTAGCAGCGTCCCGTGGCAGGGCTTGCCACGCGCCCGCCAAGGCCCACTATGGTTCCTTTGGAGCCGTTCAAGAACAAAGTATTCAAGTTAAAGAAACAAGGCCCCGGCAAGAGGAGCTTGCCGGGAAGGCCGCTCCAGGCTCAAAACCACCCCTTTGGCACGAGACCCTGGCAAGAGGAGCTTGCCAGGAAGGCCAAACACGGTATTTCAGGAGACTTGCCGCGACACGCCATGCGTCCCGGCAAGGCCCGGAGAGCGACAAGCTCCCGGGCGCGACAAGTTAACAACCGCGGCAAGGTGCAAGCCGCGGCAAGCTTCCACTACATGCCCGCGCTCCAGCTCATCCGGCCACGCGTCGTCCTGGGGCCCTTCCAGGCGCACGTGGCGAAAGGCTGTGCAGCCTGGGGTACACGGTGGCAAGCTGCGATGACGAGGCCACCATCGTGGCGAACGGAGACGCCCTGACGGACACGGCGACGGGCATTTAATGCCCTTGTCCCCTGCCGTCAGGGTTAGGTATAGAGCACTATGCATACACTGTTCCAACTACCACCATTTTTACACTTTTACCCTCATCTGCGTTGCCACCTGCCGGTGACCCCTTCGACCTATAAAAGGAGGCCCATGCGCAACGTAGAGGGGGTTCCGATCCTCGATCACTCTCACGCTCGGTGTTGCTAGCGATAAACATTGTAGTCCTTCTCGCTCCCGAGTCAAGAACACAATACAAACCAAGGCAGGAGTAGGGTTTTACGCATCCGTGCGGCCCGAACCTGGGTAAACTGCTCGCGTGCACGCTTCGATCCGCTCTTTGTGCATCCTCCGCCCCCTTGTCGTACCGAAAAGGGGCTCCGGTCCCATAGGTGTTCGTGGGCGATCAGTTTCCCCGACATCTTTGGCGTGCCAGGTAGGGGGTGTGTCTAGGTTGTGTGAACCCGATCCAGTGTTCACGCGAGCGAAAACTTCAGCAACTTCATCTACTTCATCGACATGCCGCCGAAGAAGAAGGCTTCGGAGGTAGCAGGCCCGTCCGCGTCGATCCCGCCACCACCAGAGCCAACGGTCGGTGGGGTAGATGCTGGCGGAAGGGCGGACGCCGGCGAGGAAACTCACTGCGTCGCCAAGTCCAAGGACAAGACGGATGACCGGGCGCATTCCAAGGCCTCGGCGTCCGTACACGCCCCGCGCCCCTCTCAGGAGGTGCCGGACCGGCAGCGGCGTGGTACCCAAGGTACCATACGCTTGCTGGGACAAGGCCAAGTTGGCGGGTCACGGGATGCTCAAGGCCAACGCGCTGGCACGAGCAAGGCGCGGTCGCCGGGGCGAGACCCTGCTCCTTCTAACGCAGTTAGAAGTCCGAGCATATCTCGCTCCTCGCACCGCTCGCCACCGCTCCCCTCCACTCCAGCAGAAGCTCTAGCCCGAGCTCAGTTGCTCCTCGATTTCCATCCAGCGGCAGACAAGGCCGACGACTGGAGGGCCACCATCCAAAGCCTCATCGCCTTCGCCAATAACGACACTCCGCAGCAGCCGACGACGTCGCGGCCGCGACAAGTTAGCCAGGCGCGGGCAGATGGCGACAAGACCGCCGGGGGTGCAACTACCGTGCACTCCCCGCCCAGAAGGCCGAAATCGCCGACTCGCCGGACCAACATCGACGACGACTCCACGGCGTCGTCGGATCCACGGGCTCGCCGCGATCAACGCCAAGTCCTCGACGACAGACGACAAGAAGACGCTCGAACTCGCATCGAGCGTCGGAGAGAAGCGCGGCGGCAATCCGACCAGCGCGCTGGGCCCGCTGTCGACGTGCACGCGCCCGGAGAACCAGGGGACTTGCCGTACGCGGCGGGCTGTCCAGCGTTCACCCATGAGCTGCGTCAAGTCTGGTGGCCCAGCATGAAGAACTTCAAGCCCGACGTACCGGAGAAGTACGACGGCAAAACTCATCCGTCAGAGTTCCTCAGCATCTACACCATTGCGGTGCAGGCTGCAGGGGGACGAGACGAGAAGATATTAGCGAACTACTTCCCGCTTGTGCTCAAGCCGAACGTCAGATCTTGGCTCATGCACTTGCCGGAGAACTCTATTTCTTCTTGGGCCGACCTGTGCCACCAGTTTATCGGCGCCTTCACAGGTGGCCACAAGCCCCATGGCCAGGAGAGCGACCTTCATATACTTGCCCAGAAGGAAGGAGAGGCCCTGCGAAAGTACATCCAGAGATTCAGCCGCGTCCAGCACAACATCCCAGACGTCCACCCTGCCGCGGTTATCAGCGCGTTCCACCAGAACGTGCGCAACCGCAGGATGAGGGAGGAGATGGCGATGTGCAAGATCCGAGACGTCAGTGAGCTTTATGCCCTGGCCGACAAGTGCGCACGCGCTGAAGAGGGGAGGAGACTCCCCGGGGAGGATACTGGAGCAGGGGGAACAAATAGTGAAGATGCCGCCCCGGCAAGGAAGAACCGGCGGCGGAACAACAAGAAAAAGAAGAACAAGGAAGTACTGGTCGCTGAGCAGTCCGGCAAGGAGGCTGGCGCCAAGAAAACTCAGGCTGGTGGCTCCGGCAAGGAAGCTGCCACTGTAGCGGCCGCCGACAAGCAGGACGGCTCTGACAAGCAGTACTGCAAGATCCACCACACCAAGGGCCACGATCTCCAGAACTGCAAAAGGGTCGAGTACCTCGTCGAACAGCAGAAGGCTGAGTACGAGCGACGCGACAAGGAGAAGGCCCAGGGAGGTGGAGGAGAGTCCGGCAAGAGGCGGCCATTCAATGGCCGGGGGGACGCCGCGGCAACGCCAAGCAGCGGCAAGGAGATAAACCTCCCCGCGGCCGCGACAAGGACGAAGACGAAGACGACGACGAGGACATGGACGACGGAGACAACAGCGAGCAGGAGTTCCAGAAGGCCACAGAAGTTCTGTGCGTCGATGGAGGTGCCTCTCTGCATACTTCCCATCACCAACTCAAACAATGGGTGCGGGAAGTTAATGCAGCAGAGCCACCCGTCGAGTCGCGCAAACTCCTGAAGTGGTCCAGCACGCCCATCATCTTCGACATTGAGGATCACCCTGACCGCACAACTGCGGTCGGGTGTTTGCCGATGTTGGTTTCACCAACCATTCGCAACCTCAAGGTCACCAAGATGCTGGTTGACGGCGGGGCCGGCCTGAACCTGATCTCCTCTGCTGTGGTCCGGAAACTACAGATCCCCGACAGCGAGCTCGAGGAGACTGGCACGTTCCAAGGGATCAACCCGGGAAGGAGCAAGCCAAAGGGGAAAATCACACTGCCAGTAACCTTTGGCGAAGAGCTGAATTTCAGGACTAAGAGGATTACCTTTGACGTTGCCGATATCCCGTTGCCATATAATGGGATACTTGGCCGTCCGGCGCTCGCCAAGTTCATGGCAGCCTCTCATTACGCCTACAACATGCTCAAGATGCCAGGCCCAATAAGCGTCATCTCTGTCCCCGGCGACAAGAAGGACGCGCTTATCTGCGCCGACAAGATTTACCGGGACGCTGCAGCTGCAACAGATAGCAAGGCACTTGCCGCTAAAGCTCTCGGGGGGAAGAACAAGACCAAGTCCGGCAAGAGCTCTGGGGCCCACTCCGGCAAACGCACCTCTTCGGAGTGCTGCGTTGCCGTTGAGGACGCACCATCGAGCTCCACCGGCAAGTGCAAGAAGGGAATGGCAGCTCCACCTGCAACCAAGAAGGTGCCCGCCAAGGAGGACGGCACTGGTGGTACTTTCACCATCAGTGCCACGCTCGATCCTAAATAGGAAAGCGCGCTCGTTGCTTTCCTGCGGGCGAATGTCGACGTGTTTGCATGGCAACCGTCTGACATCCCCGGTGTTCCCAGGAAAGTGATTGAGCACAAGCTTGTCGTTTGTCCTCACGCGCGGCCCGTCAAGCAGAAGGTCAGAAAGCAAGCAGTGGAGCGCCAAGAGTTTATCGCTGAAGAGATCAAGAAGTTGGAAGCGGCAGGCCTTGTCAGAGGTGTACTTCATCCCACGTGGCTGGCCAACCCTGTTGTCGTGCGCAAAGCAAATGGGAAGTGGAGGCTTTGTATAGACTTCACCGATGTGAATAAAGCTTGTCCCAAAGATCCATTTCCCTTGCCGCGCATTGACCAGATCGTTGACTCCACGGCTGGATGTGAGTTGCTTTCATTCCTTGATGCATACTCCGGATACCACCAGATATTTATGGCTGAAGAAGATGAAGAGAAGACCGCGTTCATTACTCCATGTGGCACTTACTGCTTCATACGCATGCCCTTTGGATTGAAGAATGCAGGTTCAACGTTTGCGAGGGTAGTCCACACTGCTTTTGAGCCACAGATACACAGGAATGTAGAAGCTTACATGGATGATATAGTGGTCAAGAGCAAGGACAAGGATACTCTGATGCAAGATCTAGATGAAACTTTTGCGAATCTGCGCAAGATACAACTCAAGCTTAACCCCGAGAAGTGCATGTTCGGAGTCCCCTCCGGCAAGCTTCTCGGGTTCTTTGTGTCCCAGAGGGGGATTGAAGCCAATCCCGACAAGATCAAAGCCATTGAGCAGATCGAAGCTCCGAAGCGAGTCAAGGATGTACGAAGGCTTGCCGGTTGTGTGGCTGCTCTCAGCAGGTTCATTTCTAAGTCTGCAGAACGCGCCCTGCCGTTTTTCAAAATCTTGAAAAAAGCAGGTCCGATGAAATGGACTCCGGAAGCGGAGGCAGCGCTGCAAGACTTGAAAGGGTACCTGTCCTCCACTCCAATACTTGTCGCACCTAGGCCACAAGAGAAGTTGCTGCTGTACTTAGCAGCAACCAATCAAGTGGTTAGTGCTGCGTTGGTAGCGGAAAGGGAGGCAGATGAGGAGTCCATAGCCCCGGCAAGCACATCCAGCGACAAGCAGCGGGCTTCCCCGACAAGCTCTGGCCCCGACAAGGATGAGTCTGCGCAGATGCAAGAAGAGGTGCGGAAGAAGATGGTGCAGCGCCCAGTTTATTTTGTCAGTTCCCTCTTGCAGGGGGCTAGGTCAAGATACTCTGGGGTGCAGAAGCTGCTTTTCGGCCTCCTCATGGCCTCGAGAAAGCTGCGCCACTACTTCCAAGCACATGAGATAACAGTGGTCACTAGCTTTCCGCTGAAAAGGATATTGCAAAATCCAGAAGCAACAGGCAGGATTGTCGAGTGGGCACTGGAGCTGTCAAGCTTTGGCCTCAAGTTTCAAAGTACTTCTACTATCCAGAGTAGAGCATTGGCAGAGTTCATAGCAGAATGGACACCAACGCCAGATGAAGAAATTCCAGAGACAAGCATCCCCGTCAAAGAAGCAAGCAAAGAATGGATAATGTACTTCGATGGTGCCTTCTCGCTGCAAGGCGCCGGCGCCGGCGTGCTGCTTGTCGCGCCCACCGGCGAGCACCTCAAGTACATCGTCCAAATGCACTTTCCCAAGGAGCAAGCGACGAATAATACTGCAGAGTATGAAGGTTTGCTTGCCGGCCTCAGAATCGCAGCAGAGCTTGGGATCAAAAAGCTGATTGTGCGGGGTGATTCGCAGTTGGTTGTCCGCCAAGTAAACAAGAGCTACCAGAGTCCATTGATGGAAGCTTACGTCGACGAAGTGAGAAAGCTTGAAGAGCACTTTGAGGGCCTACAGATGGAGCACGTTCCAAGAGCTCAAAATGACGTCGCAGACGGCCTGTCAAAGTGTGCTGCACTAAAGCTACCTGTGGAACCAGGGATCTTTGTGCTCAAGTTAACTCAACCATCCGTTACACCGTCAATTGGACAAAGTAAGAAGAGAAAGTTGGTTTCCGGTGACTACTTGCCGGCAGAGCTTCCCGAAGCCGCCGCCAACAAGTCCCCCAAGATCAACGACAAAGTTGCTGAGGAACAGTCTGCTCCTGCAGACCCTAGGGTTTGTACAGTTGAAGCAGACGTTCCCGACAAGTTTTGCCCCGGCAAGCTTGCCAGGGAACGTCAAGCTCCGGCCGAGCCACAGGTTCTGGCCGTAGAAGCTGACGTTCCCGCAGCAGCACTGATGCCTTTAGTCCTTGTTGTTGAGCCTCAGGCTCCAGCATTGGCGCAGCAAATTGTCCGTTTTCTTGAAACTGGGGAACTTCCCAAAGAGCCAGAAGAGGCAGAAAGAATAACCCGGCAGTCAAGTATGTATCAGTTCGTCGGCAATGAACTGTACAGAAGAAGACTCAATGGCGTCAGATTGAAGTGCATTCCCCGGGAAGATGGGCAAAAGCTGTTGGCAGAGATACATGGAGGCATATGTGGCCACCACATTGGCGCAAGAGCACTTGCCGGCAAGGCGTTCCGGCAAGGTTTCTTTTGGCCAGAAGCCCTCCAGGATGCAACTGCACAAGTAACCAAGTGTGAAGCGTGCCAGTTCCATGCCAAGCAGATACATCAGCCAGCTCAAGCTCTCCAGACGATCCCTTTGTCCTGGCCATTTTCGGTCTGTGGGCTCGACATCCTCGGCCCCTTTCCCCGCGCAGCCGGGGGCTTTGAGTACTTGTACGTCGCCATAGACAAGTTCACAAAGTGGCCGGAAGTGGAACCAGTGAGGAAGGTGACCGCACAGTCAGCAGTCAAGTTCTTCAGGTCAATTGTTTGCCGTTTCGGAATCCCTAACAGTATCATCACCGACAACGGCACACAATTCACAAGTCGCACCTTCATGCAATACGTCCAAGACCTTGGCGCCAAGGTCTGCTTCGCTTCTGTTGCTCACCCGAGGAGCAATGGTCAAGCAGAGAGGGCAAACGCTGAAGTGCTGCGCGGGCTCAAGACAAGAACTTTCGACAGGCTGCACAAATGCGGAAGAAACTGGATTGAAGAGTTGCCAGCGGCTCTTTGGTCAATCAGGACGACACCAAATCGAGCCACTGGACAGACACCCTTTGTTCTTGTCTATGGAGCAGAGGCAGTTCTCCCCACGGAACTCGTATACGGGTCGCCTCGAGTGCTCGCTTACGATGAGCTCGAGCAAGAGCAGCTGCGGCAAGATGACGCACTGCTCCTTGAGGAGGACCGTCTCCGGGCCGCTGTACGAGCTGCTCGATACCAGCAAGCTTTGCGCCGCTACCATAGCCGCAAGGTTAAGGCCAGGAGTCTCGAGGAAGGCGACCTTGTTCTTCGGCGGGTTCAGTCCGCCAAGAATTCCAACAAGTTGACGCCGAAGTCGGAAGGCCCTTATCGGGTGAGACAAGTCACGAGGCCCGGCGCTGTCCGCCTTGAGACCGAAGAGGGCTTACCGGTGAGCAACTCCTGGAACATTGAGCACCTTCGTAAGTTTCACCCATAAGGCGCGGTTGCCGTGATCCGCTCCGGCAACCACCTTTTGTACGAGTCTTGCCGCTGTTGCATGTAAACCTTTGTACAAAGCCGGGCGCAGACCCCGTGTGTCAGTAAAACTTATGTGCCTCGCACAACTTGTCGTTTCATGCCTTTTCGTTTTTCTTGCATGTATAATCTAACACTTTGTGCAACACGCGTCCCTGGTAAGCAATAACGAGCCGCAAGGCTCCATATCTATGCTTCCTCCCTTTTTTCTTTTCTCTCAAGCAGAAGAAGTTTTCCTCGCGCACAAGTTTGCCAGGGGGGAAGGAGACATTGGTATGGACCAAGTGCCATTCAAGAAAGCCTCGCCTTGCCGGGAAGCAGACGACACAAAAGCTAAGTTGCCAAAGTTTGAGCATTCAAATTTTTAAATTTTAAAGTTATCTTCCTTGAACGACCGCACTTTGTATGGAAAACCTATGCGCGGAGGAACCTACTCGTAGCTAGCCGCGCCCTTACTTTGTTTCGAGCACGCTCAACGGCTTAAGCGTGCTGCGACAAGTGTCGCACCCTTACTTCGTTTTCGAGTTCGCTCAACAATCTAAGTTCCGCACTCAGCGCTCGCGGCAAGGGTCCCTTCGCCGGCAAGTTCCCTAAATGCGTAGGGTAAAAGCATACAAAGTAAAGAAGTCGAACAAAGGAAATAACACTGCATTAACTACCCAAAATAAAGTTATGATACAAAGTGACTTGTCGCTGTTCTAATAGACTATTGTTTGTAACATGGCTGGCAGCGACAAAGGAAGCGAAAAGGAAAACAGCCTAGTCTGCGCGGTCGCCGTCGACTCTCTTGATCTTGCCCACCTTGGCCACGATGGGTGCGACAAGGGTCTTGAGCGCCTCCTGGTCGGCGTCGGGCGGCAAGGTCCTGAGGACGTTCTCGAGGTTGAGTCCTGGGTTGCGGTAGGCTATCTTAATCAGCACCCTCTCCATGACTCCTGTGCAAAGCCTGCGCGCCTCATTCGCCAACTGCGTGGGGATCCTCTCCCGGAGCTGCTCAAGGGCCGGCGCCACTCCCCTGAAGAACAAGCTTAGCTTGGCGCTGTGAGGGAGGTTCTCGTCGGTGGAGTAGCCGAGGTGCTCTGTCCCCAGCCCCGCCAACTCCCTGTTGATATCAGTGGCGGCGGCGACAAGCCCCTCGGTCCAGTGCTCCACCGTCAGCCTGAAGTTGTTTTGGAGAGGGCGGCGCTGTCCAACAGTGCCCTCTCAGCCCTGAGGTCCTCCTTCAGCTTTGTCTCCCGATTTCTGGCACTGTCAAGTGATGCGGTGAGGGTGGACAGCTTCAACTCCAAGTCTGCAACGAAATCCTTGGTGATGGCGAGCTCCTTGCCCTTGTCGGAGAGACGGACCTACAGGTCGGAGTGGCTGTGGGCGTCCTTCTCCCTCTCCGATGTGAGCGCAGCAACCTTCTCCTCGCTCGTCTTCAAGTGGATCTCCAGTTGCGCCACCCTCGCCTCCAAGTCTCTCTTGGCGGTCTCTGCAGCTGCAGCGGCGTCCCTCGCTTCCTGCAGAGCTCCGCCAAGGGACTGTTCGCGCGCGGCAAGTTCGTCCTCGTGGCTATCGAGGTCGACCTTCCGCTGCGTCAGCTCACCTTCCCGCCGAGACAGCTCTTCGGCGGCGAGCCGTTGCTGCTCTTCTGCTTCGGCCTTCTCGAGTATGAACGCCTGATGCGCCTCGGCGAGCTCCTCCCGCTCCTCCGCCAGGGATCGGAGGGCCGCCTGGTTGGCGGCCCGGAGCTCTTCGGCGCGCTTCTCCAAGTCGACGCCCGCCATGGCGGCCAGAGCCTCTCGGGACTCCAGCTTGGCCTGCCTGGCGCGGTATAGGGCCAGGAGCCTCCGCAGAAGCTGCTCCTCCTCGGGCTCGCTACTGCTGCCGGGCGCGTTGACGAACTTCAGCCCGGCGGAGGCGAGGACTTCCCCATCGAAGACCTCTCCCTCCGCGGGCGCCCTTGACGTAGATGCCCACGGAAGCTGAATGAAGACCCCGTTTCCAGCCTCCAGGTAGGCGCCAGTTTCAGCCGCGGCAGCAGCAGGGTCGGTGGTCGGCGCAGCGTCTGACGCTCCTGCGGCCTCAGGGCCGTCAGTGCGACTGCCGGTCCCCTCCTCAGCTGCCGCGTCAGCGGCTTTGGCTGCCTCTTCGACGGCGGGCTCGTCAGTACCGATCGCCTCTTCGGTGGCCGCGGCGTCACCAGCGTTGCCGCGCGCGGCCTCCTCGGTGGCGGCCTCCGTCTCCATAGGCTCTGGAGCGGACGAGTCTGAAGACAAGAAAAGAAGAAGAAAGAAGAAAGTAACTGTCAAGCAAATATCCAAAAAAGAGAAATTCAAGAGAAGAAAAGTACAAGGGTTACCTGCGCGGGCCTCTTCTTCGACGGGGTTCCTTGCCGGGGAGTCCTCCCTCGGCGGCGTGGTGGTAGCCCCCGCCGGCGGAGGGCCGCTGGCGCCTTCCCTTGGCGAGGTGCTCGCCCTTGGCGGGGTACTCGCCCTTGGCAGAGTACTCGCCCTTGGCGGAGTATCCTCCCTCGCCGGGGAGCTCCTCCTTGGCGGAGAGGTCGAGACGCGCGGCTGGTCGGGAGTGATCTCTTGGCGCTCCTGAGGCTGCTGCTCTGCTTCTGCACAAGTCATCGAACAAACAAAACATTAACAAGGATAAAAAGCCCACGCGCGCCTGACAAGCGGAGAGCAGTCAGAAGACTTACTCTGGGGGCTGCGCTGGGGGCTGCTCTGCGGAGCAGCTGCCTGGTCCGGCAAGCCTGTCGCAGGCGCATCCCCTGCTGCTGTGACGGACTCGTCCTCAAGGTCCTGGAAGACAGACAAAATCAAGAATCAAACGAAGAAAATTCAAGACAAGAGCAACAAAAAACGAAGGAAACAAGAGTTGCCAGTGCTTACTCTTCCTCCTCCTCGTCAGAACTGAGCATGGAGAAATCAAAGTCCGCCTCGCGCGTCCTGGCACGAGGAGCTGGAGGAGTAGGCTCCCTCGGACGCTTGGCGGGAGCTGGAGCGGTGGTCTGAGAAGACCCCACTCTGGTTGTCGTCGAGGCACGAGGGGCGGAAGGAGCGGTAGAGCCGGCGTCGGAAGATCTTCCTCCGATTGCCGTCGAAGCACGGGGCACTCCCTTGGCGGCCTTGCCCGCCGCGGTGGCGCGTGTCGGACGGCGCTGCGGCTGCTGGCCCGCCGGCTGCCCCGCCGTGTCTGCGGCTTTGCGGAGGCGCCTCCTCGCTGGAGCTGGAGGACTTGCCGGTGGCGGAGAACTACCCGAGGACGAAGAAGAAGAATCGAGGTTCAGAGACCCGCCTGAGTCTTCGGCAGAGTCGCTGGATTCGGCGCTCTGCTCGACGGGTCCGCTCGACTCTGTGCCTTGCTCGGCGGCCTCGCTTGTCCCAGCAGGTTGCCCGGTAGGCTTTATCACTTTGAGGAGCTCTTCCTCCTCGGCCAGACTTACCGCCTCCGCTGCATCCGCCTCCTCCGGAGTATACCCAAACTCGCCCGCGGCCGCGGCTGCGGCTGCCTCTTCCAACCTGGTGGCAATATAAGCCATCTTCTGGTCGGTGGTGTCGCGGGTGAGGCCTCTCTTCTCGTCGGGATTGATTGGCTGCTCCACCAGGTTGTCGAAGAATGTTTGCACGGCTTCGTCAGAAGGCTCCCGCCAAGTGGGGTCAATCCCATGGGAGTCACACCATGGCATCGCCGCGCGGATAGCGCTGAGCGACGAATTGTTGCATAGCGGAACTACGCCCCGTGGCAATGCGAACCACTCTGGATGTTTGGGGTCGTGCTTGAATAGCTCATGGAGCATTCCGTTGAGCTCCATGACAGTGAAATTGTAGTTGAGGCCTGGGCGCAGCCTCATAAAGTCTGCCGCGTTACCAAACTCCCAAGCAGGTCTTTTCCTCTCCTGCAAAGGAGCGATGCGGCGGCGAAGAAAATCTGCTCCGACAGCCCCTACAGTGAGCCTGGCTTGCCGGAGGCGAAGAATCCTAGTGATGGCTATCTTCAGCTTGTCGTCCTCAGGGGCCAGGTCACTCCAGTCATTGCCGCGCACTATTGCAACTTGGCGCAGGGAAGTGAACTGCTGGGGTTCATCCTCCATGATCCAGCACCAGTTGGCCCTCTACTCCTCCCACTTGCCGCGGAGTTCCCCAGTCAAGTAAGCCTCTTTCTTATGAAGCCTAAATATCCAAGAAATCCCGCCGGACAGAGGAGACCCAGACTCGACTCGAGGCATAAAATAATGGCGGAAGAGGGCTACATTGGGGTAGACTCCGACAAAGTTCTCGCACAGATGTGCGAAAACGGCCATGGTCAAGACAGCGTTTGGGGTGAAATCAAGGAGATGAAACCCGTAGGTATTCATAATATCACAGAAGAATTCAGAGTATGGTGGGCAGAGTCCGCAATAGAAGAACAGAGCAAAAAAGGCGTATCCTCCCGGAAACATGTCGCAGGCCTCAGCGGGGAGTACCTTGGTGCGCGGGTGTGCTTTTGTCTCCCTCGACCAGAAGAGGTAGAAGGAGTCCTTCAGCTCCCTCGCGCTAAGCCTCGGCGGGAAGACCGCCATCTTCTTCCGCATTGCTGCTAGCTTCAGCGCCCTGGCAGTCTTCGCGGCTTTCGCCTTGTCGCCCTTCGGGGCCATGGCGGGGACGGCCAGGGAAGTCGACGGCGCTGGGGAGGCTGGCGGCGACGGAGGAAGGGCGGAGCGCTGCTCTCTTTCAACCTTCGGGGAGGAGGGGAGCAGCGGGGGTTTCTGGAGGTTGAAGAAGCAATGAGCGAATGGAAGGAACTGCCCCTGTTTCCCCTGCTTTTAAGGGGGAGAGGGGGACGTTCCGCATTTTCTCCATTAAAGAAACAGGTCACGATCTCTCCCACGATGCCGCAATCGACGCGTGCCGTTAGGGAGGGGCGCGGCGGATACGGAGTGGGATGCGGCACGCCGTGGGCCGTGCGTGCCCGTGCACTGTTTTGGGCCTGGCCCAACAGCGCTCGGCACCGTGTGTGGCCCAGGCCCGGGGGCTCCTGTCGGTGTACTAAAGTAGGGGTACCTTAGTATCCCGACTTGTGCACGGGCAGTAGCAGCGTCCCGTGGCAGGGCTTGCCACGCGCCCGCCAAGGCCCACTATGGTTCCTTTGGAGCCGTTCAAGAACAAAGTATTCAGGTTAAAGAAACAAGGCCCCGGCAAGAGGAGCTTGCCGGGAAGGCCGCTCCAGGCTCAAAACCACCCCTTTGGCACGAGACCCTGGCAAGAGGAGCTTGCCAGGAAGGCCAAACACGGTATTTCAGGAGACTTGCCGCGACACGCCATGCGTCCCGGCAAGGCCCGGAGAGCGACAAGCTCCCGGGCGCGACAAGTTAACAACCGCGGCAAGGTGCAAGCCGCGGCAAGCTTCCACTACGTGCCCGCGCTCCAGCTCATCCGGCCACGCGTCGTCCTGGGGCCCTTCTAGGCGCACGTGGGGGAAGGCTGTGCAGCCTGGGTACACGGTGGCAAGCTGCGATGACGAGGCCACCATCGTGGCGAACGGAGACGCCCTGACGGACGCTTTTTTACACTGTTTGGGGCGACGGCGACGGGCATTTAATGCCCTTGTCCCCTGCCGTCAGGGTTAGGTATAGAGCACTATGCATACACTGTTCCAACTACCACCATTTTTACACTTTTACCCTCATCTACGTTGCCACCTGTCGGTGACCCCTTCGACCTATAAAAGGAGGCCCATGCGCAACGTAGAGGGGGTTCCGATCCTCGATCACTCTCACGCTCGGTGTTGCTAGCGATAAGCATTATAGTCCTTCTCGCTCCCGAGCCAAGAACACAATATAAACCAAGGCAGGAGTAGGGTTTTACGCATCCGTGCGGCCCGAACCTAGGTAAACTGCTCGCGTGCACGCTTTGATCCGCTCTTTGTGCATCGTCCGCCCCCTTGCCGTACCGAAAAGGGGCTCTGGTCCCATAGGTGTTCGTGGGCGATCAGTTTCCCCGACAAGGGATAACTTTCTTTGGCCGTGGTATTTTGAGAAGACATGATTGCTTTGTTAGTATGCTTGAAGTATTATTATTTCTTATGTCAATATAGACTTTTGTCTTGAATCTTTCAGATCTGAACATTCATGCCACAATAAAAATAATTACATTTAAAATTATGTTGGTTAGCATTCCACATCAAAAATTCTGTTTTTATCATCTAACTACTCGAGGACGAGCAGGAACTAAGCTTGGGGATGCTTTATACGTCTCCAACGTATCTATAATTTTTGATTGTTCCATGCTATTATTTATGATGTTTTGGATGTTTAATGGGCTTTTCTATACACTTTTATATTATTTTTGGGACTAACCTATTAACCCAAAGGCCTAGTCCAGATTGTTGTTTTTTTTGCCTATTTCAGGGTTTTACAGAAAAGGAATATCAAACGGAGTCCAAATGGAATGAAACCTTCGGGAGAGACATTTTTGGAGCGATATCTTCACGGGAGACTTGAGAACCACGGAATAGGGCACACGTGGCGTCCACGAGGGTGGGGGGGGGGGGCCTACAGGGCGCGCCCCCTGCCTCGTGGGACCCATGTTGGTCCCCTAGTGCCCTCCTTCCTCCTATACATACCTATGTACCCCGAAAACATCAGAAGAGAAGAGAAAACCCTAGTTCCACCGCCGCAACCTTCTGTTCTCGTGAGATCCCATCTTGGGGCCTATTCCGGTGCTCCGCCGGAGGGGGGATCTACCACAGAGTGCTTCTACATCAACACCATCGCCTCACCATGAGTTGTGAGTAGTTTACCACAGACCTTCGGGTCCATAGTTAGTACCTATATGGCTTCTTCTCTCTCTTTGGATCTCAATACCAAGTTCTCCTCGGTCTTCGAGGAGATCTATTTGATGTAATCTCTTTTTGCGGTGTGTTTGTCGAGATCCGATGAATTGTGGGTTTATGATCAAGATTATCTATGAGAAATATTTGGTTCTTTTCTGAATTCTTTTATGTATGATTATAATATCCCTGCAAGTCTCTTCGAATTATTGGTTTGGTTTGGCCTACTAGATCTATAGTTCTTGCAATGGGTGAACTGTTTGGCTTTGGGTTCAATCTTGCGGTGTCATTTCCCAGTGACAGTAGGGGCAGCAAGGCACATATTGTATTGTTGCCATCGAGGATAAAAAGATGGGGTTTATATCATATTGCTTGAGTTTATCCCTGTACATCATGTCATCTTGCTTAAGGCGTTACTCTGTTCTTATGAACTTAATACTCTAGATGCATGCTGGATAGCGGTCGATGTGTGGAGTAATAGTAGTAGATGCAGAATCGTTTCGGTCTACTTGTCACAGACGTGATGCCTATATATAATGATCTTACCTAGATATTCTCATAATTATTCGCTTTTCTATCAATTGCTCGACAGTAATTCGTTCACCCACCGTAGAATTCTGCTATCATGAGAGAAGCCACTAGTGAAACCTATGGCCCGCGGGTCTATTCTCAACATATCAATCTACTATCTACTTTACTTTACTGTTTTTACTTTCTGTTCTTATATCCAAAAATACCAAAAATATCAAACTATCATATCTATCAGATCTCACTTTCATAAGTGACCGTAAAGGGATTGACAACCCCTTATCGCGTTGGCTGCGAAGTTCTTATTTGTTTGTGCAGGTGCGAGGGACTTGCGCGTGGTCTCCTACTGGATTGATACCTTGGTTCTCAAAAATTGAGGGAAATACTTACGCTACTGTGCTGCATCACCCTTTCCTCTTCGAGGGAATACAACGCAAGCTCGTGAAGTAGCAGATCATCACACTTCTATTTACTTACAACTCGATATTACAACTCGATACTAGAACAAAAATATGACTCTATACGAATGCCTCCAACGGTGTACCGGGATGTACAATGATCTAGTAGCAATGACATCAAAAAATGGACAAGCCATGGAAACATCATGCTAGCTATCTTACGAACATGCAAGGCAATATGACAATGATGGTGCATGTCATAATAAACAGAACGGTGGAGTTACATGGCAATATATCTCAGAATGGCTATGGAAATGCCATAATAGGCAGGTATGGTGGCTTTTTTGAGGAAGGATATAAGGTGGTTTGATGCACCGGCGAAAATTGCGCGGTACTAGAGTGGCTAGCAAGGTGGAAGGGTGAGAGTGCATATAATCCATGGACTCAACATTAGTCATAAATAACTCACATACTTATTGCGAAAAATCTATTAGCCCTCGAAGCAAAAATACTACGACGCATGCTCCTTGGGGGGAGGTTGGTAGGAGTTAACCATCGCGCGCCCCGACCTTCACGTAAAGATAAACAATCAAAATACAATGCGAGCCAATTTGGTTACATAGTTAGGAGACCATACGTGCATGCTTCGGGAATCACAAACCTTAACACCAATATTTTTACTAAACCATGATCATTCACTAGTTCCTCCACATATTAGCATCTCTATATCGCAAAACTATTGCAAGGAATCAAACATATCATATTCAGTGATCTACAAGTTTATGTAGGATTTTATGACTAACCATGTGAATGACCAATTCTTGTCAACTCTCTAAATAGATATAAGTGAAGCAAGAGAGTTTTAATCCTTTCTACAAAAGATATGCCCACGCTCTAACAATTATAAGTGAAGCAAAAGAGCATTCTACAAATGGCGGTTTTCTATGTGAGGAGAAACACGCAATCCAAACTTCAAATGATATAAGTGAAGCACATGAAGCATTCTATAAAGCCATACTCAAAAGATATAAGCAAAGAGAATTCTATAAATCAACCAAGGACTATCTCATACCAGCATGGTGCATTTATTAAAAGAAAAATGAAAAGCACACGACGCTCCAAGAGTTTACGCATATCATGTGAATGAAACGAATCCGAACACATACCGATACTTGTTGAAGAAAGATGGGATGCCTTCCAGGGCATCCCCAAGCTTAGACGCTTGAGTCTCCTTGAATATTTACTTGGGGTGCCTTGGTCATCCCCAAGCTTGAGCTCTTGCCTCTCCTCCTTCTTCTCACATCGAGACCTCCTCGATCTTCGAACACTTCATCCACACAAAACTTAACCGAACTTTTTGTGGCGGGGTTAGTGCATATGATCAATAAAATCCCATCATGTACTGCTCTAACATTATTGTATAATTATGAACAAACATTACACACAGAATGCTATCACAATTCTATGGCCCCAAGTCAAGGAGGCTTCAACAATAATTCAAACATATGTAAATAATGAAGCTATAACAGCAATATATGAAAACAGGACAGTCTGTAGTAATCTGAACATTAACCATACTTCTTTAAACCTAAAAATTATGGCAAAATTAGGAACAATCAACAATTTGTATAGAAATACTTTGAAGAAAGTTTTAGATCCTTTCAATGTTCCAGTAAAAAATGTAAAATCGCGCACTACGGCCAAAGTTTCTGTTTTTGCACCGCACAAACCAACAAGCAGTTGAATCATCTTAAAGGAAACTCTTGGCACATTATTTTTATAATACAAGGGAATTGTACAAGAGGATAATTATTTTTGTTGAAAAGTTTCTGTAATCAAGGTTCACAAAGTTTCCATGGGCATGAACAAAGTTCAAGGCTAGCTCCCACTTTAACAATGCTCGTCTTTCTCACTTTCGGTTTTATTTTTGAAAAAGTTTTAGGTTCCCCTCTTTATTTTTCTTGTTTTTAAACTTTATAAAAGCACACAACAGAAATAAATGACTCTCTAAAACTTCCGGGTTGTCTCCTAGGGAGCGCTTTCTTTAAAGCCATTAAGCTAGGCATATAGTGCTCAAGTAATGGATCCACCCGGATCCCAAGGTATATCAAAGCCAATTTTAATTAGCAATGATTTGGCATTTAGTAGTGAGCCCAAAGTGATATGTGTCATGAAACAATGAAGTCTAACTCTCTTCCTATGCATCGACATGTCATACAAGAACAATTCATGCACATCAAGTAAAGGCCAATGCATAGTATAAGCAGTTTCTTGCAATTTTATCATGTTGGAAACATAGAGAGGCAGAGATGTAGTTCCTCTCTCATAATAATTGCAAGTAGGAGCAGCAAGCACATGCATATTATACTCATCAAAATCATCATGTGTAACGAAAAAAGGCGACCCATCAATATAATCCTTAATAAGTGCAAACTTCTCCGATATAGTGTAGTTTGGAGAATTCAAAAAGATAATAGGACTATCATGTGTGGGTGCAATAGCAACAATCTCATGTTTAACATAAAGAACTATAGCAAGTTCATCTCCATAAGCATAGTTCATATTGGCATCTTGGCCACAAGCATAGCAAGCATAATCAAAAAGGGATATTTCGAAAGAATCAACGGGATCATAGCAATCATAATGGCATTCATCCTTCGGTAATCACGAAGGGAAATTAAACAATGTATGAGTTGAAGAGTTACTCTCATTAGAAGGTGGGCACGGGTAGCTAATCCGCACTTCCTCCTTTTGTTCTTCGCTCTCCTCCTCATCTTTTTCATCCAATGAGCTCACAATGTCATTAATTTCTTCTTCCATAGACTCCTGTAAAATATTAGTTCTTCTTGGACAGCAGAGGAGTCCTCAGTATATGGTTTAACATAGGCATTAGAAGCATAATTATCATAACAATATTTAAATATGGCAAAATTTCCAGATTTGTAAAGAGTAGCATCATACTTTTCAATCAAAGAAGCAATTTCATAAGCACCCTTAAAAGCAACACATTCTTCAATTTGTTGCACATCATAGTAACTATAAACACCCTTAGCATACGAAGATACGATTCCATTATCACTAAACTCACATTAGTAGGGAAGGTGTTTCATAGGGTCTTCAGAACAACAAGTAAAATCATAAATTTCACATAAATTCCAAGCATAGCATTGCAAACGATGAATTTGATCCAGTAAAAGTTTCCCTTTTTCAGATATGCGGTGTCGCACATAACAAGCATGCTCATCTAAAGATTTTCCCTCAACTAGGCTAGTTGGGGTTTTAGCCCGAGCACAAAGGGATCGAAGATGATCCAAGTAATAAGCTTCAATTGTGCGATAGATTTTGAGTGGTTCTTCAACCATTGGTTCAGTAGGTACCACTATTTTTTTGGTATTTCGCGTTTCCTACCCATAACTAAAGATAGAAAACAACTTAGAACAACAAATAAAATCTACTTAGTGATAAAGCAAACAAGCACACACGAGAATATTCACCCCACGCTATTGCTCCCCGGCAACGGCGCCAGAAAAAGGTCTTGATAACCCACAAGTGTAGGGGATCAGTTGTAGCCTCTTTCGATAAGTAAGAGTGTCGAACCCAACAAGGAGCTAAAGGTATAACAAATATTCCCTCAATTTCTATCGACCACCGATACAACTCTACGAACGCTTGACGTTTACATTACCTAGAACAAGTATGAAACTAGAAGAACTTTGTGGTTTTTGTGGGATAGGTTTGCAAAAATATAAAGAGCACGTTAATAAAACTAGGGGCTGTTAAGATAAAGACACAACTAAATTAGTTTTAGTAGAGCTTTTTGTCACGAGAAAGTTATTTGTCCCTAGGCAGTCGATAACTAGACCGGTAATCACTATTGCAATCTTATTTGAGGGAGAGGCATAAGCTAACATACTTTCTCTTCTTGGATCATATGTACTTATGATTGGAACTCTAGCAAGCATCCGCAACTACTAAAGATCATTAAGGTAAAACCCAACCATAACATTAAAGTATCAAGTCCTCTTTATTCCCATACGCAAACAACCTACTCACTCGGGTCTGTGCTTCTGTCACTCACGCCACCCACCGTAAGCAAATCATGAACATATTGCAAACCCTACAGCGGGGATCCCTCACGCTTGCGCGAAACGGAGAGCACCATAGGACAACAACAATAATAAAACATGTAACTCAAACCAATCACGATCATCAATTAACCCATAGGACAAAACGGATCTACTCAAACATCATAGGATAGCATACATCATTGGGAAATAATATATAGCGTTGAGCACCATGTTTAAGTAGAGATTACAGCGGGTAGAAGAGGGGTTACACCACTTCATAGAGGGGGTAAGACTTGGTGATGACGACGGTGAGGTTGTTGGTGTAGATTGTGGTGACGATGATGGCCCCGACGGCACTCTGGTGCCACCGGAAGCAAGGGGGAGAGAGCCCCCCTCCTTCTTCTTCTTCCTTAACCTTCTCCCTAGATGGGAGAAGGGTTTCCCCTCTGGTCCATGGTCTCAATGGCGTGGGTGGGGTGAGATCCCCTCCGAGATTGGATCCGTCTCTCTGTCTCTCTCTGTTTCCGCGTTCTCAGATTTTGGCCCTTCACCGTTTCTTATATTCCCGGAGATCCGTAACTCCGATTGGGCTGAAATTTGGACACAATTTTTATCCGGATATTAGCTTTCTTGCGGCGAAAGAAGGGCATCAACTGCCTTATGGAGTGGCCACGATGGCCCAGGGCGCGCCCCCACCCTCGTGGGCCACTCGGGCATCGTCTCACGTTGGTTCCACTTCCCAAAATTCACATATATTCCAAAAAAATTCTCCGTCCGTTTTTATCCCGTTTGGACTCCGTTTGATATGGATATTCCGCGGGACAAAAAACATGCAACATACATGAACTGGCACTGGGCACTGGATGAATATGTTAGTCCCAAAAATAGTATAAAATTTGCCAAAATTATTTGAAAGTTGTAGAATATTGGCATGGAACGATAAAAAATTATAGATACGACGGAGACGTATCAATCATCTCCCTTTGGAACGATATCATGAATTTCAAATAACTTGATCATGAGCATGTAGCACAATCTTGGGAGAGGATGAAACTTATGATAAGAAATTTTCCCACGCATGGTTTGAATCTTTGGATGATTATACAAAAAATTTATGCCGGTTTGAACTTTTCTAGAAATCTTTTAGATTCGGCCGCGGGAGGTACTTTTAAGGAAATCACTTTAGGATAAGCTACTAAACTCCTAGATAATATAATGGTTAACTATTCTCAATGGCACACCGAGAGATCTTCCACTAGTAAAAAAGTGCATGCAATTGAAGAAATTAATGTTTTGAGTGGAAAGATGGATGAACTTATGAAATTGTTTGCTAGCAAGGGTGCTAATGTTGATCCTAATGATATACCCTTATCCACTTTGATTGATAATACTAATGAATCTATGGATGTGAATTTTGTTGGTAGGAATAATTTTGGTAACATTGCTTATAGAGGAAACTTTAATCCTAGGCCTTTTCCTAGTAATTCCTCCAATAATTATGGAAATTCCTACAACAATTCCTATGGAAATTATAATAAGATTCCCTCTGATTTTGAGAATAGTTTTAAGGAATTTATGATTTCACAAAAGAATTTCAATGCTATGATTGAAGAAAAATTGCTTAAGATTGATGATTTGGCTAGGAACATGGATATAATTTCTCTTGATGTTGATTCTTTGAAACTTAGATCTATTACACCTAAGCATGACATCAATGAGTCTCTTAAAGCCATGAGAATTTCCATTGATGAGTGCAAAGAAAGAACCGCTAGGATGCATGCTAAAAAAGATTGCTTTGTGAAAGCGTGTTCTTCTAGGTTTTATGATAATAATCATGAAGATCTAAAAGTAATTGATGTGACTCCTATTAAATCTTTGTTTTCCAATATGACTCTTGATAAAGATGGGACTGGAGATGAGTCAACTTTAGTTAAAAGGCATCCCAATGATTCGGAGTTTTAGATCTTGATGATAACATTAAGAAAAGTGGGATTGAAGAGGTCAAAACTTTACATAGCAATGAACCCACTATTTTGGATTTCAAGGAATTTAGTTATGATAATTTCTCTATGATAGATTGTATTTCCTTGTTGCAATCCGTGTTAAAATCTCCTCATGCTTATGATAAAAAAAAGCTTTTACTAAACATATCGTTGATGCTTTAATGCAATCCTATGAAGAAAAGCTTGAACTAGAAGTTTCTATCCCTAGAAAACTTCATGATGAGTGGGAACCTACTATTAAAATTAAGATTAAAAATTATGAATGCTATGCTTTGTGTGATTTGGGTGCTAGTGTTTCCATGATTTCAAAAACCTTGTGTGATGTGCTAGGTTTCCGTGAAATTGATGATTGTTCTTTAAATTTGCATCTTGCGGATTCCACCATTAAGATACCTATGGGAATGATTAATGATGTTCTTATTGTTGCAAATAGGAATTATGTGCCTGTATATTTCATTGTTCTTGATATATATTGCAATCCTACATGTCCTATCATTCTTGGTAGACCTTTCCTTAGAACGATTAGTGCAATTATTGACATGAAAGAAGGAAATATTAGATTCCAATTTCCATTAAGGAAAGGCATGTAACACTTTCCTAAGAAGAAAATTAAATTGCCTTATGAATCTATTATGAGAGCCACTTATGGATTACATACCAAAGATGATAATACCTAGATCTATTCTTGTTTTTATGCCTATCTAGGGGCGTTAAACGATAGCGCTTGTTGGGAGGCAACCCAATTTTATTTTCTTTATTTTTGTTTCTGTTTAGTAATAAATAATTCATCTAGCTTCTTTTAGATGTGGTTTTATGTTTTAATTAGTGTTTGTGCCAAGTAGAACCTTTGGGAAGACTTGGGTGAAGTCTTTGCGATCTTGCTGTAAAAAACAGAAACTTTTGCGCTCACGAGGTTAGCTGCCATTTTTACTGGAGAGTGATTTTAGGTTGATTCTTTTTGCATATGATTAATAGATAAATTCCTCACGTCCACCAATTTATTTCAGAATTTTTAGAGTTACAGAAGTATTAGAAAGTTACAGATTGCTACAGAATGTTCTGTTTTTGACAGATTCTGTTTTTCGTGTGTTGTTTGCTTATTTTGATGAATCTATGACTAGTATCGGGGGGTATGAACCATAGAGAAGTTGGAATACAGTAGGTTTAACACCAATATAAATAAAGAATGAGTTAAATACAGTACCTTAAAGGGGTGGTTTGTTTTCTTATACTAATGGAGCTCACGAGATTTTCTGTTAAGTTTTGTGTTGTGAAGTTTTCAAGTTTTTGGGTAAGGATTTGATGGACTATGGAATAAAGAGTGGCAAGATCCTAATCTTGGGATGACCAAGGCACCCCAAGGTAAAATTCAAGGACAACCAAAAGCCTAAGCTTGGGGATGCCCCGGGAAGGCGTCCCCACTTTCGTCTTCGTCTATCGGTAACTTTACTTGAGACTATATTTTTATTCACCACATGATATGTGTTTTTCTTGGAGCGTCTTGTATGATTTGAGTCTTTGCTTTTTAGTTTACCACAATCATCCTTGCTGTACACTCCTTTTGGGAGAGACACACATGAATCAGAATTTATTAGAATACTCTTTGTGCTTCACTTATATCTTTTGAGCTAGATAATTTTGCTCTAGTGCTTCACTTATATCTTTTTAGAGCATGGTGGTGGTTTTATTTTATAGAAATTATTGATCTCTCATGATTCACTTATATTATTTTGAGGGTCTTTTAGAACACCATGGTAATTTGCTTTGTCTATAAAACTAGTCCTAATATGATGGGCATCCAAGATGGCATAATAAAAACTTTCATATAAAGTGCGTTGAATACTATGAGAAGTTTGATGCTTGATGATTGTTTTGAGATATGAGGATGGTGATATTAGAGTCATGCTAGTAGAGTAATTCTGAATTTTAGAAATACTTGTGTTGAGGTTTGCAAGTCCCGTAGCATGCACGTGTGGTAACCATTGTGTAACAAATTTGAAGCATGAGGTATTTCTTTGATTGTCTTCCTTTGTGTGGAGGTCGGGATCGCGCGATGGTTAAGTCCTACCAACCCTTCCCCTAGGAGCATGTGTGTAGTGCTTGGTGTTGATGACTTGTAGAATTTTGAAATAAGTATGTGAGTTCTTTATGACAAATGTTGAGTCCATGGATTATACGCACTCTCACCCTTCCACCATTGCTAGCCTCTCTAGTGCCGTGCAACTTTCGCCGGTGCCATACACCCACCATATACCTTCCTCAAAATAGCCACTGTACCTACCTATCATGAATTTCAATAGCTATTCCGAGATATATTTCCATGCAACTTTCCACCGTTCTTTTTATTATGACACACTCCATCATTGTCATATTGCCTTGCATGATCATGTAATTGACATTGTATTTGTGGCAAAGCCACCATTCATAATTTTTTCATACATGTCACTCTTGATTCATTGCACATCCCGGTACACCGCCAGAGGCATTCATGTAGAGTCATAGTTTGTTCTAACTATCGAGTTGTAATCCTTGAGTTGTAAAAGAAATAGAAGTGTGATGATCATCATTATTAGAGCATTGTCCCGTGTGAGAAAAAAAGGGAGAGGCCAAAAAAAGAGAGGTCCCAAAAAAAAGAGAGAAAAAGAGAGAAGGGACAATGTTACAATCCTTTTTTTCCACATCTGTGCTTGAAAGTAGCACCATGATCTTCAGGATAGAGAGTCTCTTATTTTGTCACTTTCATATACTAGTGGGAATTTGCATTATAGAACTTGCCTTGTATATTCCAACAATGGGCTTCCTCAAAATGCCCGAGGTCTTCATGAGCAAGCAAGTTGGATACACACCCACTTAGTTCTGTTGTTGAGCTTTCATACATTTATAGCTCTAGCGCATCCATTGCATGGCAATCCCTACTCACTCACATTGATATCTATTGATGGGCATCTCCATAGCCTATTAATACGCCTAGTTGATGTGAGAGCATCTTCCTCCTTTTTGTCTTCTCCACAACCACCACTCTATTCCACCTATAGTGCTATATCCATGGCTCACACTCATGTATTGCGTGAAAATTGAAAAAGTTTGAGAATACTAAAGTATGAAACAATTGCTTGGCTGAAACTGGGGTTGTGCATGATTTGAATATTTTGTGTAACGAAGATGGAGCATAGCCAAACTATATGATTTTGTAGGGATGAACTTTATTTGGCCATGTTATTTTGAGAAGACATAATTGCTTTGTTAGTATGCTTGAAGTATTATTATTTTTATGTCAATATTAAACTTTTGTCTTGATTCTCTCGGATCTGAACATTCATGCCACAATAAAGAAATTGCATTGATAAATATGTTAGGTAGCATTCCACATCAAAAATTCTGTTTTTATCATTTACCTACTCGAGGATGAGCAGGAATTAATCTTGAGGATGCTTGATACATCTCCAACGTATCTATAATTTTTGATTGGTCCATGCTATTATATTATCTATTTTGGATGTTTAATGAGCTTTAATATGCTCTTTTATATTATTTTTTGGACTAACCTATTAACCGAAGGCCCAGTGCCAATTCCTGTTTTTTGTGTGCCTATTTTAGTGTTTTGTAGAAAAGGAATACCAAACGGGGTCCAAAGGGAACGAATCCTTCGGGAGGATCTTTCTTGGACCGAAAGCAAACCAGGAGACTTGGAGTTGAAGTCTAGAACGCCATGAGGCGGCCACGAGGCAGGAGGGCGTGCCCAGGGGGTAGGCACGCCCCCACCCTCGTGGCCCCCTCGTAGCTCCACCGACGTACTTCTTCCGCTTATTTATACCCTTATACCCTAGAAACATCAAGGGGAGCCACACAACCACTTTTCCACCGCCGCAACCTTCTGTACCCATGAGATCCCATTTTGGGGCCTTTTCCGACGCTCTGCCGGAGGGGGAATCGATCACGGAGGGCTTCTACATCAACATCATAGCCTCTCCGATGATGTGTGAGTAGTTTACCACAGACCTTCGGGTCCATAGTTATTAGCTAGATGGCTTCTTCTCCCTCTTTGATTCTCAATACAAAGTTCTCCTCGATGTTCTTGGAGATCTATTTGATGTAATATTCTTTTGAAGTGTGTTTGCCGAGATCCGATGAATTGTAGATTTATGATCAAGTTTATCTATGAATAATATTTGGTTCTTCTCTGAATTCTTATATGCATGATTTGATATCTTCGCAAGTCTCTTCGAATTATCAGTTTAGTTTGGCCTACTAGATTGATCTTTCTTGCAATGGGGGAAGTGCTTAGCTTTGGTTCAATCTTGCGGTGTCCTTTCCCAATGACAGCAGGGGCAGCAAGTCACGTATTGTATTGTTGCCATCAAGGATAAAAAGATGGGGTTTATACCATATTGCTTGAGTTTATCCCTCTACATCATGTCATCTTGCTTAATGTGTTACTCTATTCTTAGGAACTTAATACTCTAGATGCATGCTGGATAGCGGTCGATATGTGTGGAGTAATAGTAGTAGATGCAGAATCGTTTCAGTCTACTTGACACGGACGTGGTGCCTATATTCATGATCATTGCCTAGATACTCGCATAACTATGCACTTTCCTATCAATTGCTCGGCAGTAATTTGTTCACCCACCGCAATTTATGCTATCTTGAGAGAAGCCACTAGTGAAACCTATGGGCCCGGGTCTATTTTCTATCATATAAGTTTCCGATCTACAGGTCTTGTTTTCCATTTATTTTATTTTGCAATCTTCACTTTCCAATCTATACAACAAAAATACCAAAAATATTTATCTTATTATCTTTATCAGATCTCACTTTTACGAGTGGCCGTGAAGGGATTTACAACCCCTTTATCGCGTTGGTTGCAAGATTCTTGATTGTTTGTGCAAGTACTTGGTGACTTGAGCATTGTCTCCTACTGGATTGATACCTTGGTTCTAAAAAACTGAGGGAAATACTTACGCTACTTTGCTGCATCACCCTTTCCTCTTCAAGGGAAAACCAATGGATGCTCAAGAGGTAGCAGTATGTATGATTTCCAATAAGTCAGTTGCTCGCTCCATTGTTCCGGAGAACGGAGTTTTAGTCATCTTGCCGATGAGGCATGGTTCGCAAGCGCTAAGTGATTCATAATCAAGTGATTCCAAAAGTCCATCAGCATGGAGTTTCTTCATGCGCTTTACACCAATATGACCTAAACGGCAGTGCCACAAATAAGTTGCACTATCATTATCACCTTTGCATCTTTTGGCTTCAATATTATGAATATGTGTATGACGACGATCGAGATCCAACAAAAATAGATGATTCATCAAGGGTGCATGACCATAAAAGATATTACTCATATAAATAGAACAACCATTATTCTCCAAATTAAATGAATAACCGCCTCGCAACAAACAAGATCCAGATATAATGTCCATGATCAACGCTGGCACCAAATAACAATTATTTAGGTCTAAAACTAATCCCGAAGGTAGATGTAGATGTAGCGCGCTGACGGCGATCACATCGACTTTGGAACCATTTCCCACGTGCATCGTCACCTCGTCCTTAGCTAATCTTCGTTTAATCCATAGCCCCTGTTTCAAGTTACAAATATTAGCAAGCGAACTAGTATCAAATACCCAGGTGCTACTACGAGCATTAGTAAGGTACACATCAATAACATGTATATCAAATGTACCTTTGTTCACTTTGCCATCCTTCTTATCCGCCAACTACTTGGGGCAGTTCCGCTTCCATTTACCAGTCCCTTTGCATTAGAAGCACTCAGTTTCAGGCTTGGCTCCAGACTTGGGTTTCTTCACGGAAGTAGGAACTGGCTTGCTATTCTTCTTAAAGTTTCCCTTCTTTCCCTTGACCTTTTTCTTGAAACTAGTGGTCTTGTTAACCATCAACACTTGATGCTCCTTTTTGATTTCTACCTCCGCAACTTTGAGCATAGCGAAGAGCTCGGGAATTGTCTTCTGCATCCCTTGCATATTATAGTTCATCACGAAGCCTTTATAGCTTGGTGGCAGTGATTGAAGAACTTTATCAATAACACTATCTTCATCAACTTTGCATCCAAGTCGAGTCATGTGATTGTAGTACCTAGACATTCGGAGTAAGTGTTCACTGATAGAACTGTTCTCCTCCATCTTGCAGCTATAGAACTTATTGGAGACTTCATATCTCTCAGTTCGGGCATTTGCTTGAAATATTAACTTCAACTGTTGGAACATCTCATATGCTCCACGACGTTCAAAATGTCTTTGAAGTCCCGATTTGAAGCCGTAAAGCATGGCACACTGAACTATCGAGTAGTCATCAGAACGAGCTTGCCAAACGTTCATAACGTCAGGAGTTGCTCCTGCAGCAGGCCTATCACCTAGCGGTGCTTCAAGGACATAATTCTTCTGTGCATCAATGATGATAATCCTCAAGTTACGGACCCAGTCCGTGTAGTTGCTACCATCATCTTTCAACTTAGCTTCCTCTAGGAACGCATTAAAATTCAAGGGAACGGTAGCACGGGCCATAGATCTACAACGACATAGATATGCAAAAAACTATCAGGACTAAGTTCATGATAAATTAAAGTTCAATTAATCATATTACTAAAGAACTCCCACTTAGATAGACATCCCTCGAGTCATCTAAATGATCACGTGATCCAAATCAACTAAGCCATGTCCGATCATCACGTGAGATGAAGTAGTTTTCAATGGTGAACATCTTATGTTGATCATATCTACTATATGATTCACGCTCGACCTTCTGGTCTCCAGTGTTCCGAGGCCATGTCTGTACATGCTAGGCTCGTCAAGTTTAACCCGAGTATTCTGCATGTGCAAAACTGTCTTACACCCGTTGTATTTGAACGTAGAGCTTATCACACCCGATCATCACATGGTGTATCAGCACGACGAACTGTCACAACGGTGCATACTCAGGAAGAACACTTATACCTTGAAATTTTGTAAGGGATCATCTTATAATGCTACCACCGTACTAAGCAAAATAAGAAGCATAATAAGATAAACATCACATGCAATCAAAATATGTGACATGATATGGCCATCATCATCTTGTGCTTTTGATCTCCATCTCCAAAGCATCGTCATGATCTCCATCGTCACCGGCTTGACACCATGATCTTCATCGTAGCATCGTGGTCGTCTCGCCAACTATTGCTACTACTATCGCTAACTCATAGTGATGAAGTAAAGCAATTACATGGCTTTCGCAATTCATACAATAAAGAGACAACTATAAGGCTCCTGCTGGTTGCCGATAATTTACAAAACATGATCATCTCATACAACAATGTATAACTCATCACGTCTTGACCATATCACATCACAACATGCCATGCAAAAACAAGTTAGATGACCTCTACTTTGTTTTTGCAAGTTTTACGTGGCTGCTACAGGCTTAGCAAGAACCGTTCTTACCTACGCATCAAAACCACAACGATTTTTCGTCAAGTGTGCTGTTTTAACCTTCACAAGGATTGGGCGTAGTCACACTCGATTCAACTAAAGTTGGAGAAACTGACACCCGCCAGCCACCTATGTGCGAAGCACGTCGGTAGAACCAGTCTCGCGTAAGCGTACGAGTAATGTCGGTACGGGCCACTTCATCCAACAATATCGCCGAATCTAAGTATGAAATGCTGGTAAGCAGTATGAATATTATCGCCTGCAACTCATTGTGTTCTACTTGTGCATATCATCTACGCATAGCCCTGGCTCATGATGCCACTGTTGGGGAACATAGTATTTCAAAAAAATTCCTACGATCATGCAAGATCTATCTAGGAGAAGCATAGCAACGGGCGTGGAGAGTGTGTCCACGTACCCTCGTAGACCAAAAGCGGAAGCGTTTAGTAACGCGGCTGATGTAGTCGAACGTCTTCGTGATCCAACGGATCAAGTACTGAATGCACGACACCTCCGCGATCTGCACACGTTCAGCTTGGTGACGTCCCTCGAACTCTTGATCTAGTTGAGGCCGAGGGAGAGTTTCGTCAGCACGACGGCGTGGTGACGGTGTTGATGAAGTTACCGACGCAGGGCTTCGCCTAAGCAGTGCGATAATATGATCGAGGTGTGTAACTATGGAGGGGGCACCGCACACGGCTAAGAAATCAACTTGTGTGTCTATGGGGTGGCCCCTCCCCACGTATATAAAGGAGGGAGGGAGGAGGAGGTCGGCCTACATGGGGCGCCAAGGGGGGAGGATTCCTACTCCTAGTAGGAGTAGGTTTCCTCCTTTCCTAGTCCTACTAGGAAAAGCGAGGAAAGCGGAGAAAGAGAGAAGGAAGGAGGGGGCCGGCCCCCCAAGCCCTAAACTAATTCGGTTTGGGCCTAGGGGGTTGCACCCCACATCTTGCTTGCTGCCCTCTTTCTCCACTAGGGCCCAATAAGGCCCATAGACTCCCCGGGGGGTTCCGGTAACCTCCCGGTACTCCGAAAAATACCCGATACACTTCGGAACCCTTTCGGTGTTCGAATATAACCTTCCAATATATCAATCTTTATGTCTCGACCATTTTGAGACTCCTCGTCATGTCCGTGATCTCATCCGGGATTCTGAGCAACCTTCGGTACATCAAAACACATAAACTCATAATACCGATCGTCATCGAACGTTAAGCGTGCGGACCCTACGGGTTCGAGAACTATGTAGACATGACCGAGACACATCTCCGGTCAATAACCAATAGCGGAACCTGGATGCTCATATTGGTTCCTACATATTCTACGAAGATCTTTATCGGTCAAACCGCACAGCAACATACGTTGTTCCCTTTGTCATCAATATGTTACTTTCCCGAGATTCGATCATCGGTATCATCATACCTAGTTCAATCTCGTTGCTGGCAAGTCTCTTTACTCGTTCCGTAATACATAATCTCGTGACTAAGTCATTAGTCATTTGCTTGCAAGGCATATTATGATGAGTATTACCGAGAGGGCCCAGAGAAACCTCTCCGACACTCGGAGTGACAAATCCTATTCTCAATCTATGCCAACACCACAAACACCTTTGGAGACACCTGTAAAGCATCTTTATAATCACCCAGTTACGTTGTGACGTTTTATAGCACACAAGGTGTTCCTCCGGTATTCGGGAGTTGCATAATCTCATAGTCAGAGGAACATGTATAAGTCATGAAGAAAGCAATAGTAGTAAAACTAAACGACCATAGTGCTAAGATAACGGATGGGGTCTTGTCCATGACATCATTCTCCTAATGATGTGACCCCGTTGATCAAATGACAAAACATGTCTATGGTTAGGAAACATAACCATCTTTGATTAACGAGCTAGTCTAGTAGAGGCATACTAGGGACACTCTGTTTGTCAATGCATTCACAAATGTATCAAGTTTCCGGTTAATACAATTATAGCATGAATAAAAGACATTTATCATGATATACAAGGAATATAAATAAAAACTTTATTATTGCCTCTAGGGCATATTTCCTTCACCTTGATGCAAAGATTCACACAGTTCCAAAAGTGCTTGTTGAGAATTATGGCTGTAGCATCCTTGCCTTTCTTTGAGTGCACATCCTTGATCTTGTCCCACTTAGAGGATAACACCATCTTTCTTAGTGAATCATCCTTGTCTGTAAGGATTTGCGAAGTGAAGAATTGGGAAGTAAATCTAGTTACTCATGGCCTTATAATTTCTCTCTTCTTGGTGAAGGATCTCATACACTCTAAGGTGCGATGGTGCCCATACACAAATAGCTAAGTTGCCAATCCCTTGGAGCATAAAATTGACGATGTGAGTCACACACGAGCTCCAAAATATATTTGGCCTCTTCAGTTTCAAGAGATCCTTAACTCCCATGTTGTTCGAAGCATTGTCAGTGACAACCTGCACCACATGTTTAACACCTAATTCTTCAATTGTCTTGTCAACTGGATTGAAGATTATCTCACTTGTATGCGGTGTGTCTGATGTTTCCTTTGACTTGATGAAGCTAACACCTTCCGAGCAATGTGTGACCAGATTCATAATGCTTCTCCTCTTCATGTCAGTCCAAGCATCAGTTATGAGAGAGCAACCATGCTTGCCCTTCTCAACCTCTCGGTCCTTGAGTTCACTCTTGGTTCTTGCGTACTCAGACATCAGCAAAGTCTTCCGGAGGTCAAATTGACTAGGTGGATCTAGATCTGCACCAAATTGACCAATGGCTTGAACCATCTGCCTATACTCATCATTGTCTATTGCATTGAACGATATTGATGCATTGCATATAAGAGAGACACGTCTTAGCATAGGAGGGCATCAAACAATCTACAATTCAATTGCAGAAAACATGGCAACAAGCTCTTACCATGTGTATACACCCATCTTGCAATGTACTCATGTGCTCGAAGTGATCTCTCCTCCCATACTTCCTTGGTAACCTTCATTTTCTTGAGTCTTGCTTCACAGAATAACTTGGGGTCAATGGTACGTGTCCAGTTATCTATAGGACCTAACACATGAGGTTGTGAGCTACCAATACAAGTGAGTTCATCATCATCTCGAGCTTGACCTTGAGGAGTGGATAATGCATCAATAACAACAGAATCACTCACAACCTTCTCGTGCTCATACTTCTTTTGCTCTTTGCCGCCTTTTCTTCAAAAGCTTTTAAGCAAGCTTCCCGTGGGAACCACAAGCAGGTCATCACCGCATTTGAGTTTGCCGCAATGTGTTGCTTCACCCAGTAAATACCTCTCATGAAAATCTGACTGCAGAAATTGCACCTCACTCTCTGAAGGTTGTTAGGATCAACTAGCTGACCATAGGCCTAACCCATATCATCTGAATTCCTCTTGAGAATATTTTATCTCTCTTCTGTTGTCGTCGCTGCTGCACTAGGATCATCTCCTCCTCCTGACTCCATACTAGAACAGAACTAAACCACTAAACTATTGTTGCCTGCTGTTGAAATTACCAAGGACCAATGAATAGAAGCAATATGAAGCAAACAACTGATGAACTAAAAGTGAACAACAACTCGGCAAGCAAAGGAAAAATGTTGTTGCAGTGCCGCATGCCTAGCTATGGAAGAGGAACACTAGTGCAGAATCGGGCTTTAGTACCGGTTCGTAAGGACCTTTAGTGCCGGTTCTGCAACCGTCACTAAAGGCCCACCACGTGGCACGAGAGCCCGCACCGGGGGCTGGGGGCCTTTAGTCCCGGTTGGTGACTAAAAGGTTTAGGGGTCTATGGGTTTATGGTTTATTTTTCCTTTTAATTTTTTGTTTCCATTTAATTCTTTTTTATTTCAAACATATTTTACGCTACTACATATTGTACACATTATGCATATATATAAATAGAATTTCTCATAGAACCGATCATATATATATATATATATATATATATATATATATATATATATATATATATATATATATATCATCAAATTTCTCACACAACCATTACATACACATATATATACAATTTGGTATATATATTTTGTCCTACAATTTGCAGATCATTACATGGAGGCATTACAGCTTGTAATGGTATTGTCCTTTGGGATCTATGACCTGGTCGAGCAAAAATCCCACTATTTCCTCTTTAATTGCTCGTATGTGATCCGTTGGTAGGAGCTCATCCCGCATCTCTTTCAACTTTATTAAAAAAGGAGATCAATATGAATATATTAGTTGTGTGTATATATATTAGATCATGATAAAAAGAATTGTGAATAGTTTTCTGGCAAACGTACACAAAGTTGTCTATCACTTCTGGACTTTTCAAACGCCATCATGCGAATGTTCTCGCAAACGTAGTATGCACATAAATTATTCCCCTCCGCCAGCCTCAATGCCTTTACGAGAATATTATTCAGTCAGATAATAATTAATCAAGCATGATAATGGTATTGATCAAAGTAGAATTAAAGAGATGCGCAGACGTAGGTACTTAATTACCTTGGGTCGCACCCATTTCAACTGTTGTTTCCATTCGCCTTCAACCTCTTTGATAAACTTTTGCCAAGCCCTGCCTGGTGGCAAAGAAAATGAATAAAGGAGTTATTAATTAGTTGATATCAGGAAATGAACCAAAGAGGCTGACATAGTGCGATAATGATTGAAATTACCTGTCGACCATCCCCCTCACGATTGAGTATTCATTAGCATCTTTAACTAGTGAGTCTAGTACTTGAACTTTTCCCTCGTCAACTTCAATGATCAACAAGATCAAGTGGAAACTGCATGCGCACACGTTTGTATAATTAAGCGGGTATGTGCATAACTCATCAACTACACTTATTAACATCTAGTAAGCAAAAATAGAATTTGTAGTACAAGATATAGTAACACTCACCCGAAGTTGTAAGGAAGTAGTATTTCTGGTGCAGAATTTAGTTTCTTCAAGAACTCTAGGAAGCTATTCTCTTTGTCTTTTGTCGACCATTCTTGTGACCATGTCTCTTGTTTAATGGTATTTGGGTCAATGAACCCAATGCCATAGCGCCCAACTCTTTTCATTTCATACATCTTCATTCTGCATAATACCACAGAAAAGAATATAGTGAGGATAATTATAGGTAATGAACGAGCACTACAACTAGCTAGAGACTTAAATTACAGAAAGAAATCACTTACGGACAATAGCAACTGACGATAGATTTGTCGAGTGCGTCTTAATTGAATAACTGAAACATTTCTTGAAAATCAACCCACAAATCTTTTTCATGGTAGTAATGCTCTACCTTGACATTCACCATGAGGGACTCTCGATTGGTCTTTACTTCTCTCAGGTACCTTTCATGCAATTCATACATTCTCGTTGATAGAAGCGGGACCTACTCAGGCTTGACCAGAGGTTGGCCGCGGACATATTTCCATTGTAGTTCCTCCTTTGTAAACCTGGGGAGTTCCTCGATCTCTAGGAGTTGTTCAACACTGATACCAGCCTCTTTAGCACGCCTCTTCTATGATCATCGGTTATTACTAGCTGATTGGCGGTACTCACATGTGTTGGAACAATGAGCGGGGGGATCGATTGCACTGCCTATTCTCCCAGCCGGGGAACAGTTTTCCCCTTTTTTACCAGCTGCTTGGCTCGAGAGCTCGATCTCGAATCCTTCTTTTTGTGTGCATGATATGACTTCTTGATAGAGCGCTCATAGTCTGAGTCCCTATGCTTCACAGCCGGTTGAGCATTATCAATAAAGTGTTGTATGACTTCCTCATGTATTTTCTCCTTTGGTGGCAAGGGGGGGTTTCGGTGCAAAATGCGCCACCACTTGGGCAGCCACTTCGGCTTTGTTTTCCTCTTCAGTCATGTGGTAAGGCAACTTCGGAAGAGGCTTGAGGCTTGGACCATATTTGAATTTCTTGCCTCCTTTTGTACTGCTAGCCGACGTAGCTGTGTCACCTCTCTTCTGCTGTTGCTGAGGCGGCGGAGGCCGCTGAGGCAGTGGAGACGGCTTACGCAGTGTCTGACTTGGAGGAGGAGTGGGTTGACGCGGTGGCGGACTTGGAGGAGCAGGAGTCTGCTGATGCGGTGGCGGACTTGGAGGAGCGGGAGTCTGCTGACGCAATGGCGAACATGGAGGAGGAGTCCGCTGACGCGGTGTCCATGGTCTTGGAAATACGATGCAATCCTTTATCCATAGAATGATATGATGTATGGCCTCTCCAAGTGTGCACTCCTCGTCACATCCAGGAATGTCAAGCTCTAGCTCGTTATATCCTTACATCACTTCATCAACCCCGACACGAGCATAGCCAGCTGGAATCAGATTGTAATGGAAGGTTTCTTCAGGGGGATTTGTTAAAGCATAGCCATCTGCCACCTTCATGGATATGTTCTTCACTTTCATGTGTAGCTCACAAGATGTCCTATATATGGTATCATCCACAGGGTATGTAGCCAGCAGTGCATCATCGGCCGGGGTGAAACCCACACAGCTTCTCGGCATAGATGGGACGGTGCTATCCAATGCTGGATCTGCTTGCTGCTGCCACTGAGACGCCCTTTCCTAGCCAAGTGAGTCAATCTGCTCCTACTGCCACATGAAAGCATGTTCCAAATCTGGGTGCTTTGAATACAGGCCTTGAAGGTCCTCCTGCCTCTGCTCCTCCTCCAGCTTCGTCTTCTGCTCCTCCTGCCGCTTCTTTCTCGCATGGCTTCTGTAGTCGGCATTCCAACCCGCAAACCCCTCAAACCACGGAATAATGCCTTTGCCTCGTGTTTGTCCCGGGTGTTCAGGATTCTTCAGGGCACGCGTAAGCTCGTCATTCTCTTTGTTGGGCTTGAACACCCCCTCTCGAGCCTCTTGTATTGCAACAAGTAGAGCGTCGAAGGCTTCTTTAAGACTTGCCCGCTCCATAACCAGCCCCATCTCTAGGTCCAACCCCCCCCATGCGCATAAAACCAAGTTCTGCACCTGTCGGGCCAACTCAATGTTACTGGAGTGACCCCTGCAACAATCATCTCTTCCTCAATGAGATCCCACTTAGGCCGAGCGACCTGGTAGCCACCTGGCCCCAGCCGATGGTGCTACTTCTTTTTCACAGCATTAATCTTGTTTTTTCTCGCCCATTTTTGAGTTGTTTCCGATTCCTTGAACTTCACGAAAGCGTCCCAGTGATATCTTGCCTTCTCCAGTGCTCCCTTGAATTCTGGAGTCCGCTTTCCGTCTTGATGTACCCGACCCATATTGTTTTCTTGTGGTTGTTGAATGCTATCGCCATCTTCTTAAGAGCACTCTTCCTGATGCTCTCCACTTGTGCATCTATCAAATGACCTGGTAGGGTGAAATGTGACATGAGAGATTCCCAAAGCAGAACTTTTGCTCTATCGGAGACAAAAGTAACTCCTTCATCTCCCTTTGCTTGCTTATTCCATTCTTGAACGGAGATCGGGATTTGGTCCCTGAAAATAACTCCGCATTGACGAATAAACTTGTCCGCATTCTTCTTAGGTTCAAGTGGTTCGCCACTTGCACTAGTGGAAAAAAGCCTAGCTATGGCGTGCCAAAAATAGCATTGCTAGCGTAGTATCCCCACGCCACCAATATGGCGCCAGTGTTAAAACATAGTGGTGTCACTAGAGCCTACACCAACACTATTCTATATACATATGGCGTTGGGTTTAAACAAACGACGGTAAATGGTTTTTTGGTAATAGAAAATAGATAATCATTACATAAAGAGGCTCATGAACTCAAGAATTTGATATTAAAATTCACAAAAGTTCACTCAAGTACTCTAGTTACTCAATCGCTAGATAGCTACTTAAAAAACTAATCTTCAGCAAGGATTATGCCCAGCTGGATCAACTTCTTTCTATCCACCTCTCCCTCTCTTATGAAATGATCGATGTCCATCTTCAGGTCAATCCTCTCACTCCCGAGGCATCTCCTATCGTCCTTTAGTTTATCCCGATCCTCGACGAGCTTTTCCTTCTCGTCCCTAAGTTGATTCATCTCCTGAACGAGCCGAACAACATCCTTGCGTAGCTCTTTAATCTCCCCATTTATATCGTCATTTTCCCCTTGCATGCTCCTGATGACATACTCAAAAGTGTTTAAGAATTTGTTTTTGGCCATTTCCACATCGCACACCGACTCATTGTTGCCTCCAGAGTTGGCCATGACCTACAAACACATCGCGTATATATACAATTAAGATAATATGCAATGTAAAATAGTTCATGTGTTGGAATGATATGATTTGTAAAGTTTCATTATCAAATACTTGGTGTGAGTTGTATCAAAATAAAATCAGATACTTTTATAGTGAATAGTGCATGTGTTGGAAAGACATGATTTTGTTAATCAAGTAAACATGATTTTGTTAATTAAGTAGAATAGATAAAATTAAGGTATAGCAAACTGACTTCTATACATACACATACTATCATATATAAGAATAACTTCTTTATGCAAAGCTATTTGATTTACTATCGGTCAACCTATATAGAAATGCGTAAAGAAAACTAAACTAGCTCAGATCCGCCAACGGAGGGGAGGCACATTCTATAAATTTCTACGATTATCTACAATTCTATACATAACACATTCTATAAATTCCTAGTAAACATAGCGAACGGAGGAGTGGATCTAACCTGCTTGGTGCTGGCGGGGGGCAGCGGCAGGGCGGCGGCGGGGTGGCGACGAGGGCGGCGACGACGGCGGGGCGGCGGCGGGGACGGCGGCGGATTTGGTCAAGGGGGAGTTGTGCATACGACCGGGCCAGGTGGGGGGGGGGTGTGAAATGAGAGCGAGCGGTGGACTTAGGTATTAAAGTTGACTCAGATAGGTTATTGCTGGCGTAGGATAAAACTACAACGCCATAGGTAATCAAAGGCCAAATATAAAAAACACGATCAAATGGGAAAAGTGTTTCTGGCGTGCAAAGAAAAAGAACGCCAGCACTAACAAAATAACAATGGCGTGGGAAGAAAACCTACGTCACCAATGGTTACCAAACGGGGAGGGTATATGGGCCAATAGATTTGTGGCGTCTGCAAAACAATCTACGCCAGCACTATGCCTGTAAAGCTGGCGTGGTTATTTTGCTTGCGTCAGCATTATTTGAAAAAATAAGTGTTGGCGTTGATGTAAAATGCCGCGCCACCAACGAAAGTTGTGGCTAGCACTTTTTCTACTAGTGTTGGTTTGATGGCATCGATGTTGGCCTCGCACTGCTCTGCTTGTAGAAGATTTGCTCGATCCGGAGGTTTAAACAAGAAGAAAGATCGATTCGTTAATATATATAAAAATCAATTCAAACATGTGATGATCACCAGATGCCTTATATAAATATACCTCGCCGGTCTTTGTTATTTGAAGAACATTTCCTTCGTCATCATTGTTCTGAACTTCATCTATTCATCCGTCTTTATCAAATATCATACCATCACTGGTATTCTTCAGATATTGTGAGCCGTCATCTTCTTCATTCTCATTTGGGCTCGGGGAGAGTATGATTTCGAACATAGTCTCTTCTCCTTCTCTGCCGGTATTGTCCATAACTTTTATTTAATTAATCCAGAAGAAAGATAAAATAGTTTAGTATTTAAATTAGAATACATGCAATCAATAAGGAATAATATCACTAATATATACATCTTGAATAATCCAGATAACATGCATCATCGAATATAATCTCGAATACATCATCTCGAATATTATCGAATAATATAATCTTGAATACATCGCCTTGAATATTATATCAAATACATCAGTAGCTAATACAGATCAAACATTATCGAATAATCTAGTTCACTCACGATTCCTAATGCACGGGCGGTGGTCACCCAAAGAGAGGAACCATCACAGGATCATAGCTCGGCTGAGATCCCTGAAGAACCTTCCAGGTATTGGAGAACCTGACGTCCAACACAACCATATAGCGGCGGATGTGCTCATCCTCCTCCCTGACACGGTGACGTACCACCTCCGCCGGGGCCGGCTGCCTCCGCACCGAAAGTGGCCCACGCGACCGCCACCAAAGAAGCTCCGGGTCGACGACGGGAGCTCGGTTCCTTACCAAGCTGCGCGCCTGATGTCTACTACGCAACCTTCTTCTTGTAGACGTTGTTGGGCCTCCAAGTGCAGAGGTTTGTAGGACAGTAGAAAATTTCCTCAAGTGGATGACCTAAGGTTTATCAATCCGTGGGAGGCATAGGATGAAGATGGTCTCTCTCAAACAACCCTGCAACCAAATATCAAAGAGTCTCTTGTGTCCCCAACACACCCAATACAATGGTAAATTGTATAGGTGCACTAGTTCGACGATGAGATGGTGATACAAGTGCAATATGGATGGTAGATATAGGTTTTGTAATATGAAAAATATAAAAACAGCAAGGTAACTAATGATAAAAGTGATCATAAACGGTGTTGCAATGCTTTGAAACAAGGCCTAGGGTTCATACTTTCACTAGCACAAGTTCTCTCAACAATAATAACATAACTGGATCATATAACTATCCCTCAACATGCAACAAAGAGTCACTCCAAAGTCACTAATAGCGGAGAACAAACAAAGAAATTATTGTAGGGTACGAAACCACCTCAAAGTTATTCTTTCTGATCGATCTACTCAAGAGTCCGTAGTAAAATAGCACAAAGCTATTCTTTCCGTTCGATCTATCTTAGAGTTCGTACTAGAATAACACCTTAAGATACAAATCAACCAAAACCCTAATGTCACCTAGATACTCCATTGTCACCTCAAGTATCCGTGGGCATGGTTATACGATATGCATCACACAATCTCAGATTCATCTATTGAACCAACACAAAGTACTTGAAAGAGTGCCCCAAAGTTACTATCGGAGAGTCGAGACGAAAACGTGTGCCAACCCCTATGCATAGATTCCCAGGGTCAAGGAACCTACAAGTTGATCACCAAAATATACATGAAGTGAATCAATAGAATACCCCATTGTCACTACGGGTATCCCACGCAAGACATACATCAAGTGTTCTCAAATCTTTAAAGACTCAATCCGATAAGATAACTTCAAAGGGAAAACTCAATCCATTACAAGAAAGTAGAGGGGGAGAAACATCATAAGATCCAACTATAGTAGCTAAGCTTGCGATACATCAAGATCGTGCCATCTCAAGAACACGAGAGAGAGAGAGATCAAACACATAGCTACTGGTACATACCCTCAGCCCCGAGGGTGAACTACTCCCCCCTCGTCTTGGAGAGCGCCGGGATGATGAAGATGGCCACCAGAGAGGGATTCCCCCCCCTAGCAGGGTGCCGGAAGGGGTCTAGATTGGTTTTCAGTGGCTACAGAAACTTGCGGCGGTGGAACTCCCAATCTAGGTTATTTTCTGGAGGTTTGGGTATTTATAGGATTTTTTGGCGTAGGGCCCAAGTGAGGGAGGGTCTCCGGGCCACCCATGAGATAGGGGGGCGCGCCCCCACCCTCGGGGGCAGCCCGAGACTCTCCTGGCCCAACTCTTTTACATCGGGGGCTTCTTTTGGTCCATCAAAAATCATCAAAATTTGGCATGACAATTGGACTCCGTTTGGTATTCCTTTTCTGTAAAACTCAAAAACAAGGAAAAAACAGAAACTGGCACTGGGCTCTAGGTTATTAGGTTATTCCCAAAAAACATATAAAATAGCATATAAATGCATATAAAACATTCTTGATGGATAATATAATAGCATGTAATAATAAAAAATTATAGATACATTGGAGACGTATAAGCGCCCCGGAAGGTAGCACCTCCCAGTGCCAGCCCGGCGGAGCCCAGTCCCGGACATGTCGCCTCTAAAGCAGGTCCCCGCCACCAATCCGACAACGAGGATACGGGCCGAGCATCGTAGACGTCGAGAACAAAGTCTATGTAAATTTAAGATTTTTAAATGCTTGATTGTGATTTCTTATATACGAGGAACCTTTAGTCCCTAGCTAGGAACAAGATTCAGAATCACAACAGATTGTCTTAACCTTTAAGGGATTTATCAAAATGGCCCCATTCTAGATGTGCAATAAATGGTCCATATTTTTCCTTATCTCATCTACCCTTCTATATATCACGTTGTCTGGTGTCAGAGGATTCAAGAAAACCATGGCTTCATCATTAGCCGAAAGTAACAGGCGCATGATGGTACAAAGCCCTCCAAAGTTGTTTTGGAATGGAGTCCCGGATAGGATAATTAGCTTTTTGGCATGAAGTTTAGCAAGAGCCTTCCGAATATCGCTATTTGGAAGGCCTTTGCTGAACTTCGTACCAAATAACTAATTATCCTATCAGGAACTCCGCTCCAAAATAAATTTGAAGAGCTTCGTACCATCATGCGCCTGTTACTTCCGGCTAATGATGAAGCCATGGATTTCTTCAATACTTTGACACTAGACAATGTGACATATAAATGGGTAGATGAGATCAGAAAAAAATTGGATCAACTTGTGCACATCCATAATGGGGCATTCTTGATAAATTCCTTAAAGGACTAAGAGAATCTATTGTATACATACATATACTAATTGCAAATACATAACATACTTTTGCAAGTACTAATTGCTATACATTGGATCAAATGTCAAAATTGCACAACTTTTTTCTATACTTCTAATCATCTAGTGAAAAAAATGTGAAAATTCTTCTGAAAAATGTTAAAATTGCTATACATATATACTAAAACATACAAAAATACATATAAATAATCTAACTTAAGAAAAGTGTGTGTGTGTGTGTGTGTGTGTGTGTGTGTGTGTGTCTGTGTGTGTTCATGCATGCATGTGTGTGTGCGTGTGTGGGCTCGGGGAGGGGCGGCCATGACTGCAGGGGACGAGGGAGAGGGGGGAGAGCTCACAGCGGGGCGACGACGACGGCGAGTCGGGGGCGGTGACAGCATCGGGGCAGGCGATGCGGCGAGGAGCTCGGGAAGGAGCGGGCGAGGGCGGCGGCGCGGGCGGTAGCGAGGCTCGGGGAGGAAGGCGCGTCCGGCATCGGGGATCGGCGGGAGGAGGCGGGGGTGGCCGGTGTCGGGGGCGGCGACGAGCTCCGGCGTCTGGGGAAGCAAGACGGCGTCAGGGCAGGCGCGTACGGCGGCAGCCTGGCGACGCAACTATCTCCTCTATAGTGGTCGAAGAAGCAGAGAGACTAAACAAATTCAAGTGTTGTATATATATGCGGAGGCCTATAGTCGTGGTTGGAGCCACCAACCAGGACTAAAGGTGAATTTTAGCAGCCGAAGCGACGGGAAGCGCAGGCCTTTTAGTCCCAGTTGGTGGCTCCAACCGTGACTAAGGGGGGGGGTCTTTAGTCGCGGTTGGAGCCACCAACCGGGACTAAAGACCTGTTCCTGGCACGGCGCACTGCGGTGGATGTTTAGTCCCACCTCGCCGAGCGAAGGGCGTTCACACTGGTTTATAAGCCCTAGTGCAAAAGCTCTTTCGAGCTCCTCTCTAAGCAGGTCTTTGTGGGTCTATTCAACATGTGCTGCCCTCACTGGTACAGCGAGGTGCTATACAAACGGTTTTTAACCACTTTCCGTGATGGCATTCTTAAACGTCGCCTAGTGAGTGACTGCGATAGGGGGTCGTTCCCAATCCCACACGACCCAGAAACCATCGGGGATATGCCCTCTTGGCACAGACGCTCGACAAAATGAGGTTGTCTGTGACCGGCGAGCGATCAAATACTGTTATACGTACAATAGTGCCAAAAAATATATAATTATACAAGCGAAATCATTTCCGGTCTTATGTACATCCCACGCAGTTAGTCCCCGCTAAATGTTTCCGTTCGTATGTACATTCCACACAGTCAATCCAAAGAATACGTTTCTATTAGTTTGTACATGCCACACAGTTAACCCAAGAAGTACGTTTCCGTTCGTATTTACATCCCACACACAGTCGCTCCAAGGAAAACGTTTCCGTTCGCAGGTACATCACACACAATTTTCACCATTAAATCGTTTGTGATAGCTTTTCCATTGCACACGATATTAACAATTTTATCGTTTGCATTATTGAATGCATCACCCACGATGCCTAGAAGAAACTGTGTGACAAAGGTTGTCCATCACACACACTTTTATGTTGAAAACGTTTGCGCAAGGTGGCATAACGCAAATAGTTTTCAAGAGGATGTCATGTGTGATTGTTCATTGATCTAGCACGGTTTATTTCTACGAACTGTGTGCGTTGCCTGAGGTCATCGCCCATGGTGTTCTCTCAATACCGTTTGCAATAGAAAAACCCAATTAGTAGGCTAATTGCCATATTATTAATAATACATTTATTAATCTAATTGACATTTCATATTAAGCACACAATATATTTCATTTTGATATTAAGGAAGCAAGATTTTATAATTGAAATACATCGGAGTACAACATCATATATATAGCTTCAGCACTCGGCCACGCCATTACACAACTGCACCAGCACCAAGTTTCACATGCAACATCTAGAACCTTTCGAAATTAGCATCATAGACAGTACATAGACAGATGCATCTCATGTGGAAAACTGCTGAAGCGGAAGGTGAATATTGAGCCTTCATTGATGTTGAAGGTCTTTGCAACTTTAGGCGAGTGCCTGTGGATGATTGACCGTCCATCCTTCGTCCTCTTCAGGAACACTTCAATATTGAACCATGGGTGTTGTATAAAAATCTTCATTGCCTCCTGACCATAGAGGTAGTTTGAGAGGCAATCATCAGTGAACTGCTTTGGAAAGGCCTAAAAATAAGGATGTGCATAAATATCTTCTCTATATTGGAAATGGGGGCAAAAGAATTAAAAAGGGCAAGGTTTAATAGTTAGTATCATCTTGTAGTCAACTCATGCTTCTTCATTGTGCAGACAAAGATCTTGTTGTTTTTTGTCGCTAATTTCTTTATCCTAACAATATTTCTGAGTTTCTTGACTTGACTGATATTCATGGAAAACTCATTTCCCCATATGCAAAAAGGGTCGAACAGTGGGTCAAAACCTATGACAACATGACCTACATGTGCAAGACCAAATTGTTAAAAACCTAAATATTAGGATGGTTCCTGGAATTGCACAATAATGTGTTAATAGACAAAGGACCATGCATGTGCTAACCTCGATTATAAACCTTAGTGCTTCCCATTGTTTCCCTGCAACACATATAAGGTAGTTAGTCATCGCATTGCAGAACTAAACTAAGCAGTTAACTAAACACCACAACAAATAAGCCAAACATTAACTAAGCACAACAATGCACAATATAACATACTCCTAATAGAAAGATCACACAGTTAACCAAACCAAGCATGCTTAAAAACTTGGAAATATAGCAATTGTATTTGTTTCTCATGTATTTAGTACAACCAAATTCAATTTATTTCTCACATGGTATACAACAACAGAATGCACCCACAACAATTGAACATCGCATTGTAGAATTGAACCAAACAGTTAACTAAGCACCACAACAAATGAACCAAACGTTAAGCACCACAACAAATGAACCAAACGTTAACTGAACACCACATTGCACAATGTATAACATACTAGAAGATCAGACATTAACCAAGCCAAGCATGCTTGACAACTTGGAAATATAGAAATTGTATTCGTTTCTCATGTATTATGTAAAAATAAATTTGATTTATTTCTCACATGGAAGACAATACAAAATTGCACCCTGAAGAATTGAACATCACATTTGCAGAATTAAACCAAACAGTTAACTGAAGATGACTACTAATTAACCAAATAGTTAATAAGTGAGCACCACATTGCATGACATATAGAACATATACACTAGAGTAGCAAATTGCATGGTAAAATTAGATAGCACAATTCACTAGAATTTGTTAAGGAAAGGCAGGAGCAGCACATGCAACGGGTAAACCGAGCATGCTTAACCGACATAGGTAGCAAACTGAACATGGGTCCTTATAGTGTGCTAATAAGACAAGCTACTCCTCATCCTCGGAGATATCGATGATGATTGGCTCCTTGGACATGGAAGAGGGCGAGGCCTCCACATCGTGGGTGCCCTCCACATTGGCTTCTTGGACATGGAAGAGGGCATCGACGCGCGAGGCGTTGACGGTGGCCTCGACGGCGAGCTGCTCCTCCAAGATCTGGGGGTCGACACGAATGGCAGCCATCGCTACCTCATCCGCGTGTGCGGCCATGATTTGCTTTTCCGGTGGCAAATGCTCCTTGAGCTCCTGCCTATACTATGTGCACCATGGCTTAGGGCGACGCTGTGACGCCCCCGATTTGACCGTACACTAATCATGCTACCAATGCGTATGGCCAAGTCCAGGGACTCACGAGAAGATATCACAACACAACTCTAGACACAAATAAAATCATACAAGCTTCATATTACAAGCCAGGGGCCTCGAGGGCTCGAATACAGAAGCTCAAAAGCAACAGAGTTAGCGGAAGCAACAATATCTAAGTACAGACATAAGTTAAACAGGTTTTCCCTTAAGAAGGCTAGCAGAAACATCAACGATCGAAGAGGCAAGGCCTCCTGCTTGGGACCTCCTAACTACTCCTGGTCGTCGGCGGTCTTCACATAGTAGTAGACTCCGTTGGGGTAGTAGTAGTAGTCGACGATGACATCTCGCTCCTGGGACTCGCCATCTGGTTGCAACATCCAGAAAGAAGAAGGAAGGGGGGAAAGGGGGAGCAAAGCAACCGTGAGTACTCATCCAAAGTACTCGCAAGCATCAGATCTATACTAAGTATGCATCAGTATCAAAGGAATGAGCTCTTTATGTGGACTGAACTGTAGAATGCCCGAATAGAGGGAAAGGCCTAGCCTATCAAAGACTAGCATCTTCTGGAAACCACCATCTTGCAGCAAAGGAAGGGAGTATAGAATAGCATTTTAATTATGCATGTTGTAACAATAACCATCACATATCTTAAGTATCCATTCGTAGTTGTAATAGATCAGGATATAAGACTGAACGTCCATTATTGTGGAAACGGCTATTCGAATAGATAACTTCCCTACAGGGGTGCACCATGTTACCCTCACGCTCGATCATCTCTGGCCAGACACATGTTTCTGGGTCAATGCTCGGCCTCGGAAGATGAACATGTCGCAGCCCTACCTAGGCTCAGCAGAGAGGTCCCCGCCGGTCTACATCCTAAGCACTCCGGGGTCATGGGCCATCGCCCATTGCACTTCGGGTCATTGCGAGCAGGGCGGGTCCAGGCTCCGACACTACAGGAAGGTGTCGGCCTAGCCGTGCCGCAATGCTGAACTGGACGTCTGACAAAGCTTCGACTGATATGACGACACCGAGGCCCATAACTATTCTCGCATGACAGTTAGCGCGTAAAGGCTAGAGGCCGATTCAGAGCAAATACCGAAACCATTAGTGTATTAGGAGCTCGCAAAAATGAGCAGAGACTCACGATAATGTGACCCCGTCTCGAGGAAATATGGCAAGGGCTAGCCCAGCCCACTCCGGGACGGCCCGCCTTCCCGGCCGTGCCTCGTAATTAACTCGCGGGTGCTCCACGGGCCCGCCCTACTTTCACATCAACTCGCGGTTACCTCTCAAGGCCGACCCGACTTCAACAATGGTCTCAAGTAAAGTCAAGGTAACTGTGTGTCCAAACACCAAGGGGAAACCCCGAGGAATCACCCTCGGTGGATCCCACTCGATGTAATCATCAAGGTGAACGTATGAGGAATCACCCTTGAGGTTCACTCTTGAGGTGTTGCAAGGCAGAGTCGTATCGGGAATGGTGAAAGAGGAATCACCCTCGATGACCATGACCGAATAGCTACACTACAGAGTTATCATCAAGAGTGCGTTACGAGGTCTCACCCTCGACACTCGATAGTACCTCTGCAGAGTCGAGCAACAAAGGGGGTGTGATGTGATGTGAAGTGTCGGGCTCCGGTCTTCGATCACGTTGCTCGAGTCGTTGATGATGAAGCAGGGGAAACAAGGACAAGGTGGGGGTCGCTGATGGATCACTATCCAACCTATACTAAGCAGTTTAGCATAGCATGTAGGTAACAATATCAGGTACAAAAGTAGGCTATGCATCAGAATATGATCAATCAATAACAGTAGCAAAATCTAATGCAAGCATGAGAGAGAATGGAATTGGCGATATCGGGATGATCAAAGGGGGGGCTTGCCTGGAAGCTCTGTTGAAACGGAAGAAGGGTCGTCGTCGACGTAGACGATCATAGGGGCATCAACGGCGGTCTTGGGGTCTATCGGAGAGAAGAGGGGGGAAGAAACAATAAATACCAAGCACACATATGTAATACAGATGCACGACATGACAACAAGCAGTGCTAGGGGTGTTCTAACGCTGTACTACACGATACCGACAAAGCGGGAAAACACTCGGGAAAGCATTCCCGGTGTTAGGCATTTTCGGACAGGCGAACCAAAGGGGGATTGTTTCATGTTCAGTATGCTAGGTATGTGTGGCGGACAAATGGAATGCGTATTCGGATTCATATCGAAATTCTGAGAAACTTTCATATATAAAACTTTTTCATCCAAGTTATAGTTTATTTTATATGAATTTTCAAAGTTTTATTAATATTCTGCAATTATTATTAATTCGAAATTAAAAGTAAAATGCTATGGGTACCCAGCATAGTGCACATAGGGATGCACTAAGGGGCTGACAAGTGGGCCAGGGGGTTCCAGTTGACCAGTCAACATTTGACTGGTCAACGGGGGGTGGGGCCCCTTGTCATAGGCTCATTTACTAACTACAGATTTAATTTAACTAATCTAGTTTATTAGTTTAGTTAAACCTAATTAATTAAGTTAATTAAATAATTAATTAATTAAAAAACCAGGCGGGCTGGGCCCTGCCTGGCAGTGGCCCAGGGCCTAGCGGGGCGGGCGCATCTTAACGGGGCGGAGCGGGGCGTGATGACACCAGGGGCGGGCGCACGCCCGAACGGGCGCCTTGGCGCTGGGCGTGGCCGCCGGCCACGGCGGGTGGAGCCCCAGGCCGCCGGCCGGTCGGGACGCAGTTGGCGGCGGCGGCGAGGCCACGACGGGTCAACGCCGGAGCGCGGCACTAGCGAGCGCAGGGGAGACGGCCACGGCAGTGGGTGCGGCGACGCGGCGGCGACAGTGGGGTGGTGACACGTTGAGCGGTGTAGGGGGTGGCGGCCGGGCGCGAGCGGCGGACAACGGAGGTACGCAACAAAGCAGCAGCCCGGCAAGTGGCAAGCAGAACATCCCGGCGGCAAGCAGCAGAGCAAAACAACGACAGTAGCTTGCGGCAGTAGCAGCTAGAACAGAGCAGCATCACCTAGCGCAGGAAAATAGCAGAAGTGGCACGCAGAAGTTAAGAGCATTACCAGCTCGCAAGGAGAAGACGCACAACAGCGGCAGTACACACACGTACGCGTACGCGGAAGCTCAGGAACGATGGTGACGGCGTCCTACGGCGTACAAATCGAAGGGAAAAAAGGGGGATCTGAGGGAGGAGCTCACGGTGAGGTCTCAGACGAGCTCGGGGAGGCCAGGGTGGACCGGAGTGGTGGCTGCGACATAGAGGTTGCGGTGGCCGAATGAAGGAGACGAGGATGACGTCGGCAACGCATCGCCCTGGCTTGAGCTGGTGCTCGGAACAGAGGAATTCAGGCACGGCGGTCCGCCTGGACGTCCTCCCGCGCACCGGAGATGTAGATGGCCGCGACAACGAGGACGAGTTAGCGGGGATCGCGGTGTTGGAGATATGCCCTAGAGGCAATAATAAAAGCATTATTATTATATCTCCTTGTTCATGATAATTGCCTGTTATTCATGCTTGAATTGTATTGTACGGAAACATCGATACATGTGTGAATACACAGACCACAATGAGTCCCTGGTAGGCCTCTAGTTACCAGCTCGTTGATCAACAGATGGTCACGGTTTCCTGACCATGGACATGAGATGTCAGTGATAACAGGATCACATCATTAGGAGAATGATGTGATGGACAAGACCCAAACTTGAGCATAACACGAGATCGTATAGTTCGTAATGCATAAGCTTTTCGGTGTCAAGTATTTATTCCTTAGACCATGAGGTTATACAACTCCCGGATACCGTAGGAGTACTTTTGGTGTGCCAACCGTCACAACGTAACTGGGTGGCTATAAAGGTACGCATCAGGTATCTCCGAGAGTGTCTGTTGAGTTGGTACGAACCGAGACTGGGATGTTGTCACTCCGTATGACAAAGAGGTACCTCTGGGCCCACTCGGTAATACATCATCATAATGAGCTCAATGTGACTAAGTAGTTAGTCACGGGATGATGGATTACGGATCGAGTAAAGAGACTTGCCATAACGAGATTGAACAAGGTATCGGGAATACCGACGATCGAATCTCGGGCAAGTACCGTACCGATGGACAAAGGGAATAACATACGGGATTGAGTGAATCCTTGACACGGTGGTTCATCCGATGAAGATCATCGAGGAACACGTGGGAACCAACATGGGTATCCAGATCCCGCTGTTGGTTATTGATCGGAGAGTGGTCTCGGTCATGTCTACGTGTCTCCCGAACCCGTAGGGTCTACACACTTAAGGTTCGGTAACGCTAGGGTCATAGAGATAAATGCACGTGGAAACCCGAAAGTTGTTCGGAGTCCCGGATGAGATCTCGGACGTCACGAGGAGTTCCGGAATGGTCCGGAGGTAAAGATTGATATATAGGAAGTCCAGTTTCGGCCAACGGGTGATCTCCGGGGGTCACCGGGAGCGTCCCGGGACCACCGGAGGGGCCCCGGGGGTCCACCGGGTGGGGCCACCCATCCCGGTGGGGCCCCTAGGACGCAAGGGGAAGTGTCCAGCCCTCAGGGCTGGCGCACCACTTGGGGCCCACCTCCCCATGCGCCTAGGGTTCAAACCCTAAGGGGGAGGGGGGCTCCACTTGCCTTGGGGGGCAAGGAACCCCCCCTGGCCGCCGCCCCCTTGCAGATTGGATCTGCAGGGGGTCCAGGCGCACCCCCCTGGCCCCTATATATATGTGGGGAGGGAGAGGGCAGCCGCACCCAAGCCCTGGCGCCTCTCCCCCTCCCGTCACACCTCCATACTCCCAACGCAGGGCGCCCGGCGAAGCCCTGCTGCGATCTCCACTGCATCCGTCATCACGCCGTCGTGCTGCCGGATCTCTGACGACTTCTCCTCCCCCCTTGCCGGATCAAGAAGGAGGTGACGTTGCTGCACCGGACGTGTGTTGAACGCGGAGGTGCCGTCCGTTCGGCGCTAGATCATCGGTGACGAAGAACGTGAAGAGTACGACTACTTCATCCACACTTCGTTGAAATCTTCCGCACGCGATCTACATAACGGTATGTAGATGCACTCTTATTTGCTCGTTGCTAGATGTCTCCATAGTTGGATCTTGGTGAAGGCGTAGAATTTTTTTGAATTATGCTACGTTCCCCAACAGTGGCATCTGAGCCTAGGTTTTATGCGTAGCATCTTGCACGAGTAGAACACAAAGCAGTTGTGGGCGTATGATCTTGTTCAACTTTCTTACCGTTACTAGTCAATCTTGATTCGGCGGTATTGTGGGATGAAGCGGCCCGGACCGACCTTACACGTACGCTTACGTGAGACTGGTTCCACCGACAGACATGCACTAGATGCATAAGGTGGCTGGCGGGTGTCTGTCTCTCCTACTTTAGTCGGATCGGATTCGATGAAAAGGGTCCTTATGAAGGGTAAATAGAAGTTGACAAATCACGTTGTGGTTTTGGCGTAGGTAAGAAACGTTCTTGCTAGAAGTCCTATAGAAGCCACGTAAAACTTGCAACAACAATTAGAGGACGTCTAACTTGTTTTTGCAGCATGTGCTATGTGACGTGGTATGGCCAAAAACGAAGATGTGATGAATGATATATGTGATGTATGAGATTGATCATGTTTTTGTAATAGGGAATCACGACTTGCATGTCGATGAACTTGACAACCGGCAGGAGCCATAGGAGTTGTCTTAATTATTGTATGACCTGCGTGTCACTAAATAACGCCATGTAATTACTTTACTTCATTGCTAAACGTTAGCTATAGTAGTAGAAGTAATAGTTGACGTGACGACTTCTTCAAGACACGATGATGGAGATCATGATGATAAAGATCATGGTGTCGAGCCGGTGACAAGATGATCATGGTGCCCCGAAGATGGAGATCCAAGGAGCAAGATGATATTGGCCATATCATGTCACTTTAATTGATTGCATGTGATGTTTATCATGTTTATGCATCTTGTTTACTTAGAACGACGGTAGTAAATAAGATGACCTCTCACTAAAATTTCAAGTATTGTGTTTCCCCTAACTGTGCACCGTTGCTAAAGCTCGTTGCTCCGAAGCACCACGTGATGATCGGGTGTGATAGGTTCTAACGTTCGCATACAACGGGTGTAAGACAGATTTACACACGCGATACACTTAGGGTTCACTTGACGAGCCTAGCATGTACAGACATGGCCTCGGAACACGGAAGACCGAAAGGTCGAACACGAGTCGTATAGAAGATACGATCAACATAAAGATGTTCACCGTTGATGACTAGTCCGTCTCACGTGATGATCGGACACGGACTACTCGATTCGGATCGTGTATCACTTAGATGACTAGAGAGATGTCATTCTGAGTGGGAGTTCATTAAAATTTGATTAAGATGAACTTAATTATCATGAACTTAGTCTAAATTCTTTACAATATCTCTTGTAGATCAAATGGCCCACGCTCCAGTTTCCCTCAACTTCAACGCGTTCCTAGAGAAAACCAAGCTAAAAGACGATGGTAGCAACTATACGGATTGGGTCCGTAACCTGAGGATTATCCTCATAGCTGCCAAGAGATCATATGTCCTAGAAGCACCGCTAGGTGATGCACCTGCTCCCGATGCGGCCCAAGACGTTTTGAACGTCTGGCAGTCGCGTAGTGATGATTACTCCCTGGTTCAGTGCGGCATGCTTTACAGTTTAGAATCGGGGCTCCAAAAACGTTTTGAGCACCACGGAGCATATGAGATGTTCGAAGAGCTAAAAATGGTTTTCCAAGCTCATGCCCGAGTCGAGAGATATGATGTCTCCGACGCATTCTACAGCTGTAAGATGGAGGAGAACAGTTCTGTCAGTGAGCACATCCTCAAGATTTCAGGATTGCACAACCGCTTGTCTCAGCTGGGAATGAATCTCCCAGATGAAGCGGTCGTTGACAGAATCCTCCAGTCGCTCCCACCAAGCTTCAAGAGCTTCGTGTTGAACTTCAATATGCAGGGGATGGAGAGGTCCATTCCCGAGGTGTATTCGATGCTGAAATCAGCGGAGGTGGATATCAAGAAAGAACATCAAGTGTTGATGGTCAATAAAACCACTAAGTTCAAGAAAGGCAAGGGTAAGAAGAACTTCAAGAAGGACGGCAAAGGAGTTGCCGCGCCCGGTAAGCCAGTTGCCGGGAAGAAGCCAAAGTTTGGACCCAAGCCTGAGACTGAGTGTTTTCATTGCAAGGGAACGGGTCACTGGAAGCGGAACTGCCCCAAATATTTAGCAGACAAGAAGGCCGGCAACGTCAAAGGTATATTTGATATACTTGTTATTGATGTGTACCTTACCAGCACTCGTAGTAGCTCCTGGGTATTTGATACCGGTGCAGTTGCTCACATTTGTAACTCAAAACAGGAGCTGCGGAATAAACGTAGACTGGCGAAGGATGAGGTGACGATGCGCGTCGGGAATGGTTCCAAGGTCGATGTGATCGCCGTCGGCATGCTACCTCTACATCTACCCTCGGGATTAGTTTTAAACCTGAATAATTGTTATTTAGTACCAGCTTTGAGCATGAACATTGTTTCTGGATCTCGTCTTATGCGAGATGGCTACTCTTTCAAATCGGAGAATAATGGTTGTTCTATTTATTTGAGAGATATGTTTTATTGTCATGCCCCGCTGGTCAATGGTTTAGTTTTGATGGATCTCGAACGTAGTAATACACATATTCATAGTGTAGATGCCAAAAGATGTAAAGTTGATAATGATAGTCCCACATACTTGTGGCATTGCCGCCTTGGTCATATTGGTGTCAAACGTATGAAGAAGCTCCATTCAGATGGACTTCTGGAGTCTCTTGATTATGAATCATTTGACACGTGCGAACCGTGCCTCTTGGGCAAGATGACCAAGACTCCGTTCTCCGGAACAATGGAGCGAGCGACCAACTTGTTGGAAATCATACATACCGATGTGTGCGGTCCAATTAGTGTTGAGGCTCGCGGAGGCTATCGTTATGTTCTCACCCTCACAGATGACTTGAGTAGATATGGGTATATCTATTTGATGAAACACAAGTCTGAGACCTTTGAAAAGTTCAAGGAATTTCAGAATGAGGTTGAGAATCAACGTGACAGAAAAATAAAGTTCTTGCGATCGGATCGTGGGGGTGAATATTTAAGTCATGAATTTGGCACACACCTTAGGAGCTGTGGAATTGTTTCACAATTGACACCGCCCGGAACACCTCAACGTAACGGTGTGTCGGAACGTCGAAATCGTACTCTGTTGGACATGGTGCGATCTATGATGTCCCTCACCGATTTACCGCTATCTTTTTGGGGTTATGCTTTAGAGACTGCCGCATTCACTTTTAATAGGGCTCCGTCGAAATCCGTTGAGACGACTCCGTATGAACTTTGGTTTGGCACGAAACCGAAGCTGTCGTTTCTAAAAGTTTGGGGTTGCGATGCTTATGTCAAGAAACTTCAACCTGAAAAGCTCGAACCCAAATCGGAAAAATGCGTCTTCATAGGATACCCAAAGGAAACAATTGGGTACACCTTCTACCACAGATTCGAAGGCAAAGTCTTTGTTGCCAAGAATGGATGCTTTCTGGAGAAAGAGTTTCTCTCGAAAGAAGTGAGTGGGAGGAAAGTAGAACTTGATGAGGTGACAGTCACCCCTCCTGTACCGGAAAGTAGCGCAGCACAGGAAACTGTTCCTGAGGTGCCTGCACCGACAAGGGAGGAAGTTGATGATAATGATCATGAAGAAACAGATCAAGTTACTACTGAACTTCGAAGGTCCACGAGGGTACGTTCCGCACCAGAGTGGTACGGCAACCCTGTACTGGAAATCATGTTGTTAGACAATGGTGAACCTTCGAACTATGAAGAAGCGATGGCGGGCCCAGATTCCAATAAATGGCTTGGAGCCATGAAATCCGAGATAGAATCCATGTATGAAAACAAAGTATGGACTTTGGTGGACTTGCCTGATGACAGGCACGCCATAGAAAACAAATGGATATTTAAGAAGAAGACAGACGCGGATGGTAATGTGACCATCTATAAAGCTCGGCTTGTCGCTAAGGGTTATCGACAAGTTCAAGGGATTGACTACGACGAGACTTTCTCTCCCGTAGCGATGCTGAAGTCAGTCAGAATCATGTTAGCTATTGCCGCATTCTATGATTATGAGATATGGCAAATGGACGTCAAAACAGCATTCCTTAATGGCTTCCTCAAGGAAGAATTGTATATGATGCAACCGGAAGGTTTTGTCGATCCAGAGAACGCTAACAAAGTATGCAAGCTCCAGCGCTCGATTTACGGGCTGGTGCAAGCATCTCGGAGTTGGAATATTCGCTTTGATGAGGTGATCAAAGCGTTTGGCTTTATACAGACTTATGGAGAAGCCTGTATTTACAAGAAAGTGAGTGGGAGCTCTGTAGCATTTCTCATATTATATGTGGATGACATATTGTTGATGGGAAATGATATAGAATTCTTGGAAAATGTAAAGGCCTATTTGAATAAAAGTTTTTCAATGAAGGACCTTGGAGAAGCTGCTTACATATTAGGCATCAAAATCTATAGAGATAGATCGAGACGCCTCATTGGTCTTTCACAAAGTACATACCTTGACAAGATATTGAAGAAGTTCAATATGGATCAGTCAAAGAAAGGATTCTTGCCTGTTTTGCAAGGTATGAGATTGAGTAAGACTTAGTCGCCGACCACGGCAGAAGATAGAGAAAAGATGAGTGTCATTCCCTATGCCTCGGCAATAGGTTCTATCATGTATGCCATGCTGTGTACCAGACCTGATGTGAACCTTGCCATAAGTTTGGTAGGGAGGTACCAAAGTGATCCCGGTACGGAACACTGGACAGCGGTCAAGAACATCCTGAAGTACCTGAAAAGGACTAAGGATATGTTTCTCGTTTATGGAGGTGACGAAGAGCTCGTCGTAAAGGGTTACGTCGATGCTAGCTTCGACACAGATCTGGATGACTCTAAGTCACAAACCGGATACGTGTATATTTTGAATGGAGGGGCAGTCAGCTGGTGCAGTTGCAAGCAAAGCGTGGTGACAGCATCTACATGTGAAGCGGAGTACATAGCTGCTTCTGAAGCAGCGCAGGAAGGAGTCTGGATGAAGGAGTTCATCACCGACCTAGGAGTCATTCCAAGCGCGTCAAGCCCGATGACTCTCTTCTGTGACAACACTGGTGCTATTGCAATTACCAAGGAGCCCAGGTTTCACAAGAAGACCAAGCACATCAAGCGCCGTTTCAACTCCATCCGGAATTATGTTCAGGATGGAGACATAGATATTTGTAAAGTGCATACGGATCTGAATGTAGCAGACCCGTTGACTAAACCTCTTTCACGAGCAAAACATGATCAACACCAGAACTCTATGGGTGTTCGATTCATCACAATGTAACTAGATTATTGACTCTAGTGCAAGTGGGAGACTGTTGGAGATATGCCCTAGAGGCAATAATAAAAGCATTATTATTATATCTCCTTGTTCATGATAATTGTCTGTTATTCATGCTTGAATTGTATTGTACGCAAACAGCGATACATGTGTGAATACATAGATCATAATGAGTCCCTGGTAAGCCTCTAGTAGCCAGCTCGTTGATCAACAGATGGTCACGGTTTCCTGACCATGGACATGAGATGTCAGTGATAACGGGATCACATCATTAGGAGAATGATGTGATGGACAAGACCCAAATTTGAGCATAACACGAGATCGTATAGTTCGTAATGCATAAGCTTTTCGGTGTCAAGTATTTATTCCTTAGACCATGAGGTTGTACAACTCCCGGATACCGTAGGAGTACTTTGGGTGTGCCAACCGTCACAACGTAACTGGGTGGCTATAAAGGTACGCATCGGGTATCTCCGAAAGTGTCTGTTGAGTTGGTACGAACCGAGACTGGGATATTGTCACTCCGTATGACAGAGAGGTACCTCTGGGCCCACTCGGTAATACATCATCATAATGAGCTCAATGTGACTAAGTAGTTAGTCACGAGATGATGGATTACGGATCGAGTAAAGAGACTTGCCATAACGAGATTAAACAAGGTATTGGGAATACCGACGATCGAATCTCGGGCAAGTACCGTACCGATGGACAAAGGGAATAACATACGGGATTGAGTGAATCCTTGACACAGTGGTTCATCCGATGAAGATCATCGAGGAACACGTGGGAACCAACATGGGTATCCAGATCCCGCTGTTGGTTATTGACCGGAGAGTGGTCTCGGTCATGTCTACGTGTCTCCCGAACCCGTAGGGTCTACACACTTAAGGTTCGGTAACGCTAGGGTCGTAGAGATTAATGCACGTGGAAACCCGAAAGTTGTTCGGAGTCCCGGATGAGATCTCGGACATCACGAGGAGTTCCGGAATGGTCCGGAGGTAAAGATTGATATATGGGAAGTCCAGTTTCGGCCAACGGGTGATCTCCGGGGGTCACCGGGAGCGTCCCGGGACCACCGGAGGGGCCCCGGGGGTCCACCGGGTGGGGCCACCCCTCCCGGTGGGGCCCCCAGGCCGCAAGGGGATGTGTGCAGCCCCCTGGGCTGGCGCACCACCTAGGGAGGCCCACCTCCCCTGCGCCTAGGGATAAACCCTAAGGGGAGGGGGGGCCACCACTTGCCTTGGGGGAGGGGGACTCCTCCCTGGCCGCCGCCCCCCCTTGCAGATTGGATCTGCAAGGGGCTGGCGCCCCCCTGGCCCCCTATATATATGTGGGGGGGGGGGGAGGGCAGCCGCACCTCAGCCCTGGCGCCTCTCCCCCTCCCGTCACACCTCCCAACTCCTTTGCAGGGCAGCCCGGCGAAGCCCTGCTGCGATCTCCACTGCATCCGTCATCACGCCGTCGTGCTGCCGGATCTCTGACGACTTCTCCTCCCCCCTTGCTGGATCAAGAAGGAGGTGACGTTGCTGCACCGTACGTGTGTTGAACGCGGAGGTGCCGTCCGTTCGGCGCTAGATCATCGGTGACGAAGAACGTGAAGAGTACGACTACTTCATCCTTGCTTCGTTGAAAGCTTCCGCACGCAATCTTCATAACGGTATGTAGATGCACTCTTAGTTGCTCGTTGCTAGATGTCTCCATACTTGGATCTTGGTGAAGACGTAGAATTTTTTTGAATTATGCTACGTTCCCCAACAGTGGTATCAGAGCCAGGTTTTATGCGTAGCATCTTGGCACGAGTAGAACACAAAGCAGTTGTGGGCGTATGATCTTGTTCAACTTTCTTACCGTTACTAGTCAATCTTGATTCGGCGGTATTGTGGGATGAAGCGGCCCGGACCGACCTTACACGTACGCTTACGTGAGACTGGTTCCACCGACAGACATGCACTAGATGCATAAGGTGGCTGGCGGGTGTCTGTCTCTCCTACTTTAGTCGGATCGGATTCGATGAAAAGGGTCCTTATGAAGGGTAAATAGAAGTTGACAAATCACGTTGTGGTTTTGGCGTAGGTAAGAAACGTTCTTGCTAGAAATCCTATAGAAGCCACGTAAAACTTGCAACAACAATTAGAGGACGTCTAACTTGTTTTTGCAGCATGTGTTTTGTGACGTGGTATGGCCAAGAACGAAGATGTGATGAATGATATATGTGATGTATGATATTGATCATGTTTTTGTAATAGGGAATCACGACTTGCATGTCGATGAACTTGACAACCGGCAGGAGCCATAGGAGTTGTCTTAATTATTGTATGACCTGCGTGTCACTGAATAACGCCATGTAATTACTTTACTTCATTGCTAAACGTTAGCTATAGTAGTAGAAGTAATAGTTGGCGTGACGACTTCTTCAAGACACGATGATGGAGATCATGATGATGAAGATCATGGTGTCGAGCCGGTGACAAGATGATCATGGTGCCCCGAAGATGGAGATCCAAGGAGCAAGATGATATTGGCCATATCATGTCACTTTAATTGATTGCATGTGATGTTTATCATGTTTATGCATCTTGTTTACTTAGAACGACGGTAGTAAATAAGATGACCTCTCACTAAAATTTCAAGTATTGTGTTTCCCCTAACTGTGCACCGTTGCTAAAGCTCGTTGCTCCGAAGCACCACGTGATGATCGGGTGTGATAGGTTCTAACGTTCGCATACAACGGGTGTAAGACAGATTTACACACGCGATACACTTAGGGTTCACTTGACGAGCCTAGCATGTACAGACATGGCCTCGGAACACGGAAGACCGAAAGGTCGAACACGAGTCGTATAGAAGATACGATCAACATGAAGATGTTCACCGTTGATGACTAGTCCGTCTCACGTGATGATCGGACACGGACTACTCGATTCGGATCGTGTATCACTTAGATGACTAGAGAGATGTCATTCTGAGTCGGAGTTCATTAAAATTTGATTAAGATGAACTTAATTGTCATGAACTTAGTCTAAATTCTTTACAATATCTCTTGTAGATCAAATGGCCCACGCTCCAGTTTCCCTCAACTTCAACGCGTTCCTAGAGAAAACCAAGCTGAAAGACGATGGTAGCAACTATACGGATTGGGTCCGTAACCTGAGGATTATCCTCATAGCTGCCAAGAGATCATATGTCCTAGAAGCACCGCTAGGTGATGCACCCGTTCTCCCGGCGACCCAAGACGTTATGAACGCCTGGCAGTCGCGTTGTGATGATTACTCCCTGGTTCAGTGCGGCATGCTTTACAGTTTAGAATCGGGGCTCCAAAAGCATTTTGAGCACCACGGGGCATATGAGATATTCCAAGAGCTGAAAATGGTTTTCCAAGCTCATGCCCGAGTCGAGAGATATGATGTCTCCGACGCATTCTACAGCTGTAAGATGGAGGAAAACAGTTCTGTCAGTGAGCACATCCTCAAGATTTCAGGATTGCACAACCGCTTGTCTCAGCTGGGAATGAATCTCCCAGATGAAGCGGTCGTTGACAGAATCCTCCAGTCGCTCCCACCAAGCTTCAAGAGCTTCGTGTTGAACTTCAATATGCAGGGGATGGAGAGGTCCATTCCCGAGGTGTATTCGATGCTGAAATCAGCGGAGGTGGATATCAAGAAAGAACATCAAGTGTTGATGGTCAATAAAACCACTAAGTTCAAGAAAGGCAAGGGTAAGAAGAACTTCAAGAAGGACGGCAAAGGAGTTGCCGCGCCCGGTAAGCCAGTTGCCGGGAAGAAGCCAAAGTTTGGACCCAAGCCTGAGACTGAGTGTTTTCATTGCAAGGGAACGGGTCACTGGAAGCGGAACTGCCCCAAATATTTAGCAGACAAGAAGGCCGGCAACGTCAAAGGTATATTTGATATACTTGTTATTGATGTGTACCTTACCAGCACTCGTAGTAGCTCCTGGGTATTTGATACCGGTGCAGTTGCTCACATTTGTAACTCAAAACAGGAGCTGCGGAATAAACGGAGACTGGCGAAGGATGAGGTGACGATGCGCGTCGGGAATGGTTCCAAGGTCGATGTGATCGCCGTCGGCACGCTGCCTCTACATCTACCCTCGGGATTAGTTTTAAACCTCAATAATTGTTATTTAGTACCAGCTTTGAGCATGAACATTGTTTCTGGATCTCGTCTTATGCGAGATGGATATTCTTTCAAATCGGAGAATAATGGTTGTTCTATTTATTTGAGAGATATGTTTTATGGTCATGCCCCGCTGGTCAATGGTTTATTTTTGATGAATCTCGAACGTAGTGATACACATATTCATAGTGTAGATGCCAAAAGATGTAAAGTTGATAATGATAGTCCCACATACTTGTGGCATTACCGCCTTGGTCATATTGGTGTCAAACGTATGAAGAAGCTCCATTCGGATGGACTTCTAGAGTCTCTTGATTATGAATCATTTGACACGTGCGAACCATGCCTCTTGGGCAAGATGACCAAGACTCCGTTCTCCGGAACAATGGAGCGAGCAACCAACTTGTTGGAAATCATACATACCGATGTGTGCGGTCCAATGAGTGTTGAAGCTCGCGGAGGCTACCGTTATGTTCTCACCCTCACGGATGACTTGAGTAGATACGGGTATATCTATTTGATGAAACACAAGTCTGAGACCTTTGAAAAGTTCAAAGAATTTCAGAATGAGGTTGAGAATCAACGTGACAGAAAAATAAAGTTCTTACGATCGGATCGTGGGGGTGAATATTTAAGTCATGAATTTGGCACACACCTTAGAAGCTGTAGAAATGTTTCACAATTGACACCGCCCGGAACACCTCAACGTAACGGTGTGTCCGAACGTCGAAATCGTACTCTGTTGGACATGGTGCGATCTATGATGTCCCTCACCGATTTACCGCTATCTTTTTGGGGTTATGCTTTAGAGACTGCCGCATTCACTTTAAATAGGGCTCCGTCAAAATCCGTTGAGACGACTCCATATGAACTTTGGTTTGGCAAGAAACCGAAGCTGTCGTTTCTGAAAGTTTGGGGTTGCGATGCTTATGTCAAGAAACTTCAACCTGAAAAGCTCGAACCCAAATCGGAGAAATGCGTCTTCATAGGATACCCAAAGGAAACTATTGGGTACACCTTCTACCACAGATCCGAAGGCAAAGTCTTTGTTGCCAAGAATGGATGCTTTCTGGAGAAAGAGTTTCTCTCGAAAGAAGTGAGTGGGAGGAAAGTAGAACTTGATGAGGTGATAGTCACCACTCCTGTACCGGAAAGTAGCGCAACGCAGGAAACTGTTCCTGAGGTGCCTGCACCGACAAGGGAGGAAAATAATGATAATGATCATGAAGATACAGATCAAGTTACTACTGAACTTCGAAGGTCCACAAGGGTACGTTCCGCACCAGAGTGGTACGGCAACCCTGTACTGGAAATCATGTTGTTAGACAACGGTGAACCTTCGAACTATGAAGAAGCGATGGCGGGCCCAGATTCCAATAAATGGCTTGGAGCCATGAAATCCGAGATAGAATCCATGTATGAAAACAAAGTATGGACTTTGGTGGACTTGCCTGATGATAGGCACGCCATAGAAAATAAATGGATATTTAAGAAGAAGACAGACGCGGATGGTAATGTGACCATCTATAAGGCTCGGCTTGTCGCTAAGGGTTATCGACAAGTTCAAGGGATTGACTACGACGAGACTTTCTCTCCCGTAGCGATGCTGAAGTCAGTCAGAATCATGTTAGCTATTGCCGCATTCTATGATTATGAGATATGGCAAATGGACGTCAAAACAGCATTCCTTAACAGCTTCCTCAAGGAAGAGTTGTATATGATGCAACCGGAAGGTTTTGTCGATCCAGAGAACGCTAACAAGGTATGCAAGCTCCAGCGCTCGATTTACGGGCTGGTGCAAGCATCTCGGAGTTGGAATATTCGCTTTGATGAGGTGATCAAAGCGTTTGGTTTTATACAGACTTATGGAGAAGCCTGTATTTACAAGAAAGTGAGTGGGAGCTCTGTGGCATTTCTCATATTATATGTGGATGACATATTGCTGATGGGAAATGATATAGAATTCTTGGAAAATGTAAAGGCCTACTTGAATAAAAGTTTTTCAATGAAGGACCTTGGAGAAGCTGCTTACATATTAGGCATCAAAATCTATAGAGATAGATCGAGACGCCTCATTGGTCTTTCACAAAGTACATACCTTGACAAAATATTGAAGAAGTTCAATATGGATCAGTCAAAGAAAGGATTCTTGCCTGTTTTGCAAGGTATGAGATTGAGCAAGGCTCAGTCGCCGACCACGGCAGAAGATAGAGAAAAGATGAATGTCATTCCCTATGCCTCGGCCATAGGTTCTATCATGTATGCCATGCTGTGTACCAGACCTGATGTGAACCTTGCCATAAGTTTGGTAGGGAGGTACCAAAGTGATCCCGGTACGGAACACTGGACAGCGGTCAAGAACATCCTGAAGTACCTGAAAAGGACTAAGGATATGTTTCTCGTTTATGGAGGTGACGAAGAGCTCGTCGTAAAGGGTTACGTCGATGCTAGCTTCGACACAGATCTGGATGACTCTAAGTCACAAACCGGATACGTGTATATTTTGAATGGAGGGGCAGTCAGTTGGTGCAGTTGCAAGCAAAGCGTGGTGGCAGCATCTACATGTGAAGCGGAGTACATAGCTGCTTCTGAAGCAGCGCAGGAAGGAGTCTGGATGAAGGAGTTCATCACCGACCTAGGAGTCATTCCAAGCGCGTCAAGCCCGATGACTCTCTTTTGTGACAACACTGGTGCTATTGCTATTACCAAGGAGCCCAGGTTTCACAAGAAGACCAAGCACATCAAGCGCCGTTTCAACTCCATCCGGAATTATGTTCAGGATGGAGACATAGATATTTGTAAAGTGCATACGGATCTGAATGTCGCAGACCCGTTGACTAAACCTCTTTCACGAGCGAAACATGATCAACACCAGAACTCTATGGGTGTTCGATTCATCACAATGTAACTAGATTATTGACTCTAGTGCAAGTGGGAGACTGTTGGAGATATGCCCTAGAGGTAATAATAAAAGCATTATTATTATATCTCCTTGTTCATGATAATTGCCTGTTATTCATGCTTGAATTGTATTGTACGGAAACAGCGATACATGTGTGAATACACAGACCACAATGAGTCCCTGGTAGGCCTCTAGTTACCAGCTCGTTGATCAACAGATGGTCACGGTTTCCTGACCATGGACATGAGATGTCAGTGATAACGGGATCACATCATTAGGAGAATGATGTGATGGACAAGACCCAAACTTGAGCATAACACGAGATCGTATAGTTCGTAATGCATAAGCTTTTCGGTGTCAAGTATTTATTCCTTAGACCATGAGATTATACAACTCCCGGATACCGTAGGAGTACTTTGGGTGTGCCAACCGTCACAACGTAACTGGGTGGCTATAAAGGTACGCATCGGGTATCTCCGAAAGTGTCTGTTGGGTTGGTACGAACCGAGACTGGGATGTTGTCACTCCGTATGACAGAGAGGTACCTCTGGGCCCACTCGGTAATACATCATCATAATGAGCTCAATGTGACTAAGTAGTTAGTCACGGGATGATGGATTACGGATCGAGTAAAGAGACTTGCCATAACGAGATTGAACAAGGTATCGGGAATACCGACGATCGAATCTCGGGCAAGTACCGTACCGATGGACAAAGGGAATAACATACGGGATTGAGTGAATCCTTGACACGGTGGTTCATCCGATGAAGATCATCGAGGAACACGTGGGAACCAACATGGGTATCCAGATCCCGCTGTTGGTTATTGACCGGAGAGTGGTCTCGGTCATGTCTACGTGTCTCCCGAACCCGTAGTGTCGGGGGAAACTGTCCGCCACGAGCACCTATGGGACCGGAGCCCCTTGTACGTTGCGGTAAGGGAGCGGAGGGAGCACGAAGAGCAGATCGAGGAGAGCACGCGGGCAGTTTACCCAGGTTCGGGCCGCGCGGACGCGTAAAACCCTACTCCTGCTTAGATTGTATTGAGTGTTGGGGCTCGGGAGCTTGAAGAACCAGCTACACCGAGCAAGAGAGCTATCTAGGTTCCGAACCCTCTCTACGTTGTGCATGGGCCTCCTTTTATAGCTCAAGGGGTCACCGACAGGTGTCAACGTAGAGGAGGGTAAAAATGTAACTTTGGTGGTAGTTGTAACAGTGCGGGAATAGTGCGTGAACAGTGGATGAACAGTGGTCATCACCTACTTTGACAGTGGGGGACAAGAGCATTAAATGCCCGTCGCCGTCGACCCCAAAAGCGCCCGCCCTTGCGTCTCCGTTCGCCACGGTGGTAGCTTCGTCACCGTGGATCGCCACCGTGTCCCCCAGGCTGCACAGCCACCCGCCACGCGTCCCTGGAAGGGCCCCAGGGCGACGCGTGGGCCGATGAGCTGGAGCGCGGGCACACAGTGTGAGTTCCCCCCGGCAAGCACCTTGCCGGGGCCTTGACCTTGCCGGGCCCTGAAGCTTGTCTCTCCCCGGGCCCTGCCGGGGCGCAGGGTACGCCGAGGCATGTCTTCTGAAATGCAGTCTTCTGGTCTTCCTGGCAAGCTCCTCTTGCCAGGGTCTCGTGTTAATGTGATAATCTTGGGCCTGGGACGGCCTTCCCGGCAAGCTCCACTTGCCGGGGTCTTGGTCTTCTGACTTGTATACTTTGTTTTTGAATGGCTTAGTAAGGACCGGAAAGGTTTCCGGCAAGCGCGTGGTAGACCCTGCCGCGGGAAGCTGCTACTGCCCGTGCATAAGTTGGGGTACTGAGGTACCCCTACCTTAGTACACCGACAGGAGCCCCCGGGCCTGGGCCACACACGGTGCCGAGCGCTGTTGGGCCAGGCCCAGAACAGTGCACGGGCACGCGCGGCCCACGGTGAGCCGTAGATTCCCTTCCGCATCCGCCGCGCCCCTCCCTAACGGCACGCGTCGATTGCAGCGTCGTGGGAGAGATCCTGGCCACGTTCTTTAATGGGAAATGCGGAGCGTCCCCCACTCCCCCCTTAAAAGCAGAGGAAGCAGGGGCAGTTTCCCTCCTGCGCTTTCATTGCTTCTTCAACCTCCAGAAATCCCCCACTGCCTCTTGCCCCTACACCTCCTCCGCCGTCTTCCGCATCTGCGGCGCCGTCGAACTCCTCGCCCCTTCCATCGCCGCCTCCGCCATGGCTCCGAAGACCGAGAAGGCGAAGGCGGAGAAGGCCAAGAGGGAGAAATCCGAGCAGGCGGCGAAGCTCGCCCTCCTGCAGAAGAGGAATGTGGTCTTCGCGCCGAGGCTCGGCGCGAGGGAGCTCTGGAACAAGTACTATCTCTTCTGGGCCAAGGAGACCAAGGCTCGTCCCCGGACCAGAGTCTACCCCGCCGGCGCCAAAGATCTGCTTCCCGGCGGGTATTTCTTCTTCGCTGTCTTCTTCCACTGCGGCTTGTGCCCTCCATTCTCGGAATTTTTCTGTGACATCATGAACACGTACAACCTCCACCTTTTAGACTTCACCCCCAACGCCATCCTTACGATGGTGGTTTTCACACATCTGTGCGAAAACTACATAGGGATCTATCCAAACGTAGCGCTCTTTCGGCATTTCTTCATGCCTAGAGTAGAGGCTGGCGCTCCCCTCTCCGGAGGTATCTCCTGGATCTTCCGCTTGAATAAGAAGGAATCATATCTGAAAGGAGAACTCCGCGGCAAGTGGGAAGAATGGCGCGCAGATTGGTGCTGGGTAGTGGAGGATCAGCCGGAGCCTTTCACTGCGCCGCGCACAACAGCCATAGTGCGCGGCAGGGACTGGAGCGAGTTGGCCTCGGATGACGTCAAGCTCAACGTCGCCCTCGTCAGGATACTTCGTCTCCGGGTAGCCAAGTTGACCATCGGAGAGGTAGGGGCAGATTTCCTCCGCCGCCGCATTGCCCCTTTACAGGAGAGGAAAAGGCCAGCATGGGAGTTCGGCAATGCGGCGGACATTATGAGGCTGCGCCCGGGACTGAATTACAACTTCACGGCGCTGGAACTGAAGGGGATGGTCCGGGAGCTTTTCAAGCACGACCCGGCCCATCCGGAGTGGTTTAGACCTCCCCGGGGAGTAGTGCCACTGTGTAACAGCACTGCCCGGGACGCCTTGCGCGCAATGATGCCCGCGTGTGACTCTCATGGCGTCGACCCCACCTGGATAGTGCCCACGCCGGATGCAATTATGAGCTTCTTCGATAATCTGGTCGAGGTGCCCAAGAACACCGAGGAGAACAAGGGTCTCACTCGGGACACCACGGAGCGGGATTTAGCTTATATTGCTTCCCGGATGGAAGAGGCCGCCGCAGCTGCAGCGGCAGGAGACTTCGGATTCACTGTCGACGAGGCAGATGCTGAGGACGCGTCGTGCCAAGCCGAGGAGGCAGAGATCCGCAGACTGCTCAAGCTTCCGCCCGACGAGCTCGCCGGGGTTCCTTCCCTGAGGTATGCCGGGATCCCCGGGATCGTGAGTGAAGCCGCCGCAAGAGGCGAGGTTGCCGGAGGAAGCAGAGGTGCCGGAGGGAGCGGAGCCAACGGAGGGAGCGGGGCCGCAGGGCAGGATGCCGGACCCAGCGGGCTCGCTGGGGAGGAGGAGGAAGACGTCGAGGCCGATGAAGACACCGGCGGGTCTCTAGGGCTCGACGACGACGCCTCCTCGTCGTCGGAGAACTCCCCACCTCCGGCAAGTCCCAAGCAAGCGCCGGGGAAGCGCCTCCGCAGAGCGCCTACAGCGACGAGGACGCAGGCGCCCCGACAGCAGCCTGCTCGCCGGGCGGCGCGGGCCACCAGAGCGAGCCAAGGCGCGACGGAGACGCCCAACGCACCAGCCGCGGCGGAAACGCCCCGCACGCCAGCCGCGACGGAGGCGCCCCGCGCACCAGCACCTAGCGGAGGGGGATCCTCTCAGAGTGGAGCAGCTGCTCCGCCTGCTCCCCGGGCCTCGGCGCCAACGGAGGCTGGGTCTTCGCAGCCCCCAGCCCCGGAGACCGCCAAGCGCCCGAGGGAGCCTTCTCCTCCTGCTCCTCACGCGGGAGTGCCTCAGGTGGAGTTCGACTTCTCCGCCCTGAGCGACGACGACGACGAGGAAGAGGAGTAAGCACTTGTATTTTGTAGATTCTTCAATTCTGTCTTGATTCTTTCGTTGATGATTCTGATCTTGTTCTTGCTTTGCTTGCAGGCCCCTGGCCCAGCGGATGGCGAAGAGGGCCAAGGTCCCTGTGGTCGAGGTCGATGACGACTCGCCCGTCGCGGCGACAGGGGACGCGCCGGCGACGAACTTGCCGGACCCAACCGCTGCTCCGAGGAGCAGCCCTCAGCGCAGCCCCCAGCGTAAGTTTGGTCTTGAGCTTCCTACTTGTCGGGCGCGCTTGAGGTTTTTGCTTTGTACTGATATCTTGTTGCTTTGCTTGTTTTGTTTGTCTTGTGCAGAAGTGGAGCCGCAGCCGCAGGAGCAACCGGAGGTCACTCCCGAGGAGCAGCAGATTCCACCCTCCCCGCCAAGGGCGAACTCCCCGGCGAGGGAGGACGTCCCGCCAAGGACGGGCTCCCCGCCAAGGGCGGGTAGCCCGACAAGGGTGGCCACCCCGCCAAGGGAGGGCACGGGCGGCCCTCCGCCAGCAGGGGCCACCGCTCCACCGCCAAGGGAGGACTCCCCGGCGAGGGAGCCTGTCGCCGACGAAGTCCGTGAAGGTAAGTGTTGCAGCTTCTTCTCCTTGGACTTGTCTTTTTGGATATTTGCTTGATTGTTTCTTTGCTTCTTCTTCTGTTAGATCCCCCTCCCCCGGAGCGGATGGAGACGGAGGTGATCGTCGAGGAGGAGGGCGCGCAAGGCGACGCCGGCAATGACACAGTCATCGAGGACGTGGCAGGAGCTGACGAGCCCGCCGCTGAGGAGACTGCTCCAACCGCAGACGCCGCGGCTGGGGAGGGGGACGGCGGCCACACTGCCGGCCCGGAGGCGGCAGGAGCGTCAAGCGCTGCGCCGGCCGCCGACCCCTCCGCCGACAAGGAGCAGTCGGGCTTTTACCTTGAGGCCCCCAATGGCGTTTTCATACAAGTGCCGTGGGGATCCTTGTCGCGAGCCCCCGTGGAGGGAGAGACCTTTGATGGAGAGGTCCTCGCCTCCGCGGGGTTGAAGATCGTTGAAGCGCCTGGCGGGAGTGACGAACCCGAGGAGGAGAAACTGCTTCACCGGCTCCTGGCCCTTTACCGGGCCAGGCAGGCGAAACTGGAGTCTCGGGAAGCCCTCACCGCCAAGGCTGCAGCAGACTTGGAGAAACGCGCCGCAGAGCTCCGCGCCGCCAACCAGGCGGCCCTCCGCGACTTGGCGGAGGAGCGCGAGAGGCTTGCCGGAGAGCAGCAAGAGTTCCTCCTGGAGAAGGCTGAGGCCGAGGAGCAGCAGCGACTGGTCGGTGAAGCGCTGTCCCAGCGAGAAGGAGCGCTCAACCAGCGGAAGGTCGACCTCGACGCTCACGAGGACGACCTTACCGCCCGGGAGCAGTCCCTTGGCGGAGAGTTGAAGGAAGCGAGAGCCGCTGCAGCCACCGCGGAGACCGCCAAGAAGGACCTTGAAGCTAAGGTGGTGCAGCTGGAGGAGTACCTGAAGGCGAGCACGGAGAGGGTCACCGCACTCAACATAGAGCGCGAGAAAGACGCCCATACCAACTCCGAACTCCAGGTACGCCTCTCCAAGCAGGGCGACGAGCTCAAAGCCGCCAAGGACTCAATTGCTGATCTGGAGTTGAAGGTCTCCACGTTGAACGATTCACTCGACGCCGTCCGGGACCGCGAGACCAAGCTGAAGGACGAGCTCCGCAAGGAGCGAGGCCTGGTGGAGAGCGCTGCCACTTCAGCTAACAACTTCCGCCGGACCATCAAAATATGGACTGAAGATCTGGTGGCTTCTGCTGCCAACATCGACAAGGAGCTGATGGCGCTGAGGGTGGAGCACCTCATATACTCTCCGGATCCAAATCTCCCCCACAGCGCCAAGCTCAGTCTTTTCTTCAGGGGGATCGCGCCGGCGCTCGCACGTCTGCAGCAGAAGCTCCCCGCGCAGCTGGCCGAGGAGTCGCGCCAGCTCTGCGCGGGTACCTTGGAGCGTGTCTTGACCAAGATTGTCTACCGCAACCCCGGTATTAATCTTGTCAACGTACTCCGCAGCTTGCCGGCCGACGCCGATCAGGAGGCGCTGAAGGCGCAAGTCGCCCACATCATCGCCAAGGTGAACAAGATCTCCAGGCGTGAAGGCGATCGCGTAGACTAGGCCTCTTTCTTTCTGTTTCCTTTGCTGCTGCAAAGTGTGTCATGAACATGAATTAATTAGTTATTGCGACAAGTTATCTCTGTAATATATCATCTTATCTTTGAGCAATTAATGCGGTGTTATCTCCCTCGATTTGGTCCTTTACTTTGTATGCTTTTTACCCTACGCTTCTAGGGGACTTGCCGGCAAGGGGCCCTTGCCGCGAGTGCTGAGTGCTGGACTCTGAGCAGCCTGCTGGCCAAGGCCTTACCGGCAAGCAACCTTGCCGCAGCTAGTCGCAACGCACTTAGCTTGCTGAGCGAACTCGAAAACGAAGCAAGGGCGCGACACTTGTCGCTGCTCACTTAAGTCGTTGAGCGTACTCGAAAACAAAGTAAGGGTGCGGCTAGCCACGGGTAGGTTCCTCCGCGCACAGGTTTTCCATACAAAGCGTGGTTGTTCAAGGAAGATAACAAAAATTTAAAAAATTTGAACTGCTCAAATTCTGGTAACTTAGCTTTCATATATTGCTTATTTCCCCGACAAGGCTTCTCTTTCTTGAACAGCACTTGGTTCATCCTCCATCTCCTCCCC
>LR738713.1:684916324-684959893 GCA_902687465.1 Secale cereale
GTGCGCGAGGAATATTCCTTCTGCTTAAGAGGGAAAGAAAAAGAAGAGGGAAAGCAAGTATATAGCCTTTCGGCGTGCTAATGCTTACCGGATATGTGTGTTGCACAAGACGCCAAACAATGCATGCAAATAACGAAGAAAAGCATGGGAAAAGGAAAATAGTGCGAAACACAAAATCTTTACTGATGCACGGGATCTGCGCCCGGCTTTGTACAAAGGATTACATGCAACAGCGGCAAGACTTGTACAAAAGGTGGTTGCCGGAGCGGATCATGGCAATCGCGCCTTATGGGTGAAACTTGCGAAGATGCTCTATGTTCCAGGAGTTGCTCACCGGTAAGCCTTCTTCGGTCTCAAGGCGGACAGCGCCGGGCCTTGTGACTTGTCTCACCCGATAAGGGCCTTCCCACTTCGGCGTCAACTTGTTGGAATTCTTGGCGGACTGAACACGCCGAAGAACAAGGTCGCCTTCCTCGAGACTCCTGGCCTTAACCTTGCGGCTATGATAGCGGCGCAAGGCTTGCTGGTATCGAGCAGCTCGTACAGCAGCCTGGAGACGTTCCTCCTCGAGGAGCAATGCATCATCTTGTCGCAGTTGCTCTTGCTCGAGCTCATCATAAGCGAGCACTCGAGGAGATCCGTATACGAGTTCCGTGGGGAGAACTGCCTCTGCTCCATAGACTAGAGCAAAGGGTGTCTGTCCGGTGGCTCGACTTAGTGTCGTTCTGATTGACCAAAGAGCCTCCGGCAACTCCTCTATCCAGTTTCTTCCGCACTTGCGCAGCCTATCGAAGGTTCTTGTCTTGAGCCCGCGCAGCACTTCAGCATTGGACCTCTCCGCTTGACCATTGCTCCTCGGGTGAGCAACAGAAGCGAAACAGACCTTGGCGCCAAGGTCTTGGACGTACTGCATGAAGGTGCGACTGGTGAACTGTGTGCCGTTGTCGGTGATGATCCTGTTAGGGATTCCGAAACGGCAAACAATTGACCTGAAGAACCTGACCGCTGACTGTGCTGTCACCTTTCTCACTGGTTCCACTTCTGGCCACTTTGTGAACTTGTCGATTGCAACGTACAAGTACTCAAAGCCCCCGACAGCACGGGGGAAGGGGCCGAGGATATCGAGCCCCCAGACCGAGAAGGGCCAGGACAAAGGGATCGTCTGGAGAGCTTGAGCTGGCTGATGAATTTGTTTGGCATGGAACTGGCACGCTTCACACTTGGTTACTTGTGCAGTTGCATCTTAGAGGGCTTCTTGCCAAAAGAACCCTTGCCGGAATGCCTTTCCGGCAAGTGCCCTTGCGCCAATGTGGTGGCCACATATGCCTCCATGTATCTCCGCCAACAGCTTCTGTCCATCTTCTCTGGAAATGCACTTCAACCTGACACCATTGAGTCTTCTTCTGTACAGTTCGTTGTCAACGAACTGGTACATACTTGATTGCCTGGTTATCTTCTCTATCTCTGCTGGGTCGTCGGGAAGTTCTCCAGTTTGCAGAAAACGGAAGATCTGCTGCGCCCATGCCGGAGCCTGAGGCTCAACGGCAAGGACTAAAGGCATGAGGGCCGCTGCGGGAACCTCAGCTTCTGCGGCGAGAACCTCTGGTTCTGCCAGAGCTGATGGTCCCCCGGCAAGCCTGCCAGGGCAAGGCTTGTCGGGAACGCTTGCTTCAACTGTACAGACCCTTAGATCTGCAGGAGCAAATTGTTCCTCAGCGTTCTGATCGTTGATCTTGGGGACCTTGGCGGCGGCTTCGGGAAGATCCGCCGGCAAGTAGTCGCCGGAGACCAACTTTCTCTTCTTGGGCTGCCCAATTGATGGTGTAACGGATGGCTGAGTCAGCTTGAGCAGGAAGGTCCTTGGTTCCACAGGTAACTTCATCGCAGCACACTTTGAAAGGCCGTCCGCAATATCATTCTGAGCTCTTGGAACGTGCTCCATTTGCAGACCTTCAAAGTGTTCTTCAAGCTTCCTCACTTCATCAACATAGGCTTCCATCAAAGGACTTTGGTAGCTCTTGTTTACTTGTCGGACCACCAACTGAGAATCTCCCCGCACAATCAGCTTCTTGATCCCAAGTTCGGCCGCAATCCTGAGGCCGGCAAGCAAGCCTTCATACTCAGCAGTATTGTTTGTCGCTTGCTCCCTGGGAAAGTGCATCTGGATAACATACTTGAGGTGCTCTCCGGTGGGCGCTATGAGTACCACGCCAGCACCGGCGCCTTGCAGCGAGAAGGCACCATCAAAGTACATTACCCATTCACTTGTCGCTTCTTGTACGGGAACACGTGTCTCTGGAACTTCTTCATCGGGCGTTGGGGTCCATTCAGCTATGAATTCTGCCAAAGCTCGGCTCTGGATAGTTGAAGTACTCTCAAACTTGAGACCAAAGCTTGACAGCTCCAGTGCCCACTCGACGATCCTGCCTGTTGCTTCTGGATTCTGCAATATCCTCTTCAACGGAAAGCGAGTGACCACTGTTATCTCATGTGCTTGGAAGTAATGGCGCAGCTTTCTCGAGGCCATGAGGAGGCCGAAAAGCAACTTCTGCACCCTGGAGTATCTCGATCTAGCCCCCTGTAAGAGGGAACTCACAAAATACACCGGGCGCTGCACCATTTTCCTTCGCACTTCTCCTTGTTCCTGCGCAGAGTTGTCCTTGTCGGGGCCAGAGCTTGTCGGAGCAACCCCCTGCTTGTCGCTGGATTCGCTTGCCGGTGGTGTAGGCTCTTCCTCTGCCTCCCTCTCCGCTACTAACGCAGCACTAACCACTTGATTGGTTGCCGCTAAGTACAGCAGCAACTTCTCTTGCGGCCTAGGTGCGACAAGTATTGGAGTAGAGGATAGGTATCCTTTCAAGTCTTGCAGCGCTGCCTCCGCTTCCGGAGTCCATTTCATAGGACATGCCTTCTTCAAAATTTTGAAGAAAGGCAGGGCGCGTTCTGCAGACTTTGAAATGAACCTACTGAGGGCAGCTACACAACCTGCAAGTCTCCTTACATCCTTGACGCGCTTCGGGGCTTCGATCTGCTCAATGGCTTTTATCTTGTCGGGATTGGCTTCAATCCCCCTCTGCGACACAAAGAACCCGAGAAGCTTGCCGGAGGGGACTCCAAAGACGCACTTCTCGGGGTTCAACTTGAGCTGGATCTTGCGCAGATTCTCAAATGTCTCTTCCAAATCTTGGATCAGGGTATCCTTGCTCTTGCTCTTCACCACTATGTCATCCATGTAGGCTTCCACATTTCTGTGAATCTGTGGCTCAAAAGCAGTGTGCACCACCCTTGCAAATGTTGAGCCTGCATTCTTCAATCCAAAGGGCATGCGTATGAAGCAATATGTGCCACATTGAGTGATAAATGCAGTCTTCTCTTCATCTTCCTCGGCCATAAAAATCTGGTGGTAACCTGAGTATGCGTCAAGGAAGGAAAGCAGCTCACATCCGGCGGTGGAGTCAACAATCTGGTCAATGCGTGGCAAGGGAAATGGATCCTTGGGACATGCTTTATTCACATCAGTGAAGTCTATACACAGTCTCCACTTCCCGTTGGCCTTACGTACGACAACTGGATTTGCTAACCACGTGGGATGGATCACGCCTCTAACCAGGCCTGCTGCTTCTAGCTTCTTGATCTCTTCGGCAATGAATTCTTGGCGCTCCACGGCTTGCTTCCTGACCTTCTGCTTGACGGGCCGCGCATGAGGACAAACAGCAAGCTTGTGCTCAATTACCTTCCTGGGAACGCCGGGGATGTCAGATGGTTGCCATGCAAACACATCGACATTCGCCCGCTGGAAGGCAACGAGCGCGCTTTCCTATTTGCTGTCAAGTGTAGCACTGATGGTGAAGGTACCACCAGTGCCGTCCTCCTTGGCGGACACCTTCTTGGTTGCCGGTGGAGCGGCTATTCCCTTCTTGCACTTGCCGGTGGAGCTCGATGGAACGTCCTCGACGGCAGCGCAGCACTCCGAGGAGGTGCGTTTGCCGGAGTGGGTCCCAGAGCACTTGCCGGACTTGGACTTGGTCTTCTTCCCTCCGGGAGCTTCAGCGGCAAGGGTGTTGCTCTCCGCTGCGGCTGCTGCATCCCGGTAGATCTTGTCGGCGCAGATAAGCGCGTCCTTCTTGTCGCCATGGACAGAGATGACGCTTATCGGCCCCGGCATCTTGAGTACGTTGTAGGCATAATGGGAAGCCACCATGAACTTGGCGAGGGCAGGACGTCCAAGTATCCCATTGTATGGCAATGGGATATCGGCAACATCAAAGGTTATCCTCTCCGTCCTGAAGTTGAGCTCTCCGCCAAAGGTCACCGGCAGAGTTATCTTCCCCTTGGGCTTGCTCCTTCCCGGGTTTATTCCTTGGAACGAACCGGTCTCTTCGAGCTCGCCATCTGGGATCTGGAGTTTCTTGATCACAGCTGCGGAGATCAAGTTCAGCCCGGCCCCGCCGTCAACCAACATTTTGGTGACCTTGAGGTTGCGGATGGTTGGTGAGACCAACATCGGCAAGCACCCGACCGCTGTGGTGCGGTCAGGGTGATCCTCAAGATCAAAAACGATGGGCGTGCTGGACCACTTCAGCAGCCTGCGCGACTCAACGGGCGGCTCTGCTGCGTTTACTTCCCGCACCCACTGCTTGAGTTGGCGGTGGGAAGTGTGCAGAGAGGCGCCCCCGTCGACACACAGGACTTCTGTGGCCTTCTGGAACTCCTGCTCGCTGTTATCACCTTCCTCCATGTCGTCGTCGTTGTCTTCTTCCTCGTCCTTGTCGCGGCCCCGGGGAGGTCGATCACCTTGCCGCTGCTTGGCCTTGCCGCGGCGTCCTCCCCGGCCATTGAATGGCCGCTTCTTGCTGGGCTCTCCTCCGCCACCTTGGGCCTTCTCCTTGTCGCGACGCTCGTATTCAGCCTTCTGCTGCTCTACGAGGTACTCGACGCGCTTGCAGTTCGAAAGGTCATGACCCTTGGTGCGGTGGATCTTGCAATATTGCTTGTCGGAGCCGTCCTGCTTGTCGGCTGCCGCCACAGGGGCAGGCTCCTTGCCGGAGCCGCCAGCCTGTGCTGTCTTGGCGGGAGCCTCCTTGCCGGACTTCTCGACGACCAGCACTTCCTTGCTCTTCTTCCTTCTATTGTTCCGCCGCCGGCTCTTCTTTGCCGGGGCGGCATCCTCACTGTCGCTTCCCCCCGCGCCAGCATCCTCTCCGGGGAGTCTCCTCCCCTCTTCGGCGCGCGCACACTTGTCAGCCAGAGCATAGAGCTCGCTGACATCCCGGATCTTTGTCATGGCCATCTCTTCTCGCATGCGGCGGTTACGCACGTTCTGATGGAACGCGCTGATAACCGCGGCAGGGTGGACGTCGGGGATGTTGTGTTGCACGCGGCTGAATCGTTGGATGTACTTGTGCAGGGACTCTCCTTCCTTCTGGGCCAAGATGTGGAGATCACTCTCCTGGCCGTGGGGCTTGTGGCCGCCTGTAAAGGCGCCAACAAACTGGTGGCACAAATCTGCCCATGAAGAAATGGAGCCTTCCGGCAAGTGCATAAGCCAAGAACGAACGTTTGGCTTAAGCACCAGCGGGAAGTAGTTGGCCAATATCTTCTCGTCGCGCCCCCCGGCAGCCTGCACCGCGATGGTGTAAATGCTGAGGAACTCCGAGGGGTGCGTCTTGCCGTCGTACTTCTCCGGTACGTCGGGCTTGAAGTTTTTCATACTGGGCCACTGGACACGTCGCAGCTCGCGGGTGAACGCAGGGCAACCTGCCGCGTATGGCAAGTCGCCTGGTTCACCGGGCGCGTGCGTGTCGACAGCGGTCCCAGCACGCTGATCTGATTGTCGCCGGGCTTCTCGGCGGCGCTCGATTGTTGTCCGAGCATCTTCTTGTCGCCGGTCGTCAAGGACTTGGCGCTGGTCCCGACGAGCCCGCGGATCCGACGACGCCGTGGAGTCGTCGTCGACGTTAATCCCGCGGGGAGGCGTCTTCTGCTTCCGCGGCGGGGAGTGCACGGTGGTCGCACCCCCGGCGGTCTTGTCGCCATCGGCCTTCGTCTTCTCGACTTGCCGTGGCCGCGACGTCGCCGGCTACTGCGGCGTATCGTTATTGGTGAAGGCGATGAGGCTTTGGATCGTCGCCCTCTAGTCTTCGGCTTTGTCTGCCGCTGGAGGAAAATCGAGGAGCAGTTGCGCTCTTGCGAGTGCTTCTGCTGGAGAGGAGGGGAGCGGGGGCGAGCGGTGCGAGGAGCGGGATATGCTCGGACTCCTAACAGGGTTAGAAGGAGCAGTCTCCCGCCCCGGCGACCGCACCTTGCTCGTGCCAGGCCGGTGGCCTGGAGCATCCCGCGAACCTCCGGTTTGCCCTTGCCCCAGCAAGCGGATGGTACCTCCTGTACCACGGCGCTGTTGGGTTGTCGTCTGCTGCGATGGACGTGGCGCGTCTACGGACACCGAGGCTCGGTCGTCCGTCTTGTCCTTGGATTTGGTGGCGCCGTGAGTTTCCTCGCCGGCAACCACCCTTCCGCCGGCGTCTCCTCCACCCACCGTTGGTTCTGGTGGCGGTGGAACAGACGCAGACGGGCCTCCGACCTCCGAAGCCTTCTTCTTCGGGGCCATGCTGTTGTTGATGAAGTTGATGTAGCGGAGAGGTTGATGAAGAATGCGCCCGCGTGAGCGCCGGATCAGGTTCGCACAACCTCGACGCCCCCTACCTGGCGCGCCAAAGATGTCGGGGGAAACTGTCCGCCACGAGCACCTATGGGACCGGAGCCCCTTGTACGTTGCGGTAAGGGAGCGGAGGGAGCATGAAGAGCAGATCGAGGAGAGCACGCGGGCAGTTTACCCAGGTTCGGGCCACACGGACACGTAAAACCCTACTCATGCTTAGATTGTATTGAGTGTTGGGGCTCGGGAGCTTGAAGAGCCAGCTACACCGAGCAAGAGAGCTATCTAGGTTCCGAACCCTATCTACGTTGTGCATGGGCCTCCTTTTATAGCTCAAGGGGTCACCGACAGGTGTCAACGTAGAGGAGGGTAAAAATGTAACTTTGGTGGTAGTTGTAACAGTGCGGGAATAGTGCGTGAACAGTGGATGAACAGTGGTCATCACCTACTTTGACAGTGGGGGACAAGAGCATTAAATGCCCGGCGCCGTCGACCCCAAAAGCGCCCGTGGATCGCCACCGTGTCCCCCAGGCTGCACAGCCACCCGCCACGCGTCCCTGGAAGGGCCCCAGGGCGACGCGTGGGCCGATGAGCTGGAGCGCGGGCACACAGTGTGAGTTCCCCCCGGCAAGCACCTTGCTGGGGCCTTGACCTTGCCGGGCCCTGAAGCTTGTCGCTCCCCGGGCCCTGCCGGGGCGCAGGGTACGCCGAGGCATGTCTTCTGAAATGCAGTGTTCTGGTCTTCCTGGCAAGCTCCTCTTGCCAGGGTCTCGTGTTAATGTGATAATCTTGGGCCTGGGACGGCCTTCCCGGCAAGCTCCACTTGCCGGGGTCTTGGTCTTCTGACTTGTATACTTTGTTTTTGAATGGCTTAGTAAGGACCGGAAAGGTTTCCGGCAAGCGCGTGGTAGACCCTGCCGCGGGAAGCTGCTACTGCCCGTGCATAAGTTGGGGTACTGAGGTACCCCTACCTTAGTACACCGACACGTAGGGTCTACACACTCAAGGTTCAGTAACGCTAGGGTCGTAGAGATAAATGCACGTGGAAACCCGAAAGTTGTTCGGAGTCCCGGATGAGATCCCGGACGTCACGAGGAGTTCCGGAATGGTCCGGAGGTAAAGATTGATATATAGGAAGTCCAGTTTCGGCCAACGAGTGATCTCCGGGGGTCACCGGGAGCGTCCCGGGACCACCGAAGGGGCCCCGGGGGTCCACCGGGTGGGGCCACCCATCCCGGTGGGGCCCCTAGGCCGCAAGGGGAAGTGTCCAGCCCTCAGGGCTGGCGCACCACTTGGGGCCCACCTCCCCATGCGCCAAGGGTTCAAACCCTAAGGGGGAGGGGGGCTCCACTTGCCTTGGGGGGCAAGGAACCCCCCCTGGCCGCCGCCCCCTTGCAGATTGGATCTGCAGGGGGTCCAGGCGCACCCCCCTGGCCCCTATATATATGTGGGGAGGGAGAGGGCAGCCGCACCCAAGCCCTGGCGCCTCTCCCCCTCCCGTCACACCTCCATACTCCCAACGCAGGGCGCCCGGCGAAGCCCTGCTGCGATCTCCACTGCATCCGTCATCACGCCGTCGTGCTGCCGGATCTCTGACGACTTCTCCTCCCCCCTTGCTGGATCAAGAAGGAGGTGACGTTGCTGCACCGGACGTGTGTTGAACGCGGAGGTGCCGTCCGTTCGGCGCTAGATCATCGGTGACGAAGAATGTGAAGAGTACGACTACTTCATCCACACTTCGTTGAAAGCTTCCGCACGCGATCTACATAATGGTATGTAGATGCACTCTTATTTGCTCGTTGCTAGATGTCTCCATAGTTGGATCTTGGTGAAGGCGTAGAATTTTTTTGAATTATGCTACGTTCCCCAACACGCGGGATTTTCGAGCTCAAGATTGAGCCAGAGAAGAGGGGGAACGATGGGGATCAAGGGAGGGACGAACGAGATGTGGATTAGGGTTTCGGTGGACGCCTTTAAAGGCCGAGGTAGGCGACATGGTGGCCCTCCGGCCATGGCGTCGTTGGATGGCTGCCACGCCATGGACTCTGCCTACTCCCTGGTATAGAAGAAGGGGAAAGGCCTATGGTGGGCTGGGCTACATGGGGGGGGGGTGCTGGGCCAAAGTGCCTAGCGACATTAGTTTTTAAACCTTTTCTTCCCTTTTTTAATTTTCTGCTCTGTTTTCTATTTAGTTTTTTCTACTTTTACATTTATAAAAATACAAACCGAGACTCTAAATTAGTACTATTAAATATACCACTGCCACATTTAGTTTGAGGTTCAAAATAAAATAGTTTAGTACTTTTATAATGTAAAAAGCATTTAGTAATTATTTTTAGCCACTGTTATATTCACAAGAGGGCAATTAAATACTTTACAAAAGTGTTGGGTCAATACCATAATTATTTACGGAATATTTGCCACACTTTGAACACTTTTGTTTTCATGTTTGAGAATTTTGAGTTATGGTCTTTAATTTGAATAACAGTATGAACTAAGATTTGGACCATGTGAGGATTAGCAACAGTAACAATGATGACGTGGCGCCATTAGCAAGGGATCACTGTAGCTTGATTATCCGGGCGTCACAATTCTCCTCTACTACAAGAAATCTCGTCCCGAGTTTTAAGGGGTGGAATAAGGGGGAAGCTATAAGGACGGATATCTGAAAGGATTGGCATCCGGTAGTTATCTCAAGGAAGGTGAATTTTAAAAGCATCAGGACGTATCGAAAGAGCTATAAGGAGGTTCAACATGTTTCAAGCAGGTAGGTATCCAGCTGATGCCTAAAACAGGTGATGACGGGGTTTAGAGCAATGCAGAATAATGTTGCCTCTGATACCGGAATAGATCACTAGGAAGGTGGCTCGTGAATTACATACGAAGCCAAGCGCGAGGAACAATTTTGGAAAACTAGGATGTACAGGAGAGTCGGGTTTCGATCCTGTGGAACTGTGGGTTATGGGCCCACCATGTGGGTTAAAAGCGGATGGCGCTAATATCTTGCATGGCCATGGTAGAAAGGAAGGTCAGAGGATAGCCTGTCAATTATGTTGGCAACATCTTTGGTACCAAGGGCGAGGGACGAAGAGAACCATTTCCTTGCTCGTTAAGACGAGGCGGACCAATAGGAAAAGTTCACATCCATTGGTGGCTACCGGAATGTCATCAACAATAGTAACAAGGTCATACTAACAGAGTTTGTACATCGAGGTGTTTACATAAGCAGGGAATTATCACTGCTCAGATATGTTTGGTTACAAGAAAGGTTAAACAAAACAATGGAAAGGAAAGTGTAGACTCGAATCAGTTATCGGTGTTCTCGAGTGTCGAACAACTCAAAACCCGTAGAAAATTTGAATTGACAAGAAATTTATAGTTGATGAAGAGCTCATAAGAAGTTATATAGTCCAGTGATATCCTCAAGATACCAGAGGGTAATACTCGAAAGTATATTAAAGTAGATGTTAAACAGGTGAACTGATCTAAAAGGACAAGTGCTTTAAATTGTTCGAGAAATGGAATCAAAGGAGAAGAATCAGGGTTGGAACCACGGCCGTAAAGGACCAAACATAGATACAAGATGAACTTGTCACAAGGGGATTATTATTATTACGAGAAGCTTCCATCATAAGTTCCACATCGGGTCCATGGGCATGAACACAAAGGTTCAAGGTCGACTCCCACTTCATCAATGCATAACCTTCCATTCACTTCTCGCATTCGAAGAAGTTATAGCGTTGAAATTTTACCTAACGAAAAGCCAGTAGAGTATAACACGCATAACTTTCATGTTCACTCGGATTTAGGGAAGACATAGACTCAACCCATCGGGGCATCTTAGGAACATATACCGCAAACCTTTTGGAATAAAAAACTTAAGCTCGAAAGCAGAGCATGGTTGACAAAAGCAGGGGATACAATTTACCAAAGGCATTATGTATCCGAGGAAAGGCTCACAAGGTTATTGAAAATCGAAGACGCTGTCAGATAAAATCCAACAAAGGATCTAGTGCTCCACAAGGGATCTGATGTGAGCAACGGTACTCAACCAGAAGAAGAACAAATAATGAAAGGAGATCAGATTATATAAACAACTGGCTAATTGAAAGCCCAAATGCAAAGGAATTATGATTATCAAATCAAGGGATCAGAAGTAGAGGCTCTGATCAAAGACAAGTAAGTTGAATAGCCATAGATTGACAATCAATCAAGGTTTGATTTGTCGAACACCAGCTCATCTCCGGAGTGATGTCTGAACCAAGGGAATAATTTTTAAATAGGACCGATGATCGTGAGCATTCACAAACAAATCGAACCAAATGCTCGAAATTATGATGACAAAGGATGCTAATGATGTCGGATTACGGGCTCCGCAAACCCAAGAAGTTCGAACACAGGGGCGTGAACGAAGACCTCTTCCACTCACGTCTACCTAGCATCTCGCCCTCGTCCAATGAAGAGGTTCAAGCAAACAACAATTAAAGCACACACGAATTTACCCAGGTTCAGGCCACCTTGCGGTGTAAAACCCTACTTCCTGCTTTGGTTGATTAGCCTCAGGAGGGCTTGAGTATGAACGAGTACAGTGGTTCCTGAGCTCAGGAGGGTCAGGAGGCAAGGATTCTTGCTCCTTTATGCGAGGGCGGAGTCTCTAGATCTCATCCGAATGCCTCTGTAGTGGAGACCCTAGCTACTTATATAGGCGACCAGGGTCCTCTTCCCTAGAAATGTTTAGGCGGGAAGGGATCCCACAACGGCCATTTTGAGCGGGAACACAAGGATGCTCCTATCCTGACAAAAGCAGTCTTCGCCTACAAAGGGATTAGGCGATGACGCGTTGATGGGCTCGATGGTGACATCCTCCCTGTCGTCCTTGCGGTCTTCGGTCTTATTGCACCAAAGGGGAAACCTTTGTCTAGCTCCTCGGGAACCTGCGCCTGCGCTGCCTTCTTTGCACCAAAACGGCAACTGCGCCGATGGCACCCGCTGGCGCGCTGCGTCACTGCTTGCGTCACTGCCTCCTCCTAAGGCAGGCTTGGCCTTGGATTCTCCGCCCCTCCGGAGCAACCTAGCCAAGGCCGCTCCTGAGGGGGTCTTGATGTCGTTCTCCTCGCGAGGTCTAGCCCCCTCGCGAGGGTCTTGAGCAGCTGGTCGATCAGCTGGGCCATACCAAGCCGTGGTAGGAGCGCGTCGCGGCCCGCAGACAGGCAAGCCTGGGTATCCTGGTTCCCAGGACGCCGACAGTAGCCCCCGGGCCCAAGCCGCGCGCGGAGTTGGCTTCTGTGACAGCCTGATTTTTTCCCTCTTTTATTTGCGTGAGTTTTAATTAAATTTATTTTCAACCCAGGGATTTTTGAATCTTTTCATATGGACTTAAACACTTGGGTACCCTTGGCTTTCACCCAAGTGCCTCATATCCATCTCAAATCATCTTTTCCCTCTGGTTGACTCTAATTAAATTATTGGAATATTTTTCTTTATTGAAAAATATTCATTTTTCCCTCCAAAACCCTAGCTAAGCACATTGTGCTCCAAAGCAACCCCTATTTTTCTGGCCCACAAAAATCTGAGGAAATTCATAAATATTCTTTGGACCCTAGGACACATTCCTGAGCAAAAATATTGCACCACTTTTTGGAATATTTTTGCTACTGAAATTCTTTTCTATTCTGGACAGAAATGGTAGTTTCTACAACAACTACAGTTTTACTTGCTCCATTGCTTCTGAAACTCCTTCTGCATCTTTACCTTAGTAACTTATGACTAGCCTCCAAAGCACAACCTCCAACTCTTAGCCAATTTACCTCAGTAAACTCTCAAAGTTTCTGTCCAGAAACTTACCAGACGTGTAAATTTCTTTATACTGCGTTTGGAACCAATCTAACCCTGGGTAACTCTCATATCTACCATGAACAACATGCTAGACATGATCTTTGGCACCAAGTAAGCCAGTAGGCACAGTTCACGCGGTGACCACGCGTGTGCACCATGCCATGGCTGCTTATCGGCGCGCTCTAGATGCCGCCGCGCGCTCTGTTTCGCGCGTGCTTGCTTCCGCGCCTGCCAGAGCTTGCCAACCCGTGCCACCATCTTCGTCTTGATCTCTACAGTGCCCCCTGGCACTCGCCGACGTCGGAGCTCGCCGCAGCGAGCACGGGCGCGGTTCGGCCAAGGCAACAGTGCGGTGCGCACTGTGCTCGTTGCCACCCCAGCGCCCCTGTGCTTGTCGCCGTCCGCCCACAGCTCCCGCGTGAACCCCGTCACCTTCTCCCCCTCCCACTGACGCCATTCGTCGCCGGGCGTAGCGTCCAGGTGTCGCCGGTGGAGCCCCGAACCCCCCCTCTCGGCTCGCCTATATATAGGACTGCTCCCAGCCTCCCCGAGCACCCAACTCCACTCCCACACACACCACGACTGCGTAGAACCCCGTGGCCCGGCCGGGCAGGCCACAGGCCGCCGTCCCCGAGCTTGAGCTCGCCGGCGATCCCCTCGGGTCATCGCGGTAGCTCCAGCCCCTCTCAGGCCAGGGCAAACTTTCCAGAGCCTCCGCCACTCTCTGGTGGTGCTGTTCCACCTAGTTGGAGCTTCTGGAGTCGACGTTGCTCGCCGTCTTCTTCAACTCCGGCGACCACCCCTCTCTGCCTCTGCCTGCGAGGTCATTTCCGACGCCATTCGACCACCCCTAGCCACTCTAAGGGTACGGGCAGGTGCGCCTCGACCTCCTCTATCGATCTATCCCTCCCATCTTGGCCAAGGAGCCCGCGTCGCCGACGTGCGCTCCGGCGAGGCCGCAACCGCCCCTGTTCTTCTCCCTCTCTCCCCCTCACCTGACTAGAGGGGCCCGCTAATCAGCCTCTTTGTACCCGCGCGAAGCGGTACGAGTGGTGGCGCCCTGGGCTTTTACGCCTTCGACGTCACCCCCTTTTCAGTCTGTTTATTTAAATTCCAAATTTAAATATATTCCAGAATACTTCAAACTGCAATAACTTTTTAACCATAAGTCCAAATGAATTGATTCTTTTTGCATTGTGTTCTTTGTAAAGAAATATTGCAGCACACCTAAAAAGAGACTATTTGGTGTTGTGTAGATTTTCTGGTGAATTTTTGAATGGTTCTTGATATTTCCTTTTTGTACTTTTAATTATTTTCAGATGGTGAAGCTTGTCTTGAGGATCACCAGGAGGCTTGTGAACCTCATTTGCACTAAGGCAAGCCACATCAACATTTTCATAGTGCCATTTTAATATTTGTGATTTTCCAACTTGAATAAATGATTTCATTTATGCATATGAATTTTTTTTAATTACTTTCTATTGGTTGCTGTATTTAGTTGTTTCATTTAGTTACAAAAAGTTGGAAGTTGGTTTAAGTTATTAAGATAGCTAGAATAAAGTTTGGATCATTGAGAACTAATATGGATATGTATGTAAATAGCTATGTGAAGTTATTTTCTTTTACATAAGTATTATGATAATTTTTTTTGATAGAATACGTTCTGTTTTTAATTGGAAGTAAATCATAACCAGAATAATAATGAAGTTGTGATGCTTATATTTAGTTGACCCAGTTATTTTTTTTGTAATGCATTTGGTATGTTGCATTCCATGGCATTTTATGACACCGGTTATTTATTTTTTGTAAGTTGAAACTGTTAATAACTCAACTTGAATAAAGTGTTGACCGGGTCATGGTGTCACTCAATCGAGTTTTTCCCAGTGCAACCACATTTGCCTTTGTGGGAAGGTCTTTATTCGGTCCGTTGTCATGCCTCTTGTTGGTACCTCGAAATAGGGAAGGTTATGGGCATGTGGTACCCTGGCCCGGTAAGCAGACATAACCTTGTGTGCCCGTTGTTAAGTTTATGGTACCGAGTCCCCGTTTGGGACAATTTCTGTTTGGCCACGACGGTAGTCGGTGTGCCTTTGGTAGGCACAGGGCCACCCAGGACTGTTCCAGTGGGGAATGAGTCGGAGTGGCCGGGAGAGTGTCATGGCAATTGAAGAATTTTGTCGGGACGCCATTGGTCCACCCGAATTAGAAAGCGAGGCCATGGGTTCCGTGGTGTGGGTACAGTGCACTACCTCTATAGAGTGTAATTAATCTATCGATAGCCAAGTCCACGGTCACGGACAAGCTCGAAAGTAAGTCACACCATGGGTCAAACATAAAATAAAATTTTGCTCAATAAGTTATGAATTTTTGTACTGTAACCATGGTGGAAGAGCCACCGAGATGATTTGAGACCAAGTATGGTCAGGGTTGTGATCGTCGGAAAGATCAACAAATATGTCCTGTTGAGATGAACAAGTTTATGGTTTAAAAAATCACTATGGGTAAGTCAGACCGAGGGTCTGTTTTCACAAGAGCATGATCACAACATGTCATTCGTATGCATATTCATGTATGGTGCTGCATTCTTAATAACTGATTAATTATCATGATATTGTTTGTCATTATGATTTTGTTTGCTGTAAGCTTGCAAGTACATTCAATGTACTGACCTGGCGTGTCATGCCAGATTTCAGGGAAGTTTCGCTGGAAAGGAGTGTCGTACGAGTCTAAACCGTGTCCACATCGGTGTCCCTGTGAGATGGAGTTCCGCTACGAAGTCGTTCCGCTGCTGCGTAGTTTTATGACCGAGGCCTTTTATGTTCATTAAGTAATGTACATATTGTCCAGATGCACCATGTGTGCCGCTTGGCCTCGCTACTCGTTGTAATGTAAAAACTGTGATCCGCTAGTATCAGTAAAGCGGTTGTTTTCTGTACCAAGATGTCGTGTGTTGCCAGAAGACAAGCTCTCTGGGCTGGCAATGCAAGGTAAACCGGTCGCTCTGATCCGGGGTGCCACAATGCTTGGTATCAGAGCTGCGCTGACTGTAGGACACGTTAGACTAAGAAGTGCTAACTAAGCGCCAGATACGCGTTTAGGTTGAGTGCCGGTAGTCTGCATAGCTGATTATTGCTTTACATATACTTGTTTTTTATGCTAACTTAATGATGGTTGTGAGTGTAGATGGCTCCAATGCCGTATCCGTGCCAGTTGCAGCTGATGCCGTACACGTCACTGTACCTCCTTCGCAACGTGTGGTGTCGGCTGTACCCTCATGGAGACGACCTAGTTTATCGTGTGTACCGGCAGCGTCTATGTAACACCCCAAAAATTTAACCATAATTTATTAATTAAATTTTTTTTTTGCCAGGAATTTTTTTTATTTTCTGGTTTATCTTTTGATTTCAGAACCATTCTTTCTTCTGAATTGTGGAGTTTTCCCTCCAAGTGGAAACTTTTCAAAAATATTGTTGGACTTGTATACCTTCTCAAGAACATTTCTTTTATCAGTGGAATTATTTCTATAAATATTTCCCTAAAGCTTTATTGCTTTTAAATTGGTTTCTCATAAGTTTTAGAGTCCCTTTTGCACTGCAACCCTTTGATAAATTCATTTAAAAATTCCACCAAAAATTGGAGATGTTAGTAGAAGCATATAATGCAACTCTATGCAAAAAAACCATTGGTGTTCTTTGGAAAATTTGAGCAAACCATCCTCTTTTGCTCTCTGGTCCAGTTTGGCATTTTCTACTGCAACCCCATTTTATCTTGCCCCATTGCCCATGAGATTTCTCCTGCTATTAGTATACCCTACCAAACTCTTAAGTCCAGGCGATTGGACCCATTGGAATATTTTTGGTCCATGCAATAATAGCTTTTCTCTTCTGTCCAGATTTGGTTTTCTCAAAAGCTTGCACTAACTAGTTTCTGTTTTTGTCAAACTAACCATTCCACCCTCTTTATCATCTAAAGAGACTCTGGTCTGGAGTTTTTGGCCACCCCAAGAGTTGCCTAGATGCCCTTGGCATTCTCTCAAACACCCTGTGTGCATGGCCAGTTTTAACATGATATTTAGTTTGCATTGTGGACTTGATCCTCTGACCCAGATAACTTGTCCACTAAACTCCTAGCTAACTCTAACCTAGACCTGTTAAACCCCAGCCTCACCCAAGACCTCTAGCACGCTCTGGCATTGCGTCGAGCACCTGGCGTGCGTGCGCTGGGCGCGCCCAGAGCGCACGTTTTGCACGCGCGCGCGCCCGAGCCGCCGCATCGCACTTACCCCGTGCCCCTGGCCTTTCCTTGCCCAAGGGACCACGCCCCGATCTCATCCGCTCGCCCGTGACGCGCTGCCACCCTCTGGCACCCTACAGCGCCACCACCGCAAGCCGCCACTGCCGCCGCCTGAGACTGCCGTGGTCGGCACCGCCCAAGCCACAGCCGCGCGCCAGCTGCCCTCTGGAACAGCTCGAGCTCATCCGCGAGCTCGTTGGTTAGCGCCGACCAGTGCCACGTCGCCCTACTGCAGCAGAAGCGGTCAGCCGGCGATCTTATCTCCGGCCGTCGCGGGAACCGACCTCCCCCGCCTATAAAAGGAGCCCCCGAGCTCGTCCAGACCCTCAGGCGACCTCAGGCCATCTCCCTAGAGCTCCCGTAGCCAGCAATCGATGGAGGGAGGCCGTCTTCCTCGTCTCCGGTAGCTTCGGCCGCCGCCGCATTCCAGTGCCGTGCGTCGCAAGCAGAGCCTCCCCCGCCCATCCAGTGCCACCATACTCTTCCCCTAGACCTTGCGGAGCTTCCCAACCCCTCAAACGCGACCAAGAACCACCGTAGCTCGAGACCCCAAATCCTCCCGAGACGCCGTCCGTCGCAGAGCTCGCCGCCGGCGACTCCCTCCACCCCCGCGGACCTAGCAACCACCGGGAGGACCGCCCTGGACTGGTGGATCCATCCCCGTCCTCAGAACCCCGCGAGGAGCCGCCGTTCGCCGGCGTCGATCGCTGGAACCCCGCCTCGGCTCGTCCAGAGGAGGAAGAGGGCGCGGGCGACTGGTCAAACCTGACCAGTGGGCCCAAGGGACCCACTGTCAGTGACCCCGAGCCGGCCCGCGCTGGTTTAAGTGAAGACGTAAACCTTGAAGTACGCCTTCTCCGCCTCGAAAGCGTATTCTATTTCGAACCGTTTTCTTTTCTGTTTTATTTAAAAACAGATTTTGACCAGGACTTTGACTGGCTATAACTTTTAAAATAAAAGTCCTTTTGACTTGATTCTTTTTCTGTTGTTTCTAAAATTTGGTCTATTTTATTTTCATATTTATTTGAAAATTTTCGGAACAACTTTTTTGTACTGTTTCTAGATTATGTGTTAATTTGTATTTTCTTAAAATAGGATTTTGGAGGGGAGATGAAAACTTTCAAAGTGCACCCCACCTACATACTCTTGGAAGGCAAGCATTCTGAACCCCGGCATAATATTGTTGTGTGTTGTTTGATACGTTTACAACACCACCTTGACACGGAGTACTCGTTATTTTATGTGATGGTATGAACATGCTCATAAGTGCATGATGAAGATTCCTTGCTGTTGGGAATTGATATACTTGTGATAGTAACTGCCTACTGGAAGGAATCCGGGAAAGTCTCTGTCTTGGGTAGACACGAGCTTGCTACTGATATTTCGTTGAGACGAGTATAGTCAGTAAGGCATGTTGAGGTATGATGAGTAGTGATTCTGCCTGTTGGTGTGAAATATATTTGCTATGCTAATCATGCAGGTGATGCGTTAACCTCCTGAGTCGACCATAGATCGAGTCTTGTTCCGGTAACCCCCATACTTGTTTCGTGCTACCACTTGTCCCTGCCGCAGGTAGGGTACAGTCCAGTAAGTTGTCAACCCCTTTCTTGGCACACACCGTACAGAGAGGCCATGGTGGAAGATACCGGAGGCATCCGGTAGACATGCCACCTGGTCCGGGGCATGGGTGTTTCCGGTTGGGACCGAGGGGGTAGCTCCCCTAGTTTGCGCGCATTATAAATTCTGTGATCCCATGCTACTCGAGGTTGTAGCCTCCCACTTAGAGTTTTGCTTAACAGGTGTCGTGGGTGATTCCAGTCACCGGTAAGTTAAGCTGGTGTGTGCGGGTCAGGTGTGTTTTCAATTAAAAGACCGTAAATGGAATTAGTCCCGATGGACTAAAGAAATCCGTTACTCGTGGGTAAAGAGTACACCCTCTGCAGAGGTCATATCTATTCGAATAGCCGTATCCGCGGTTAAGGATTACAGTCTGGGATGGGTCAAGTGTCGGTCTTAGTGTCGGTCTTCGGAGGAAAAACTGCTAAGCCAGAACATTGATCATAACATGTGACATATGATGATTATGATTATTATTATTATGGACTAGCCATTTGTATTATTTGAATTATTGAGTATCCCTGGGATGGTTCTACCTCCTGGATGTTCCCTATAATTATCCTCATATAAGCCCTTTATGTGGTGTCGCTCAGACGCCCGACTGTGGCATGCTTATTATTTACTTCCCCTATAAGCCCTTTATGTGGTGTCGCTCAGACGCCCGACTGTGGCATGCTTATTATTTACTTCCCCTATAAGCCCTTTATGTGGTGTCGCTCAGACGCCCGACTGTGGCATGCTTATTATTTACTTCCCCTATAAGCCCTTTATGTGGTGTCGCTCAGACGCCCGACTGTGGCATGTTTGTTATTATTTTCTTTATAAGCCCTTTATGTGACGTCGCTCAGACGCCCGACTGAGGCATGCTTTATTTTATTATCCTTTCGAGGCGTCGCTTCAGACACCCGATCGGTGCATTTTATTTTTATTCTCTGATTGCTTATTCATGTTTTATAATAATAACCTGCTTGCGTGCGTCATGAATTTTATTTCGTGACGGACGAAGTGATCATGGAATATTTCAGAGCATGAATGTCATTTGTTATATTGTCCTGTGCTCATAATGTTTTGCGAGTACATTCAAAGTACTCACTGGCTTGTCCCTGGCTATTGTCTTGGCCAGATTTCTTGCTTGGAGAGGAGCGCTGCGATGATAGCCCCGGAACCTAGGCAATGGAGATAGCAGCCTCGCGAAGATAGGAGTTATCCAGGTCAGCTGTTCCTGTGGGAAATGGAGTCCCATAGACGCTGATGTATCGCAAACCGCTTCCGCCATCAACCACTAGAAACCTTTTGTTGTACTCATTGACCGGAATGGTCTTGTACTACATATTTTGTATTTTGCTTGGAACTTCTGTATCAAGTTTGTGTCTCATCAGCTAACAGTAATCCTGGGGCTGATGAGCACAAGGGCCATTTACTGGGAAATTAATATCCTGGAAAACCGGTCCCGACAGTCTAGCAGACTCAATTTATGAGTATCAGGCAGTGGTGACTCTGCACGTCAGTTCTGACTCCAGCTCTTACACTCGTACCTCTCGGAGCGGTTATGCTTCTACCGCTTCGCAGGCCGTCGAATTTGCTGCATTCGAGATCCTTGTTGAGCTTCGTCGCAGCGAGGTCCGCATGCAGAACCACCCAGGTTTCCAATACTATCCTTCTCTGCACGACAACGGTCGTGTTCATTTCCCTGAAATTGATCCGGAGTCCGATAGTGTTGCTAGCCATCTTTCCTGTTATATTACTGCTAGCTATCTCATGATCCACGAGCTGGCTCGCGAGTTGACTAACACTCGTATTGCTTTAGCCACCACTAGGTCTGTCACCATTCCCGCCTCCATGGGATTTACCCCTTACGTCCCCAGTTTCGTTTCCCCTATTTCACCAGTAACCCCTCCTAGTAGCTCGGGCGCCTCGACCATAACTCCTCTTAGTGCCCCTGCTGAGTGGATATCACCTCTCACTACCTCTGTAGCCCCTATGCTCCACCCTACTCCCGCCCCGGAAGAAGAGCCTCTGACGCAGTGTCGCCGTGTTACCTTTAACCCCGAGATTTCAGTTAACCTCGTCAGTCCAGGATTCGAGTCCACTTCAGGGGAGGACCCCGCAGCACCCACAGAGCAGTAGAGCTCCAGAGTATTCGCAATTGTCAGGCTGATGTAGGAATGTAGTTGTACGAGTCATGATGTTTCATGTATGAGAGTAGTGGAACTGGACATGTTAATTGCTTTTCATGTATGAGTCCCTGTATAATTATGCTGAAGCTGTATTTCTTTTACTCATGGTCTTTCTTCGCAATTTTGTTTTCCCTCGAGTTTTGTTGCTGGCTTTTGCCCAAATATTTCTTTTGAATGTTTCTCATCTCAGTTGCGTTGTCTTGGGAAAAAATCATAATAGGATGACGCGGGGAGGCAACAGTAGCAGCGCTCACGAGGATATTCTTGTTCGTCGCTCCACCCGAAAGGCAGGACACTCCCCCGAGCCGTACATACCACCGCCATCACCGCCAAATCCGCCAACCACTAAGCAAATTCTGCGTATGTTTGAGGAAAGAAGAGGTAATGATCTGCTTGAGATATTCAAAAGTGTTCAAGCTATGGTTAGTCAGAATGGAAATCAGAACGGTCATCACTCCAAGCTATCCCATTTTCAGAGAACTCAGCCTCCCAGTTTCAGTCAGGTTGTTGACACTTTGGATGCCGACGATTGGTTACAGACCATTGAAAGGAAGCTTGAGATTCCCCATACTGCAGAAGAGGACAAAGTTTCATATGCCACTCACTATCTTGAAGGCGCTGCTGCCATATGGTGGGAAAATGCAAAAGCCATGTGGCCTGCATCTAAAGAATACACTTGGTCAAAATTCAAGGATCAGTTCCGAAAATATCACATCCCTACTGGAATTATGAAAACCAAGCAACATGAATTCTTGCACTCACTCAAGGAAATCTGTCTGTGGGGAATACTTGCAGAAATTCAACCACATGGCCCATTACTCCCTATATGACGTGGCTACTGAAGAAAGAAAGATTGACATATTTATTGGAGGATTAAACTCGCAACTCAGGTGCACATTCAGCATGCTCGATTTTCCAGACTTCCAAACTTTGGTGAATAAAGCTTTCATTGCGCAAAGAGAACACAAGCTCGTACTGGACAACCGGCCTGCTAATAACGAGCACAAGCGCAAGTTTGAACCAAGGAAAGAAGGGCAACCAGTTCAGAAGGCTCGAACCTGGCAGCAAACTCACGTGGAATACAATCCCAATTGGCAACAGAATGTTAACAAGAGCACTACTCAAGTCAAGAATGTTGTCACCAAACCAGTACACGAGGAGCGTCAGCGCAATAATTTTTGTTTTAGTTGTGGGCAAAATGGACACTATGCCAGGCGGTGCCCCAAGAACAGCAAGGTGAATGCCTTATTCCGGCCACAAGTCAACTTTATGGGGTCATACCCGAACCAGCAAAACATCGTCGGGCACGTCCATCACCTCTCCGCAGATGAAGCTCAAGAAAACCCCGAAGTAGTCATTGGTATGTTTTCTATTAATAGCATACCTACAATAATTTTATTTGACTCAGGGGCTTCCCACTCTTTTATTTCTCGGAGTTTTGTTGCCCAAAACAAATTATCTTGTTCTCTTTTGGGCAAAAATATGCTGGTACAAACCACGGGATCTTTAATCAAGAGCAATCTGGTCTGCCGTGACTTGGAGATCAATATCAACGGAATAAGCTTTCCAACTTCCTTGAGTCAGTACAGTTGGACATTATTTTGGGCATGAATTGGCTGACCCAATATCAAGTATGCATAAATTGTGCAACCCGAGAAGTCACTCTGACCAGTCAAAAAGGGCAGGCTACAAAATTCTATTCCCACAGAAGCATACCAAAGAAGGGAATGATATTCACTACTGTCGCTGAATTGGAATTAATTCATGTGGTCAGTGAATTTCCTGATGTATTTCCAGAAGAACTGCTAGGCATGACGCCATATCGAGAGCTTGAGTTTGCAATAAATATGTTACCCGAAACCGCACCGCTATACAAGAAGTATTACAGGATGCCCTCCTCAGAATTAGTGGAATTAAAGAAGCAGCTCGATGAAATGCTCCAGAAAGGGTATATCCGTCCCAGCTCCTCACCATGGGGATCACATGCACTCTTTGTAAGCAAGAAGGATGGCAGTCTACGCATGTGCGTGGAATATCGTCAGCTGAATGATGTCACCATCAAAAACAAATATCCGCTGCCAAGAATTGATGACTTATTCGATCAGCTCAGTGGGGCCAAGGTATTCTCTAAGATTGACTTACGGACCGGATACCATCAACTTAAGATTAAAAAGGAAGATATTCATCAGACCACATTCACCACTCGATACGGTCTTTATGAATATATAGTTATGTCCTTTGGTCTCACCAATGCCCCTGCGTTCTTCATGCACATGATGAACAAAGTATTCATGGATTTCATCAATAAGTTCGTGGTAGTCTTTATCGATGACATATTTATATATTCAAAGAGTGAAGGGGATCACAAAGAACATCTCCGAGCAGTGTTGCAACGACTCCGCGACCATCAGCTTTACGCCAAGTTCAGTAAATGTGAGTTCTGGCTCCAACAAGTTGGATTTCTTGGACATGTGCTATCCGCCGAGGGTATAGCCGTAGACCCAAGCAAGGTAAAAGATGTGCTCAATTGGTTGCCACCCACAACGGTATCTCAGATCAGGAGTTTCCTTGGACTGGCTGGATATTACCGTCGTTTCATTGAAGGTTTCTCCAAGATTGCCAAACCCATCACAGAGCTACTCAAAAAGGACAAGAAGTTTGAATGGACTAATGACTGTGAGAAAAGTTTCAGTGAGCTAAAGACATGGCTGACCACCGCACCCGTATTAACCCTTCCAGACATCTATCGCAGTTTTGGTGTATACTGTGACGCATCCAGACAAGGACTTGGTTGCGTACTTATGCAAGACGACAAGGTAGTGGCATATGCATCACGACAGCTGCGACCGCACGAAGGAAATTACCCTACTCATGATCTGGAATTGCCGCGGTGGTGCATGCTCTCAAAATATGGAGGCATTATCTCATCGGGAAGAAGTGCCAAATTTTTACCAATCAGAAAAGTCTCAAGTATATATTTACTCAACCAGATTTAAATCTCTGTCAGCGAAGGTGGCTTGAGCTGGTTAAGGATTATGATCTTGGAATAAATTACCACCTGGGTAAAGCCAATGTGGTGGCTGATGCACTCAGTCGAAAGCCGACCAGCTTAAACATCATATTAAAATCTTTGCCCACTAAACTTCAAGAGGAGATTGCTCAACTCCATCTGAACATCGTTGAGGCTGGTCTCAATAATATTTTGGAAGTTACCCCCACACTTGAGGAAGAAATCCGCAAGGCCCAGCCAGACGATCCTGTCCTACAAAAGCATGCCAAGAATATGCTGGCAGGACGTACCTCTGACTTCTCAAAGGATCACTTTGGGACTCTCCGATTTCGTGGAAGGATTTGTGCACCAAATCAGTCGGACCAGAAAAACAAAATCTTGTCAGAAGCACACAAATCCTCATACTCTATTCATCCGGGGGGTACAAAAATGTATGAAGACCTTCGTCAAATATTCTGGTGGGACGGAATGAAGAAAGACATTTCCTATTTTGTGGCTTGTTCCGACATATGCAACAAAGTAAAGGCAGAACATCAGAAGCCAGCCGGACTTCTTCAATCGCTGCCAGTCTCACAATGGAAATGGGATGACGTCTGCATGGACTTCATCACAGGACTACCCAAGACTCAGCGAAGCAATGATGCAATATGGGTCATAGTGGACACTCTAACCAAGGTAGCTCACTTTATCCCGGTCAAGAACACATATCGAGCAGACCAACTTGCACAACTATATGTGTCCAGAATAGTCAGTCTGCATGGAGTACCTCGAACCATCACTTCCAACCGAGGTTCACTCTTTACCTCCGCTTTCTGGACACGTCTCCATCAAGCCTTGGGGACAGCCCTGAAATACAGCATAGCCTATCATCCTCAGACTGATGGATAGACAGAGCGGGTAAACCAAATACTTGAAGATATGCTGCGAGCTTGCGTCTTGGCCCAAGGATCTAAATGGGAAGATTGTCTACCTTACGCCGATTTCTCCTACAACAACAGTTTCCAAACCAATCTAAAGATGTCACCATACGAGGCTTTATATGGCCGCAAGTGTCGTACCCTGTTAAATTGGTCTCAGACTGGAGATAGCCGTATCTTTGAAACATACCTCATGATGGAAGCTGAGAAACAAGTCAAGGAGATCAGAGATAGATTACAATTGGCCAAATCTCGACAAAAGAGTTATTACGATGCAAAACACCGACAACTCAGTTTTGAACCCGGAGAACACGTATACCTCCGAGTCACTCCTATGAAAGGCGTCAAGAGATTCCAGACTCGCAAAAAACTGGCACCAAGATTTATTGGCCCCTTCCCAGTTATGTCTCGAGTGGGTAAAGTTGCTTATCAGTTGGAATTTGCCCCCGGAATTGTCCAATGTGCACAACATGTTTCATGTCTCACAGTTGAGGCGGTGCATATCGCCGCCTGAGAAAAGGACTAACATGACCGACATAGAGTTGGCAAAGGATTTAACGTATGAAGAACGACCGTTCAAAATTGTGGATCAGATGGAAAGGGTCACTCGCAGTAAAGTAAGGAAGTTTTATAAGGTCCAGTGGGAGCATCACACCGAGTCAGAAGTAACCTGGGAACAAGAAGAATTCCTACAGACATATTATCCAGAATGGTTTTACCAAGCAACCAAATCTCGAGGACGAGATTCATTCTAAGTGGGGGAGGTTTGTGACAGCCTGATTTTTGCCCTCTTTTATTTGCGTGAGTTTTAATTGAATTTATTTTCAACCTTGGCATTTTTGAATCTTTTCATATGGACTTAAACACTTGGGTACCATTGGCATTCACCCAAGTGCCTCATACCCATCTCAAATCATCTTTTTCCTCTGGTTCACTCTAATATAATTATTGGAATATTTTTCTTTATTGAAAAATATACATTTTTTTCATCCAAAACCCTAGCTAAGCCCATTGTGCTCCAAAGCAACCCCTATTTTTCTGGCCCACAAAAATCTGAGGAAATTCATAAATATTCTTTGGACCCTAGGACACATTCCTGAGCAAAAATATTGCACCATTTTTTGGAATATTTTTGCTACATAAATTCTTTTCTATTCTAGACAGAAATGGTAGTTTCTATAGCAACTACCATTTTACTCGCTCCATTGCTTCTGAAACTCCTTGTGCATCTTAACCTTAGTAACTTATGACTAGCCTCCAAAGCACAGCCTCCAACTCTTAGCCAATTTACCTCTGTAAACTCTCAAAGTTTCTGTCCAGAAACTTACCAGACGTGTAAATTTCTTTCTATTGCATCTGGAACCAATCTAACCCTGGGTAACTCTCATATCTACCACGAACAACACGCCAGACATGATCTTTGGCACCAAGTAAGACAGTAGGAAAAGTTTGCGCGGTGACCACGCGTGTGCACCATGCCATGGCTAATTGTCAGCGCGCTCTGGATGCCCCCGAGCGCTCTGTTTCGCGCGTGCTTGCTTCCGCGCCTGCTAGAGCTTGCCAACCCACGCCACCATCTTCGTCTTGATTTCTACAACGCCCCGTGGCACTCGCCAACGCCGGAGCTTGCCGTAGCGAGCACGGGCACGGTCCGACCAAGGAAACAGTGCGGTGCGCACTGTGCTCGTCGCCACCCCAGCGCCCCTGTGCTCGTCCCCGTCCGCCCATAGCTCCCGTGTGAACCCCATCGCCTTCTCCCCCTCTCACTGACGCCATTCGTCACCGGGCGCAGCGTCCAGGTGTCGCCGGCGGAGCCCCGAACCCCCCCTCTCGGCTCACCTAAATATAGGACTCCTCCCAGCCTCCCCGAGCACCCAGCTCCACTCCCACACACACCACGACTGCGTAGAACCCCGTGGCCCGGTCGGGCAGGCCACAGGCCGCCGTCCCAGAGCTTGAGCTCGCCGGCGAGCCCCTCGGGTCGTCGCGGTAGCTCCAGCCCCTCTCAGGCCAGGGCGAACCTTCCAGAGCCTCCGCCACTCTCTGGTGGTGCTGTTCCACCTAGTTGGAGCTTCTGGAGTCGCCGTTGCTCGCCGTCTTCTTCAACTCCGGCGACCACCCGTCTCTGCCTCCGCCTGCGAGGTCATTTCCGACGCCGTCCGACCACCCCTAGCCACTCTACGGGTACGGGCAGGTGCGCCTCAACCTCCTCTATCGATCTATCCCTCCCATCTTGGCCATGGAGCCCGCGTCGCCGACGTGCGCTCCGGCGAGGCCGCAGCCGCCCATGTTCTTCTCCCTCTCTCTCCCTCACCTGACTAGCGGGGCCCGCTAGTCAGCCTCTCTGTACCCGCGCGAAGCGGTACGAGTGGTGGAGCCCTGGGCTTTTACGCCTTCGACGTCACCCCCTTTTCAGTCTGTTTATTTAAATTCCAAATTTAAATATATTCCAGAATATTTCAAACTGCAATAACTTTTTAACCATAAGTCCAAATGAATTGATTCTTTTTGCATTGTGTTCTTTGTAAAGAAATCTTGCAGCACACCAAAAAAGAGACTATTTGGTGCTGTGTCGATTTTCTGGTAAATTTTTGAATGGTTCTTGATATTTCCTTTTTGTAATTTTAATTATTTTCAGAAGGTGAAGCTTGTCTTGAGGATCACCAGGAAGCTTGTGAACCTCATTTGCACTAAGGCAAGCCACAACAACATTTTCATAGTGCCATTTCAATATTTGTGATTTTCCAACTTGAATAAATGATTTCATTTATGCATATGAATTATTTTTTAATTACTTTCTGTTGGTTGCTGTATTTAGTTGTTTCATTTAGTTACAGAAAGTTGGAAGTTGGTTTAAGTTATTAAGATAGCTAGAATAAAGTTTGGATCATTGAGAACTAATATGGATATGTATGTAAATAGCTATGTGAAGTTATTTTCTTTTACATAAGTATTATGATTTTTTTACTTGAATAATTTCTGTTTTTAATTGGATGTAAATCATAACCTGAATAATAATGAAGTTGTGATGCTTATATTTAGTTGACCCAGTTATTTTTTTGTAATGCATTTGGTACGTTGCATTCCATGGCATTTTATGACACCAGTTATTTATTTTCTTTAAGTTGAAACTGTTAATAACTCAACTTGAATAAAGTGTTGACCGGGTCATGGTGCCACTGAATCAAGTTTTTCCCAGTGCAACCACATTTGCCTTTGTGGGAAGGTCTTTATTCGGTCCGTTGTCATGCCTCTTGTCGGTACCTCGAAATAGGGAAGGTTATGGGCATGCGGCACCCTGGCCCGGGAAGCAGACATAACCTTGTGTGCCCGTTGTTAAGTTTATGGTACCGAGTCCCCGTTTGGGACAATTTCTGTTTGGCCACGACGGTGGTCGGTGTGCCTTTGGTAGGCACAGGGCCACCCATGACTGTTCCAGTGGGGAATGAGTCCGAGTGACCGGGAGAGTGTCATGGCATTGGAAGAGTTTTGTCGGGACGTCGTTGGTCCACCCAAATGGGAAAGCAAGGCCATGGGTTCCGTGGTGTGGGTACAGTGCACTACCTCTGCAGAGTGTAATCAATCTATCGATAGCCGAGTCCACGGTCACGGACACGCTCGAAAGTATGTCACACCATGGGTCAACATAAAATAAAATTTTGCTCAATAAGTTATGAATTTTTGTACTGTAACCATGGTGGAAGAAACACCGAGATGATTTGAGACCAAGTATGGTCAGGGTTGTGATTGCTGGAAAGATCACGAATTATGTCCTGTTGAGATGAACAAGTTTATGGTTTAAGAAAAATCACTATGGGTAAGTCAGACCGAGTGTCTGTTTTCACAAGAGCATGATCACAACATGTCATTCGTATGCATATTCATGTATGGTGCTGCATTCTTAACAACTGATTAATTATCATGATATTGTTTGTCATTATGATTTTGTTTGCTGTAAGCTTGCAAGTACATTCAATGTACTGACCTGGCGTGTCATGCCAGATTTCAGGAAAGTTTCACTTGAAAGGAGTGTTGTCCGAGTCTAGACCGTGTCCACATCGGTGTCCCTGTGAGATGGAGTTCCGCTACAAAGTCGTTCCGCTGCTGCGTAGTTTTTATGACCGAGGCCTTTTATGTTCATTAAATAATGTACATATTGTCCAGCCGCACCGTGTGTGCCGCTTGGCGTCACTACTCATTGTAATGTAAAAACTGTGATCCGCTAGTATCAATAAAGCGGTTGTTTTCTGTAGCAAGATGTTGTGTGTTGCCAGAAGACAAGGTCTCTCGGCTGGCAATGCAAGGTAAACCGGTCGCTCTCATCGGGGGTGCCACAGCTTCAGGGCGAAGCCTTAGTCGAGGACGAAGCGCCGCGGACCCCAAAGGCTGCCCGCTAGGCTGGCGCGTGGCGGTTGGATGGGACGTGGGCGACTCCGCTTCCCACACAATCTTGGCAATCGTGTGACTTGACAACTCCTTGGCGCGAGTGGCAGGGTCATTATGGCCGCGCGCGAGTGGCCGGCGATTGATCTTCTTGGCCTATAAACAGGGGGTGAAGCACCACGCCCTTCACTTGACTGTTGCAGATCAACCCCAGCTCCTCTTACTTCTTCGAGGGCTTTCATGGCGCCAATATGTAGGTTCTCGGCCGCGCAAAAGGGGAAGACCCCGATGGTGGAGCCCGAGCATCTCCCGCCGAAGAAGAGGCGCCGTGACTCTCCAAGGGTGCCCCTGAGGCTGGCGGATGCCCGTACGTGGTGCACGAGGGCGCCACCAGGATTCCCGCTTCACTTGGGTGCTCCGGCGATAGGCGAATGATGCGGGGGCGGTGCGGTCAGCCGCCCGGAAAGGCGAGTGATTTTACGCCTCCCTTCGCCGTCTCATACTGAAGACAACGTCCGCGAATTTATCGTGTGGGCGGGAGCCCCTCCGCATTCTTGGATCCTCCTTCCTCCATTCCTGAGGGAGGTGCTCCCGGCTTGCGGCCGGGTAACAATGCAGTTGCGGCATCAAGGATGCCACCTTCCCCCTTCATATGCCGACGTGGAGGTGATTTCCTCCGACAAGGTCTTTATGACCTGGGGTTGGGGCGTGGTGTGCCGCGCGTGCGCCCCCGCTGGGAGGCACATTCTTCATTTCACGCTGGACGGGCTGGCCACGCTGACCTTCAAGATCTTCGGGGCGGACGGCCGTCGGCTGGCGTGTAGCGTGGAGGACGGGCCCGCCGGTGACCATCTCCCATGCTGCCAGGGCAGCGAGGCCGGGGGCGAGGCACTCGCCATCGGTTGTGCCTCCGACTCTTCCGGTAGTAGCTATGCTTCTCTTGAGACGGCCTCGACCTCCGACGAGAGCTACGAGCCGCTGAGTCGTCGCCCTCGTCACTCGAGGGAAACAGCGTCCTCCAGCCGCCGTCGCCGCTGAAGGAGCTCAGGCCGTGTCCCTCCGAGAACGGCCTTCTTTAGCTTGGTCCCTGCGAGGCAGCCATGGACGGCCCCATGAGGGCATGTAAATCTCTTCCGATACCTTTGCTATTATCTGATGCGAGGTCGCGATGCCGTGGTCAAGGCGAGGAGGTGAGCGGCCCAGGGTCCAGTAAGAGCCCCCAAGGCGCAATGCTCGGGAGGTCCCTCTTGGCGTGCAGGTAGCGACCAGGAGGGCCGGTGAGAGGGGCTTTCGTGCTCCAGCAAATTCATAATTATGGCGGGTGGAGGCATAGGTACACAAATGGATGTGGGCGTTGAACGCTTATCTTAGTGATCCCCTACGGTCGGGTGGCAGTGGCACTTGATCGCATCTGCCACATTTCCATCGGGGCGAAACTCTGTGCTCTTGGAACCCGCCTCCTGAGATGCCTAGGCCACCGCTAGTATGCCGGGTCGTGACGCCACGTGGAAGGCCAGGAGGTAAGGGTTTAGGAGCCAGCTGGGGCCCTGAGGCGCGATGCGCTGGAGCTCCCCCTTCTGTGCCCAAGTTGTCTTCACGAGGGGGTGGCAGCAGCCGCTCCCAGGCCGCCGCACATAGGGGGCGCAGCTGCCTAGGCCCTGGAGGAGAAGGTCAAGGGGCTGGTGAATGTGTTCCTCTGGGTTGCCGCTACCACGGCCGAGGTGGCGGAGGCTGGTGATGCTTGGCGATGCCTGACCTGTTCCTGTCCAGATGAGAGAGATGCAAGTGCCTTGGGGAGGCGTAAGGACTCGCTTGAATTTGGAGAACTTAGTATTATTGTAATAACGAGACTTGAACTTGGTGATTTCCGTGCTTGCTTCCTTTCATATTTGCTTAGGTGCTCTGCGTCGGCAGTGCCCAACCCCGCGCATACCTCGATCACCATTGAGCCCTCCGGGTGACCGGGTTTATCGTAATAACTAGACTCGAGGAATGAGGGGTTACGTGGCTAGTGAGGCCCCTGGATCGCGATGCCCAGGGGTCCCCCTTGACATTCAAGCGATCTCGTTTGCGTTCTGCATCGGCAGGGCCCAGCCCCGCGCATACCTCGACCGCCGTTGAGCATCGGGCTCAAGGAGTGAGGGGCTACGTGACAAGTGAGGCCCCTAAGTCGTGATGCCCAGGGGTCCCCTTGACGTACGAACGGCTCTCATGAGGGAAAACGAGCACCATACCTTGCTCACGAGCCTTTGCCTAGGATGGGGACGCGAGAAAGCCAGGTGTCTGGGCACCTGGTAGGGTGGCGTCTGCCAGGCGTGACCTGAGCATAGCCCCCGTGCCTAGCCCCCCTCGCGACACCCATCCAAGGAGAAGCTGTGAGCGTCATGAGCTGAAAAGATCCCCGAGGTTGGTGCGACCGCTGGGGGCCGCCCTCAGTTGTTTATAACTAGCGCGGAGCATAGAGCTACCATACATGCGCGGAGTGTGAGCATAACCGCGCCTCGGTCGTAGCGGCCAACGCGGAGCTTGGTGCTTCCACTGGTTCGTGGGCAAAACCGCTCCTCGGTTGGTTCTGCTAGTGCGGAGCATGGTACTTCCACTGGACCGTGGGAGGGAGCCTCCCACCGGGAGAGACTCCGGGGCGTGTACAGCCCCATCCTGACACGTGGCTTGCACGACAGGACATCCAACGTGTATATGGGCTCTCCTCAGGATGAGTTGAATGACTCTGAGGAAGTTCTCGTGAGCTTACGCATCACTCACGAGATCCTACCCTGAGGCGGGTTGCGCCTGAGTCTTCTTCTGCAAAATGTGAAAAGAGATGCGTTGTGTCGACCTGCGCCGAGTGTATCTCTAGAGGGCATCGCATGAGAAGGCCGCAGCACCAATGACCCTAGGAGGTGACGTTAGCGGGACCAGCCCGTAAGACAGAGCTCAGCCGCTGGATTTATCGATGCTGCAGGGACGGACCCGAGCACAGATGCCGTGCCCAGTCTTCTCATGCAACAGTCCAAAAGAAAAACAACCGACATGTGGTTCCGGCGTGAGCGAGTCACCTGCCACGGGCCCCCACTTACCCATCCACGATTAGCCCATGCGAGAACAAGGCACCAAGGACCATGGGAGGCGACGTCATGGGAATGGCTCGCGAGACAGAGCTCAGCCCTTGGATTTAGCGACGCTGTAGGGACGGACCCGAGCATAGACGCCGTGCTAGTCCTTAATCATGGGGCGGTCGTGAGTGGGCTCACAAGGGATCATGACCTTAGCGGCAGTGAGAACGCCGAGCATATAGGTAATGCAAATAGGAAGAAGCAACTAGCCTTGATTTATGCTCAAAAGAGACAGCTGCGGGGGAAGAGCCCCCAGCAGCTCGAGGATGATGCAGCCCGAGGGGCGCCCTCGATTGAATACCTGAGAGATCACCTGACACTTGTCGAAGAAGAGTTGGGGTAGCTGAAGACATGAGTCGTGCGGGTCGCTCTTGAGGATCATCGGGCTCCTGAGGCCCAGGGGCTCCGAAGGCCCTCAGTGGTCACGGGGGTCCGGCTCCTGCTCCGTCTGGATCGCCTGCCACTGAGCCTCCCGAGCACCCAAAGCCTGCCACATGAGGCACTGGAACGTGGCAGCTGCGTTGCGGAAGCCGAAGAGCGTGCGAATGTAGCTGCAAGGGAGAGCCCTCCTCCGGCCGACTACCGTCGGCCAGAAGGGCTCCAAAGAAGCGGCTCAGTTGAGGCCCGCGACGTTAATGCAGATGCGGAAGTGGTTGCTTGGGTTGCGGGCAGGTGGGCTCGGTATCGTGCGGTGCACCCACCACGCATGAGCCTTGCGTACTGAAGTTCCTCGGTAACCTGGTCGATGAAGTCCTGAGCCCCCAGCACTATACGGTCCACGCTGGGCTCACAAAAACGTGCGTTGAGACACACCTGCAGGTGGTGCCCAAAAACCTCTCTTGAGACGCTGGTCAGACCAGAGGCGCTCCACAGGAGAGCCCTCGAGCCCGTCTTGAGAGGGGCGTCGGGCGTGCCTCCCTATGCGAGAGTGGAGGACGCCTCATCGGCAGGCGCGGGTCGTGAGACGGGGCCGTCAGGAGCCTCCATGTCCTGAGGTCCGTCGGCGGGCAGGTACTTCTTCTTCTTGGGGGCGGTCTGCAGGGCGAAGACGGCTCCACCTTCGTTGGGGCTCTCGGCCGCCATGGTCTGGTAGGCGCGCTCCAGGGAACGCACTGCTTCCTTCTCGTCGGAGGCGATTGTGAGGACTCCGCCACTCCCGGGCATATTGAGGATGTTCTAGTCGTGATGGTTTGCCGCCATGAACTTGGCGAGGTCAGGATACCCAAGGATGGCGTTGTACGGGAGGTGGATGTGGCGATGTCGAAGTCGATGAGCTCGGTGTGATAGATGTCGCGATCACCGAAGGTGACGGGAAAGTGTACTTGCCCCATCGGGAGTGTGGAGCCATCCGTGACTCCGTAGAATGGCTTGGTTGGGTGGAGCTTATCATAGGGGACCTGGAGCGTCTCGAAGGTCTGGACAGAGAGGACGTTGAGCCCTGCTCCGCCATCGATGAGGGTCTTCTTCACGAGGACGTTGTTGATGGTCGGAGTGCAGAGCATCGGGAGAGCGCCTGGAACTGCGGTGCACTTGAGTTGGTCCTTGGGGTCGAAGGCGATGACGTGCTTGGTCCACCTGAGGTTGCACGCGGCGTTAGGCCTGGGAAGCGCCGCGTTCACCTCGCGAGCGAACTGCTTGAAGATGCGGTGGGAAGCCGGAGCATGGGCTCCTCCCAGGATGCATGCAACCGCGCGTGGCTCCTGAAAGCCCCCTGCTTCATCCCCCTGGCGGTCGTTGATAACCCTCAACCGTAAGGGATCGAGATAGTCTTCGCGGGTAAGAATAACCCAATTTATTGATTCGACACACGGGGAGCCAAAGAGTATTTATAAGCTTTAACAGTTGAGTTGTCAATTCAACCGCACCTGAAATATACTTACTTGCAACAAAAGATAAGTGGTAACAGTGATATGATAGTGATGATAGTAATAGTAAAAGTAAACAGCAAAAGTAAATAGCAGTAGTAAATGGCAAAAGTAGCAACTAGTGATAAGCAAGGTTTAAAATACTGTAGGCTAGGGAGATGGATGGTTGGGCACTGCATGGATGAGATAGATTCTAACTTGGGGCACGGCACACGGAAATGTAATGATCATCTAGGCAAATATCAAATATTAGGCATGTATCCCATAGGTAGTTGTACGTGCTTGCAATAAGAACTTGCACAACATCTTTTGTCCTACCATCCCGCTACGAACGGGGCCAAAAGGAACTAATGGATATTAAGGTGCTCCTGTCAAAGAGCACCGGAACAAAGTAATGAACTCAATGGATACATGTAATCCTCAAACTACGGACCATCCCCTTCGGTGTCCCAAGATGTCACTTTTGGGATCGCCGGTTCCGGACCGTAACAGGTGCAAACAACTCATAGATAGGATCACAAACACAAATATATTCATACAAACACATATGGTTCAGATCTGAAATCATGGCACTCGGGCCCTAAGTGTCAAGCATTAAGAATAACAAGTTGTAGAAAAGATGACAAACACCATGGTAGATGATAGGCAGCATGCCCCCAACAATCTGACGAACTATTACATGATCTAACTCATCCAATCCCTACCATCCCCTTCGCCTACAGCAGGGGAATTACTCACACATGAAGGGGGAAGTCATGGAGGGATGATGGAGTGGTGATGACTATGACGACAGCGATGATCTCCCCTCTCCGGAGGCCAAATCAGCCTCCAGATTAGCCCTCCCGAAGAAGAACAGAGGGTGGCGGCGGCTCCGCGACGAAAAACTGCGAAAGAACTTCCGATCTGGGGTTTCTGCGTCGGGAGTAAAAATACGGGCTAAAGTAGGGCACCAGGGGGTGTGGGCCCCACCCAGGCGCCCCCCCCGGCGCGGACCAGGGGGGGCGCCCACAGGGCGCCTGGGCACCCCCTGGCCCCCCTCTGGCCCCACTTCTGGTATTTGGTTCCTTCAGGTGCGTGGATTTTCTCTGATTTTTCGTGGATTTTTTTGAGATACTTAAAAACCCGTTTTCCTGCACACAAATAAACCATACAGGCAGCTCTGCTGAAAACAGCGTCAGTCCGGGTTAGTTTAGTCCAAATCATGCAAGAATGAGGCCAAAACAATATCAAAAGTGTTTGGAAAAGTAGATACGTTTGAGACGTATCAACTCCCCCAAGCTTAGCATATTGCTTGTCCTCAAGCAATTCAGTTCAACGAACTGGACGCGACAAAGAAAACTTTGACAAACTCTTTTGCTTCATTAGATGTATATAAGCATGTACTACGAAAAGAGTTTAGCAAGTATTGAAACAGTACTTATGAGGACAATGCAAGGTGCAATCCTTCTTTCAAGTGGCCAGTCACAAATACTTAAAAGTAAATAATATATTACTGAAAATCAAGACAAGATTACATTGCACATAGCTTGAGCATATTAGGGTGGTATCTCGCTAGCCTCCATGAGTGAAGCAAAACATAAATGCAGAGACTCCTCTAGAGTTTTAAAGGAGACTAGAACTAAGAATTTCAGAATAAATCATATCACAAGTATGCAGAAGACAATGTAGTACTTTGGGACAAAGCACATTACACTCAGAATGACAATTATGCTCTCCTAGTCAGTGCTTTGTAGAAAGAAGGTGAGACTCTCGAACCGTGGCTTTTATTGGCAAAGTTGAAAACCCGTGATCGGAAACAAAAACAAAACATGTACCAGAGCTCTTGGTTTTAAAAACAGAAGTAAATATGTTTTTGTGAGGTGCATATTTCGTCAACGAATGCTAGCAGATAACTCAATCACTTTTTAAGCTAGACAAGTCTCAAGGAACGGCTCCCGCATGAGAACGATCACATCCTCTTAATCTCCTTTGTTTATCACTGCCAAAGTTTTCTGATTTCTCATGAACAAAGCGTGAAGGAGGGTTTGTTTGTTATATTATCTTTTTGAGCTGGGCGCACTCAATGCCAGTTCCTTTTCATATTAGGGGTTTGCACATTATACATGCAATCCAGGGGTGAAACTTGTCCAACTTAAAAAGATTATGAATTAACTACTACTTCCTCATGAGCTAAAACATAGGCACAAAAAGGGAAATACTTTTGATTAATTTCGAGATGGTACACGAAAGTCTTCGTTAGGAATGGCAGGTAAATACCATGTATAGGAAGGTATAGTGGACTCATATGGCATAACAGGTTTAAAGGGTTTGGATGCACAAGCAGTTAGTCCGCTTAGTACAGGTGGAGGTTTAGCAAAAGACCGGGAAGCGACCAACTAGAGAGCAATAACGGTCATAATCATGCAGAGCGACAAAGCAACATTGAATCGGGCATGAAAGTGATATAACTATTCTAAAACTCAAAGATCATCAAGGCAAAGTAGACTTTTAGTCTTAGACATGTGTAAGCATGTGCCAAGTCAATCCAAAAATTCTCTAAAGGGAAATACCACCTTAGTATACCAGACTATGAACAGTGCAATGCATGTAGATCATTTCAATAACACATTATACACTCTAGTTATTCGGGACTAACCACAAGGAAAGCATGAACCACTGGAAGAGCATTGTAAACATAGCACTATGTCGCTACAAGCTGGTCTCTAGATCATAAGTACATGCATATGTACAAAAGTAGAAACAATAAGAGTTCATACCGGTCTTCCTTGTTGCTTCCTTTCAGTCGATCTTCGTCATCACTGCTTGTCACTTGCACGATCGAACGTAGGAAATATAATCAAATGCCATCACGGACTCGAGCTGATCTCTGAAAACAAAGCAAACTAAAGAGAAAAAGGAAATCTTTTTGGTTTTTTCAAAGGTTGAATAAAAGCAAAAAGAAAGAGAAAATCTTTTTGTTGTTTCTGCAAATAGAGAAATAAAGAAGAACGGGCAAAAACTTCGAAAATATCAAAGCGAATAAAACGGATAATACAATGGAAAGGTGAGAAGGGCACGTACTCCCCCAAGCTTAGGCTTTTGGCCTAAGTTGGTAGCAGCTACTGCCCCCAGGAGCCTCCTGCTCTAGGGGTATGGTGGTGAGTCCACGGGTCGTAGAAGGATGCTGGCGCGTACACCGAACTCCTCGGAGTCTCCCATGAGGAAGGTTCCGAACGCCAAACAGAGGAAGACCCTTCACCAAACTCGGTGGCGGTCTCTTCCTGAAAATGTGGTATCTCACCGTGCCTCTCCTCGTCGGGCACAACCCCCTCCATGGGGTTATGAAACTGATGCTGGACCATGAACTCATCGAACTGGACAACATCAAAGGACCATCCGTTCCTGCGAGAAAAATCAAACAAAAGAGGTGCAGGTAGACGGATCTAGCGTTCCGCGGTAGTTCCGAAACGCAAGATATAAACAAGGTTATCAAGCTCAGAACCCATGGTAACAAACTTATGCCTTTTCATAGCAGCAAGATCAAAGCTTAAATAAGTAAAAGGAGTATCATCAGGGTGTGGGGTGCCTCCAAGATGCTCTAAGATAAGTGTGGCATAAATGCCACCATATAAGACCCCTTGTTACCGTTCATAGCAAGGCGTCGAGCGATTAAGGTACCAAGATTATAATCAGACCTCCCTGAGAGGGCTGCTGCCAGGATAGCAATATCCGGAGCAGAAATGCTGCTCGTGTTGTCACGACCTAACATCCCTCTAGCAATATAATATGCGAAATACCTGAGGTGAGGAAACAAGATGCTGGAGATCTTCGACCGATGAATATCCCTCATACCCATGCTGCAGAGAGAGTTGATGACGGTTTTCAGCTCGGAGGGCTGAGTGGCCATTCTAGCCGTCCTCCCAACGTTCGGCACACCTATTACTTCACAAAAGTTTCCCAAAGTCATGGTGATAAGATCATTATAAATTTTAAACTCAATAGCACCTGAATCAGGGTTATATCTAAAACTGTTAATGAAACTGGGGGTGAGCTTTTGATACTGAGTAACACGGCTCGTGACGAGCCATGTCAAACCTGCATTAGCACAAAGATTATAAAACTCATCCTTGATTCCCGCAGCTTCCATGAATTCATCACATGGAAATGTCATCGCACGTGCTGGACTTGTGTCTTCCAACAACTCTAGGGGCACATGATCCTCATTATAGCTCACCCTAGCAGTCGATGGTGAAGCTGCGGCTCTAGTGACTCGATCGGAGTGTGCGGGTCTCCTCTTCTCAAGCCATCCTTTTGCCCTTCCTAACAAACTCATTTCTGAATTTTTTTTACAATTTACAAAAACGAGGATTAAAACAAAGTGAGCTAAGGCAAACTACTCAACTCACTTGCCCAAGGCATAATCTTGCATCGAAACTTGGAAAATAACTTTCTACACATGCATGCAAGCTCATCTCTACAGCACCAAGAACTACTAAATACTCACAAATGAGGCCACCAATCAAAAATCTAATTGGAGGGGTGGAGGAGTCACATACCAGGGAGTGTTTGCTCAAAATTTTAGCTCAAATGAGGGGCTGTAGAGAGAGATCGAAGAAATCGCCTCCAAGAATAGCAAGAACACAAGAACATGACTGTCGGGGGAAACTGTCCACCACGAGCACCTATGGGACCGGAGCCCCTTGTTCGTGCGGTAAGAGGGCGGAGGGAGCACGAAGAGCAGATCGAGGTGAACACGCAGGCAGTTTTACCCAGGTTCGGGCCGCAATGGATGCGTAAAACCCTACTCCTGCTTAGTTTGTATTGAGTTGGAGAGCTCGAGAGCTTGAAGAACTAGCTACACCGAGCGAATGAGTGATCTAGGTTCCGAACCCCCTCTACGTTGTGCATGGGCCTCCTTTTATAATGCAAGGGGTCACCGACAGGTGTCAACGTAGGAGAAAGGGTAAAAACGTAAAAGTGGTGGTAGTTGTAACAGTGCGGGAATAGTGGAGCTACAGTGTATGAACAGTAGTCGCTACCTACTTTGACAGTGGGGGACAAGAGCATTTAATGCCCGTCGCCGTCGACCCCAAAAGCGCCCGCCCTTGCTTCTCTGTTTGCCACGGCGATGGCTTCACCATCGTGGAGTGCCACCGTGTCCCCCAGGCTGCACAGCCATCCGCCACGCGTCCCTGGAATGGCCCCAGGGCGACGCATGGTTCGATGAGCTGGAGCGCGGGCACACAGCACAACTCTTCCCCGGCAAGCACCTTGCCGGGGTCTTGATCTTGCCGGGCCCGGGAGCTTGTCGGGCTCTGAAGCTTGTCGCTCCCTCGGGCCCTGCCGGGGCGCGCGTCGCGCCGGGGCGTGTCTTCGGTAACGTGATCTTCTAGTCTTCCTGGCAAGCTCCTCTTGCTAGGGCCTTGCGTGAATGAGGTAATCTTGAGCCTGGAACGGCCTTCCCGGCAAGCTCCACTTGCCGGGGTCTCGATCTTCTGCCTTGTATACTTTGTTTTTTGAATGGTTGTATATGGAGCAGGAAGGTCTCCGGCAAGCGCGTGGTAGGCCCTGCCGCGGGAAGCTGCTACTGCCCGTGCACAAGTTGGGGTACTGAGGTACCCCTACCTTAGTACACCGACAGGAGCCCCCGGGCCTGGGCCACACACGGTGCCGAGCGCTGTTGGGCCAGGCCCAAAACAGTGCACGGGCACGCGCGGCCCACGGCGCGCCGAATCCACTTCCGCATCCGCCGCGTCCCCCCGTAACGGCACGCGTCGATCGCGGCGTCGTGGGATGGGACGTGGCCACGTTCTTTTAATGGAAAAAGCGAAATGCCCCCCACTTCCCCATAAAAGCAGAGGAAGCAGGGGCGGTTCCCCTCCTACGCTTTCATTGCATCCTCTTCCATCTCCAGAGATCCCCTTTGCGCTCCGCCTCCACAGCTCCTCCGCCGTCTTTCGCATCTGCGGCGTCGCCGGACTCTTCGTCCCCCTTTCCTTCGCCGCCTCCGCCATGGCCCCAAAGACCGAGAAGGGGAAGGCGGAGAAAACCAAGAAGGAGAAATCGGAGCAAGCGGCGAGGCTCACCGCGTTGCGGAAGCGGAGCGTCGTCTTCTCGCCGAGGCTCAGCGCGCGGGAGCTCTGGAACAAGTACTACTTGTTCTGGGCCAAGAAGACCAAGGCGCATCCCCGCACTCGAGCCTATCCGGCCGCCGCCAAGGACAACTACCCCGGCGGGTACTATTTCTTCGCAACCTTCTTCCACTGCGGTCTTTGCCCTCCTTTTTCTGAATTTTTCAGTGACATAATGCACACCTATGGCCTCCATCTTCTTGACTTCACCCCCAACGCCATCCTCACGATGGCGGTTTTCGCACATATGTGCGAAAACTATATTGGGATATACCCAAACGTAGCACTGTTTAGGCACTTCTTCACTCCTAGAGCAGAGGCCGGCGCCCCCCTCTCCGGAGGAATATCTTGGGTTTTTCGTCTGAACAAGAAGGAGTCCTACTTGCCGGGGGAGCTCCGCGGCAAGTGGGAGGAGTGGCGTGCTGACTGGTGTTGGATCGTCGAGGACGAGCCGCAGCCCTTCACCGCGCCGCGCACAACGCCCATCGTGCGCGGCAGGGACTGGAGCGAGCTGGATTCGGACGACGGCAAGCTCGACGTCGCCCTCATCAGGATTCTGCGTCTCCGGGTAGCTAGGCTGTCTGTCGCAGAAGTAGGCACAGACTTCCTCCGCCGCCGCATCGCCCCTCTCCAAGATAGGAAAAGGCCGGCCTGGGAGTACGGCAACTCGGCGGATATCATGAGGTTGCGACCCGGGCTCAACTTTAACTTCACGTCGCTGGAGCTGAAGGGGATGGTCCGGGAGCTGTTTAAGCACGACCCGGCCCACCCGGAATGGTTCAGGGGGCCCCGGGGAGTGGTGCCCCTTTGTAACAGCACGGCCCGTGATCCTCTTCGCGCCATGATGCCCGCGTGTGATTCGCACGGCGTGGACCGCACATGGATTCCGCCCAAGCCATCAGACGTCCTCAGCTTCTTCGACAACCTAGTGGAGGTGGCGAAGAACAAGAACGAGGTCCGGGAGCTGACACGGGACACCACCGACCAGGAGATAGCGTATATAGCTTCTCGGGTTGAAGAGGCCGCTGCAGCCGCAGCGGCAGGAGAATTCGGCTTCACGCCGGAGGAGGCAGAGGCTGCGGAAACGTCCTGCCAAGCAGAGGAGGCGGAGATCCGCAGGCTGCTGAAGCTGCCTCCCGACGAGCTCGCCGGGGTCCCTTCCTTGAGGCACTCCGGGATCCCCGGGATCTTGACTGAGGCCGCGGCGAGAGGCAACGCCGCCGGAGGAAACAGAGGCGCCGCAGGGAGCGGAGGCGCCGGAGGGAGCGGAGGCGCCGGAGGGAAGGAGGCCGCAGCGCAGGGCGCCGGGCCCAGCAAGCCTGCCGGGGAGGAGGAAGAGGAGGACGACGCCGAGGCCGCCGAGGACTCCGACGGGTCGCTGGGGCTCTACGCCGATGACCTCTCTTCGTCGTCGGAAACCTCCCCGCCTCGGGCAAGCCCTAGGCGGTCTCCGATGAAACGTCTCCGCAAGGCGGCGACAGGGACCAGGGCACAGGCGCCCCGGCAACAGCCAACTCGCCGGGCAGCGCGAGCTCCCCGGGGGAGTCAAGCTGCGACGGGGGCGCCCGGCGCACCAGCCACGGCGGAGGCGGCCCGCACGCAGGCCACGGCAGAGGCACCCCGCAAGCAGGCCACAGCAGAAGCGCCCCGCAAGCCAGCGCCGAGCGGAAGGGAGTCTTCACAGGGCGGAGCGGCGGCTCCGCCCGCTCCCCGGGCCCCGGCTACCACAGGGGCTGGGTCTTCGCAGCCCCCAGCCCCGGGAACCGCCAAGCGCCCGAGGGAGTCTCCGCCTCCTGCTCCCCGCGCGGACGCGCCCCAGGTGGAGTTTGACTTCTCCGCCCTGAGCGACGACGATGACGAGGAGGAACAGGAGTAAGTATTCGAGGCTTTGCATCTTCGTTAACATTGTCTTGATTTTTGTTGATGCTGATCTCGCTTTTGCTTCAATCTTCAGGACCTTGGCGGAGCGAGTGGCGAAGAAGGCCAAGGTGCCCGTGGCCGAAGTCGCGAACGACTCGCCCGCCGCGGCGACTGGGGACGCGCCGGAGCCAAGCCTGCCGGACCCGAGCGCTGCTCCGAGGAGCAGCCCCCAGCGCAGCCCCCAGCGTAAGTCTGGATTCCGTACTTTCACTCATCGGGTGCGTTTGAAGATTTTGTCTTGTGTTAATATCCTGATGCTTGTGTCTTGTTTTGATTGTCTTGTGCAGAGGTGGAGCCGCAAGCTCAGGAGCGTCCGGAGGTCGCCCCCGAGGAGCCGCAGGCCCCGCCGTCCCCGCCGTCCCCGCCAAGGCCGAACTCCCCGGCAAGGGAGAGCGCTCCGCCAAGGGCAGGTACTCCGCCAAGGGCGAGTACCCCGCCAAGGGCGAGTAGCCCGGCGAGGGCGGCTACTCCGCCAAGGCAGAGCTCCCCGGCGAGGGAGCCCGCCGCTGACGACGTCCGCCAAGGTAGGTTCTGTAACTTTGTCCTTTCGGAGTCGTCTCTTTTTGGATATTGCTTGAACTTCTTTTGCTTCTTCTTCTTCTTCTAGATCCTCCTCCCCCCGAGCAGATGGAGACGGAAGTCATCATCATTGAGGAGGGGGACGCGCAGGGCGGCGGCGGCGACGCCCCTGTCGCCGAGGACAGCTCCACCCCGGCGAGCCGCTGCTGCTCTTCGGCCTCGGCCTTCTCCAGCAGCCACTCTTGATATTCCCCGGCGAGCCGCTCGCGCTCCTCCGCTACCTCGCGGAGGGCAGCCTGGTTGGCGGCGCTGAGCTCCGCCGCGCGCTTCTCCATCTCCGCGGCGGCCTTGGCGGCAAGGGCCTCCCGGGAAGCAAGCTTCGCCTGCCTGGCCCGGTAAAGGGCCAGGAGCTGGTGAAGCAGCTTCTCCTCCTCGGGCCCGTCGCTTCCGCCGGGCGCCTCGACGATCTTCAAGCCCGCGGAGGCGAGGACCTCCCCATCAAAGGCCTCGCCCTCCGCGGGGGCTCGCAACGAAGAACCCCATGGCACTTGGATAAATACGCCGTTGGGGGCTTCAAGAGTACCCCAACTTGTGCACGGGCAGTAGCAGCTTCCCGCGGCAGGGCCTACCACGCGCTTGCCGGAGACCTTCCTGCTCCATATACAACCATTCAAAAAACAAAGTATACAAGGCAGAAGATCGAGACCCCGGCAAGTGGAGCTTGCCGGGAAGGCCGTTCCAGGCTCAAGATTACCTCATTCAAGCAAGGCCCTGGCAAGAGGAGCTTGCCAGGAAGACTAGAAGATCACGTTACCGAAGACACGCCCCGGCGCGACGCGCGCCCCGGCAGGGCCCGGGGGAGCGACAAGCTTCAGAGCCCGACAAGCTCCCGGGCCCGGCAAGATCAAGACCCCGGCAAGGTGCTTGCCGGGGAAGAGTTGTGCTGTGTGCCCGCGCTCCAGCTCATCGAACCACGCGTCGCCCTGGGGCCATTCCAGGGACGCGTGGCGGATGGCTGTGCAGCCTGGGGGACACGGTGGCACTCCACGATGGTGAAGCCATCGCCGTGGCAAACAGAGAAGCAAGGGCGGGCGCTTTTGGGGTCGACGGCGACGGGCATTAAATGCTCTTGTCCCCCACTGTCAAAGTAGGTAG
>LR738713.1:684959909-684972105 GCA_902687465.1 Secale cereale
CGCCAAAGATGTCGGGGGAAACTGTCCACCACGAGCACCTATGGGACCGGAGCCCCTTGTTCGTGCGGTAAGAGGGCGGAGGGAGCACGAAGAGCAGATCGAGGTGAACACGCAGGCAGTTTTACCCAGGTTCGGGCCGCAATGGATGCGTAAAACCCTACTCCTGCTTAGTTTGTATTGAGTTGGAGAGCTCGAGAGCTTGAAGAACTAGCTACACCGAGCGAATGAGTGATCTAGGTTCCGAACCCCCTCTACGTTGTGCATGGGCCTCCTTTTATAATGCAAGGGGTCACCGACAGGTGTCAACGTAGGAGAAAGGGTAAAAATGTAAAAGTGGTGGTAGTTGTAACAGTGCGGGAATAGTGGAGCTACAGTGTATGAACAGTAGTCACTACCTACTTTGACAGTGGGGGACAAGAGCATTTAATGCCCGTCGCCGTCGACCCCAAAAGCGCCCGCCCTTGCTTCTCTGTTTGCCACGGCGATGGCTTCACCATCGTGGAGTGCCACCGTGTCCCCCAGGCTGCACAGCCATCCGCCACGCGTCCCTGGAATGGCCCCAGGGCGACGCGTGGTTCGATGAGCTGGAGCGCGGGCACACAGCACAACTCTTCCCCGGCAAGCACCTTGCCGGGGTCTTGATCTTGCCGGGCCCGGGAGCTTGTCGGGCTCTGAAGCTTGTCGCTCCCCCGGGCCCTGCCGGGGCGCGCGTCGCGCCGGGGCGTGTCTTCGGTAACGTGATCTTCTAGTCTTCCTGGCAAGCTCCTCTTGCCAGGGCCTTGCTTGAATGAGGTAATCTTGAGCCTGGAACGGCCTTCCCGGCAAGCTCCACTTGCCGGGGTCTCGATCTTCTGCCTTGTATACTTTGTTTTTTGAATGGTTGTATATGGAGCAGGAAGGTCTCCGGCAAGCGCGTGGTAGGCCCTGCCGCGGGAAGCTGCTACTGCCCGTGCACAAGTTGGGGTCCTGAGGTACCCCTACCTTAGTACACCGACAATGACCAAAATCCGGGTTTCTGGAGAAAGAGAGAGAGAAAGGAAGAAGAAGTACCTGGAGGGGGGTCCCGTGGGCCCCAGGCGCCCTATGGGCGCGGCCAGGGGCTGGGCCGCGCCAGCTGCCCCCCCCCCCTGGCTGGCCCCAGGACTTTCCGGGTCTCTCTCGACGTGGAAATTTTTATTATAATTTTTCTGGAATTTTTCTGAAAACTTCACTGTTGAATTTTTTTCGAAGTTCAAAAAGCTGCGAAACTCTCTGAAAACTTGAAGCAGTTAGTAGTATTGTGAAGCTTCAAAAACATAGGTACTTGGTACAGCAAGTAGGACAAAACTAAAAACAAATGAAAACATAACAAGCTCAACTTTTTATCCATATAAAACATGTTCACTAGTAAGGTTGATCAAGTCTTACCAACAAACAAGCGATATATAGAGCAAAAAGTCTCACCTCCTACGAAGTAATCACTGAACCTTTACCTTGAGGACATTGTCCCTACCATGATAGTTTTGTATTTGTGAGGCACATGTAGTGGACAGTCCCATCCTCCAATTTTCACGGTCTCGATATTCTCTATAGAGTTGAGGGCATGCCTCCTGTCGGTCTTCTTCGGAAAATATACCATGTGTTCTTTATCATTTACATGGAAGGTAACCTTCCCTTTGTTGCAATCAATAATAGTACCTGCGGTGTTAAGGAAAGGTCTACCAAGAATAATGGACATGCTCCCATCCTCGGGCATGTCAAGCACAACAAAATCAGTAAGAATTAAACAATTAGCAACTTCTACGGGAACATCCTCACAAATACCTATCGGAACAGCGGTTGACTTGTCAGCCATCTGATGGGAGATATCTGTAGGAATTAGTTTCTCTAAACAAAGCCTCTCGTAAAGAGAGAGAGGCATAACACTCACTCCTGCTCCAAGATCACATAAAGCAGTTTTGACATAATTATTCTTTATGGAGCAAGGAATGGTGGGTATACCTGGATCACCGAGCTTCTCAGGAATCTTGCCACTGAAAGAGTAGTTAGCAAGCATAGTAGATATTGCATCATTAGGAACTTTTCTTTTGTTAGTGACAATATCTTTCATATATTTTGAATAAGGAAGTAACTTAATAGCATCAGTCAAAGGGATTTGAAGAAAAAGTGGTTTAATCCATTCACAAAACTTATTATAATGCTCTTCTTCTTTGGATTTGATGGACTTACCTGGAAAGGGCATGGGTTTCTGTACCCATGGTTCTCTCTCCTTCCCATGTTTTCTTGCGACGAAGTCTTCTTTAGTGTACCTCTTACGTTTGTCAGGTGCTTCTTCTTCTCGAACTTCAGGCGGATCATTCTTCTCATTATTATTACCTTCAGGTTCAGCGCCGTCTTCAGTCTCAGCATCGGAAATAGATACACTGTTGGGATCAATAGCTGGCTCTTCATCTGCAATAGGATCATTAGAATTGTCTGTCTCTTTATGTTTCTTCTTCTTGTTTGGAGAGACAACAATTTCTTCTTCCTGCATTTGAGAATCTTGCTCGATTCTCTTCGGATGTCCCTCTGGATAGAGAGGATCTTGAGTACTAGTTCCCCCTCGGGTCTTAATCCCAAAAGCCTGCAAATTATCTTGTTTGGCATTGTTAGCAAGCAAATCTCTTTGCACATTAGAAATTTGATCAAGCTGAGTTTGAACCATATGAAAATGCTTCACAAGACATTGAACATCATTAACTGTTCTATCTAAAACATCAAGCAGTCTTTTGATAGCAAGGGAATTATCATGCAACTGACTTTCTATCCTCTCATTAAAATGATTCGGTTTCATAATAAAATTATCAAACTCATCTAAACATTGATCAGGAGGCTTACCATGAGGGATGTCACTTGCGTTGAAATCTAAAAGAGAGTGTACCTCTACCATAGGAGGGTGAGTGGTAGGCTCACACAGCTTCTCAATACGGGGTAGATTCTTCACGTCTTCAGCTTTAATACCTTTCTCTTTAATAGACTTCTTTGCTTCTCGCATATCCTCGGGGCTTAGAACAAACATGCCCCTCTTCTTTGTTGGTGGAGGTGGTTCAGGGATGGACCAATCTTCATGGTTTTTGGCAATCCTGCCCATTAAATCTTCCGCATCGTCCGGTGTTCTTTTCCTGAAAACACAACCAGCACAACTGTCCAAATAGGACCTGGATTCATCAGTTAGACCAGCATAGAATATATCGATCAATTCATTCTTAGGGATTTCATGTCCTGGTCTAGCCCGAATCAGACCGCAGTACCTCCCCCAAGCTTTAGGGAGGGACTCATCCTGCAACTGTTTAAAGTTATAAATTCTTTGTAAAGCAGCATGTTGCATGTGAGCAGGAAAGTACTTATCAACAAAAGAGTGAGCTAAGTCCTGAGGACTCTTAATGGAACCGCATGGGAGTGAATCATACCATGCTTTAGCACCCTCCTTCAACGAGAAAGGAAGAAGCTTGGTCACATAAAAGTAGCGTATCTTTTCATCTGTGGTAAACAGGCTACCTAGCTCACCAAGTTTAGTTAGGTGTGCAATAGCATCATCATTTTCTCTGCCATAAAAGGGGTCAGCTTCAACCATAGGTATAAGTGAAAGATCAACAGAGAAATCAAAATCAGGATCATCAATGCATATAGGAGATGTGGCAAATTCAGGATTAGGAACGGTTTTGTTCTTCAAAGAGTGTTTTTCAAACAGTTTCTTAATAACTTCAAGGTCAGAGCCGGCAAACTCTGTCTGTTCCCTGCATAAATCTTCATCTAGTATATAGTAATCATCATCAAGGAGACTCTCCTTGAGTTTACTCAAGTCAGGATAATCATAAGTTTCACCAATAGGGTAGCGAGTGACAGGTAGTTCAATTCCTGACTTTTTAGCAACATCAGCAAGTTGTTTCTCAGGAGCATAACCAAGCGAACTAATATCATCAAAAGTAGTAGAAGCGTCATCAAGAGTATCAGACTTAGTAACAGATTCAGTAGGAGCATCATGTGGTGGTGGTGAGGCAAACTTACTCATAACAGAAGGTGAATCAAGCGTAGCACTAGTGCTCAGAGCAGTACCTCTTCTTGTAGTGGATAGTAAGATCGGAACCTTGGGGTCTCCTTTCTTACCCATAGTGAATAAAGTGCAGCAGGTAGGATACCTCAAGTAGACTTGTAAATATTGCTATGCTCCCCGGCAACGGCGCCAGAAAACGGTACTTGATAACCCTCAACCGTAAGGGATCGAGATAGTCTTCGCGGGTAAGAATAACCCAATTTATTGATTCGACACACGGGGAGCCAAAGAGTATTTATAAGCTTTAACAGTTGAGTTGTCAATTCAACCGCACCTGAAATATACTTACTTGCAACAAAAGATAAGTGGTAACAGTGATATGATAGTGACGATAGTAATAGTAAAAGTAAACAGCAAAAGTAAATAGCAGTAGTAAATGGCAAAAGTAGCAACTAGTGATAAGCAAGGTTTAAAATATTGTAGGCTAGGGAGATGGATGGTTGGGCGCTGCATGGATGAGATAGATTCTAACTTGGGGCACAGCACACGGAAAAGTAATGATCATCTAGGCAAATATCAAACATTAGGCATGTATCCCATAGGTAGTTGTACGTGCTTGCAATAAGAACTTGCACAACATCTTTTGTCCTACCATTCCGCTACGAACGGGGCCAAAAGGAACTAATGGATATTAAGGTGCTCCTGTCAAAGAGCACCGGAACAAAGCAATGAACTCAATGGATACATGTAATCCTCAAACTACAGACCATCCCCTTTGGTGTCCCAAGCTGTCACTTTTGGGATCGCCGGTTCCGGACCGTAACAGGTGCAAACAACTCATAGATAGGATCACAAACACAAATATATTCATACAAACACATATGGTTCAGATCTGAAATCATGGCACTCGGGCCCTAAGTGTCAAGCATTAAGAATAACAAGTTGTAGCAAAGATGATAAACACCATGGTAGATGATAGGCAGCATGCCCCCAACAATCTGACGAACTATTACATGATCTAACTCATCCAATCCCTACCATCCCCTTCGCCTACAGCAGGGGAATTACTCACACATGAAGGGGGAAGTCATGGAGGGATGATGGAGTGGTGATGATGATGACGATGGCGACGATCTCCCCTCTCCGGAGGCCAAATCAGCCTCCAGATTAGCCCTCCCGAAGAAGAACAGAGGGTGGCGGCGGCTCCGCGACGAAAAACTGTGAAAGAACTTCCGATCTGGGGTTTCTGCGTCGGGAGTAAAAATACGGGCTAAAGTAGGGCACCAGGGGGTGTGGGCCCCACCCAGGCGCCCCCCCAGCGCGGCCCAGGGGGGGCGCCCACAGGGCGCCTGGGCACCCCCTGGCCCCCCTCTGGCCCCACTTCTGGTATTTCGTTCCTTCGGGTGCGTGGATTTTCTCTGATTTTTCGTGGATTTTCCTGAGATACTTAAAAATCCGTTTTCCTGCACACAAATAAACCATACAGGCAGCTCTGCTGAAAACAACGTCAGTCCGGGTTAGTTTAGTCCAAATCATGCAAGAATGAGGCCAAAACAATATCAAAAGTGTTTGGAAAAGTAGATACGTTTGAGACGTATCAACTCCCCCAAGCTTAGCATATTGCTTGTCCTCAAGCAATTCAGTTCAACGAACTGGACGCGACAAAGAAAACTTTGACAAACTCTTTTGCTTCATTAGATGTATATAAGCATGTACTACGAAAAGAGTTTAGCAAGTATTGAAACAGTACTTATGAGGACAATGCAAGGAGCAATCCTTCTTTCAAGTGGCCAGTCACAAATACTTAAAAGTAAATAATATATTACTGAAAATCAAGACAATATTACATTGCACATAGCTTGAGCATATTAGGGTGGTATCTCGCTAGCCTCCATGAGTGAAGCAAAACATAAATGCAGAGACTCCTCCAGAGTTTTAAAGGAGACTAGAACTAAGAATTTCAGAATAAATCATATCACAAGTATGCAGAAGACAATGTAGTACTTTGGGACAAAGCACATTACACTCAGAATGACAATTATGCTCTCCTAGTCAGTGCTTTGTAGAAAGAAGGTGAGACTCTCGAACCGTGGCTTTTATTGGCAAAGTTGAAAACCCGTGATCGGAAACAAAAACTAAACATGTACCAGAGCTCTTGGTTTTTAAAACAGAAGTAAATATGTTTTTGTGAGGTGCATATTTCGTCAACGAATGCTAGCAGATAACTCAATCACTTTTTAAGCTAGACAAGTCTCAAGGAACGGCTCCCGCATGAGGACGATCACATCCTCTTAATCTCCTTTGTTTATCACTGCCAAAGTTTTCTGATTTCTCATGAACAAAGCGTGAAGGAGGGTTTGTTTGTTATATTATCTTTTTGAGCTGGGCGCACTCAATGCCAGTTCCTTTTCATATTAGGGGTTTGCACATTATACATGCAATCCAGGGGTGAAACTTGTCCAACTTAAAAAGATTATGAATTAACTACTACTTCCTCATGAGCTAAAACATAGGCACAAAAAGGGAAATGCTTTTGATTAATTTCGAGATGCTACACGAAAGTCTTCGTTAGGAATGGCAGGTAAATACCATGTATAGGAAGGTATAGTGGACTCATATGGCATAACAGGTTTCAAGGGTTTGGATGCACAAGCAGTCAGTCCGCTTAGTACAGGTGGAGGTTTAGCAAAAGACCGGGAAGCGACCAACTAGAGAGCAATAACGGTCATAATCATGCAGAGCGACAAAGCAACATTGAATCGGTCATGAAAGTGATATAACTATTCTAAAACTCAAAGATCATCAAGGCAAAGTAGACTTTTAGTCTTAGACATGTGTAAGCATGTGCCAAGTCAATCCAAAAATTCTCTAAAGGGAAATACCACCTTAGTATACCAGACTATGAACAGTGCAATGCATGTAGATCATTTCAATAACACATTATACACTCTAGTTATTCGGGACTAACCACAAGGAAAGCATGAACCACTGGAAGAGCATTGTAAACATAGCACTATGTCGCTACAAGCTGGTCTCTAGATCATAAGTACAGGCATATGTACAAAAGTAGAAACAATAAGAGTTCATACCGGTCTTCCTTGTTGCTTCCTTTCAGTCGATCTTCGTCATCACTGCTTGTCACTTGCACGATCGAACGTAGGAAATATAATCAAATGCCATCACGGACTCAAGCTGATCTCTGAAAACAAAGCAAACTAAAGAGAAAAAGGAAATCTTTTTGGTTTTTTCAAAGGTTGAATAAAAGCAAAAAGAAAGAGAAAATATTTTTGTTGTTTCTGCAAATAGAGAAATAAAGAAGAACGGGCAAAAACTTCAAAAAGATCAAAGCGAATAAAACGGATAATACAATGGAAAGGTGAGAAGGGCACGTACTCCCCCAAGCTTAGGCTTTTGGCCTAAGTTGGTAGCAGCTACTGTCCCCAGGAGCCTCCTGCTCCAGGGGTATGGTGGTGAGTCCACGGGTCGTAGAAGGATGCTGGCGCGTACACCGAACTCCTCGGAGTCTCCCATGAGGAAGGTTCTGAACGCCAAACAGAGGAAGACCCTTCACCAAACTCGGTGGCGGTCTCTTCCTGAAAATGTGGTATCTCAACGTGCCTCTCCTCGTCGGGCACAACCCCCTCCATGGGGTTATGAAACTGATGCTGGACCATGAACTCATCGAACTGGACAACATCAAAGGACCATCCGTTCCTGCGAGAAAAATCAAACAAAAGAGGTGCAGGTAGACGGATCTCCCGTTCCGCGGTAGTTCCAAAACGCAAGATATAAACATGGTTATCAAGCTCAGAACCCATGGTAACAAACTTATGCCTTTTCATAGCAGCAAGATCAAAGCTTAAATAAGTAAAAGGAGTATCATTAGGGTGTGGGGTGCCTCCAAGATGCTCTAAGATAAGTGTGGCATAAATGCCACCATATAAGTCCCCCTTGTTACCGTTCATAGCAAGGCGTCGAGCGATTAAGGTACCAAGATTATAATCAGACCTCCCTGAGAGGGCTGCTGCCAGGATAGCAATATCCGGATAAGAAATGCTGCTCGTGTTGTGACGAGCTAACACCCCTCTAGCAATATAATATGCGAAATACCTGAGGTGAGGAAACAAGATGCTGGAGATCTTCGACCGATGAATATCCCTCGTACCCATGCTGCAGAGAGAGTTGATGACGATTTTCAGCTCGGAGGGCTGAGTGGCCATTCTAGCCGTCCTCCCAACGTTCGGCACACCTATTACTTCACAAAAGTTTCCCAAAGTCATGGTGATAAGATCATTATAAATTTTAAACTCAATAGCACCTGAATCAGGATTATATCTAAAATTGTTAATGAAACTGGAGGTGAGCTTTTGATACTGAGTAACACGGCTCGTGACGAGCCGTGTCAAACCTGCATTAGCACAAAGATTATAAAACTCATCCTTGATTCCCGCAGCTTCCATGAATTCATCACATGGAAATGTCATCGCACGTGTTGGACTTGTGTCTTCCAACAACTCTAGGGGCACATGATCCTCATTATAGCTCACCCTAGCAGTCGATGGTGAAGCTGCGGCTCTAGTGACTCGATCGGAGTGTGCGGGTCTCCTCTTCTCAAGCCATCCTTTTTCCCTTCCTAACAAACTCATTTCTGAATTTTTTTAGAATTTACAAAAACGAGGATTAAAACAAAGTGAGCTAAGGCAAAGTACTCAACTCACTTGCCCAAGGCATAATCTTGCATCAAAACTTGGAAAATAACTTTCTACACATGCATGCAAGATCATCTCTACAGCACCAAGAACTACTAAATACTCACAAATGAGGCCACCAATCAAAAATCTAATTGGAGGGGTGGAGGAGTCACATACCAGGGAGTGTTTGCTCAAAATTTTAGCTCAAATGAGGGGCTGTAGAGAGAGATCGAAGAAATCGCCTCCAAGAATAGCAAGAACACAAGAACAAGACCAGAACCCGGGTTTCTGGAGAAAGAGAGAGAGAAAGTAAGAAGAAGTACCTGGAGGGGGGTCCCGTGGGCCCCAGGCGCCCTGTGGGCGCAGCCAGGGGCTGGGCCACGCCAGCTGGCCGCCTGGGCCACTCGTGGCCCCCCCTGGCTGGCCCCAGGACTTTCCGGGTCTCTCCCGACGTGTAAATTTTTATTATAATTTTTCTGGAATTTTTCTGAAAACTTCACTGTTGAAATTTTTTCGAAGTTCAAAAAGCTGCGAAACTCTCTGAAAACTTGAAGCAGTTAGTAGTATTGTGAAGCTTCAAAAACATAGGTACTTGGTACAGCAAGTAGGACAAAACTAAAAACAAATGAAAACATAACAAGCTCAACTTTTTATCCATATAAAACATGTTCACTAGTAAGGTGGATCAAGTCTTACCAACAAACAAGCGATATATAGAGCAAAAAGTCTCACCTCCTACGAAGTAATCACTGAAACTTACCTTGATGGACATTGTCCCTACCATGATAGTTTTGTATTTGTGAGGCACATGTAGCCGACAAATGAGTATTGCTAGACATATGGAATTAACCATAATGCAAGCAGATAAGTATTTGCAAAGCAATGGTTGGAGAGTATTATCGGAAGATCGGATAGTACTTCAAAGTACCTAGTGAATCACTTGATCAACTAGGAATGAATCAAATCCTCGAAAAGTGCGAGGAATTATCCATAGGGGTATTCATGCGGCAAGGAACGGCAGGGCAGTAAGCATAAATGATTCTTGGGACATCAGAAAATATTTTAGGACATCTTGTAATAACAAGAGAAAATGGGATGAAAGTATGAACGACAGCGTAGGTATTTACCCATAAGGATTTATCGATGGTAGGGACCGCAACGGCGAAGAGGACAAGGGTCTCTGGAAAACATCGGAGAGTATCTTCTGGTGCACCAAGCAATCATCTGGAGTGAGGGGCTCTCCGGAAGGAAGTATTTACGAGAACCTAGAGTTAGAGTTAACAAAATAATTTAACCCGAATAGAAGAGAGATCAGAATCCCAGAGTATAGACGAGGAATAAAAGATCCTAATACCACCCAATGGTGACGTGGGCCCGTAAGCCACACAGCCAAGTTAGTAAATCAGTTTTTCAAAGACTAGACTCAACTTTGGCCAAGGAGTTGGAAAGGGGGATTCTACAAGCAGTCGGCTCTGATACCAACTTGTAACGCCCCCGATTTGACCGTACACTAATCATGCACGCAATGTGTACGACCAAGATCAGGGACTGACGGGAAGATATCACAACACAACTCTAGACACAAATAAAATAATACAAGCTTCATATTACAAGCCAGGGGCCTCGAGGGCTCGAATACAGAAGCTCGAAAGCAACAGAGTTAGCGGAAGAAACAATATCTGAGAATAGACATAAGTTAAACAAGTTTTGCCTTAAGAAGGCTACCACAAACATCAACGATCGAAGACGCAAGGCCTCCTGCCTGTGACCTCCTAACTACTCCTGGTCGTCGGCGGTCTTCACGTAGTAGTATACTCCGTCGGGGTACTAGTAGTAGTTGGCGATCGCATCTCGCTACTGGGATCTGCCATCTAGTTGCAACAACCAGAAATAAGAAGGAGGGGGGAAAGGGGGAGCAAAGCAACCGTGGGTACTCATCCAAAGTACTCGCAAGCATCAGATGTATACTAAGTATGCATCAGTATCAGAGGAATGAGTTATATATGTGGATTGAACTGCAGAATGCCAGAATAGAGGGAAAGGCCTAGCCTATCGAAGACTAGCATCTTCTGGAAACCACCATCTTGCAGCAAAGGACGGGAGTATAGAATAGCATTTTAATTAAGCATGTTGTAACAATAACCATCACATATCTTAAGTATCCATTCGTAGTTGTAATAGGTCAGGATATAAGACTGAACGTCCATTACCGTGGACACGGCTATTCGAATAGATAACTTCCCTGCAGGGGTGCACCACGTTACCCTCACGCTCGATCATCTCTGGCCGGACACACCTTTCTGGGTCAATGCCCGGCCTCGGAAGATCAACACGTCGCAGCCCTACCTAGGCTCAGCAGAGAGGTCCCCGCCGGTCTACATCCTAAGCACTCCGGGGTCATGGGCCATCGCCCATTGCACTCCGGGTCATTGCGAGCAGGGCGGGTCCATGCTCCGACACTACAGGAAGGTGCCAGCCCAGTCGTGCCGCAATGCGGAACTGGACGTCTGACTAAGCTTCGGCTGATACCACGACGCCGAGGCCCATAACTATTCTCGCGTGGCGGTTAGTGCGTAAAGGCCAGAGGCCGATTCAGAACAAATACCCAAACCAATAGTGTATTAGGAGCTCACGAAAACGAGCAGAGACTCACGATAATGTGACCCCGTCGCCCCGTCTCGAGGAAATACGGCAAGGGCTAGCCCAGCCCACTCCGGGGCGGCCTGCCTGCCCGGCCGTGCCTCGTAATTAACTCGCGGGTGCTCCACGGGCCCGCCCGACTTTCACATCAACTCGCGGGAACCTCTCAAGGCCGACTCGACTACAACAATGGTCTCAAGTAAAGTCAAGGTAATTGTGTGTCCAAACACCAAGGGGAAACCCCGAGGAATCACCCTCGATGGATCCCACTCGATGTAATCATCAAGGTGAACGTATGAGGAATCACCCTTGAGGTTCACTCTTGAGGTGTTGCACGACAGAGTTGTATCGGGAATGGTGAAAGAGGAATCATCCTCGATGAGCACGACCGAATAGCTACACTACAGAGTTATCATCAGGAGTGCGTTACAAGGTCTCACCCTCGGCACTCGATAGTACCTCTGCAGAGTCGAGCAACAAAGGGGATGTGATGTGATGTGAAGTGTCGGGCTCCGGTCTTCGATCACGTTGCTCGAGTCGTCGATGATGAAGCAGGGCAACAAGGACAAGGTGGGGGTCACTGATGGATCACTATCCAACCTATACTAAGCAGTTTAGCATAGCATGCAGGTAACAATAGCATGTACAAAAGTAGGCTATGCATGAGAATAGGATCAATAAATAATAGTAGCAAAATCTAATGCAAGCATGAGAGAGAATGGAATGGGCGATATCAATGATCAAAGGTGGGCTTTCCTGGAAGCTCTGTTGAAATGGAAGAAGGGTCGTCGTCGACGTAGACGATCAGAGGGAACAGCGGTCTCGGCGTCTATCGGAGAGAAGGGGGGGGGGG
>LR738713.1:684972156-685115088 GCA_902687465.1 Secale cereale
GAAACAATAAATACCAAGCACACATATGCAATACAGATGCACGACATGACAACAAGCGGTGCTAGGGGTGTTCTAACACAGTACTACACGATACCGGCAAAGGGGGAAAACACTCGAGAAAGCATTCCCGGTGTTAGGCATTTTCGGACGGGCGAACCAGAGGGGGATTGTTCCATGTTCGCTATGCTAGGGATGTGTGGCGGACGAACGGACCTCGTATTCGGATTCGTCTCGAAATTCTGAGCAACTTTCATATATAAAACTTTTTCATCCGAGTTACGGTTTATTTTATATGATTTTTCAATGTTTTATTAATATTCTGCAATTATTATTAATTCGAAATTAAAAGTAAAATGCTATGGGTACCCAGCATAATGCACACAGGGATGCACTAAGGGGCTGACAAGTGGGCCAGGGGGTCCCAGTTGACCAGTCAATGTTTGACTGGTCAACGGGGGGGTGGGGCCCCCTATCATAGGCTCATTTACTAACTACAGATTTAATTTAACTAATCTAGTTTATTAGTTTAGTTAAACCTAATTAATTAAGTTAATTAAACAATTAATTAATTAATATTATTTTTATAACTTTTTTAAAAACCAGGGGGACTGGGCACCGCCTGGCAGTGGCCTAGGGCCTAGCGGGGCGGGCGCATCATAATGGGTCGGAGCGGGGCACGATGACACCGGGGGCGGGCGCACGCCCGAACGGGCGCCTGGGCGCTCGGCGTGGCCGCCGGCCACGGCGGGCAGAGTCCCAGGCCACTGGCCGGTCGGGCCACAATTGGCGGCGGCAGCGAGGCCACGGCGGGTCGCAGGGGGGATGGCCGCGGCAGTGGGTGCGTCGACGCGGCGACGACCGTGGGGAGGCGACTCGGTGAGCGGCGTAGGGGGCGGCGGCCGGGCGCGAGCGGCGGACAGCAGAGGTACGCAGCAAAGCAGTAATCCAGGTGGTGGCAAGCAGAACATCCCGGCGGCAAGCAGCAGAGCAAAACAACGGCAGCAGCTTGTAGCAGTAGCAGCTAGAATAGAGCAGCGACACCTAGCGCAGGAAAGTAGCAGCAGTGGCACGCAGCAGTTAAGAGCAGTAGCAGCTCACAAGGAGAAGAGGCACAACGGCGACAGTACACACACGTACGCGTACGCAGAAGCTCCGGAACGATGGTGACGGCGGCCTACGGCGTACAAATCGAAGGGGAAAAGGGGGATCCGAGGTAGGAGCTCACGGTGAGGTCACAGACGAGCTCGGGGAGGCCGGGGTGGACCAGAGTGGTGGCTGCAACAGAGAGGTTGTGGTGGCCGAACAAAGGAGACGAGGATGACATCGGCAACGCAGCACCCTGGCTCGATCTGGTGCCCGGAACGGAGGAATCCAGCCATGGCGGTCCACCTGGACGTGCTCCCGCGCGCCGGAGATGTTGTAGCGACCAGACCTCAAACAGTCTGATCTCTGTGCATCAGTGTCATCCTTGGATCAGTAATGCTGACACGCATAGTACTTGAAGGATTTATAACAGAGTAGCAATCACACACTTATTACATCGATAGTCCAACGATGAATTTATTACAAATAATATGGCTGAAGGCCATTTAACACGATAAGAGCGGAAGGCTTGGAAGATACATGAGTCCATCAACTCCAGCGGCATCACTGAGTATAGAACCACGACCTAAAAAGGGGCATCTTACTCGTCGTCTGAAAAGTCTGCAACATGAAACGTTGCAGCCCGAAAACGGGTCAGCACATGGAATATGCTGGCAAGGTAACACAAGAGAATGCAATGAGAGTAAAGCTACACTATATGCAATATGGCTGGTCGAAAGCTCTATGGTTAAGTTTTTGCGTAAAGCCAATTTTTCCCTACTTCAAAGGAATAGATTTTTAATTAACTATCATGGTAGTTGAAACATCGTTGAGAAGATAGACATCCTCTCAACCCCAATTAAAAATAATCATTAACCCAACAAAATTAATTAAAGTAACATGATGAGATTCACATGATAATTCAAGTACTAGATACTCAAGACGTCCATAACCGAGGACACGGCTAATCATGATCAGTTTGTATACTCTGCAAAGGTTTGTGCACTTTTCCCCACAAGACTCGATCGCCTCCGTTTGGTTTCTCGCACTGCATGGTGTTTGAGAAACGGATGACCGAGACACAGTCTTTTCGAAGAGGTCCCCTTAACCAGATAGATAGGCCGGTACACCTACAAAACCCAACTACTTCTGCTAGCCCATCATGGAAAGGTTTCCCACAACTTACTCAACTATGCCAGAGCCCATATTGGCATGTGGCTGCACACGGAAGTTTCTAGTATGAAAAATCTCATGATCCCTTTGAGCCTGGGTGGCGGTCCAAAAGAAAAACATGCAATCACTGGAATACCCAGATGCCTCAATCCACCCAGATGTGTATTAATGTTGCCACCTTAAGTTGAACCATTAATTAACAACTCACATCTGTCATGGATTTCACTCACCCAATCCACGTCTACGAGCATAGCATGTCCTAACAGCAAACGTAGAAGTAAATCCCAAAGGTTTGAATGTAATGTAGGTAATAGGTACTACCTCAAACTACTTCCCAATCCCACAAATTAATTAATCCTAGTCATGCAATGTGTGAGGGTTTGGACTAATTCAATGAAAACTGGGTAATTGGAAAGTATGATCAAAGTGTTACTTGCCTTGCTGATGATCCGCAAAACCTAGAGACTCAAAGTAGCAAGCGGCGCACTCCGGGTACTCTATCGCAATCAAACAAACATACAATACGTACTTAAATAATGCACGGGTAAAACTCAAATAAGAGATCTAACCAGAAAGTTCAACTTAAGAACTCCGGTTTGCAAAAAGAATCAACTCGAAAGAAGCAACGAAACTCAAACTGCGAAAGAAACGAGCTCCGAATTACTAGTTGGCCTAAAGTAAAAATTTACAGTAGCCGAAACATTGTTCAAGTTGATTAAACGTAAAGAGGGCATGGAGACGAAGATCTGGGATTTTGAATCACCTGATTCCGACTCTCGAGTGAAAAGAAAAACGAAAAACAAGATCAGGGCAGAAATCGCGATCGGAATAACCGCGGATAAATACCCCGAAAAAGAAAAACGACGAACAGGCTAACGAACGAGCGTTCGCTGTCTGCGGTTAACTAACGAAAACCGTTCGTTAAAACGAATGTACGGACGAACGTCCGCTAATTAGCTAGACCGGAAAAAAACCGAACCGATCTATTTAAAAAAACAGATCTAGGGTTTTCCTAAAAAAACGATCGGTTCTTAAAAAAACCGATGGCGGTGGAGGCGTATACCTCGGCGGCTCCGGCGGGGTCCGGCGGGCGGGGCGGCGGCTCCGGCGGCGGCGGCAGCAGCAGCGGCGGCGTGCGGCACGGGCGGCGGCAGCAGCGGCGGCGGCGTGCGGCGCGGGCGGCGGCGGCGGTGGGCGGCGCGCTAGAGTTTGGGGCAGGGGCGGCTGCGGGCTGGGGAGGCGTCGGGCCGGTTTGGGCGCTTATAAAGCCCAGGAGTCCTGGGCTAGTAAGACTCCTAGTCGGTTTCCTTTTTTTTTTCTAAAAAGAGTCCCGGCGCAGATAAACTAACGAAAGAAATACCAAACGGACTCCAAAATTCCCGAAATAAATTTTCACCGTCCTCTAATAATATTTAGGACAAAGTGAACATTTTCCCGGACCTAAATGCAATTTTGAAAAACGCGTATTTTTCCTATGCAAATACATCCGCAAATAAATCCAGAAAAATACCAAAAGTGATTTTAATTTTTTTCCTCCAATATTTCTGTTATTTTGGAGAAGTCATATTATCTCCGCTCATATTTTGTACTTAGAAATATTTTTAGGAGAGAAAAATAATTAGAATCACACTGTCCTCGTACCGGTATTCGAGCGAACTCAAATACGAAAGCGGTAAAAGCCCCAACTCTCTCCGTAGGTCCTTGAGTTGCTTAGAATTTCGAGGAACTCCACAAACAAAAATGCAAAAGCATGAAATGCAAGTATAATCTACGTATAACATTCCAAATTGAAAATTTGGGATGCTACAGATGTAGATGGCCGCGACAACGACAACGAGTCAGCGGGGATCATGGGATTTTCGAGCTCGAGATTGAGCCAGAGAAGAGGGGGAACGATGGGGCTCGAGGGAGGGATGGACGAGATGTGGATTAGGGTTTTGGTGGACGCCTTTAAAGGTCGACGAAGGAGACATGGTGGCCATCCGGCCATGGCGCCGTCGGATGGCTACCATGCCATGGACTCTGCCTACTCCCCTGTACAGAAGAAGAGGAAAGGCCTATGGTGGGCTGGGCTACATGGGGGGGGGGTGTGCTGGGCCAAAGTGCCCAGTGACATTAGTTTTTAAACCTTTTGCAATTTTCTGCTCTGTTTTCTATTTAGTTTTATTCTACTTTTACATTTATAAAAATACAAACCTAGACTATAAATTAGTACTATTAAATATACCACTGCCACATTTAGTTTGAGGTTCAAAATAAAATAGTTTAGTACTTTTATAATGTAAAAAGCATTTAGTTATTATTTTTAGCCACTGTTATATTAACAAGAGGGCATTCAAATACTTTACAAAAGTGTTGGGTCAACACCATAATTAGTTATAGAATATTTGCCACACTTTGAACATTTTTGTTTTCACGTTTGAGAATTTTGAGTTCTGGGCTTTAATTTGAATAACAGTTTGAACTAAGATTTGGACCAAGCGAGGATTAGCAACAGTAACAATGATGACGTGGCACCATTAGCAAGGGATTACTGTAGCTTGATTATCCGGGCGTGACAGGCACTTATTTGGTGGAGGGGTTGGTGATTTGGGTGGAAGTTGTCATGCCGGCGGTCGGGGCATGTAGGATGTGGAAGGAGGAGGAGGATGGGGGTCGGGTGTGGATTATCTGCCTGGACAGACGAGGCCGAGCAGCGTGAAGGAGGGTCGTCAGTGAGGAGGCGGCGCTGCAAGCAAGGAGTGAAGGTTTCAACTTGGAAAGGAAGGCGAAAACATGGGAAATGTGGCTTTTGGTAAGGGGAAGGGGGTGGGGAGGTAGATATTTCCACAGAAGCCGAAATTTTTGAATCGGTGCAGCGAAAAAATTGATGCGCAAATTGTCATAAAAAACGATCCCTTATTCAAAATTGTGTACGATATGTGAACATCATAAATGATTTAGATAGCTTAACCCGTGTGTGATGAATTTGAACATCAAAATTTTTGGTTCAAATTTCCCTGGTTAAAGTGGTCATCCATGTCATTGCATAATTTGGGTACACAAACGTGACTACAACACACCCATACTTCTTAATCGAGCAAGTTCAGCAATTAAAAAGAGCTAGCTGACCTAAACATTACTCTAACAAATTAAAGACCAACACTCTTAATTAAAAAACAGTAAAACAGAGCCACCTATGGCTCCCCACACTGATTTGACATTCTTAGCCATCTTATCAGACTCACCGACGTACCAGATTGATGCAGCACCCCGCAGGACGTCCTCCTATCGCGATCCACTCTATTCACCGTAATCGGGTTGCTGCTCCCAAGGACGAGCTAGGAGTTATATCCTTTGTCGGGCCGATCGGCAGCCGAAGGCCTACATAGCCCACCAAAAGGTTTCTATGCGTGTTACCCGGCCTAGTCTATGCATTCTCGATCTCTCGCTATCTCTTACCAGTCGATTGCGATGATTCATCTTGGCACCGACGAAGCGCGCTACCTCCTTCTGCCTCCGCGCTCGCACTCGGAAAATGTTAATTAGCAAGCGAGGTGTGCGGCGGTCCAGCCAGTATTGGTGGCATAGGTTGACGAGTGGAAGGAGGGAAGAGTACTAATCCTCGACCCCCACACCAGCGAGGGAAGCACGGGCTCGCAACTCCATGGTCTGCGCCCCCACGTTGTTGTCGGTGGTCGCGACAGTTGGTGTCAAGTCGACGTCGATAACCACGGCCCTCACCGTTCCAATTTCAGCCACACCAGGTGCGATGGACAGTGAAGATAGGGACGAGCCTCTGAGAAGATTGGTCAACGATGAATGGAAATCCTTATCTTTCAAGTCATCCCTCCTTACCTTTTTCCGTCTAAGAATTTTCCTCATATTTTTACCACCTGTTGGATCGAACTAAGATGGCTGTAGGCTCGACTGCGGGAGCGATGACTGTGCCCCAGCTACGTCACTGCTTCCACTCGCCACAGTGCCATACTTTGTGCCAGCTGATGCATCTCTGTATCTATATGCCCTAGAAAATACTAAAATCATCTCCTTCCTACACCGTGGCTCTTGAGGTATGTTCAATGTGCATTGTTTTTCAATTTGTTGTCTTCCGAAAATTATTGTTGTATTGAAAGCATATATAATTCATAGTCAAATATGGTAATCTGGGTGTGCTGCCCCGCCTATCAGAAGAAAAGTTGATTAGTACATATTATGTGAGTAGCGGATTCTTGTGAATGAACAATATTTGTGCCTATCAGTAGTTGAAGAATATACACCCCATTGGATGACTGCACTCAAGAATAAATATACATGGATTAATTTGACAACATTGACACTTGCAATAACTTTCAGGTAAACCTTACATATCTAACAATTTTAGCTATTTAGGAAGCATCTTCTAATTACGTGAACAAATATTCTATGAGAACATTTGGTCCATCACATAAATGAACTATTTTTTTAATAATATAATGTCGGTTGAATCTTATAAGTGCTAACCCTAAAATTCAGTAGTACCATGTATCATGCTTTCAGAGTTTTAGTGAAACAGGTGCATCTACATTAGATACTGTCAATACTATCTAAATCTTCTTTAATTGACCATGCATTCAACTAATTATTTTACAATACATCGTATAGGGTGTGGTGGTACCAGTTTTTGCAGAGAGGTTTCATATTTCCATGTGGCATAAAAAATGGCAGTGTGTTCTACAAAGATTGATGCAAGGTATGAGATGTTAGTTCTTGTTCAGTTGAACAGTTCGTCTAACACTCTAACTAGACCTTGGGTTTACATCCATGTCCTATTGCCACGAAGGCATTGCCATTTTGTTTTCATATTCCCTCCTGGGTGTTAAAGTGTCATCACAAAAAATAGCATCAGCCTCTTATTTTTATTTTGCTTCAAAACTAGATGCTATCCTTTTCTCCATGATATATTTGTGGTAGAGCAAAACCCGATGTTAGGTAGTGAAGCAAACATGTGGTTTCCCAATCAATTATTCATAAATTCCAATTATTTATAAGAAATTTCTTTTATAACTATTTCAGAATGAACGGGCGCGGTAACACGCGCCTTTATGGTCTAGTAATTAAACAAAACAAAGAGTACTACTACGGCTGGTGCTCGTCGATCTCCGCCGCCTCCTCCATGTCCAGCTCACGCTCGATGGTCTCCTGGGGAAGGGGCTTCATGACATCCATCGCACCATACTCGGCAAGCATCTCGCAATCCGCGTCCACCATCTCTTTGGAAAAGGCCGCCATGAGCTGGGCATGGGCGGCCGTGATCTGGGCTTGGACGGGCTCCGTTGTGGCAAGGTACGCAGCAGAGGAACGGACGGCTGCTCGAACGCTCCCAGCGATTGCCAACTCTTCAGCCGTGGGTTGCCGACCGTTGTCGAAGAAGCTTCATTCGATATGTGCAGTGACCGCCACGAGCTGGGCGTGGGCAGCCTCGTCATGGTCGTGGGCGGCCTCCATTAGGGCTAAGGCTGCCGCTGCGGAATGGACAGTTGTTGTGCCGCTCTCGCCAATTGCTATCCCCGAGACAGATGTTGCTGCCGCCACATGAGAAGCAACAACGGCCGTTTGGGCTGCCTTGGCCGGCCGGTCGCAGATTGCGGCCGCGCTCATGCACCTTGTTAGCACGCACAAGGTGGCTACAGCCGCGCTCTCGCCAGATTGGGCCTCCGAAGTTGCCCTCACGATGCGGGTCCATGTCCCCATCTTTCACTGGCAACGATTGAACAGTGAAATGATATTTGGGGAGTGAGCTAGTGTGCTTGACACGTCGGCTGTGGACTGTAGCCGACACACCTTCTCGCGTAAGCCATAGGTGTACTATACTCTGACGGTGCTCCAAGATATTTTCTACTGCATCTCACACGGTTCGTGATAATAAACTGTGTGCGATCTACTTGACTTTTCATCTTGATTTGAATTACATAATGGGGTCACAACGTCAATGGAGGGTGTTTCAATTGCTAGAACTTTTATCTGTAGTGAACATGCAACTATATGTGTGTAGTAAAAAAATTAGAATTATTCAGGGTTCGTTTGAACATTTTATACATTAAATTGGTTTTCTAGCCATTTCAGGTGCACAATTCAAAATTAAACAACATGCACATGCTCCGGTGCACCAACATGGGTTGTAAAATCTTATATGTGTCCATGGGTTTATGCTTATGTCCCATGAAAGAAATGGGGATGAATTTCGAACACCACGACACCGTGGCACTTCGGCAAACGATAAGGTAATTGCTTTTGTAATTCTGGTAAATCCAAAACACGTCTGAAATTCATGAACCTTGGCATGATATCATGGAATGGCATCAACATGCTGTGGTAAAAAATATTGTCCTATTTGGGGCAGGTTATGGTATAAGATTCTCACAAACCAGAGCTTCTCACAAGACGCCTCATGGTTCCGTTAGGGAAACATGTCACCTTTGTGGGAAAAACGATATTCGTCGCCTATTCTTGCTTTCAATTTTTCCTGGTGTCAAAATAGAACAACATGAGTGTCGTGTTAAATTTTGGAATTTTCCTGGGATCGTTTGGACATTTTTATCCGTTAACTGAGCTTTCTAGGCATTTATGTGCATAATTCAAAATTGAACTACATGCACATGCTCCAACTCCTAAAAATGGGTTGCAAAATCAAATGTGTGTCCTTGGTTGCAAGCTTAGGTCTCATGCAAGAAATGAGAATGAATGTCAAACACCTTGACACTGTCGCTCGGCCGCTAATGAAAATAAAATAAAATGAAAACCAAATAGAAAAGTAAATGAGAATGGAAGAAATAGAAAAAGGAGGAAGGAAAAAAATAAAATGTGAAGAAAAATAAAAATAAAGGAGAAAGGCATATCAGTAGCGTCTGTTCATAACAAGCGCTATAGATAATATAGCAACAACGCGCTTTTTAGACCCCCGCTATAGAAAGGGAAAAGGAAATAAGAAAAGAAAGAGGAAAATAAATAGCTATAGCAGTAGCGCGTTTTAGTAAACGCGCTATAGCTAACTTAGCTATAGCGCTTTTTTCCAACCAGCGCTACCTCTACGTTTGACTTAACCCCCGAGCGCTTTCCCTCCCCCACGACCACCAGTTCTCCCCCAAATCCCTTGCCACACTTCGCTGCCTTCTCCCCACTTCGCCGTCGCCCCACTTCACCGCCGGCTCCTGCCGACGTCGACGCCCCCGGAGCCACCAGAGCCGCGCGCTGTCGACGCCACCTGAGCCGCGCGGCCCCATCAACGCTACCGGAGCCGCCCTCTCCGCCAACGGAGCCACCCTCGACGCCCCTGCCTCCCTCGCCAGCACTGCCTCCCTCGCCATCACCGGAGATGCCCATGCCTCCCTCGCCACCACGGCCTCCCTCGCTGCTACCTCTTGAGCATGCGTTGGTTTTCCTTGAAGAGGAAAGGGTGATGCAACAAATTAGTGTAAGTATTTCCCTCAGTTTTTGAGAACCAAGGTATCAATCCAGTAGGAGACTACACGCAAATCCCTAGTACCTGCACAAACAATTAAGAACCTTGCAACCAACGCGATAAAGGGGTTGTCAATCCCTTCACGGCCATAGGCAAAAGTGAGATCTGATAAAGACAATAAGATAAATATTTTTGGTATTTTTGTTGTATAGATTGAAAAGTATTGATTGCAAAATAAACTACGATAATAATAGCTAATTGAAGGGAGATTAATATAATGGAAGATAGACCCGGGGGCCATAGGTTTCACTAGTGGCTTCTCTCAAGATAGCATATTTTACGGTGGGTGAACAAATTACCGGTGAGCAATTGATAGAAAAGCGCATAGTTATGAGAATATCTAGGCATGATCATGTATATAGGCATCACGTCCGTGACAAGTAGACTAAAACAATTCTGCATCTACTACTATTACTCCACATATCGACCGCTATCCAGCATGCATCTAGAGTATTAAGTTCATAAGAAGAGAGTAATGCATTAAGCAAGATGACATGATGTAGAGGGATAAACTCATGCAATATTATAAACCCCATCTTTTTATCCTCGATGGCAATAATACAATACGTGCCTTGCTGCCCCTGCTGTCATTGGGAAAGGACAACGCAAGATTGAACCCAATGCTAAGCACTTCTCCCATTGCAAGACATATCAATCTAGGAGGCCAAACCAAACTGATAATTCGAAGAGACTTGCAAAGATATTAAATCATGCATATAAGAATTTAGAGAAGAACAAAATATTGTTCATAGATAATCTTGATCATAAACCGACAATTCCTCGGATCTCGACAAATACACCTCAGAAAGTATTACATCGAATATACCTCCAAGAAGATCGAGGAGAACTTTGTATTGAGATCCAAAGAGAGAGAAGAAGCCATCTAGCTAATAACTATGGACCCGAAGGTCTGTGGTAAACTACTCAGACATCATCGGAGAGGCTATGGTGTTGATGTAGAAGCCCTTCGTGATCGATTTCCCCTCCGGCGGAGCTCCGGAAAAGGCCCCAAGATGGGATCTCTCTGGTACAGAAGGTTGCGGTGGTGGAAATAACGTTTTATGGTGCTTCTAGATGTTTTCAAGGTATATGAGTATATATAGGCTGAAAAAGTATGTCGGTGGAGCTACGAGGGGCCCACGAGGGTGGGGGGCACGCCTACCCCTCCTAGGCGCGCCCTCCTGCCTCGTGGCCACCTCGTGGCTTCCCAGACTTGAACTCCAGGTCACCTGGATTTCGTATTGATGTCTACTACGCAACCTTCTTCTTGTAGATGTTGTTGGGCCTCCAAGTGCAGAGGTTTGTAGGACAGTAAAAGATTTCCCTCAAGTGGATGACCTAAGGTTTATCAATCCGTGGGAGGCGTAGGATGAAGATGATCTCTCTCAAACAACCCTGCAACCAAATAACAAAGAGTCTCTTGTGTCCCCAACACACCCAATACAATGGTAAATTGTATAGGTGCACTAGTTCGGCGAAGAGATGGTGATACAAGTGCAATATAGATGGTAGATATAGGTTTTTGTAATATGAAAATATAAAAACAGCAAGGTAACTAATTATAAAAGTGAGCGTCGGTATTGCAATGCTAGGAAACAAGGCCTAGGGTTCATAGTTTCACTAGTGCAAGTTCTCTCAACAATAATAACATAACTGGATCATATAACTATCCCTCAACATGCAACAAAGAGTCCCTCCAAAGTCACTAATAGCGGAGAACAAACAAAGAGATTATTGTAGGGTACGAAACCACCTCAAAGTTATTCTTTCTGATCGATCTATTCAAGAGTTCGTAGTAAAATAGCACGAAGCTATTCTTTCCGTTCGATCTATCTTAGTGTTGGTACTAGAATAATACCTTAGGATACAAATCAACCAAAACCCTAATGTCACCTAGATACTCCATTGCCACCTCAAGTATCCGTGGGCATGATTATACGATATGCATCACACAATCTCAGATCCATCTATTCAACCAACGCAAAGAACTTCGAAGAGTGCCCCAAAGTTTCTACCGGAAAGTCAAGATGAAAACGTGTGCCAACCCCTATGCATAGATTCCCAAGGTCACGGAACACGCAAGTTGATCACCAAAACATACATCAAGTAGATCACGTGATATCCCATTGTCACCACACATAAGCACATGCAAGACATACATCAAATGTTCTCAAATCCTTAATGACTCAATCCGATAAGATAACTTCAAAGAGAAAAACTCAATTCATCACAAGAGAGTAGATGGGGAGAAACATCATAAGATCCAACTATGGTAGCAAAGCTCGTGATACATCAAGATCGTGCGATCTCAAGAACACGAGAGAGAGAGAGAGAGATCAAACACATAGCTACTGGTACATACCCTTAGCCCCGAGGGTGAACTACTCCCTCCTCATCATGGAGAGCGCTGGGATGATGAAGATGGCCACCGGAGAGGGATTCCCCCCTCCGGCAGGGTGTCGGAACGGGTCTAGATTGGTTTTCGGTGGCTACAGAGGCTTGCGGCGGCGGAACTCCCGATCTAGGTTATTTTTTGGAGGTTTCTGTATATATAAGAGGTGTTGGAGTCGGGAACAAGTAAGAGGGGTCCTCGGGCTGTCCACGAGATAGGGGGCGCGCCCAGGGTGGTGGGTGCGCCCCCACCCTCGTGGGCAGCCTGGGACTTCCCTGGTCCATCTCCGGTACTCCTTGGGCTTCTTCTGGTCAAAAAACATCCTCCGTTGAGTTTCAGGTCAATTGGGATCCGTTTGGTATTCCTTTTCTGCGATACTCGAAGACAACGAAAAAACAGAAACTGGCACTGGGCTCTGGGTTAATAGGTTAGTCCCAAAAATCATATAAAAGTGTATATTAAAGCCCATTAAACATCCAAAACAGATAATATAACATCATGGAACAACAAAAAAGTATTGATACGTTGGAGGCGTATCATGTTTGTTCCAAAAACAATCCTTGCGAAGGTTTCATTCCGTTTGGACTCCGTTCGATATTCCTTTTCTGCGGAACACTAAAATAGGCAAAAAATAGCAATTTGCACTAGGCCTTTGGTTAGTAGGTTAGTCCCAAAAATAATATAAAAGTGCATATTAAAGCCCATTAAACATCCAAAACAGATAATATAATAGCATGGAACAATCAAAAATTATAGATACATTGGAGACGTATCGAGCATCCCCAAGCTTAATTCCTGCTCGTCCTCGAGTAGGTAAATGATAAAAACAGAATTTTTGATGTGGAATGCCACCTAACATAATTCTCAATGTAATTCTCTTTATTGTGGCACGAATGTTCAGATCCGAAAGATTCAAGGCAAAAGTTTAATATTGACATAAGAATAATAATACTTCAAGCATACTAACAAAGCAATTATGTCTTCTCAAAATAACATGGCCAAAGAAACTTCATCCCTACAAAATCATATAGTTTGGCTATGCTCCATCTTCGTCACACAAAATATACAAATCATGCACAACCCCGGTTTCAGCCAAGCAATTGTTTCATACTTTAATTTTTTCAAACTTTTCAAATTTCACGCAATACATGAGCGTGAGCCATGGATATTGCACTATATGTGGAATAGAGTGGTGGTTGTGGAGAAGACAAAAAGAGGAAGATGGTCTCACATCAACTAGGCGTATCAATGGGCTATGGAGATGCCCATCAATAGATATCAATGTGAGTGAGTAGGGATTGCTATGCAACAGATGCACTAGAGCTATAAATGTATGAAAGCTCAACAAAAGAAACTAAGTGGGTGTGCATCCAACTTGCTTGCTCACGAGGACCTAGGGCATTTGTGGAAGCCCATCATTGGAATATACAAGCCAAGTTCTATAATGAAAATTCCCACTAGTATATGAAAGTGACAAAACAAGAGATTCTCTATCATGAAGGTCATGGTGCTACTTTGAAGCACAAGTGTGAAAATAAGATAGTAGCATTGTCCCCTTTTTTGGCCTTTTTTCCGGGACAATGCTCTAATATTGATGATCATCACACTCCTATTTATTTACAACTCAAAGATTACAACTCGATACTAGAACAAAATATGACTCTATATGGATGCCTCCGGCGGTGTACCGGGATGGGCAATGAATCAAGAGTGACATGTATGAAAAATCAAGCATGGTGGCCTTGCCACAAATACGATGTCAACTACATGATCATGCAAGGCAATATGACAATGATGAAACGTGTCATAATAAACGAAATGGTGGAAAGTTGCATGGCAATATATCTCGGAATGGCTATGGAAATGCCATAATAGGTAGGTATGGTGGCTGTTTTGAGGAAGATATATGGTGGGTGTATGGTACCGGCGAAAGTTGCGTGGTACAAGAGAGGCTAGCAATGGCGGAAGGGTGAGAGTGCCTATAATCCATGGACTCAACATTAGTCATAAAGAACTCACATACTAATTGCAAAAATCTACAAGTCATCAAAACAAAGTACTACATGTATGCTCCTAGGGGAAGGGTTTGTAGGAGTTAAAAATTGCGTGATCCCGACCTCCACACAAAGGATGACAATCAAAGAAATACCTCATGCTTTAAATTTGTCACACAACGGTTACCATACGTGCATGCTACGGGACTTGCAAGCCTCAACACAAGTATTTCTAAAATTCACAACTACTCTACTAGCATGACTCTAATATCACCATCCTCATATCTCAAAACAATCATCAAGCATCAAACTTCTCATAGTATTCAATGCACTTTATATGAAAGTTTTTAGTATACCCATCTTGGATGCCTATCATATTAGGACTAATTTTATAGCCAAAGCAAATTACCATGCTGTTCTAAAGGACTCTCAAAATAATATAAGTGAAACATGAGGGATCAATAATTTCTATAAAATAAAACCACCACCGTGATCTAAAAAGATATAAGTGAAGCACTAGAGAAAGTTATCTAGCTCAAAAGATATAAGTGAAGCACAAATAGTATTCTAATAAATTCCGATTCATGTGTGTCTCTCCAAAAGGTGTGTACAGCAAGGATGATTGTGGTAAACTAAAAAGCAAAGACTCAAATCATGCAAGATGCTCCAAGCAAAACACATATCATGTGGTGAATAAAAATATAGTCTCAAGTAAAGTTACCGATAGACGAAGACGAAGGTGGGGATACCTTACCGGGGCATCCCCAAGCTTAGGCTTTTGATTGTCCTTGAATTTTACCTTGGGGCGCCTTGGGAATCCCCAAGCTTAGGCTCTTGCCACTCTTTATTCCATAGTCCATCAAATCCTTACCCAAAAATTTGAAAACTTCACAACACAAAACTTAACAGAAAATCTCGTGACCTCCGATAGTATAAGAAAACAAACCACCACTTTAAGGTACTGTATTGAACTCATTCTTTATTTATATTGGTGTTAAACCTACTGTATTCGAACTTCTCTATGGTTCATACCCCCCGATACTACTCATAGATTCATCAAAATAAGCAAACAACACACGAAAAACAGAATATCTCAAAAACAGAACAGTCTATAGCAATCTGTAACTTTCGAATACTTCTTTAACTCCAAAAATTCTGAATTAAATTGATGGACGTTAGGAATTTGTCTATTAATCATCTGCAAAAGGAATCAACTTAAAAGCACTCTCCAGTAAAAAATGGCAGGTAATCTTGTGAGTGCAAAAGTTTCTATTTTTTAAAGCAAGATCGCAAAGACTTCACCCAAGTGTTCCCAAAGATTCTACTTGGCACAAACACTAATTAAAACACAAAACCACATCTAACCAGAAGCTAGATGAATTATTTATTACCAAACAGAAGTAAAAGCAAATAAAATAAAATTGGGTTCCTCCCAACAAGCGCTATCGTTTAACGCCCCTAGCTAGGCATACGACAAGAATAGATCTAGGTATTATCATCTTTGGTTTTTATTTTTTTAGCGGATTCATGCTCGAATCCGGGAGTTTCTTTGCGCTTCCCTTCATATTCGGAAATTTAGTTCTAAAGAATCCAACCGCTTATTGCAAAGGGTGATCAACATATTCATGCGGTGAAGATTTCCGCTAACACTCTTAAGAGGTTCAAGAGACTTTTGTAAAATTTTCGTTACTTCGCAAATCTTCTCAAAAACTTGTGTCTGTTCCTGGGTATGATGTAGCCCCTTTTGTTGGCCTAGCGTTCCCACCATTCCCTCTATAATTTCATGCGCAATACTGAGATCAATTTCGATAAAATTTCCTTTGGCAGCACAATCCAAGAGTTTTCTGTGGGACATATTTATCCAACATAAAAATTGCGAAGTAAAATTATAAAATTTACCTCTAAGGTGCAATTACGATAAGATTCCATCATCCTATACCAAGCATCTTTTAAGGTTTCTCCTTGTCTTTGTTTGAAGCGAAGAACTTCAAACTCGGGAGACAAAGGAGCAGATAAAGGACTAGCCATGACGTTGAAACAAACTATCTAACACATAGACGCACAAGAAGCAAGCGAACGAAAAAGAGGCGGACAGAAAAGGGTGAATAAAATGGCAAAGGTGAAGTGGGGGAGAGGAAAACGAGAGGCAAATGGCAAATAATGTAATGCGAGGGATAAGAGTTTGTGATGGGTACTTGGTATGTCTTGACTTGAGTGTAGATCTCCCTGGCAACAATGCCAAAAATTCTTCTTGCTACCTCTTGAGCATGCGTTGGTTTTCCTTGAAGAGGAAAGGGTGATGCAACAAAGTAGCGGAAGTATTTCCCTCAGTTTTTGAGAATCAAGGTATCAATCCAGTAGGAGACTACACGCAAATCCCTAGTACCTACACAAACAATTAAGAACCTTGCAACCAACGCGATAAAGGGGTTGTCAATCCCTTCACGGCCACTTGCAAAAGTGAGATCTGATAGAGATAAAAAGATAAATATTTTTCGTATTTTTGTTGTATAGATTGAAAAGTAAAGATTGCGAAATAAACTACGATAAAAATAGCTAATTGACGAGAGATTAATATAATGGAAGATAGACCCGGGGCCATAGGTTTCACTAGTGGCTTCTCTCAAGATAGCATATTTTATGGTGGGCAAACAAATTACTGTCGAGCAATTGATAGAAAATCGCATAGTTATGAGAATATCTAGGCATGATCATGTATATAGGCACCACGTCTGTGACAAGTAGACCAAAACGATTCTGCATCTACTACTATTACTCCACACATCGACCGCTATCCAGCATGCATCTGGAGTATTAAGTTCATAAGAACAGTGTAATGCATTAAGCAAGATAACATGATGTAGAGGGATAAACTCATGCAATATGATATAGACCCCATCTTTTTATCCTCGATGGCAACAATACAATACATGCCTTACTGCCCCTGCTATCACTGGGAAAGGACAGCGCAAGATTGAACCCAAAGCTAAGCACTTCTCCCATTTCAAGAAATATAAATCTAGTAGGCCAAACCAAACTGATAATTCGAAGAGACTTGCAAAGATATTAATTAAATCATGCATATAAGAATTCAGAGAAGAACCAAATATTGTTCATAGATAATCTTGATCATAAACCCACAATTCATCGGATCTCGACAAATACACCGCAAAAAGTACTACATCAAAAAGATCTCCAAGAAGATCGAGGAGAACTTTGTATTGAGATCTAAAGAGAGAGAAGAAGCAATCTAGCTAATAACTATGGACCCGAAGGTATGTGGTAAACTACTCACACATCATCGGAGAGGCTATAGTGTTGATGTAGAAGCCCTCCGTGATCGATTCGCCCTCCAGCGGAGCTCCGGAAAAGGCTGCAAGATGGGATCTCTCGGGTACAGAAGGTTGCGGCGGTGGAAATAGGGTTTCGTGGTGCTCCTAGATGTTTTAAGGGTATATGAGTATATATAGGCTGAAGAAGTATGTCAGTGTAGCTACAAGGAGCCCACGAGGGTGGGGGGCGCGCCCTCCTGCCTCGTGGCCACCTCATAGCTTCCCAAACTTGTACTCCAAGTCTCCTGGATTGCGTTTGTTCCAAAAATGATCCTTGCGAAGGTTTCATTCCATTTGGGCTCCGTTTGATATTCCTTTTCTGCGAAACACTGAAATAGGCAAAAAACAACAATTTGCACCAGACCTTTGGTTAGTAGGTTAGTCCCAAAAATAATATAAAAGTGCATATTAAAGCCCATTAAACATCGAAAACAGATAATATAATAGCATGGAACAATAAAAAATTATAGATACGTTGGAGAAGTATCACTCGCCACCACCGGAGCCATCCTCTGTAATTCCCCACCCCTCCTCTCTCTCTCATGCATAGCACAAGCATTGGACAAGGAACTAGCTAGCTAGGTTAACTAGTTTACTTAGGTTAATTATCTAGATTAGTGCAAAATTTTAGTTAGGGCTTTGACAGAGAACTAACTAGTTTAACTAGTTTAATTAGGTTAATTATCTAGGTTAGTGCAAAATTTTAGGTAGGGCTTTAATAGAGAACTAGCTAGGTTAACTAGTTTAATTAGGTTAATTATCTATGTTAGTGAAAAAAAATAGTTAGGGCTTTGACAGAGAACTAGGTAGGTTAACTAGTTTAATTAGGTGAATTATCTAAGTTAGTGCAAAAAAATAGTTAGGGCTTTGACAGAGAACTAGCTTGTTTACCTAGTTTAATTAGGTTAATTATCTAAGAAAACTATGTTCACTAGCTAGGTTAACTAACTTTGTTAACTAGGTAGGTTAATTAGGTTCATTAGGTTTGTTAGGTTAACAAGCATTTAGCTAAGAATAAAAAAATAGAATTGATGTTATATGATATATGTCATTGATGTTCATTTGCATATTCCATTATTGTTGATTATATATTTTCATTGAAGTGGTCATGTTATATCGTTTCATTGAAGTGGTTTGATTGTGCCCAAGTGGCCTTTTGTTGTTTCCAGGGAATGAAGCCGAGTGGCCTATGTTTTGCCGGAATGTTGATTCATTTCCGTTCCAGCAAATTTCTGGAGGTCATACCGAAATTTTCTGTGAATTTCGGCATGACTTGTGCTACAAACTAGGACATATCGAGTGCCCGAGATTTCCCGCATCGGGAATGAATCAACATTCCTGCAAAGCATAGGTCTTTTTATGCCATTATTTATTTTATTAGGTATATAATTAATTGAATAGATTTAATCCTAGGAAACATGGCTACCAATGATGAAGGACATGGTTCTGGCGATTGCAACATCTACGATGCTGCAGACGCTTATTTAAACCTTCTCGACGAGCAACGGTTGTTGCAGGGCCCGCCTATCACATCCGAGATCGACATCGAGACTGGCGCCGAGACTGGCGTTGAGACCCAGACCAGCACCGAGACCGGCACCGAGACTGGCGAAGCCGGTATAGAACCAAAACCGAAGAGGAGACGTCGACGCCCAAACCAGCTCATCACTACTAGACTGGTGGTCACGGAGGTGGACGACGGCAATTCTGAGCCAACACAGCCTATGGAAGCTCGCGCGTGCTACGGTGATACGTCTCCAACGTATCTATAATTTTTGATTGTTCCACGCTATTATTTATGAAATCTTGGATGTTTAATGGGCTTTATCTTACACTTTTATATCATTTTTGAGACTAACCTACTAACCCAAAGGCCCAGTCCAGATTGTTGTTTTTTGCCTGTTTCAGGGTTTTGCAGAAAAAGAATATCAAACGGAGTCCAAACGGAATGAAACCTTCACAACAGATATTTTTGGAGAAAATCACGCATGGAGAACTTGAGAACCACGTCAGAAGATCCACGAGGGGCCCATGAGGGTGGGGGCCTGCCTCGTGGGGCCCCCGTGACTCCCCCGGTTTCCTCCTTCCTCCTATATAAGTCTAGGTACCCCGAAACCATCAGCAATAGAGAGAAAACCCTAATTCCACCGCCGTAATCTTCTATTCCCGTGAGATCCCATCTTGGAGCCTGTTCCGGAGCTCCACCGGAGGGGGATCCATCACGGAGTTCTTCATCATCATCATCATCGCCCTCACCATGAGTTGTGAGTAGTTTACCACAGACCTTCGGGTCCATAGCTAGTATCTAGATGGCTTCTTCTCTCTCTCTGGATCTCAATACAAAGTTCTCCTCGGTGTTCAAGGAGTTCTATTCGATGTAATCTCTTTTTGCGGTGTGTTTGTCGAGATTCGATGAATTGTGAGTTTATGATCAAGATTATCTTTGAGAAATATTTGGTTCTTCTCTAAACTTTTTATGTGTGCTCATAATATCCTTGCAAGTCTCTTCGAATTATTGGTTTGGTTTGGCCTCCTAGATCTATAGTTCTTGCAATGGGAGAAGTGCTTGGCTTTGGGTTCAATCTTGCGTTGTCCTTTCCCAGTGACAGTAGGGCCAGCATGGGACGTATTGTATTGTTGCCAGCGAGGATAAAAAGATGGGGTTTATATCATATTTCTTGAGTTTATCCCTCTACATCATGTCATCTTGCTTAAGGCATTACTCTGTTCTTATGAACTCAATACACTAGATGCATGCTGGATAGCGGTCGATGTGTGGAGTAATAGTAGTAGATGCAGAATCATTTCGGTCTACTTGTCTCGGACATGATGCCTATATACAATGACCATGCCTAGATAGTCTCATAATTATTCGATTTTCTATCAATTGCTCGACAGTAATTTGTTTACCCGCCGTAGAATATCGCTATCATGAGAGAAGCCACTAGAGAACACTATGGCCCCCGGGTCTATTCTCAACATATCAATCTACATCTACTTTACTTTTACCGCTTTTATTTTCTGTTCTTATAAACAAAAATACCAAAAATATAAACTATCAGATCTACCAGATCTCACTTTCGTAAGTGACCGTAAAGGGATTGACAACCCCTTATCGCGTTGGCTGCGAAGTTCTTATTTGTTTGTGCAGGTGCGAGGGACTCGCGCGTGGTCTCCTACTGGATTGATACCTTGGTTCTCAAAAACTGAGTGAAATACTTACGCTACTGTGCTGCATCTCCCTTTCCTCTTCGAGGGAATACAACGCAAGCTCGAGAAGTAGCAAGAAGAATTTCTGGCGCCGTTGCCGGGGAGGCTTACGCAAAAGTCATATACCAAGTACCTATCACAAACCCTTATCCTTCACATTACATTTTTTGCCTCTCGTTCTCCTCTCCCCCACTTCACCCTTGCCGTTTTATTTGCCCTTCTTCCACTGTGTGTTTATTGTTGTGTGTGTTGGATTGCTTGCTTGTCACTATGGCTCGGAACAGTACCAAATTGTGTGACTTTTCCAATACCAACAACAATGATTTTATTAGCACTCCGATTGCTCCTATTACCGATGTTGAATCTTGTGAGATCAATGCTACTTTGTTGAATCATGTCATGAAAGATCAATTTTCCAGCCTTCCTAGTGAAGATGCCACTACCCATCTAAACAACTTTGTTTATTTGTGTGATATGCAAAAGAAAAGGGATACGGATAACAATATTGTTAAATTGAAGTTATTTCCGTTTTCACTTAGAGATCGTGCTAAAACTTGGTTTTCCTCTTTGCCTAGAAATAGTATTGATTCATGCAATAAGTCCAAAGATGCTTTTATCTCTAAGTATTTCCCTCCTGCTAAGATCATCTCTCTTAGAAACGATATTATGAATTTTAAGAAACTAGATCATGAGCATGTTGCACAAGCTTGGGAGAGAATGAAATTAATGATACGTAATTGCCCTACACATGGTTTGAATCTATGGATGATTATTCAGAACTTTTATGCTGGCTTGAATTTTGCTTCTAGAAATCTTTTAGATTCGGCCGCAGGAGGCACTTTCATGGAAACTACCTTAGGAGAAGCTACCAAACTCCTAGATAATATTATGGTTAATTATTCTCAATGGCACACCGAAAGATCTACTAGTAAAAAAGTGCACGCTATCGAAGAAATTAGTGTTTTCAGTAGAAAGATGGATGAACTTATGAAATTGTTTGCTGCTAAGAGTGCTTCTTCTGGTCCTAATGATATGCCTTTGTCCACTTTGATTGAAAATAACAATGAATCTTTGGATGTGAATTTTGTTGGTAGGAATAATTTTGGTAACAATGCTTATAGAGGTAATTTTAATCCTAGGCCTTTTCCTAGTAATTCCTCTAATAATTATGGTAATTCCTACAACAACTCTTATGGAAAGATGCCTTCTGAATTTGAAACTAGTGTTAAGGAGTTTATGATCTCGCAAAATAATTTCAATGCTATGCTTGAAGCGAAATTTCTTAAGGTTGATGAATTGGCTAGAAGTGTGGATAGAATTACTCTTGATGTTGATTCTTTAAAACTTAGATCTATCCCACCTAAGCATGATATCAATGAGTCTCTCAAAGCCATGAGAATTTCCATTGATGAATGCAAAAAAAGAACCGCTAGGATGCGTGCTAAAAGAGAGGATTATATTAAAGCATGTTCTTCTAGTTATCATGAAAATAAAGATGAAGATCTGAAATTTATTGATGTGTCTCCTATCAGATCCTTGTTTTCTAGTATAAATTTTGATGAAGATAGGATTGGAGATGATTCTGCTTTAAGGTGTCCCAATGATTCAGAGTTTTTAGATCTTGATGCTAAAATTGTTAAAAGTGGGAGTGAAGAGATTAAAACTTTGCATAGTGATGAACCCACTACTTTGGATTTCAACGGATTAAATTATGACAATTGCTCTTTGATTGATTGTATTTCCTTGTTGCAATCCGTACTAAATTCTCCGCATGCTTATAGTCAAAATAAAGCTTTCACCAAACACATAGTTGATGCTTTGATGCAATCTTGTGAAGAAAAACTTGAGTTAGAAGTTTCTATCCCTAGAAAGCTTTATGATGAGTGGGAACCTATTATCAAAATAAAAATAAAAGATCATGAATGCTATGCTTTGTGTGATTTGGGTGCAAGTGTCTCCACTATCCCAAAAACTTTGTGTGATTTGCTAGGGTTCCATGAACTTGATGATTGTTCTTTAAATTTGCATCTTGCGGATTCCACTATTAAGAAACCTATGGGAAGGATTAATGATGTTCTTATTGTTGCTAATAGGAATTATGTGCCCGTAGATTTCATTGTTCTTGATATAGATTGCAGTCCTTCATGTCCCATTATTGTTGGTAGACATTTCCTTAGAACGATTGGTGCAATTATTGATATGAAGGAAGGAAATATTAGATTCCAATTTCGGTTAAGGAAAGGCATGGAACACTTTCCTAGAAAGAAAATCAAATTAACATATGAATCTATCATGAGAGCCACTTATGGATTGCCTTCCAAAGATGGCAATACCTAGATCTATCTTGTATCGTGCCTAGCTAGGGGCGTAAAACGATAGCGCTTGTTGGGAGGCAACCCAATTTTATATTTTTTTGTTTTTTTTGCTGTTAGGGAATAAATATTGCATCTAGCCTCTGTTTAGATGTGGTTTCATGTTTTGTTTAGTGTTTGTGCCAAGTATAACCTTTGGGAAGATGTGTGTGAAGTTTATGTGATCTTGCTGTGAAAAACAGAATCGTTAGCTCTCACTAGAATGGTCGTCAGATTTTACTGGAGCGTGCTATTTAGTTGATTATTTTTGCAGATCATTAATAGAAAAATTCTTGAATTTATTGGAGTTACAAAAGTATAAAAAACCTGCAGATTACTAAAGACTGTTCTGTTTTTGACAAATTCTGTTTTTCGTGTGTTGTTTGCTTATTTCAATGCATCTATGAGTAATATTTGGAGGTATGAACCATAGAGAAGTTTAATATAGTAGGTTTAACACCAATATAAACAAAGAATGAATTCATTGCAGTACCTTTGAGTAGTGGTTTGCTTTCTTATACTAACGGAGCTCACGAGAATTTTTGTCTAAATTTTGTGTTGTGAAGTTTTCAAGTTTTGAGTATTCCTTTGATGGACTATGGAACAAAGAGTAGCAAAGGCCTAAGCTTGGGGATGCCCATGGCACCCCAAGTAAAATTCAAGGATAACCAAAAGCCTAAGCTTGGGGATGCCTCGGGAAGGCATCCCCTCTTTCGTCTTCATCCATTGGTAACTATACTTGGAGCTATATTTTTATTCACCACATGATATGTGTTTTGCTTGGAGCGTCTTGTACAATTTGAGTCTTTGCTTGTTAGTTTGTCACAACCATCCTTGCTGGACACACCTATTTTAGAGATTTAAATATGGCCTAGGAATTTTTAGAACACTCTATGTGCTTCACTTATATCTTTTGAGTTGAATAGTTTTTGCTCTAGTGCTTCACTTATATCTTTTGAGTTGAATAGTTTTTGCTCTAGTGCTTCACTTATATCTTTTAGAGCACGGTGGTGGTTATATTTTGTAGAAATTGTTAAACTCTCATGCTTCACTTATATCTATTTGAGAGTCTATTAAAACAGCATGGTAATGTGTTTAGGCTAAAAAAACTAGTCTTCACATGGTAAACATCCAATATCAATGTAGTAAAAATTTCACACTAAGTGCATTGAATAGAATGAGATGTTGGATGTTTGATAATTGTTTTGAGATATGAGGATAGTGATATTACAGTCATGCTAGTGGAGTTATTATGAAATTGAGAAATGCTTGTGTTAAGGTTAGTGATTCCCGTAGCATGCACGTATGGTGAACCGCTATGTGACGAAGTTAGAGCATGAGGTATTTGTAGAGTATGTAAAGAAGTGCTTGGCTGAAATCGGGGTTGTGCATGATAGGAATATTTTGTGTGATGAAGAGGGAGCATAGCCAGACTATATGATTTTGTTGGGGAACGTAGTATTTTCAAAAATTTCCTACGATCATGCAAGATCTATCTACCAGATGCATAGCAACGAGAGGGGAGAGTGTGTCTACGTACCCTTGTAGACCGAAAGCGGAAGCATCAAGTGACGCGGTTGATGTAGTCGAACTTCTTCGGGATCCAACCGATCAATCACCGAACGTACGGCACCTCCGCGTTTAGCACACGTTCAGCTTGATGACGTCCCACGAGCTCTTGATCCAGTTGAGTTTCACGGGAGAGTTTCGTCAGCACGACGGCGTGGTGATGGATATGATGAAGTTACCGGCGCAGGGCTTTGCCTAAGCACTGCAACAGTATGACCGAGGTGTGTTTCTGTGGAGGGGGCACCATACACGGCTAAAACAATTCAACTTGTGTGTTCTAGGGTGCCCCCTGCCCCCATATATAAAGGAGCAAGGGGGGAGACCGTCCGGCCCCTCTATGGCGCGCCAATGGAGCAATCCTAGTAGGAATAGGATTGCAATCCTATTCCTAGTAGGAATCACCAAGAGGGAGAAGGGGGGAAGGAAGGAGAGGGAGAAGGAGAAGGAAAGGGGCGTCGGCCCGCCCTTCTTCCTTGTCCAATTCGGACCAAGGGGTAGGGGCGCGCGGCCCAGCCCCGGCCCTCCTTCTCTCTTTCTCCTATGGCCCATTAAGGCCCATAGCTTCCCCCCCCCCCGGGGGGGTCCGGTAACTCCCCGGCACTCCGGTTAATTCCGAAATTTTACGAAACACTTCCGGTGTCCGAATATAGTCGTCCAATATATCAATCTTTACATCTCGGACATTTTGAGACTCCTCGTCATGTCCGTGATCTCATCCGGGACTCCGAACTACCTTCGGTACATCAAAACTCATAAAATCATAATACCGATCGTCATCAAACGTTAAGCGTGCGGACCTTACGGGTTCGAGAACTATGTAGACATGACCGAGACTCATCTCTGGTCAATAACCAATAACGGAACCTGGATGCTCATATTGGCTCCTACATATTCTATGAAGATCTTTATCGGTCAAACCGCATAACAACATACGTTGTTCCCTTTGTCATCGGTATGTTACTTGCCCGAGATTCGATCGTCGGTATCTCAATACCTAGTTCAATCTCGTTACCAGCAAGTCTCTTTACTTGTTCCGTAATACATCATTTCGTGACTAACTCATTAGTCATTTTCTTGCAAGGCTTATTATGATGTGTATTAACGAGAGGGCCCAGAGATATCTCTCCGACACTCGGAGTGACAAATCCTATTCTTGATCTATGCCAACACCACGAACACTTTTGGAGACACCTGTAGAGCATCTTTATAATCACCCAGTTACGTTGTGAAGTTTGATAGCACACAAGGTGTTCCTCCGGTATACGGGAGTTGCATAATTTCATAGTCATAGGAACATGTATAAGTCATGAAGAAAGCAATAGCAGTAAAACTAAACGATCATAGTGCTAAGCTAACGGATGGGTCTTGTCCATCACATCATTCTCCTAATGATGTGATCCCGTTGATCAAATGACAACTCATGTATATGGCTAAGAAACATAACCATCTTTGATCAATGAGCTAGTCTAGTAGAGGCATACTAGGGACATATTGTTTTGTCTATGTATTCACACATGTACTAAGTTTCTGGTTAATACAATTCTAGCATGAATAAAAGACATTTATCATGATATAAGGAAATACAAATAACATATTTATTATTGCCTCCAGGACATATTTCCTTCAGTCTCCCTCTTGAACTAGAGTCAATAATCTAGATTACAAAGTAATGACCCTAACACCCATGGAGTCTTGGTGCTGATCATGTTTTTCCCGTGGAAGAGGCTTAGTCAACGGATCTACAACATTCAGATCCGTATGTATCTTGCAAATCTCTATGTCTCCTTCCTTGACTAGATCGTGGATGGAATTGAAGCGTCTTTTGATGTGCTTTGTTCTCTTGTGAAACCTGGATTCCTTCGCTAAGGCTATTGCTCCTGTGTTGTCACAAAAGATTTTCATTGCACCCGATGCACTAGGTATTACAGCTAGATCGGATATGAACTCCTTCATCCAAAATCCTTCATTTGCTGCTTTCGAAGCAGCTATGTATTCCGCTTCACACGTAGATCCTGCCACGATGCTCTGCTTGGAACTGCACCAACTGACAGCTCCACCGTTCAATAAAAATACATGTCTGGTTTGTGACTAAGAGTCATCCGGATCAGTGTCAAAGCTAGAATCGACGTAACCATTTACGACGAGCTCTTTGTCACCTCCATACACGAGAAACATATCCTTTGTCCTTTTCAGGTATTTCAGGATGTTCTTGACCGCTGTCCAGTGATCCACTCCTGGATTACTTTGGTACCTCCCTGCTAGACTTATAGCAAGGCACACATCATGTCTGGTAGACAGCATTGCATACATGATAAATCCTATGGCTGATGCATAGGGAATGACTTTCATTTTCTCTCTATCTTCTGCAGTGGTCGGGCATTGAGTCTTACTCAACTTCACACCTTGTAACTCAGGAAAGAACCCTTTCTTTGACTGATCCATTTTGAACTTCTTCAAAACTTTATCAAGGTATGTGCTTTGTGAAAGTCCAATTAAGCGTCTTGATCTATCTCTATAGATCTTGATGCCTAATATGTAAGCAGCTTCACCGAGGTCTTTCATTGAAAAAATCTTATTCAAGTATCCTTTTATGCTATCCAGAAATTCTATATCATTTCCAATCAACAATATGTCATCCACATATAATATCAGAACTTCTACAGAGCTCCCACTCACTTTCTTGTAAATACAGGCTTCTCCAAAAGTCTATATAAAACCATATGCTTTTATCACCTCATCAAAGCGTATATTCCAACTCCGAGATGCTTGCACCAGTCCATAGATGGATCGCTCGAGCCTGCACACTTTGTTAGCACCTTTTGGATAGACAAAACCTTCTGGTTGCATCATATACAACTCTTCTTTGACATATCCATTCAGGAATGCAGTTTTGACATCCATTTGCCAGATTTCATAATCATAAAATGCGGTAATTGCTAACATGATTCGGACAGACTTAAGCATCGCTACGGGTGAGAAAGTCTCATCGTAGTCAACTCCTTGAACTTGTCGAAACCCTTTCGCAACAAGTCGAGCTTTGTAGATAGTAACATTACCGTCTGTGTCGGTCTTCCTCTTGAAGATCCATTTATTTTTGATGGCTTGCCGATCATCGGGCAAGTCAACCAAATTCCACACTTTGTTCTCATACATGGATCCCATCTCAGATTTCATGGCCTCAAGACATTTTGCGGAATCTGGGCTCATCATCGCTTCCTCATAGTTCGTAGGTTCATCATGGTCTAGTAACATGACTTCCAAAACTGGGTTGCCATACCACTCTGGTGCGGAACGTACTCTGGTTGATCTACGACATTCAGCAGAAACTTGATCTGAAGTTTCATGATCATCATCATTAGCTTCCTCACTACTTGGTGTATGTCGGTGTACTAAAGTAGGGGTACCTTAGTATCCCAACTTGTGCACGGGCAGTAGCAGCGTCCCGTGGCAGGGCTTGCCACGCGCCCGCCAAGGCCCATTTTGGTTCCTTTGGAGCCATTCAAGAACAAAGTATTCAAGTTAAAGAAACAAGACCCCGGCAAGAGGAGCTTGCCGGGAAGGCCGCTCCAGGCTCAAGACCACCCCTTTAGCACAAGACCCTGGCAAGAGGAGCCTACCAGGAAGGCCAAAACATGGCATTTCAAGAGACTTGTCGTGGCACATTGAGCGCCCCGGCAAGTCCCAGAGAGCGACAAGCTCCCGGGCGCGACAAGTTAACAACCGCGGCAAGGTACAAGCCACGGCAAGCTTCCACTACGTGCCCGCGCTCCAGCTCATCCAGCCACGCGTCGCCCTGGGGCCCTTCCAGGTGCACGTGGCAGAAGGCTGTGCAGCCTGGGGTACACGGTGGCGAGCTGCGATGACGAGGCCACCATCGTGGCGAACAGAGACGCCCGGACGGATGCTTTTTGCACTATTTTGGGGCGACGGTGACGGGCATTCAATGCCCTTGTCCCCCACCGTCAGGGTTAGGTACAGAGCACTATACATACACTATTCCAACCACCACTGTTTTTACATTTTTACCCTCACCTACGTTGCCACCTGGCGGCGGCGGCGACAAGCTCCTCGGTCCACTGTTCCACCGTCTGCCTGAAGTTGTTTTGAGTGAGGGCGGCGCTGTCCAACAGTGCCCTCTCAGCCCCGAGGTCCTCCTTTAGCTTCGTCTCCCGGTTCCTGGCGCTGTCAAGAGATGCGGTGAGGGTGGACAGCTTCAGCTCCAAGTCCGCAACAGAGTCCTTGGCGATGGCGAGCTCCTTTCCCTTGTCGGAGAGACGGACCTGCAGCTCCGAATGGCTGTGGGCGTCTTTCTCCCTCTCCAATGTGAGCAGGGCGACCTTCTCCTCGCTCGTCCTCAAGTTGATCTCCAATTGCGCCACCCTCGCCTCCAAGTCTCTCTTGGCGGTCTCTGCAGCTGCAGCAGCGTCCCTTGCTTCCTACAGGGCTCCGCCAAGGGACTGTTCGCGCGTGGCAAGGTCGTCCTCGTGGCTGTCGAGGTCGACCTTCCGCTGCGTCAGTTCTCCTTCCCGCCGAGACAGATCTTCGGCGGCGAGCCGTTGCTGCTCTTCTGCTTCGGCCTTCTCGAGCAAGAATGCCTGATGCGCCTCGGCGAGCTCCTCCCGCTCCTCCGCCAAGGATCGGAGGGCCGCCTGGTTGGCAGCCCGGAGCTCTTCAGCGCGCTTCTCCAAGTCGACGCTCGCCTTGGCGGCCAGAGCCTCTCGAGACTCTAGCTTGGCCTGCCTGATGCGGTACAAGGCCAGAAGCCGGCGCAAAAGCTGCTCCTCCTCGGGCTCGCTATTGCTGCCGGGCGCGTCGACAAACTTCATCCCGGCGGAGGCAAGGACTTCCCCATCGAAGACCTCTCCCTCCGCGGGCGCCCTTGACGAAGACGCCCACGGGAGCTGAATGAAAACCCCGTTTCCGGCCTCCATGTAGGCGCCAGTTCCAGCCGCGGCAGCGGCAAGGTCGGCGGTCGGGGCAGCGCCAGACGCTCCTGCGGCCTCCGGGCCGTTAGTACGACCGCCGGTCCCCTCCTCAGCTGCCGCGTCGGCGGCCCTGGGTGCCTCTTCGACGGCGGGCTCGTCAGCACCGATCGCCTCTTCGGTGGCTGCGGCGTCACCAGCGTTGCCGCGCGCAGCTTCCTCGGTGGCGGCCTCCCTCTCCATAGGCTCTGGAGCGGACGAGTCTGGAAGCAAGAAAAGAAGAAGAAAAAGAAAGAAGAATGGTAAAGCAAATATCCAAAAAGAAAAATTCAAGAAAGAAAGAGTTCAAGGGTTACCTGCGCGGGCCTCTTCATCGACGGGGTCCCTTGCCGGGGAGTTCTCCCTCGGCGGCGTGGTAGTGGCCCCCGCCGGCGGAGGACCGCTGGCGCCTTCCCTTGGCGGGGTGCCCACCCTTGGCGGGGTGCTCGCCCTTGGAGGGGTACTCGCCCTTGGCGGAGTACCCGCCCTTGGCAGAGTATTTTCCCTCACCGGGGGGCTCCTCCTTGGCGGGGAGGTCGAGACGTGCAGCTCATCGGGAGCAGTCTCTTGGCGCTCCTGAGGCTGCGGCTCTGCTTCTGCACAAATCAACAAACAAGCAAGGCATTAGCAAGGATAGGAAGCCCACGCGCGCCCGACAAGAGAAGAAGTGAACAAGAGACTCACGTTGGGGGCTGCACTGGGGGCTGCGCTGGGGGCTGCTCTGCGGGGCAGCTGGCTGGTCCGGCAAGCCTGTCGCGGGCGCATCCCCTGCTGCTGCGACGGGCTCGTCCTCGAGGTCGACCACCGGGATCTTAGCCCTCTTCGCCGCCCTATGCGCCAAGGTCCTGGAAGACAGACATCATCGGAATCAGATCAATAAGATTCAAGACAAGAGCAATAAACAAAGGAAACAAGAGTTGCAAGTACTTACTCTTCCTCCTCCTCGTCGGAACTGAGAACGGAGAAGTCAAAATCCGCCTCGCGCGTCCCGGCGCGAGGAGCTGGACGAGTAGGCTCCCTCGGGCGCTTGGCGGGCGCTGGAACGGTGGTCTGTGAAGACCCCGCTCCGGTCGTTGCCGAGGCCCGAGGGGCGGAAGGAGCGGTGGAGCCGGCGCGGGAGGACCCTCCTCCAGCCGCTGCGGAGGCGCGGGGCGCTCCCTTGGCGGCCTTGCCCGCCGCGGTGGCGCGCGTCGGGCGGCGCTGCGGCCGCGGGCCCGCCGGACGCTCCGCCATGACTGCAGCTTTGCGGGGGCGCCTCCTCGCTGGGGCTGGAGGACTTGGCGGCGGCGGTGAACTTCCCGAGGATGAAGAAGAGTCAAGGTTCAGAGACCCGCCCGAGTCTTCGGCAGAATCGCTTGATTCATCACCCTGCTCGGCGGGCTCGCTCGACTCCGTGCCTTGCCCAGTGGCCTCGCTCGTCTCGGCAGGCTGCCCGTCAGGCTTTATCAGTTTGAGGATCTCTTCCTCCTCGGCCCGACTCACCGCCTCCGCTGCATCTGCCTCCTCCAAGGTATACCCAAATTCACCAGCGGCCGCAGCTGCGGCTGCCTCCTCCAATCTGGTGGCAATATAAGCCATCTCCCGGTCGGTGGTGTCGCGAGTGAGGCCTTTCTTCTCGTCGGGGTCGATGGGCAGTTCCACCAAGTTATCGAAGAATGTTTGCATGGCTTCAGCAGAAGGCGCCAGCCAAGTGGGGTCGATCCCATGGGAGTCACACAACGGCATTGCCGCGCGGATAGCACTGAATGACGAGTTGTTGCATAGTGGAACTACCCCCCGCGGCAAGGTGAACTACTCCGTGTGCTTGGCGTCGTGCTTGAACAGCTCACGGAGCATCCCTTTGAGCTCCAGGACAGTGAAATTATAATTGAGGCCTGGGCGCAGCCTCATACAGTCTGCCGCATTGCCAAAATCCCAAGCAGGCCTCTTCCTCTCCTGCAAGGGAGCGATGCGGCGGCGAAGGAAATCTGCTCCGACAGCCCCTACAGTGAGTTTGGCTTGCCGGAGGCGAAGGATCCTAGTGATGGCTATCTTCAGCTTCTCGTCCTCCGGGGCCAGGTCACTCCAATCATTGCCGCGCACTATTGCAGCTCGGCGCGGGGAAGTGAACTACTGGGGTCCATCCTCCATGACCCAACACCAGTTGGCCCTCCACTCCTCCCACTTGCCGCGGAGTTCCCCAGTCAAGTACGCCTCTTTCTTATGAAGTCTAAAGATCCAAGAAATCCCACCGGACAGAGGAGACCCAGAGTCTACTCGAGGCGTGAAATAGTGGCGGAAGAGGGCTACGTTGGGGTGGACTCCGACAAAGTTTTCGCACAGATGTGCGAAAACGGCCATTGTTAAGACGGCGTTTGGGGTGAAATCAAGGAGATGGAACCCGTAGGTGTTCATAACATCGCAGAAGAATTCAGAGTATGGTGGGCAGAGTCCGCAATGGAAGAATAGGGCGAAATAGGCATACCCTCCCGGAAACATGTCGCAGGCCTCGGCGGGGAGTACCCTGGTGCGCGGGTGCGCCTTTGTCTCCCTCGACCCGAAGAGGTAGAAGGAGTCCTTCAGCTCCCTCGCATCGAGCCTCGGCGGGAAAACCACCATCTTCTTCCGCATTGAGGCTAGCTTCAGCGCCCGGGCAGTCTTCGCGGCCTTCGCCTTCTCGCTCTTCGGGGCCATGGCAGGGACGGCGAGCGAGGCCGACGGCGCTGAGGAGGCTGGCGGCGGCGGAAGAAGGGCGGAGCGCTGCTCTCTTTCAACCTTCGGGGAGGAGGGGAGCAGCGGGGGTTTCTGGAGGTTGAAGAAGCAATGAACGAATAGGAGGAACTGCCCCTGTTTCCCCTGCTTTTAAGGGGGGATGGGGGACGTTCCGCATTTTCCCATTAAAGAAACAAGCCACGATCTCTCCCACGACGCCGCAATCAACGCGTGCCGTTAGGGAGGGATGCGGCGGATGCGGAGTGGGATGCGGCGCGCCGTGGGCCGCGTGTGCCCATGCACTGTTTTGGGCCTGGCCCAACAGCGCTCGGCACCGTGTGTGGCCCAGGCCCGGGGGCTCCTGTCGGTGTACTAAAGTAGGGGTACCTTAGTATCCCAACTTGTGCACGTGCAGTAGCAGCGTCCCGTGGCAGGGCTTGCCACGCGCCCGCCAAGGCCCATTTTGGTTCCTTTGGAGCCATTCAAGAACAAAGTATTCAAGTTAAAGAAACAAGACACCGGCAAGAGGAGCTTGCCGGGAAGGCCGCTCCAGGCTCAAGACCACCCCTTTAGCACAAGACCCTGGGAAGAGGAGCCTGCCAGGAAGGCCAAAACATGGCATTTCAGGAGACTTGCCGTGGCACATCGAGCGCCCCGGCAAGGCCCAGAGAGAGACAAGCTCCCGGGCGCGACAAGTTAACAACCGCGGCAAGGTACAAGCCGCGGCAAGCTTCCACTACGTGCCCGCGCTCCAGCTCATCCAGCCACGCGTCGCCCTGGGGCCCTTCTAGGTGCACGTGGCAGAAGGCTGTGCAGCCTGGGGTACACGGTGGCGAGCTGCGATGACGAGGCCACCATCGTGGCGAACGAAGACGCCCGAACGGACTTTTTTTGCACTATTTGGGGGCGACGGTGATGGGCATTCAATGCCCTTGTCCCCCACCGTCAGGGTTAGGTACAGAGCACTATACATACACTATTCCAACCATGTCAGGACCCCGATCCTAAGTCACACCGATCTAGCTGTAACACGTCATATCACTTTGCGGCCTCACGCACGGTAACCCCACGGGTGCCACCTTACCTGGCCCGGGACCGTTTGCGCATTTTAGCACACGTATATGACAGTGTCGCTAGCATCCATATGACAGAGAACCCGGGCCGACATGGCTAGTTATAAACCAAAAGTGGCACTAAATTACAGAGACAGGCATCCATGACCCAGCAACGAACGTGTCGGTCATCAACGTATGAACCCAAGTCGTAGCAAGCTACATGGACTTAAAGGAACATCGCGTGACATTTCCCCTAAGGGACAGACACAGGAACGAAGAAGGACACATGCCGGCCAGCCTACGTGTTACGAGCAGTAGCAAGCTACCAAGGCTCATTGGAATCACTAGGAGGCATTTCCCTGTAAGGTAGGCTACCAAAGGAAAACAACTAGGTGTCGGATCCCACACATACCAAGCATTTCAAACATACACACAATATGCTCAATATGTGCAAATACAACATTGCATCACAACAGAACTCTATGACTCAAAGTACTTTATTTAAGAGGCTCCAAGAGCCATACATAACATATCCATACAGGTAGGGGTCACATGACCCATCACTCAAGTCATACATTCATACAAGCACAAGCGGAAGCTACATGTCTGAGTACAGAAAACTTAGAAAATAAAACAAGCTTGGTGTAGCCTGACTATCTACAAGGCCCTTCACAAGCTCCAGATCTCCGTCTGGGTGTCAAGCTACTCGTCGACGTCAACGTCTATGTAGAACCCATCAGCAGGGGTAGGGTTCTCCTCTGCAACAGTTATTAAACAAACATGAGTACAAAGGTACTCAGCAAGTCTTACCACAGAACCTATCATACATGCAACATTATCAAAGGGGGTAGTGGAGTTCATAGCAGAAAGCCAGCTTTGACTCTTGGCTAACCTATACTACAACTCTCAACAGATTGCAAGATGTTATTACGAACACGAGTCCTCTACTCACCACATCAATACACTACCGAGGATCCTCTTCCGTCATCCTACGGAAGGGCCATCCACGATACTCACACTTATCTTGAGGCTTTTAGTAGTCTCCATCAACTTGTCTATGAACTGTAAGAGCAACCAAGTAGTCCGTACCGCGAACAACGGCTATTCGAATAGATTGATAACCCTGCAGGGGTGTACTTCTTCACACATGTTTGCACCACTTAGCGTCTGCACACGACATGTGCTCGGCAGACTTCAAGCGAAAGCCGACGTGGGAGTGGACCACGACCTAACCAACCACTCATGTCTCTCGTCCAGGTTTATCGCCTATTTGGGTTCCATCCGTGGGGAGATCCGGCCGGGGTGTCGCTCACAGCCCCAAACGATGTGTACAGGGTTCCCGAGTCACCAAACGGGCAACCGGTACACCGTGCCACGTACCTGTGGCATCACAGCCCACCCCGAGGGTCAGCGCTGTGCACGACCTCCAGTAATCTATAAACACCAGAAACTAGTTGCAACTCCTGGACAGAGATCATGGCAGTCGATAAGTCGAGCGGGGTCATATTTCAGGGCCCAATGTGTGGTAGTAACTATAACTTGAATCACACACACAGATCTCGGGTCCTAAGAATGATTCCAATGAAACAACCCACCATGTACTCTTACATGGCCTTTCATCGATACCTTTACCAAGCGTATTCCACACTTCCATCTCTTTATCGGTATGATCATTTCACTCTGATCCATCACCCAGATGAACCAGACCTGACACAACTCTAAGGATAGCAGGCAACATAAACAAATAGCATGGTGGATCACACATCACATGGCTCAATCAATTCCTACACATGCTAGTGGGTTTCAACTATTTACTGTGGCAATGACAGGTCATTCAAGGGAATAGGGTTCAACTACCGCAGCAAGTAGCAGTTCACACGCTGTTGCCTTAATGCAGTAAAAGAGTGCAGGAGCGAGAAGAATGGGTTTGTATCGGAATGATCAATGATTGCTTGCCTAACAAAGTGGTTGTCGGGTACTGCTCTTCAACTGGATACGCAGCAGTATCCTCGGGAGCAGGACCTAACACAGAGAATACCGGCGATACAATCATTAACAAACAAATGCAACAATATGATGCATGCTCATGACATGGAAAGATGCATGTGATTTGGCTAATGCAACTGAAACCAGAAAGGTTTGAGCCTATTTGAATCAAAGATTCAAATTGGCACTTTAGCTATTATTTAAATAAGTGCATTATCATGTTTTGATGTATACAGCACGGTTAACTTGCTCAAACATGCATGAAACCAATGCCATTGGATAGATTGGATTTTTCTGATCATTTTTCATATATAAATTATTTCCATCTGAGCTACGGTTGATTTTATATGATTTTTTGAAGTTTAGGCATTTTCTGGAATTTCCTGAATTATTTTTAAATCTAAAAATCCCAGAAAATCCTTTACTGCGTCAGCATTATATCATGCTGACGTCAGCCAGTCAACAGGGCGCTGGTCCAATCAAACATGACATGTGGGCCCAGCATGTCAGTGTCACAGTTAACTAACAAAATTAATTAGTGAACTAAATAGATGTCAGTGGGGTCTGGGCCCACGGGTCAGTGACTAAACTAACTAACTAATTTAATTAACACTTATTTAATTAAACTAGCTAATTAGGAAAAGGGTGGCCCACACGTCAGCGACCCAGGGGTGGTCAACCCCCCCGGTCAAACAGGTCAAACTCGCCGGCGAAGTGACGCCGGCGAGGCCAGACACGGCGGCGTGCTTCGGAAAACATCCATAGGGCTCGGTTCGAGCTGCGGTTGGGCGCGTTGGAAAGCCCTTGCCGTTGCGCGTCGGATGGTGGTGGTCGCCGGACCGGAGGTGGCCGGAGACGACGGCAGCGAGCTCAACGGCGGCGACCGGCGTCGGGTGTGTGTGGAGACGCAGCTACGGTGGCCTAGGCGATGCGTGCGTGGTACCTAGCTTGTCTACGTGCTGCGGTGAGCGATATGGACATGTGCAAGTGACCAAATGGTCACCGGAGCATCGCCGGCGGCGAGCACGGCGGCGGTGAGTTTCGGTGATCAACGGAGCGGCGGCTACACGGCGCAAACGAAGCAAAAGAAGGAGGGAAACGGCGTAGGAGCTCACTGCGGTGCTAACGAGCTCGACGGAGAGGTCGGGGACGCGCTGCAGCTTCTTAATCGACGGCGAGGAGCTCCTGCGATCCGAGGTTGGGGACGACGGCGTGGAGGCGTTGCAGGTCTCCCGGCGATCCGTGGCTCAGCGAGGAGGTAGAGGGCGTCGCGGCGAACCTTTTGGACACGGTCACGGGACGAGGGGGAGGGTCTAGGTGCGGCAACGGCGAGCGGCGGCGACGAGCGGCTCGGTGGTGAGAGGGAGAGAGCCAGGGGAGGCGACGGGGACGAGGGGAAAGTGCGAGAGGGGTCGGGGCAGCTGCGTGGCGACGCCAGGAGATGTCCAGGGTGTCGGGAGGCAGGCAGGCAGGGTGGAGGTGGCCGGGCGCGTGCCGGCGCGCGGCGGCCACGCGCGCTGCCTTCTGGCGCGAGGAGTAAGGCGACAGAAGAGGGCTGGTGGGCTGGGCCGGCCTGCAAACAGTGTTGGGCTCAGGTAAGTGCTTTCTCTCTCTTTCTTTTTTTCCTATTTCTTTTTTGTTTCATTTGTTTTGCAACTTTGTTTAATTAATAAAAATGCCAGAACATTTCTATAACTCATAAAACTTGTCATGCCCACTGTATATAATATGAACAGTATGGAACATTATAGTTTATGATTATTTGAGCATTTAAAATATTTTATAGCATTTAAATGCCCAAATTCAAATACCATATGATTTAATCCAGAGCCCTTAGATGTCCTAGAAAATTGTGCACCATTTTTGGCAGAGGTTTAAGACCAAGGCAGAAATGATGAACATTTTTGAAGGGCATTTTGGGTACATTGGAAAATGTTTTATCAAACCCTAGTTGTTAGAAGAGGGGTGCTGGGGTTTCTGTCATTCCCATTTCAAGTTTCTTTGAAAAGTAAACATGATGCACACTCTAGCTAGTCCTAATGCAAGAGCTAACTAGGGATGTGACAACTCACCCCCACTTAAAAGAATCGCGTCCCGAGATTCGGGTTCCTCCGGAAAGAGGGTGGGGTACTCAAGTTGAAGACGATCCTCCCTTTCCCAAGTAGCTTCACTCTCGGAATGATGTGACCATTGAACCTTGAGAAACTTGATATTGTGGCGTCGAGTGGTGCGCTCGGTTTGATCAAGAATACGAACGGGGTATTCTCGATATGTGAGATTGTCCTGGAGATCAAGAGTTTCGTGGTCCACTCCGCGGATAGGATCCGAGAAGCAACGCCTGAGTTGAGAAACGTGGAAAACATCATGAACTCTGGAGAGGTGCGGAGGTAGTTCCAATTGGTAGGCAACTTCTCCTCGTTTGGCAAGAATGCGAAAAGGACCGATGTAACGAGGGGCCAATTTGCCTTTGATACCGAAGCGATGGGTTCCCTTAAGAGGAGTAACCCGAAGGTAAGCCTTATCGCCGACTTCAAAAGTCACAGCCTTATGATGACTATCATATTGGCTCTTCTGGCGAGACTGGGCTGTTTTCAATCTCTCACGAACGATGCGAACTTGCTCATCTGCTTCTTGGATCATATCCGGGCCAAAGAATTGTCTTTCCCGGGTTTCTGACCAGTTAAGAGGTGTTCGACACCTTCGTCCATATAGAACTTCGAAGGGAGCTTTACCCAAGCTGGCTTGATAACTATTGTTATAAGTGAATTTGGCAAATGGAAGACACTTTTCCCATTCCATACCGAAAGAAATGACAGAGGCTCGAAGCATGTCTTCCAGAATTTGATTGACTCGTTCCACTTGACCACTTGACTGCGGATGGAAGGCGGTACTGAAAGAGAGATGAGTTCCCATAGCATTCTGGAAACTTTCCCAAAATCGTGAAGTGAAAAGACTTCCACGGTCTGAGTTAATCTCCAACGGCACACCATGAAGTGACACTATCCGAGAGACATACAAGTCTGCTAGCTGGCTAGCGGTAATACTCTCTCGAACAGACAGGAAATGAGCTACTTTAGAGAGGCGGTCGATAACGACAAAGATAGCATTATTCCCTTTCCTGGTGCTAGGAAACCTGGTAATGAAGTCCATACCGACTTTGTCCCATTTCCATTCAGAAATAGCTAAAGGTTGAAGGGTGCCAGCAGGCCGTTGATGCTCTGCTTTAACTCGACGACAAACGTCGCAGTTAGCAATGAATTGAGCGATTTCTCTCTTCATCCTAGTCCACCAGAATCTCTGACGTAGGTCCTGATACATTTTGGTACTACCGGGATGAATTGTGAGAGGAGATTCATGAGCCTCCTTAAGGATTAACTGCCGTAGATGGTGGTTCTTGGGAACCACTACACGGTTCTCAAAGAAAACAACACCTCGATCATCCATAGAGAAACTTTTAGCGAGTCTGCTAGCAATGCTCTCTTGGAGTCGGGATACACCTTTATCGCGCTTCTGAGAAGCTATAACTTGATCCATAAGGGTAGGTTTCGCCACCAAGGTGGAAAGGAATCCTCGAGGAACAATGTGAAGATTAAGCTTATGTCAGGACCGGTTTTCCAATAAAACACTTATTGAAAAATCGCCCCTTTTATCAAACTAGTATAGAGAAAACCTCCATACTGGCAGACAAATCCTTGATACAGAAAATCCAGAAGTACTAACTATTATACAGGGTTGAGCTGAGGCTACTCAACGATTTATTACAAGCACGCCAATATTACACATAAAGGCGGATATGACACAAAGGGAAAAGGTGGCATAACTACTAACTCGTGGATATAGTGGTAGTGGATAAATCACAGTGACGTGGGTGGCGTGACCCCAATATCTTACACTCATCAAGCGTCGGAGTGAGGCTTGATGATTTTATTATGGTGGCGGAAGCGTTTATAATACAAGTGACCAACTCCAGGATCGCAAGGGACTGACTGGGACTCCTCTAGGCGTCGGACTCGCTATCGAACTCTTCATCCATAAGATCGCCTTCGTCAACATCTGGCCAAATCAACAAGCCAGGTGAGTACTTTGAATGTACTCGCAAGACAGTTTGGACATAAGATATAACAAATGCAAACATGATGCACACGATCAATCATGCATACGTGAGTAATTTAATTAGCACTGCAATATAAACGGACAGCTAAAGACCGATCGGGTGTCTGAAGCGACGCCTCGAAAGGTAACATAGAATAAACATGCCACAGTCGGGCGTCAGGGCGACACCTCAGAAAGGGCTTATATCAAAGGTAAATAACAAGAATGCCACAGTCGGACGTCTGAGCGACATCACATAAAGGGCTTATATCAAAAGTAAATAACAAGAATGCCACAGTCGGACGTCTGAGCGACATCACATAAAGGGCTTATATCAAAAGTAAATAACAAGAATGCCACAGTCGGACGTCTGAGCGACATCACAGAAAGGGCTTATATCAAACAAGAAAAATTCGAGTAGTTCCTGGAGGTAGTACCATCCTAAGGAATACTCAGCACATAAAAGTAAACAGGTTAGTCCATTCACAGAAGTATCATTCAACCGGGTTTGCCCTGACACTGAGACTGACACGGATCGGTTAACCAACGTCCTCGACCAAGGACTTGGTTATGCGAATGGTTTTGACTCTGCAGAGTTTGTACTTTACCACAGCCAACGGATTTCAGTAGTCACTAAGGACTAGTTCCGTTCACGATATTTCAGAAGAAAACACATCTAACCAGTACACACCCATTCCACATTCCGTTGCTAGGAATCACCCTAGGCAACGTTCAAGAAAAACTCCTGAGGCGGGGAGGACACTCCTCGAATAGCATGGGATCAAATTTATATCGCGCGCTCTAAGGGGTGCCCCCCTCTCGGTCCCAACCGGAAACACCCATGCCCCCTGACCGGATGACGGCTTTAATCCAGGGCCATGGAACCTTCATCACGGCCTCTCTATTTAGTGTGTACCGAGAAAGAGGTTTGCAACTTACTAAACCGTATTCTTTGAAGAAAACATGTGGCAGCACAAAAAGAGAATTGAACGGGATCGAGACTTGATCCACGTTGATACCGGAGTTAAACAGTTGTTAAGGAACTGGCATGCTCCAACAATACCAGCTTGCAACCTATCATGCCACAACATGACTAGGTTGTTTCTCCATATCACGGTCTCATCAAGTTTGTATCTTACTTGCAACTTACCTTGCATGAAATATAACATTCAACCATGCTTATATAAACATGCCATAAGAAAAGCCACTCTAGCAAACATGAAAAACACTCATCATATCAAAAGTTCAAACATGCTTGCCTGGTTCGGAGTAGTCGGAGTCTAGTTCGGCGAAGTTTGCGGCTCCGTCACCTCCGTCGGTATCTACGGTATAAAAAGAAACCGAATACTACGTAAATACGTGCGTGCGCAGAAAGTGTTCCAAATATTTTTCAAATAAATATGATAAAAAACTAGGCAGAATTATGAAGATGACAGAAAAGGAATCAACTAAAAATCCTTTTTAGTTTAAAAGTTATAAAGAAAACAAACCCAGGGACTAGTCTGTAATGAAACAGAAACTATCCAGAGGGTAGTTTGAATAAACAGAAAAACGCTTCGGATGAAAATACGCCGAACCGAATGGAAAGCGCACTTTGCCCGAAGGCGTTTTCAGAAAACGATTCGAATAAAAAGAGAAAGCTGACAGGGGGTCCCGCATGTCAGGTTTAAAAGAGGGGAACAGAGCTCGCCGGCGCCAGAGACCTGCGGTGATCGCCGGCGACGAACTACTGCGAGGCAGAGGGAGGGGGAGGTACCGGCGTGTTCAGGAGGTTCTTCCGCGTCGGTGGGTGGTGGAAGTGACCGAAGGGAGGCACCACAACGACGGCGACTTCCTCGACGGCGGACGGCGGCGTCGGGCGATGATGGATCTCACCGGACGGGGCTTCTGACTACAAATTGAAGCTTGGGTTAGACGAGGTGGTGGACTAGGAGGCTGCTGACCGAGTTTGGGGAGCGGAGGTGCTCTCACCAGAGCGAACCTTGCCGGAGTCCGAAGCGGATCGGGGTGGCCGGAGTCGGGGAAGAAGGCCCTTCTGAGGCCCCCTGAGTGGTTTTGGCGAGGCTGTGGTGATGTGTGGTGGACGCGGTGGCTTCACAACGTCTCTGGAGCCCTATTTATAGGCGGGCGAGGGAGGTGCCGCGGACGGAATATCTCCGGCGAGGGATTACGGCGAGGCAGGGGTCGGACTGGTGTTTTAGGTGGTTGAGCATCTTCAGAGTGGTCCACTGGCTCCATTCCGCGTCTAAGCTCGTCCGCATTTGGCTTGCTCCGCTGTTTCAACGGAACGGCGCTCACGGGCTCGCCGGCGGCAGAGAGCGCGCTCTGCGCTGCTCAGGCCACGGCGACGGTTCTGCAGCGCGCTTGGAGGGAGAAGAGGAACACGCGGAGGCCACCGGTGGCTTGGGCGGTGCGGAGCGGCGCCGTGTTGCAGGGTTCATCCCTGATGGCCGCCACGGGCGGTACTGTCGCCGCTGGACTCGCCGGAGACGACGGGACGGCTCAGCACCGATGCCCACGTCCAGCCAACCGACCATGCGGCGCACGGATAAGGAGGAGCAACAGGGCGCAAGGGGCCAAGCGAGGCACTGGCGAGATCGGCGACGGCAACTGAAGAAAACGACACTGTCAACTGAAGTTCAACACTGAATCCTGAAACCTAACAGAAACAGTGCAAGCAAGGTGCTTGATGAAATGTGTGATGCATGTGGAGAATTTTCCTTGAGCTGGGACTTGGTGAGGGGGTCTCTTGATGCATCTGGAGGCTGTATGAATTTCCTCAGAATTTTTGGAAAGAAGAAAGAATGAATTTCACCAAAAATGGCAAATCTGCTCCAAACTTGCAGCAAGAATATTTTGAAAATTTTGAACTGATGACCAGTAGGTCTTGATGGATATGAGTTGAGGGTACTAAGGACTAGCCCTAGGAATTTATTTGGAGCAAAGATTCAAAAGGGATCTAGTAGTTCCTTTGTAAACCACTAGGGTCCAAATAAATGACAGAAAAATATTTGGTGGTTTAAATAAATAGAAATAAAATCTAGAGGAAGTTGAAACTTGCTGGAATTGATGCTTAACTTGACCCAAGGTAGGGAAGAAGGTTTTGGAAGAAAGTTATCCACAAAGGTCATGGTAAGAGGGTATTTTTTGAATAGGTAGGGATAAATCCAAGGATTTAAAAGAATCTTTTTTAACAAAAGAAATAGTAAAATGATCCAAAAGCACTTGTGTTGAACCAATACAAGTTGAAAGACCCTCAAGACCAGAATAAAAATTGAGAAGGACTCATAAAAGATTTTGTCATAAACAAAATTTGAGAAGGAGAGCCCCTCTAAAAAAAAATTTTAAACAACCTCCTTTAAATCAAAATCAAGTATTTGGTAAAAACCAAACCAAAAATTTTGAGGTGTTACAGCTTACGAAATTCCTCGTGGAGAAGTGGTTGCCCTTGTTGTAGCATCAAGTTGTTACAATAAGACTTACGACTTAGTGCATCAGCCATGACATTGGCCTTCCCAGGGGTGTAAGTGATTCCTAAGTCGTAATCTGTGAGCAACTCAACCCAACGTCTTTGCCTGAGATTTAGATCCGGTTGGGTGAAGATGTACTTCAAACTTTGATGATCAGTGAAGATTTCATAGCGATTACCAAGGAGGTAATGTCGCCATGTTTTGAGTGCATGGACTACAGCTGCAAGCTCTAGATCATGAGTAGGATAGTTATCCTCATGTGGACGCAACTGACGAGATGCATATGCAATCACTTGACGATCTTGCATGAGTATGCAACCTAGTCCTTGTCGCGAGGCGTCGCAATAGAATATAAAATCCTTGGAAAAGTCTGGTGGTACCAGTACAGGTGCAGATGTCAGGCGTCTTTTTAGTTCCTGAAAACTAGACTTGCACTGTGGGGTCCACTCAAACCTTTTATCTTTCTTGAGGAGTTCAGTTAGAGGTTTAGCAACCTTGGAGAAATTCTCGACGAAGCGTCGGCAATAGCTCGCTAAGCCAAGAAAACTCCTAACTTGCTTGACCGATTCAGGGGGAGTCCAATCAAGGACGGCTTGAACTCGCTCGGGATTGACAGCAATACCCTTGCCAGAGATCACATGACCTAGATAGGTTACTTCTGGCAACCAAAATTCACATTTGGAGAATTTGGCATATAGGCGGTGCTCTCGAAGTTTCGTCAATACCAACCTTAAATGCTCGGCATGATCTTTCTTGTTCTTGGAATAGATGAGTATATCATCGAGGTATACCACGACGAATTTATCCAAGTACTCCATGAATATAGAATTCATTAACCGGGAAAAGGTAGCTGGGCCATTGGTTAATCCGAAGGACATGACGGTGTACTCATATTGGCCATAACGAGTAACAAAAGTCGTTTTAGGAATGTCCCTGTTCTTGATTTTGATTTGATGGTAACCCAACCTCAAATCCAACTTAGAGAAGACTGAGGATCCAGCGAGCTGATCATATAGGTCGTTGATCCTGGGGAGCGGATACTTGTTCTCTATGGTGACCAGATTGACAGGTCGGTAATCTACAACCATCCGCTCCGTTCCATCCTTCTTCTTGACGAAGAGGACGGGGCAAGCCCAAGGGGAAGAACTAGGACGGATGAAACCTTTTTGCAAGGACTCATCGAGTTGTTTCTTTAGCTCAGCTAATTCTAGTGGTGCCATCTTATAAGGTCTCCTAGAGATTGGGACAGTTCCAGGGATAAGATCTATCACGAACTCGACATCTCTGTCAGGTGGAATTCCTGGCAGTTCTTCTGGAAAAACATCCGGGAAGTCACGGACTACCGGGATATCTTCGAGTTCTGGTAGAGGGCTGGCATTAAGAGAGTAGAGCTGACGCTCAGCCATTCGGGTGAAGACATTGACTATCTTGCCGGATGGATGTGTAAGTTGAACGGTCCTAGTATAGCAATCAATCTTGGCGTAATGAGTTGTCATCCAATCCATACCCAAAATGATGTTTATGTCCGAGGACTTGAGAGCGATTAGAGATGCTAGGAAAACAAGTCTATCGACAAGGATTTCATTTCCATGGCTTACCCTAGAGGTTTGCCACTTTGAACCAGGAGTTTGAATAACCATGGAAGTAGGCATGTCACAAAAAGTCATGTTGTGCATTCGAGCATAGCTCTAGGATATGAACGAATGTGATGCTCCAGTATCGAAAAGAACAGATGCCGGGGGCAGTTTACGAGAAGCGTACCAAGGACGACGTTAGGATCCTCATAAGCTTCTTCAGCAGAAACATAGTTGACATGACCACGTGCAGTGGGGATTGGCTTGACATAATTCACCTTGCCGGTTGGCTTACCACGGCCAACGGGTTTTCCTGGCTGGTTCTGAGGACACTCACGCATGTAGTGCCCCGGTTCTCCACACTTGAAGCAAGTCACAGTGGTAGTGCGTGGAGCAAAGTTGGAAGGTGGTCCTCCATAGGTCTTAGCAGGTGCATACTGTTGAGTTGGGCGAGGCGCCTCATAGGATGGCCTCGGTGTGTACTTAGGTGGCAGAGCAGTGTTAGGAACACACACACGGCGCTTGTGAGAGCCAGAGCCGGATGAGGAACCAAAGTCTCGAGTATGCTTGCGTGTGGCCTCGAAGTCGGTCTGGCCCGTTTCAGCACTAATAGCCTTGTTTACCAACTTCTGGAAGGAAGTGCACTCGTGCAGACGTAGATCTCGGCGGAGTTCAGGGCTGAGTCCCTTGCGGAACCTCGCCTGCTTCTTGGCATCGGTGGATACATCCTCAGGTGCATAGCGTGCCAAGTTGCCAAACTCGCGACTATAGCCATCCACAGTTAACCGACCCTGGGTGAAATTGCAGAATTCCTCCCGCTTGCGATCCATGAGACCTTCCGGAATATGATGTTCACGGAATGCCTCACTGAACTCAACCCAAGTAGTGATTTGGCCAGCAGGACGCATAGCTTCAAAGTTTTCCCACCAAAGACTGGCAGGGCCCTCAAGATGGTCGGCAGCGTAGGTAACCTTGTCAGCTTCGGCCACACGGGCAGAGTGTAGCCGAAGGGTGATGCTACGTAGCCAGTCATCCGCATCCAGAGGTTCAGTGGAGTGATGGAACTTCGGTGGGCACATCTTGATAAAGTCATTGATTGACACCACGTCATTCCTCTGACGGAACCTAGTGTTCTGCTCTATGCGTTCCAACAGACGGTTGGTCTCTCTCTTGTTTCGTTCTGCCTCGAGCATAACTTCCGCCAAGGAGGGTGGCTGGGGCAGATACCCATCTCTAGCCCCACTAGCCTCACCCTACTCCTGAGCAGCAGGAGTGTTGCGAGTGTTGACCATCCTAAGAAAACAAAACAACGGTTTAGACAAGGATGGCAAGAATTTGACATAGAAGTGCAGAATGTAATGGATGACACGGAATGCAGAGATGTTCATCCGTACGACATGGTAATATAGAAACTGCTATATATACACCAGTGGTCATACACACCATACATAGTTTAGTGCAAGCCAAGGCTAAAGTATAACTGCGGTGAAAGACGATACATCCCATCAGAGGCATTCCAAGCTCCTATACATTATTTAACTACACCTCCGAAACTCAGTACACACTAAGTCATATTCCACAAGACACGCAAGACTGTGGGAATACAACTACTACAATACTACTACTACCACGGTCTAGCTCAGACATCCCCGTAGTAATCTTCGTAAAGATTACCACCGTAGCCTGGAAGTGGAACAGACGGATCTTGGAACTCGCGAGCACTCGAAGGATGTGGACCATAGGGACATGGATGTGGCCTCGGTCCCGATGCTGGTGGTAACCGACGCCCACGTGGAGGTGTAATACCCCCAACGTCACGGCAATCCATGCGATCAGGCAGACGAGTCCGCACGGGGTACAAATCCCGCATGTCCAGATATCCAGCGTGCACAGCAGGTGCAAGTCGTGTCAAAGTAGTCCAGTGGGCGGCTCGAGTGTTATACAGCTCCATTCGGAGGGCACGGACCTCACGGTCCCTATCCTCCAGCATCTGAACAGTAGTCTGGAGCAGTGGCTCTTCATGAGCAGCATCAGTATACAGACCAGTGTAATAGCCTTCCTCTCCGGGAAGTGAGGCTGGCATGTAACAGAACTCAGTGTTCAGCAACAGGGCATGCCTAGCCCGGAGAATGGTCATCATCGAATAGGCGGCATCCTGTACTGCCATCTCGATGGTAATCCCGAGTCCATAAGACCAATGGATGGGGTCGTTAGCTCCGGGATATGAGGGGTATATCCGGACGGTGCAGAAATACTGACTCTGATTGAAATCCCGGTACTGTTCCTCCACGGTGTACTCAGGATACCAGCGATAACCGGTCTCAGTCAGCACACGGACTAGCATGGCCGTGTGATTGGGCACATTAAAGCACCGAGTCAGACGAACCACTTGGTGAGGGGTGCAGCCAGACATCTGAAACACGAAATAATGCAAAGGCATTAGTGTTTCTGGAAGAAATCGGGCATCATAACAACTGTAAATGCTCAAACAAAGATTTGAGACATCATACAAATGATAGCATAGCCACTCAACAATTCCATATCAAGGTTCCGGGTTCAACAATCATCATACTAAAAGGATAGAAACTGAACTGAGGCTTGAAACCAACAATCCTAAGAGTCTACGGATTAGTAACACGTGAACCTAGTAAGGATAAGAGGCCTAGTCCTAAATCCCCATGGAAAGAATAGACTGACTCAGATCAGAAGGGCATAAGGTAAAGGAGTAAAAAGAGCCTTATGTTCCCTTCCACAATCAATTCCCCTACATATAACTAAGAATTTTTCTAGACTCAACATCGACCAGTTTGGCTGGAGAAACCTACATGCAGTCCAGCTCTGATACCAACGCTGTCAGGACCCCAATCCTAAGCCACACCGATCTAGCTGTAACACGTCATATCACTTTGCGGCCTCACGCACGGTAACCCCACGGGTGCCACCTTACCTGGCCCGGGACCGTTTGCGCATTTTGGCACACGTATATGACAGTGTCGCTAGCATCCATATGACAGAGAACCCGGGCCGACATGGCTAGTTATAAACCAAAAGTGGCACTAAATTACAGAGACAGGCATCCATGACCCAGCAACGAACGTGTCGGTCATCAACGTATGAACCCAAGTCGTAGCAAGCTACATGGACTTAAAGGAACATCGCGTGACATTTCCCCTAAGGGACAGACACAGGAACGAAGAAGGACACATGCCGGCCAGCCTACATGTTTCGAACAGTAGCAAGCTACCAAGGCTCATTGGAATCACTAGGAGGCATTTCCCTGTAAGGCAGGCTACCAAAGGAAAACAACTAGGTGTCGGATCCCACACATACCAAGCATTTCAAACATACACACAATATGCTCAATATGTGCAAATAGAACATTGCATCACAACAGAACTCTATGACTCAAAGTACTTTATTTAAGAGGCTCCAAGAGCCATACATAACATATCCATACAGGTAGGGGTCACATGACCCATCACTCAAGTCATACAGTCATACAAGCACAAGCGGAAGCTACATGTCTGAGTACAGACAACTTAGAAAATAAAACAAGCTAGGTGTAGCCTGACTATCTACAAGGCCCTTCACAAGCTCCAGATCTCCGTCTGGGTGTCAAGCTACTCGTCGACGTCAACGTCTATGTAGAACCCATCAGCAGGGGCAGGGTTCTCCTCTGCAACAGTTATTAAGCAAACATGAGTACAAAGGTACTCAGCAAGTCTTACCACAGAACCTATCATACATGCAACATTATCAAAGGGGGTAGTGGAGTTCATAGCAGAAAGCCAGCTTTGACTCTTGGCTAACCTATACTACAACTCTCAACAGATTGCAAGATGTTATTATGAACACGAGTCCTCTACTCACCACATCGATACACTAGCGAGGATCCTCTTCCGTCATCCTACGGAAGGGCCATCCACGGTACTCACACTTATCTTGAGGCTTTTAGTAGTATCCATCAACTTGTCTATGAACTGTAAGAGCAACCAAGTAGTCCGTACCGCGAACAACGGCTATTCGAATAGATTGATAACCCTGCAGGGGTGTACTTCTTCACACATGTTTCCACCACTTAGCGTCTGCACACGACATGTGCTCGGCAGACTTCAAGCGAAAGCCGACGTGGGTGTAGACCACGACCTAACCGACCACTCATGTCTCTCGTCCAGGTTTATCGCCTATTTGGGTTCCATCCGTGGGGAGATCCGGCCGGGGTGTCGCTCACGTCCCCAAACGATGTGTACAGGGTTCCCGAGTCACCAAACGGGCAACCGGTACACCGTGCCACGTACCTGTCGCATCACAGCCCACCCCGAGGGTCAGCGCTGTGCACGACCTCCAGTAATCTATAAACACCAGAAACTAGTTGCAACTCCTGGACAGAGATCACGGCAGTCGATAAGTCGAGCGGGGTCATATTTCAAGGCCCAATGTGTGGTAGTAACTGTAACTTGAATCACACACACAGATCTCGGGTCCTAAGGACGATTCCAATGAAACAACCCACCATGTACTCCTACATGGCCTTTCATCGATACCTTTACCAAGCGTATTCCACACTTCCATCTCTTTATCGGTATGATCATTTCACTCTGATCCAGCACCCAGATGAACCAGACCTGACACAACTCTAAGCATAGCAGGCAACATAAACAAATAGCATGGTGGATCACACATCACATGGCTCAATCAACTCCTACACATGCTAGTGGGTTTCAACTATTTACTATGGCAATGACAGGTCATGCAAGGGAATAGGGTTCAACTACCGCAGCAAGTAGCAGTTCACACGCTGTTGCCTTAATGCAGTAAAAGAGAGCAGGAGCGAGAAGATTGGGTTTGTATCGGAATGATCAATGATTGCTTGCCTGACAAAGTGGTTGTCGGGTACTGCTCTTCAACTGGATACGCAGCAGTATCCTCGGGAGCAGGACCTAACACAGAGAATACCGGCGATACAATCATTAACAAACAAATGCAACAATATGATGCATGCTCATGACATGGCAAGATGCATGTGATTTGGCTAATGCAACTGAAATCAGAAAGGTTTGAGCCTATTTGAATCAAAGATTCAAATTGGCACTTTAGCTATTATTTAAATAAGTGCATTATCATGTTTTGATGTATACAGCAAGGTTAACTTGCTCAACCATGCATGAAACCAATGCCATTGGATAGATTGGATTTTTCTGATCATTTTTCATATATAAATTATTTCCATCTGAGCTACGGTTGATTTTATATGATTTTTTGAAGTTTAGGCATTTTCTGGAATTTCCTGAATTATTTTTAAATCTAGAAATCCCAGAAAAACCTTTACTGCGTCAGCATGACATCATGCTGACGTCAGCCAGTCAACAGGGCGCTGGTCCAGTCAAACATGACATGTGGGCCCGGCATGTCAGTGTCACAGTTAACTAACAAAATTAATTAGTGAACTAAATAGCTGTCAGTGGGGTCTGGGCCCACGGGTCAGTGACTAAACTAACTAACTAATTTAATTAACACTTATTTAATTAAACTAGCTAATTAGGAAAAGGGTGGCCCACACGTCAGCGACCCAGGGGTGGTCAACCCCCCCCCCCCCCGGTCAAACAAGTCAAACTCGCCGGCGAAGTGACGCCGGCGAGGCCAGACACGGCGGCGTGGTTCGGAAAACGTCCACAGGGCTCGGTTTGAGCTGCGGTTGGGCGCGTTGGAAAGCCCTTGCCGTTGCGCGTCGGATGGTGGTGGTCGCCGGACCTGAGGTGGCCGGAGACGACGGCAACGAGCTCAACGGCGGCGACCGGCGTCGAGTGTGTGTGGAGACGCAGCTACGGTGGCCTAGGCGATGCGTGCGTGGTACCTAGCTTGTCTATGTGCTGCGGCGAGCTAGATGGACATGTGCCAATGACCAAATGGTCACCGGAGCATCGCCGACGGCGAGCACGGGGGCGGTGAGTTTCGGTGATCAACGGAGCGGCGGCTACACGGTGCAAACGAAGCAAAAGAAGGAGGGAAACGGCGTAGGAGCTCACTGCGGTGCTAACGAGCTCGACGGAGAGGTCGGGGACGCGCTACAGCTTCTTAATTGACGGCGAGGAGCTTCGGCGATTCGAGGTTGGGGACGACGGCGTGGAGGCGTTGCAGGGCTCCCGGCGATCCGTAGCTCAGCGAGGAGGTAGAGGGCGTCGCGGCGAACCTTTTGGACACGGTCACGGGACGAGGGGGAGGGTCTAGGTGCGGCAACGGCGAGCGGCGGCGACGAGCGGCTCGGTGGTGAGAGGGAGAGAGCCAGGGGAGGTGACGGGGATGAGGGGAAAGTGCGAGAGGGGTCGGGGCAGCTGCGTGGCGACGCCAGGAGACGTCCAGGGCGTCGGGAGGCATGCAGGCAGGGTGGAGGTGGCCGGGCGCGTGCCGGCGCGCGGCGGCCACGCGCGCTGCCTTCTGGCGCGAGGAGGAAGGCGACAGAAGAGGGTTGGTGGGCTGGGCCGGCCTGCAAACAGTGCTGGGCTCAGGTAAGTGCTTTCTCTCTCTTTCTTTTTTTCCTATTTCTTTTTCTGTTTCATTTGTTTTGCAACTTTGTTTAATTAATAAAAATGCCAGAACATTTCTATAACTCATAAAACTTGTCATGCCCACTGTATATAATATGAACAGTATGGAACATTATAGTTTATGATTATTTGAGCATTTAAAATATTTTATAGCATTTAAATGCCCAAATTCAAATACCATATGATTTAATCCAGAGCCCTTAGATGTCCTAGAAAATTGTGCACAATTTTTGGCAGAGGTTTAAGACCAAGGCAGAAATGATGAACATTTTTGAAGGGCATTTTGGGTACATTGGAAAATATTTTATCAAACCCTAGTTGTTAGAAGAGGGGTGCTGGGGTTTCTGTCATTCCCATTTCAAGTTTCTTTGAAAAGTAAACATGATGCACACTCTAGCTAGTCCTAATGCAAGAGCTAACTAGGGATGTGACAAACCACCACTGTTTTTACATTTTTACCCTCACCTACGTTGCCATCTGTCGGTGACCCCTTTGATCTATAAAAGGAGGCCCATGCACAACGTAGAGGGGGTTCCGATCTTCGATCACTTCCGCGCTCGGTGTAGCTAGCAACAAGTACTGTAGCTCTTCTTGCTCCCGAGCCAAGAACACAATACAAACCAAGGCAGGAGCAGGGTTTTATGCATCCGTGCGGCCCGAACCTGGGTAAACTGCTCGCGTGCTCGCCTCGATCCGCTCTTCGTGCACCCTCCGCTCCCTTGCCGTATCGAAAAGGGGCTCCGGTCCCATAGGTGTTCGTGGGCGATCATTTTCCCCGACAGTGTAGGAATCACTGGAACAAGTTTCTGTGATGTACTACTTTCCAATTCAGGAGAAGGTACAATTACCTCATCAAGTTCTACTTTCCTCCCACTCACTTCTTTCGAGAGAAACTCCTTCTCTAGAAAGGATCCATTCTTAGCAACGAATATTTTGCCTTCGGATCTGTGATAGAAGGTGTACCCAATAGTCTCTTTTGGGTATCCTATGAAGACACACTTCTCCGACTTGGGTTCGAGCTTATCAGGTTGAAGCTTTTTCACATAAGCATCGCAGCCCCAAACTTTAAGAAACGACAACTTTGGTTTCTTGCCAAACCAAAGTTCATAAGGTGTCGTCTCAACGGATTTAGATGGTGCCCTATTTAACGTGAATGCAGCTGTCTCTAAAGCATAACCCCAAAACGATAGTGGTAAATCGGTAAGAGACATCATAGATCGCATCATATCCAATAAAGTATGGTTACGACATTCAGACACACCATTACGATGTGGTGTTCCGGGTTGCGTGAGTTGTGAAACTATTCCACATTGTTTCAAATGAAGACCAAACTCGTAACTCAAATATTCACCTCCACGATCAGATCGTAGAAACTTTATTTTCTTGTTACGATGATTCTCTACTTCACTCTGAAATTGTTTGAACTTTTCAAATGTTTCAGACTTGTGTTTCATCAAGTAGATATACCCATATCTGCTCAAATCATCAGTGAAAGTCAGAAAATAACGATACCCGCTATGAGCTTCAACACTCATTGGTCCACATACATCTATGTGTATGATCTCCAACAAATCTGTTGCTCGGTCCATTGTTCTGGAGAACGGAGTTTTAGTAATCTTGCCCATGAGGCATGGTTCGCAAGCACCAAGTGATTCATAATAAAGTGATTCCAAAAGTCCATCACTATGGAGTTTCTTCATGCGCTTTACACCAATATGACCTAAACGACAGTGCCACAAATAAGTTACACTATCATTATTAACCTTGTATCTTTTGGCTTCAATATTATGAATATGTGTATCACTACAATCGAGATCCAACAAGAATAGACCACTCTTTAAGGGTGCATGACCATAAAAGATATTATTCATAAAAATAGAACAACCATTATTCTCTGATTTAAATGAATAACCGTCTCGCAATAAACAAGATCCAGATATAATGTTCATGCTTAACACTGGCACCAAATAACAATTATTCATGTCTAAAACTAATCCCGAGGGTAGATGTAGAGGTAGCATGCCGACTGCGATCACATCGACTGTGGAACCATTTCCCACACGCATCGTCACCTTGTCCTTAGCCAATCTTCGTTTAATCCGTAGTCCCTGTTTCGAGTTACAAATATTAGCAACCGAAACGGTATCAAATACACAGGTACTACTACGAGCATTAGTAAGGTACACATCAATAACATGTATATCATATATACCTTTGTTCACCTTGCCATCCTTCTTATCCGCCAAATACTTGGGGCAGTTCCGCTTCTAGTGTCCAGTCCCTTTGCAGTAGAAGCACTTAGTTTCAGGCTTGGTTCTAGACTTGGGTTTCTTCGCGGGAGTAGCAACTGTCTTGCTATTCTTCTTGAAGTTCCCCTTCTTTACCTTGCCCTTTTTCTTGAAACTAGTGGTCTTGTTAACCATCAACACTTGATGCTCCTTTTTGATTTCTACCTCCGCAGCTTTGAGCATAGCGAAGAGCTCGGGAATTTTCTTCTGCATTCCTTGCATATTATAGTTCATCACGAAGCCTTTATAGCTTGGTGGCAGTGATTGAAGAAATCTATCAATAACACTATCCTCGTCAACTTGGCAACCAAGTTGAGTCATATGATTGTAGTGCCCATACATTGTGAGCAAGTGTTCACTGATAGAACTATTCTCTTCCATCTTGCAGCTATAGAACTTATTGGAAATCTCATATTTCTCAATCCGGGCATTTGCTTGAAATATTAACTTCAACTCCTGGAACATCTCATATGGTCCATGACGTTCAAAACGTCGTTGAAGTCCCGGTTCTAAGCCGTAAAGCATGGCACACTGAACTATCGTGTAGTCATCAGACCGCGTCTGCCAGACGTTCAAAACATCTACATTAGTGGGAGGGGGCTTGTCACCTAGCGGTGCTTCAAGGACATAATTCTTCTGTGCGGCAATGAGGATAATCCTCAAGCTACGGACCCAGTCCGTGTAATTGCTACCATCATCTTTCAACTTAGCTTTCTCTAGAAATGCATTAAAATTCAAAGGAACGGTAGCACGGGCCATTGATCTACAACAACATAGATATGCAAAAACTATCTGGACTAAGTTCATGATAAATTAAAGTTCAATTTAATCATATTACTTAAAGAACTCCCACTTAGATAGACATCCCTCCGGTCATCTAAATGATCACGTGATCCAAAACAACTACACCATGTCCGATCATCACGTGAGATGGAGTAGTTTCAATGGTGAACATCTTATGTTGATCATATCTACTATATGATTCACGCTCGACCTTTCGGTATCCAGTGTTCCGAGGCCATATTTGCATATGCTAGGCTCGTCAAGTTTAACCCGAGTATTCTGCGTGTGCAAAACTGGCTTACACACGTTGTTTTTGAACGTAGAGCTTATCACACCCGATCATCATGTGGTGTCTCGGCACGACGAACTTTCGCAACGGTGCATACTCAGGGAGAACACTTATACCTTGAAATTTTGTAAGGGATCATCTTATAATGCTACCGTCGTACTAAGCAAAATAAGAAGCATAATAAGATAAACATGACATGCAATCAAAATATGTGACATGATATGGCCATCATCATCTTGTGCTTTTGATCTCCATCTCCAAAGCACCGTCATGATCACCTTTGTCACCCGCGCGACACCTTGATCTCCATCGTAGCATTGTTGTCGTCTCGCCAACTATTGCTTCTACGACTATTGCTACCGCTTAGTGATAAAGTAAAGCAATTACATGGCGATTGCATTTCATACAATAAAGTGACAACCATATGGCTCCTGCCAGTTGCCGATAACTTTACAAAACATGATCATCTCATACAAAACCATATAACTCATCATGTCTTGACCATATCACATCACAACATGCCCTACAAAAACAAGTTAGACGTCCTCTACTTTGTTGTTGCAAGTTTTACGTGGCTGCTACGGGCTTAGCAAGAACCGTTCTTACCTACGCATACAAAACCACAACGATGTTTCGTCAAGTATGTGCAGTTTTAACCTTCACAAGGACCGGGCGTAGCCACACTCGATTCAGCTAAAGTAAGAGAGACAGACAAACGCCAGTCACCTTTAAGCAACGAGTGCTCATAACGGTGAAATCAGTCTCGCGTAAGCGTACGCGTAATGTCGGTCCAGGCCGCTTCATCTCACATAACCGCCGAAGCAAAGTATGACATGCATATCATCTACGCATAGACCTGGCTCATGATGCCACTGTTGGGGAACGTAGTATTTTCAAAATTTTCCTACGATCACGCAAGATCTATCTACCAGATGCATAGCAACGAGAGGGGGGAGTATGTCTACGTACCCTTGTAGACCGAAAGCGGAAGCGTCAAGTGACGCGGTTGATGTAGTCGAACTTCTTCGCGATCCAACTGATCAAGCACCGAACGTACGGCACCTCCGCATTCAGCACACGTTCAGCTTGATGACGTCCCACGAGCACTTGATCCAGTTGAGCTTCACGGGAGAGTTTCGTCAGCACGACGGCGTGGTGACGGATATGATGAAGTTACCGGCACAGGGCTTCGCCTAAGCACTGCAATAATATGACCGAGGTGTGTTTCTGTGGAGGGGGGCACCGCACACGGCTAAAACAATTCAACTTGTGTGTTCTAGGGTGCCCCCTGCCCCCGTATATAAAGAAGCAAGGGGGGAGGCCGGTCGGCCCCTCTATGGCTCGCCAAGGGAGCAATAGTACTAGGAATAGGATTGCAATCCTATTCCTAGTAGGAATCACCAAGAGGAAGAAGGGGGAAGAAAGGAGAGGGAGAAGGAGAAGGAAAGGGGCGCAGGCCCCCTCGTTCCTTGTCCAATTCGGACCAAGGGGTGGGGGGCACGCGGCCCAGCCCTGGCCTGCCTTCTCTCTTTCTCCTATGGCCCATTAAGGCCCATAATTTCCCTCGGGGGGGTGGTTCCGGTAACCCCTCGGCAATCTGGTTAATTCTGAAACTTTACGGAACACTTCCGGTGTCCGAATATAGTCGTCCAATATATCAATCTTTACGTCTCAGACATTCCGAGACTCCTCGTCATGTCCGTGATCTCATCCGGGACTCCGAACTACCTTCGGTACATCAAAACTCATAAACTCATAATACCGATCGTCATCAAACGTTAAGCGTGCGGACCCTACGGGTTCGAGAACTATGTAGACATGACCGAGACTCATCTCTGATCAATAAACAATAGCGGAACCTGGATGCTCATATTGGCTCCTACATATTCTACGAAGATCTTTATCGGTCAAACCGCATAACAACATACGTTGTTCCCTTTTGTCATCGGTATGTTACTTGCCCGAGATTCGATCGTCGGTATATCAATAACTAATTCAATCTCGTTACCGGCAAGTCTCTTTACTCGTTCCGTAATACATCATTCCGTGACTAACTCATTAGTCATTTGCTTGCAAGGCTTATTATGATGTGTATTACCGAGAGGGCCCAGAGATACCTCTCCGACACTCGGACTGACAAATCCTATTCTTTATCTATGCCAACACCACGAACACTTTTGGAGACACCTGTAGATCATCTTTATAATCACCCAGTTACGTTGTGACGTTTGATAGCACACAAGGTGTTCCTCCGGTATACGGGAGTTGCATAATTTCATAGTCATAGGAACATGTATAAGTCATGAAGAAAGCAATAGCAGTAAAACTAAACGATCATAGTGCTAAGCTAACGGATGGGTCTTGTCCATCACATCATTCTCCTAATGATGTGATCCCGTTGATCAAATGACAACTCATGTCTATGGCTAGGAAACATAGCCATCTTTGATCAATGAGCTAGTCTAGTAGAGGCATACTAGGGACATACTGTTTTCTCTATGTATTCACACATGTACTAAGATTCCGGTTAATACAATTCTAGCATGAATAAAAGACATTTATCATGATATAAGGAAATACAAATAACATCTTTATTATTGCCTCTATGGCATATTTCCTTCAGATTTTGTAGGGATAACTTTCTTTAGCCATAGTATTTTGAGAAGACATGATTGCTTTGTTAGTATTGTTGAAGTATTATTATTTCTTATGTCAATATAGACTTTTATCTTGAATCTTTCAGATCTAAACATTCATGCCACAATTAAGAGAATTACATTGAAAAACTATGTTCGTTAGCGTTCCACATCAAAAATTCTTTCTTTGTCATTTACCTACTCGACGACGAGCAGGAATTAAGCTTGGGGATGCTTGATACGTCTCGAACGTATCTATAATTTTTTATTGTTCCATGCTATTATTTATGAAGTCTTGGATGTTTAATGGGCTTTATCTTACACTTTTATATCATTATTGGGACTAACCTACTAACCCAAAGGCCCAGTCCAGATTGCTATTTTTTGCCTGTTTCAGGGTTTTGCAGAAAAAGAATATCAAACGAAGTCCAGACAGAATGAAACCTTCGCAAGAGATATTTTTGGAGAAAATCACGCACGGAGAATTTGAGAACCACGTCAGAAGAGCCATGAGGGGCCCACGAGGGTGGGGGCGCGCCCCCCTGCCTCGTGGGGCCCCCGTGACTTCCCCGGTGTCCTCCTTCCTCCTATATAACTCTACGTACCTCGAAACAATCAGCAACAGAGAGAAAACCCTAATTCCACCGCCGTAACCTTCTGTTCCCGTGAGATCCCATCTTGGAGCCAATTCCGGAGCTCCACCGGAGGGGGATCCATCACGGAGTTCTTCTTCATCATCATCATCGCCCTCACCATGAGTTGTGAGTAGTTTACCATAGACCTTTGGGTCCATAGCTAGTATCTAGATGGCTTCTTCTCTCTCTCTGGATCTCAATACAAAGTTCTCCTCGGTCTTCGAGGAGATCTATCCGATGTAATCTCTTTTTGTGGTGTGTTTGTCCAGATCCGATGAATTGCGAGTTTATGATCAAGATTATCTTTGAGAAATATTTGGTTCTTCTCTGAACTTTTTATGTGTGCTCATAATATCCTTGCAAGTCTCTTCAAATTATTGGTTTGGTTTGGCCTCCTAGATCTATAGTTTTTGCAATGGGAGAAGTGCTTGGCTTTGGGTTCAATCTTGCGATGTACTTTCCCAATGACAGTAGGGGCAGCCAGGCACGTATGGTTGCCATCGAAGATAAAAAGATGGGGTTTATTGATGTCTACTACGCACCCTTCTTCTTGTAGACGTTGTTGGGCCTCCAAGTGCAGAGGTTTGTAGGATAGTAGCAAATTTCCCTCAAGTGGATGACCTAAGGTTTATCAATCCATTGGAGGCATAGGATGAAGATGGTCTCTCTCAAACAACCCTGCAACCAAATAACAAAGAGTCTCTTGTGTCCCCAACACACCCAATACAATGGTAAATTGTATAGGTGCACTAGTTCGGCGAAGAGATGGTGATACAAGTGCAATATGGATGGTAGATATAGGTTTTTGTAAACTGAAAATAAAATAACAGCAAGGTAGCAAGTGGTAAACGTGAGCATAAACGGTATTGCAATGATAGTACGCAAGGCCTAGGGTTCATACTTTCACTAGTGCAAGTTCTCTCAACAAGGATAACATAATTGGATCATATTACTAGCCCTCAACATGCAACAAAGAGTCACTCCAAAGTCACTAACAGCGGAGAACAAACGAAGAGATTATGGTAGGGTACGAAACCACCTCAAAGTTATTCTTTCTGATCGATCTATTCAAGAGTCCGTAGTAACATTCAATCTATCATAGAGTCTGTACTAGAATAACACCTTAAGACACAAATCAACGAAAACCCTAATGTCACCTAGATACTCCATTGTCACCTCAAGTATTTGTGGTCATGATTATACGATATGCATCACACAATCTCAGAAACATCTATTCAACCAACACATAGAACTTCAAAGAGTGCCCCAAAGTTTCTACCGGAAAGTCAAGACGAAAATGTGTGCCAACCCCTATGCATAGATTCCCAAGGTCACGAAACCCGCAAGTTGATCACCAAAACATACATCAAGTGAATCACATGATATCCCATTGTCACCACAGATAAACACGTGCAAGACATACATCAAGTGTTCTCAAATCCTTAAAGACTCAATCCAATAAGATAACTTCAAAGGGAAAACTCAATCCATTACAAGAGAGTAGAGGGGGAGAAGCATCATAAGATCCAACTAGAATAGCAAAGCTCCCGATACATCAAGATCGTGCCATCTCAAGAACACGAGAGAGAGAGAGATCAAACACATAGCTACTGGTACATACCCTCAGCCCCGAGGGTGGACTACTACCTCCTCGTCATGGAGAGCGCCGAGATGATGAAGATAGCCACCGGAGAGGGATTCCCCCTCCGGCAGGGTGCCGGAATAGAATCTAGATTGGTTTTTGGTGGCACCAGAGGCTTTCGGCGGCGGAACTCCCGATCTAGGTTAATTTCTGAAGGTTTCAGTATTTATAGGAATTTTTGGAGTCGGGGCCAAGTAACGGGGAGCTACGGGCCGTCCTCGAGATAGGGGGGCGCACCCCCCTTCCCAGGGCACGCCCTCGACCCTCGACGGCAGCCCGTGGCTCTCCTGGCCCACCTCTTTTGCTTCGGGGGCTTCTTTTGGTCCAGAAAAAATCATAGAAAATTGGCTCGTCAATTGGACTCCGTTTGATATTCCTTTTCTGTAAAACCCTAAAATAGGAGAAAAACAGAAACTGGCACTGGGCTCTGGGTTAATAGGTTAGTCCCAAAAATGATATAAAAGTGAATGATAAAGCCCATTAAACATCCAAGACTCCATAAATAATAGCATGGAACAATAAAAAATTATAGATACGTTGGAGACGTATCAAGCATCCCCAAGCTTAATTCCTGCTCGTCCTCGAGTAGGTAAATGATAAATAAAGAATTTTTGATGTGGAATGCTAACCAATATAGTTTTCAATGTAATTCTCTTAATTGTGGCATGAATGTTCAGATCTGAAAGATTAAAGATAAAAGTCTATATTGACATAAGAAATAACAATACTTCAAGCATACTAACAAAGTAATAATGTCTTCTCAAAATACTATGGCTAAAGAAATTTATCCCTACAAAATCATATAGTGTTGGCTATGCTCCCTCGTTATCACACTAAATATTCATATCATGCACAACCCCGATTTCAGCCAAGCACTTTTTTCATACTCTATCTTTTCAAACCTTTCATCTTTCACGCAATACATGAGCGTGAGGCATGGATATAGCACTATGGGTGGAATAGAGGTGGTTGTGGAGAAGACAAAAATGAGGGAGATAGTCTCACATCAACTAGGCGTATCAACGGGCTATGGAGATGCCCGTCAATAGATATCAATGTGAGTGAGTAGGGATTGCCACGCAATGGATGCACTAGAGCTAAATATGAATGAAAGCTCAACAAAGAAACTAGTGGGTGTGCATCCAACTTGATTGCTCATGAAGACCTAGGGCATTTGAGGAAGCCCATCATTGGAATATACAAGCCAAGTTCTATAATGAAAATTCCCACTAGTATATGAAAGTGACTAAGCATGAGACTCTCTATCATGAAGAACATGGTGCTACTTTGAAGCACAAGTGTGGAAAAAGATAGTAGCAATTGTCCCTTTTTTCTTTTCTTTTTTTTCTTTCTTTTGGGCCTTTCTTTTTTCTTTGGTCTTATTTTTTGCGGAGGGCTTTATTGATTTAGCCTTTCCTCCCATGGGACAGTGCTCTAATAATGATTATCATCACACTTTCATTACAACTCGATATTACAACTCGATACGACAACAAAGTATGACTCTATATGAATGCCTCTGGCAGTGTACCGGTATGTGCAATGAAACAAGAGTGACATGTATAAAAAGATTATGCATGGTGGCTTGGCCACAAATACGTTGTCAACTACAAGATCATGCAATGGCAATGTGACAATATGATGCGTGTCATATGAACGGAACGGTGGAAAGTTGCATGGCAATATATCTCGGAATGGCTATGGAAATGCCATGATAGGTAGGTATGGTGGCTGTTTTGAGGAATATATATATATGGTGGCTGTTTTGAGGAAGGATATATAGTGGGTGTATGGTACCGGCGAAAGTTGCGCGGTACAAGAGAGGCTAGCAATGGTCGAAGGGTGAGAGTGCGTATAATCCATGAACTCAACATTAGTCATAAGAACTCATATACTTATTGGAAAAATCTACGAGTCATCAAAACAAAGCAATCAATGCATGCTCCTAGGGGGGAGGTTGGTAGGAGTTAACCATCGCGCAACCGCGACCTCCACAAAAAGGTTGACACTCTACAAATACCTCATGCTCTAACTTAGTCACACAACGGTTCACCATACATGCATGCTACGGGAATCACTAACCTTAACACAAGTATTTCTCAATTTCATAATAACTCCACTAGCATGACTCTAATATCACCATCCACATATCTCAAAACAATTATCAAGCATCCAACATCTCATTCTATTCAATGCACTTGGTGTGAAAGTTTTTATTACATTGATATTGGATATCTATCATGTGAAGACTAGTTTCTTTAGCCTAAACACATTACCATGCTGTTTTAATAGACTCTCAAAAGGATATAAGTGAAGCATGAGAGTTCATCTATTTCTTCAAAATAAAACCATCATCGTGCTCTAACAGATATAAGTGAAGCACTAGAGCAAACAACAAACTACTCCAAAAGATATAAGTGAAGATCAATGAGTAGTTGAATAATTATGTAACTATGTGAAGACTCTCTAACATTTAAGAACTTCAGATCTTGGGATATTATTCAAACAGCAAGCAAAACAAAATAAACTAAATTGACGCTCCAAGCAAAACACATATCATGTGGTTAATAAAAATATAGCTCCGAGTATAGTTACCGATGGATGAAGACCAAAAAGGGGATGCCTTCCCGGGGCATCCCCAAGCTTAGGCTTTTGGTTGTCCTTGAATTTTACCTTGGGGTGCCTTGGTGTAACATACCAAATTTTAAATTTGGAATGTTATACATAGATCATACTGCATTGCATTTTCGTTGCATTTTGTGCGTGGCGATTCTCGAAAATTCTAAGCAACTCAAGGACCTACGAAGAGAGTTGGGAATTTTACCGTTTTGCATTTGAGTTCACTCGAATACCGGTATGAGGATAGCATTGGTTTTAATTATTTTTCTCTCCTAAAAATATTTCTAAATAAAATATATGAGCGGAGATAATATGACTTCTCCAAAATAATAGAAATATTGGAGGAAAAAAATCAAAATCACTTTTGGTATTTTTCGGATTTATTTGTGAATTTATTTGCATAGAAAAAATACGCGTTTTTCAAAATTGTATTTAGGTCCGGGAAAAATGTTCACTTTGTCCTAAATATTATTAGAGGACGGTGAGAATTTATTTCGGGATTTTTGGAATTTGTTTAGTATTTCTTTTGTTTGTTTTCGTACGCAAGGACTCGTTTAAAAAAAAGGGGGAACCGACTCTCGGCCGTAACCGGCTAGGACTCTCCTAGCCGGGCCTTTATAAGTGCTAGCCCGGAGCCCCGCCGCCCCTGCCCTGAGCCGCCACCGCTGCAAGCAGCAGCCGCCGCCGCCGCAAGCCGCCACCGCCGGAGCAACCCGCCACCGCCGACGGAACCACCGCCGCCGCCCGCTCGCCGAGGTAGCCGCCGCCGCTGCCAGTTCTTTTCGGTTAACTGATCAGTTTTTTTTCGAGAAACCCTAGATCCATTTTTTTAGATTAGATTGGTTTTTCTCCGGTTTAGTTATTTAGCGGACGTTCGTCCATACGTTCGTTTTAACGAACGTTGTTCGCCCGTCAGCCGCAGACAACGAACGTTCGTTCGTTAGCCTGTTCGTCAGTTTTCCTTTTCGGGGTATTTATCCACGATTATTCCGATCGCGATTTCTACCCTGATCTTGTTTTTCGTTTTTCTTTTCGCTCGAGAGTCGGAATCAGGTGATTCAAAATCCCAGATCTTCGTCTCGACGCCCTCTTTCCTTTTAACCAACTTGAGCCAAGTTTTGCTACTGTAAAATTTGACTTGAGATCAAACTAGCAAACGAATCTCGTTTCTTTCGCAGTTTGAGTTTCGTTGCTTCTTTCGATTTGATTCTTTTTGCAAACCGGAGTTCTTAAGTTGAACTTTCTGGTTAGATCTTATCTTTTGGAGTTTTGTTTGTGCATCATTGCTTGATTGCTTATGTATGCTATTGTTTGCTTGCGATAGAAAACCCGGACTGTGAAGCGTGCTACTACGAGTCTCTAGGTTTTGCGAATCGTCAGCAAGGCAAGTAACACTTTGATCATACCCTTTTATTACCCAGTTTTATGCATTAGATCAAACCCTCACACATTGCATGATTAGGATCTCTTAACTTGTGGGTCTGGAAAGTAGTTTGAGGTAGAACCTATTACCTGCATTATTTTCAAACCCTTGGGAGTTACTTCTACGCTATGCTTAGGTTGCTATGCTATGCTCGTAGACATGGTTTGGGCTTGAGTGAAATCCATGACAGATGTGAGTTGTTAATTAAGGATTCAACTTAAGTTGGCTACTTGAGTACACATCTGGGTGGATTGGTTGCAGGGCACCTGGGGTATCAAGTGTTGTCCTAGGAAATCCCGGGGTTCCGTGTGATTGTCCTATGGAATGCCACCCAGGCTCATAGGGATCATAAAACTATTCATGCTAGAAACTTCCGTGTGCAGCCACAATGCCATTATGGGCTCTCGCACAGTTGAGTAAGTTGCGGGAAACCTTTCCATGATGGGGTAGCAGATGTAGAGGGATTGTAGGTGTACCGGCCTATCTATCGGTTAAGGGGACCTCTTCGGAAAGATTGTGTCTCGGTCATCCGTTTCTCAAACACAATGCAGTGCGAGAAATAAAACGGAGGCGATCGAGTCTTGTGGGAAAAGTGCACAAACCTCTGCAGAGTGTACAAACTGATCATGATTAGCCATGTCCCCGGTTATGGACAAATCTTGTGTATCTGGTACTTGAATTATTGGTTGATCTCATCACTCTAAAGTTAATTTGTTGGGTTAATGATTACTTTAATTGGGATTGAGTTGGATGTACCTTCTCAATGATGTTTCAACTACCATGATAGTTAAAATTAAAATATATTCCTTTGTTGTAGGAAAAAATTGGCTTTACGCAAAAACTTTAACCATAGAGGCTCCACCAGCCAAATATGCATATAGTATAGCCATTATTCTGTTACTTGCATCTTCTGTGTTATCTTACCAGCATATTCCATGTGCTGACCCATTTCGGGCTGCAACATATTACGTTGCAGACTTTTCAGATGAGGAGTAAGACGTTCTAGGTCATTTGTCATGCACTCAGCTATGCTGTTGGAGTTGATGGAATCACTTATCTTCCAAGCCTTTCATTGTTATTTTGTTAGATGGCCTTAAGCCATAGACTTTCGTAATAAGTTCTCTTTGGAGACATTCGATATAATAAGTGTGTGATTGCCACTCTGTTATAAATCCTTCAAGTACTATGTGTGTCAGCATTACCGATCCAGGGATGACACTGAAACACAGAGACTTCGGTCCATTCGGATCGTGGTCGCTACAAGATGGTATCAGAGCACACGCTGAATATAGGATACGACCACTAAGATAAACCCTAGGTCACTCTCCTCTACTCATTTATGACTCCTCTCCATTTTCTACTTCTTTAGGATGGTGGACCCAAGGAACAAGTTCACTCAACCAGATGAAGACACACATTTGGATGACACTTGAAGGAAGTCACTAGGTACCTGAATATAGGAATACCAAGCTTTACCGAGACCTACACCGCCACCTTACCAGAAGAGGAGCAATGGAGCATTCAAGTTCAAATTCCCGGGAGAACCTTCACACCATCCACTGAGCCAATAGAGTTTTCGTTTGATGCACCGACCTGGAGCCTAGGCAAGAGTATGGCAGCCCACATCACTATGGGAAGGATCGGAGAAGTCTATAAGCAGGAGCTGAAGGACACTATCTACCAGATTTGTGGATGCCGAGATGAGCGTTGGGACATGATCAACATCCGGAAGGACAGGTCAATTGCAGCGTTCATCCAGGAGTTAAACCAGCACATTCGTCGACAGGAGCACCAGATGTGCGCAGGAATGATAGATTTGAAGAAGGCACTAAACAGGAATATGGAACTAGAAGAAGAACTCAAGTCTACTCATGACGGATACGAGGAGGAGATGTTGATACTGGTGGAGAAGAATGATGATTTGACAAGGAAGCTAGGAGTATTCATGGGAGATCCAGCACCAGGAGGAGAAGAAGAGGAAGAAGAACCCAAGGAGATTCGTTCTGAAGATTACAGCATCATCGACGACACGGATTCAGACCCCGATGATAGCAATGACGAGGACTATGAAGATGAAGCTGGAGCAGACATCATGGAATCTTCCGACGATCAAAATTTCTAGATGACCACCCTATGACTAGTAGTTTTCCCCCACAAAGTAGTATTTAGAGCACTTTGTAACGTTAGTTAGAATCTTTGTAAGACCTTGCTTGAAATTGATTAGTGTGATATGATTGTGTTTGTCTCATGTGCATATGGGTAGTGATTTTCCCTTAGACCTCAATTCTATTCTAATCTCTTCCCTCTACACCCATCAGATGCCTCCAAGACGTGAGCCCAGATTTGAGTTTCCCCCTGAGCTCACTCAGTTGATCCAGCAGCAGAACGCTTTGATGCAACTTCTTGTCCAGAACACCCAGAACAACCAGAACAACAACAACAATCCTCCACCACCACCACCCGTGGACAACCTGACACGTTTCTTAAGGTTGCAACCACCGGTGTTTGCTAGCAGCATTGAACCAATAGTTGCTGATGACTGGCTGCGCAAGATTGGAAGGGTTTTGACCACAACCAATTGCTCGGATGCTGAGAAGGTGCGATTTGGCGCACACCAATTGGCTGGACCAGCTGCAGCATGGTGGGAGAATTACACAACCACTTTCCCTACAGCCAATGTCACTTGGGAGCAATTTCAGCAAGCTTTCCGTACTGCCCATGTCTCAACTGGAGCTATGAGCATAAAGAAGCGGGAGTTTCGCAACTTGCGCCAAGGAAATCGTATTGTAGCTCAGTACGTGGATGAGTTTAGTACCCTATCTCGTTATGCCCCAGATGATGTGGCCACAGATGCCGCTAAGCAGGAGAGATTTATGGAAGGGCTGAATGATGAGATGAGCATACAGTTGATGGTGGCAACCTTCAACAACTACCAGGAGTTGGTAGATAAAGCTCTTATGATTGAAGGGAAGCAGAAGCAGATTGAGAGCCGCAAAAGGAAGTATGGACAAGGAAGGAATAATTCTGGAGCCCAGAAGAAGCCCCGATTCACTCCGAATTCGGGAGGATACACCCATAACCATGGAAGCCACAACCACCTTGGAGGAAGTTCCCCAACCACAATGGCTCCAAGAATGGGAATGGGAATGGAGCAAACAATAATCAGAATCGCTCTACCCCGTCCACACCCGCCAAGAAGGATTTAAGCCACGTCACGTGTTACAAGTGCGGGAAGAATGGACATTATGCCAATGAGTGCCCTGAAGCTAAGAATGGGAACGGCAATGGAAGCGCCGGGAAGAAGCCCAACCCGTTCAATAAAGGACAAGTAAACCACGTCACCGTGGAGGAGGTAGAAGAGCAACCAGATGCTGTTGTCGGTAAGTTTTTGGTTAAGTCATTTACCGCAATAGTCCTTTTCGATACTGGTGCATCGCATTCATACATTTCAAGGGGATTCGTGGATAGACATAGGATGGCCACCCAAGTTCTTAAGACCCCCATGTTAGTAAGTTCACCAGGAGCAGAGTATATAGCACACCAAGGATGTTTTCAGACGCCATTGATCATAGGACGCCATGTTTTCCCCTCAGCCCTAATAGTTTTGGAGTCACAAGGATTGGATGTGATATTAGGTATGGATTGGCTATCGATGTATGGAGGGAACATCGATTGTGCCAGCAAGTCTATTTTTCTTACCACCCCGGAGGGAAAAAGGATTAAGTATGTATCTAGGCATTCGCCTATACGGACACATGTGCATTCTCTCACGGGAGTTGTTCAGAAGGAAGTGCCGGTAGAAAAGGATTATCCGGATGTGTTTCTAGAGGAGCTACATGGTATGCCACCGGATAGGGATATTGAGTTTTTGATTGAGTTGTTGCCTGGCACCGGACCAACATCGAAGAGACCGTATCGGATGCCAGCGAATGATCTTGAGGAGATCAAGAAGCAGATTAAGGAGTTATTGGAGAAATGATTTATTCGCCGGAGTTCATCACCTTGGGGAGCCCAGTGCTTTTGGTCGAGAAGAAGGATGGATATTCAAGAATGGTCATGACTATCGTGCATTGAATGAAGTGACTATTAAGAATAAGTACTCGCTGCCGATGATCAATGATTTTTTCGACCAACTCTAGGGAGCAAAAGTATTCTCCAAGATCGATTTACGATCTGGATACCACCAGTTAAAAATCCGAGAGAAGGATATACCTAAGACATCCTTCACCACAAGGTACGGGCTATTTGAGTAAACGGTTATGTCATTTGGATTGACTAACGCCCCTGGCTATTTTATGAGTATGATGAACAAGGTGTTCATGGAGTTTTTGGATAAGTTTGTCGTGGTATTCATTGATGATATTTTGGTGTACTCGAAGAATGAGGAGGAACATGCGGAGCATTTGCGTTTGGTACTGGAGAAGCTCAGAGAACATCAGTTATATGCCAAGTTTAGCAAATGCGAGTTTTGGTTGAAGGAAGTTGGATTCCGAGGGCATGTTATATCGGGAGAAGGTATAGCAGTGGACCCCGTCAAAGTGCAGGCAGCCACTGAATGGTTGGCACCCACTTCAGTTGGAGAGATTCGCAGTTTCGTTGGACACGCGGGATACTACCGGAGATTCATAGAAAATTTATCCAAGATTGCTAAGCCAATGACGACGTTGTTGAAGAAGGAGACAAAATTCGATTGGACTAAGGAGTGCGAAGAAAGTTTCCAGGAGTTGAAGAAATGGTTGACGACAGCCCCAGTGCTGATCTTGCCAGATATACGCAAGGATTTCCAAGTGTACTGCGATGCTTCACGCTTAGGACTTGGCGGAGTACTTATGTAGGATGTAAGAGTTGTTTCTTATGCATCTCGACAACTGCGACCGCACGAGTTGAATTACGCGACGCACGATCTGGAGTTAGCAGCTGTAGTGCACGCACTAAAAATCTGGAGACATTTCCTTATTGGAAATCATTGTGATGTGTACACGGATCAGAAGAGTTTGAAGTACATTTTCACTCAGAAGGAGCTGAACCTCAGACAGAGGAGATGGTTGGAGCTTATAAAGGATTATGATATGAAGCTGCACTATCACCCAGGAAAGGCCAATGTCGTTGTAGATGCTCTGAGCCGGAAGAGTTATGCAAACGCCTTATTAAAAGGGGAATTGCCCCAGGAGATAGCAGAAGATCTCAGGGAAATTCGTTTGGAGATAGTCCCTAGAGGTTCCATTGCGACGTTGGAGGTTCAGTCAACATTGCTGGGGAAGATACGTGAAGCCCAGAAGGATGACAAGGAGATTGCTGAGATAAAGAAGAGGGTGAGTGAAGGAAAAGCCAAAGGATTTCGTGAAGATGAACACGACACCTTGTGGTTTGAGGATCGAATATATGTGCCCAACAACCCGGAGATCAGGAAGTTGATACTGCAGGAAGCACATGATTCGCCATACTCGATACACCCCGGAAACACCAAGATGTATTTGGATTTGAAGGAACGTTTCTGGTGGACGGGAATGAAGAAGGATATTGCTAAGTATGTAGCCGTATGTGATGTATGCCAGAGAGTAAAGGTGGAGCATTAGAAACCAGCAGGATTGCTACAGCCTATGCCAATACCCAAATGGAAGTGGGAGAAGCTTGGCATGGACTTTATCACCGGATTGCCCAGGACCAAATCCGAATATGACTCAATCTGGGTAGTAGTGGACCGTTTGACCAAGGTAGCCCATTTTATCCCTGTGAAGACCACATATACCAGTGCAAAGTTGGCCAAGATATACATGACCAGGATCGTATGTCTGCACGGAGTTCGAAGGACCATTGTATCAGATAGAGGAACACAGTTCACCTCAAAGTTTTGGCATCAGCTGCACCAGACTTTGGGAACGAGGCTGGAATTCAGCACAGCTTTTCATCTGCAGACCGACGGACAGACCGAGAGAGTCAACCAGATTCTGGAGGACATGTTGAGAGCTTGTGCGCTAGATTATGGATCTAGTTGGAATGACAAATTGCCCTACTCTGAGTTCTCGTACAACAACAGTTACCAGGCCAGTTTGAAGATGGCACCGTTTGAAGCATTATACGGAAGGAGATGCCGAACACCGTTAATGTGGGATGAAGTTGGAGACCGTCAGTTGTTTGGACCAGACATGATCAAAGAGTCTGAAGAGAAGGTTAAGCTAATTCGAGATAGATTGAAGGTAGCTCAGTCCCGGCAGAAGAGTTATACCGACTCGAAGCGCAAGGAGATAGCCTACGAGATCGGAGACAGAGTGTACTTGAGAGTATCGCCTCTACGAGGAGTTAAACGTTTCGGAGTTAAGGGAAAACTAGCCCCAAGATTTGTGGGACCTTAACGTGTTTTGGAACGCATGGGAGAGGTTGCCTATAAGTTGGAGTTGCCCGAAGGATTGTCAGGAGTGCATGATGTGTTTCACGTTTCACAGCTTAAGAAGTGCCATGCAGAGATGGCCGATGTCCCACTTAGAGACACAGTACCCCTGGAAGCAATTCAGTTGGATAGCGATCTAACTTATGAGGAGAAGCCTGTTAAGATTCTTGAATTTTTGAGCAGAGTCACCCACAGTAAGGTTATCAAGTTTTTCAAAGTTCAGTGGAGTCACCACACCGAGGGAGAAGCCACCTGGGAATGAGAAGATGATCTACGCAAGGACCACCCACACATGTTCTCTAGCCAAGCCGAATCTCGAGGGCGAGATTCATTCTAAGGGGGGTAGGTTTGTAACATCCCAAATTTTCAATTTGGAATGTTATACATACATCATACTGCATTGCATTTTCGTTGCATTTTGTGTGTGGCGATCCTCAAAAATTCTAAGCAACTCAAGGACCTACGGAGAGAGTTGGGAATTCTACCGTTTTGTATTTGAGTTCACTCGAATACCGGTACGAGGATAGCATTGGTTTTAATTATTTTTCTGTCCTAAAAATATTTCTAAATAAAATATATGAGCGGAGATAATATGACTTCTCCAAAATAATATAAATTTTGGAGGAAAAAAATTAAAATCACTTTTGGTATTTTTCGGATTTATTTGTGAATTTATTTGCATAGGAAAAATACGCGTTTTTCAAAATTTTATTTAGGTCCGGGAAAAATGTTCACTTTGTCCTAAATATTATTAGAGGACTGTGAAAATTTATTTTGGGATTTTTGGAGTTCGTTTAGTATTTCTTTTGTTTGTTTTCGTACGCCAGGACTCGTTTAAAAAAAGGGGGAACTGACTCTGGGCCGTAACCGGCTAGGACTCTCCTAGCCGGGCCTTTATAAGCGCCAGCCCGGATCCATGCAGCCCAGCCGCCGCCCCTGCCCTAAGCTGCCGCCGCCGCAAGCAGCAGCCGCCGCCGCCGCAAGCCGCTGTTGCCGCCGCGCCGCTGCCGGAGCAACCCGCCGCCGCCGCCGGAACCGCCCCCGCCGCCCGCTCGCCGAGGTAGCCGCCGCCGCCGTCTTGTCGCCTCCGCCGCTGGTTCTTTTCAGTTAACCGATCGATTTTTTTTAGAAACCCTAGATCTATTTTTTTAGATTAGATCGGTTTTTCTCCGGTTTAGTTATTTAGCGGACGTTCGTCCGTACGTTCGTTTTAACGAACGCTGTTCGCCCATTAGCCGCAAACAACGAACGTTCGTTCGTTAGCCTGTTCGTCAGTTTTCTTTTTCGGGGTATTTATCCGTGATTATTCCGATCACGATTTCTGCCCTGATCTTGTTTTTCGTTTTTCTTTTCGCTCCAGAGTCGGAATTAGGTGATTCAAAATCCCAGATCTTCGTCTCGACGCCCTCTTTCCGTTTAACCAACTTGAACCAAGTTTTGCTACTGTAAAATTTGACTTTATATCAAACTAGCAAACGAATTTCGTTTCTTTCATAGTTTGAGTTTCGTTGCTTCTTTCGATTTGATTCTTTTTGCAAACCGAGTTCTTAAGTTGAACTTTCTGGTTAGATCTTACTCCCTCCGTCTGGTAAAGACTGTACGTTTGGCTTCAAAATTTGTCCACAAAAGAGTGTACTTCTACCTTCTCAATGCACTTTAATGTACTTCTCTCTCATCACACGGTAATCAAGACCAATAACAATCTATGCATGCTCTTCTTAATTTATACATGCACTTAGCTCATTGGGGGTTGGGTAATTAAAGAGGAGAGAGATGGTGGTTTGCACCTTCCCAATGTATTTTTTAATTCACTCCATAATTTGTCCTAAAATCTCTAGATGTTCACTCTTCATCGGACGGAGGGAGTATCTTTTGGAGTTTTGTTTGTGCATCATTGCTTGATTGCTTATGTATGCTATTGTTTGCTTGCGATAGAATACCCGGACTGTGAAGCGTGCTACTACGAGTCTCTAGGTTTTGCGAATCGTCAGCAAGGCAAGTAACACTTTGATTATACCCTTTTATTACCCAGTTTTATGCATTAGATCAAACCCTCACACATTGCATGATTAGGATCTCTTAACTTGTGGGTATGGGAAGTAGTTTGAGGTAGAACCTATTACCTGCATTATTCTCAAACCCTTGGGAGTTACTTCTACGCTATGCTTAGGTTGCTATGCTATGCTCGTAGACGTGGTTTGGGTTTGAGTGAAATCCATGACAGATGTGAGTTGTTAATTAAGGATTCAACTTAAGGTCGCTACTTGAATACACATCTGGGTGGATTGGTTGTAGGGCACCTGGGGTATCCAGTGTTGTCCTAGGAAATCCCGGGGTTCCGTGTGATTGTTCTATGGAATGCCACCTAGGCTCAAAGGGATCATAAAACTATTCATGCTAGAAACTTCCGTGTGCAGCCACAATGCCATTATGGGCTCTGGCATAGTTGAGTAAGTTGCGTGTCGGTGTACTAAAGTAGGGGTACCTTAGTATCCCGACTTGTGCACGGGCAGTAGCAGCGTCCCGTGGCAGGGCTTGCGACGCGCCCGCCAAGGCCCGCTATGGTTCATTTGGAGCCATTCAAGAACAAAGTATTCAAGTTAAAGAAACAAGACCCCGGCAAGAGGAGCTTGCCGGGAAGGCCGCTCCAGGCTCAAGACCACCCCTTTGTCACAAGACCCTGACAAGAGGAGCTTGCCAGGAAGGCCAAACATGGCATTTCAGGAGACTTGCCGTGGCGCATCGCGCGCCCCGGCAAGGCCCGGAGGGCGACAAACTCCCGGGCGCGACAAGTTTACAACCGCGGCAAGGTGCAAGCCGCGGCAAGATTTCACTACGTGCCCACGCTCCAGCTCATCCGGCCACGCGTCGCACGGGGGCCCTTCCAGGTGCACGTGGCGGAAGGCTGTGCAGCCTGGGGTACACGGTGGCAAGCTGTGATGACGAGGCCACCATCGTGGCGGACGGAGACGCCCTGACGGACGCTTTTTTACACTGTTTAGAGCGACGGCGACGGGCTTTTAATGCCCTTGTCCCCTGCCGTCAGGGTTAGGTATAGAGCACTATGCATACACTGTTCCAACTACCACCATTTTTACACTTTTACCCTCATCTGCGTTGACACCTGTCGGTGACCCCTTGACCTATAAAAGGAGGCCCATGGGCAACGTAGAGGGGGTTCCGACCTTCGATCACTCTCACGCTCGGTGGAGCCAGCGACAAGTATTGTAGCTCTTCTTCCTCCCGAGCCAAGAACACAATCCAAACCAAGGCAGGAGTAGGGTTTTACGCATCCGTGCGGCCCGAACCTGGGTAAACTGCTCGCGTGCACGCTTCGATCCGCTCTTTGTGCATCCTCCGCCCCCTTGCCGTACCGAAAAGGGGCTCCGGTCCCATAGGTGCTCGTGGGCGATCAGTTTCCCCGACATCTTTGGCGCGCCAGGTAGGGGGTGCGTCGAGGTTGCGTGAACCCGATCCAGTGTTCACGCGAGCGAAAACTACAACAACTTCATCAACTTCATCGACTACATCAGCATGCCGCCGAAGAAGAAGGCTTCGGAGGTAGCAGGCCCGTCCGCGTCAATCCCGCCACCACCAGAGCCAACGGTTGGTGGGGTAGACGCTGGCGGAAGGGCGGACGCCGGCGAGGAAACTCACGGCGTCGCCAAGTCCAAAGACAAGACGGACGACCGGGCGCACTCCAAGACCTCGGCGTCCGTGCACGCACCGCGCCCCTCTCAGGAGGTGCCGGACCGGCAGCGGCGTGGTATGCAGGGTACCATCCGCTTGCTGGGCCAAGGACAAGTTGGCGGGTGGCGGGACGCTCAATGCCAACGTGTTGGCACGAGCAAGGCGTGGTCGCCGGGGCAAGACGTTGCTCCGTCTAATGCTGTTAGAAGTCCGAGCATATCTCGCTCCTCGCACCGCTCGCCACCGCTCCCCTCCACTCCAGCAGAAGCTCTAGCCCGAGCTCAGCTGCTCCTCGACTTCCCTCCAGTGGCAGACAAGGCCGACGACTGGAGGGCCACCATCCAAAGCCTCATCGCCTTCGCCAACAACGACACGCCGCAGCAGCCGACGACGTCGCGGCCGCGCCAAGTCAGCCAGGCGCGGGCTGATGGGGACAAGACCGCCGGGGGTGCAACTACCGTGCACTCCCCGCCGCGAAGGCCGAAATCGCTGACTCGCCGGATCAACATCGACGACGACTCCACGGCGTCGTCGGATCCACGAGCTCGCCGCGATCAACGCCAAGTCCTCGACGACAGATGACAAGAAGACGCTCGAACCCGCATCGAGCGTCGAAGAGAAGCGCGGCGGCAATCCGACCAGCGCGCTGGGCCCGCTGTCGACTTGCACGCGCCCGGAGAACCAGGCGACTTGCCGTACGCGGCAGGTTGTCCTGCATTCACCCGTGAGCTGCGGCAAGTCCAGTGGCCCAGCATGAAGAACTTCAAGCCCGACGTACCCGAGAAGTACGACGGCAAGACCCATCCCTCAGAGTTCCTCAGCATCTACACCATTGCGATGCAGGCTGCCGGGGGATGAGACGAGAATATACTAGCAAACTACTTCCCGCTCGTGCTCAAGCCAAACGTCAGATCTTGGCTCATGCACTTGCCGGAGAACTCCATTTCTTCTTGGGCCGACCTGTGCCACCAGTTTGTCGGCGCCTTCACGGGTGGCCACAAGCCCCACGGCCAGGAGAATGATCTCCACATACTTGCCCAGAAGGAAGGAGAGTCCCTGCGAAAGTACATCCAGAGATTTAGCCGCGTTCAGCACAACATTCTAGACGTACACCCTGCCGCGGTTATTAGCGCGCTCCACCAGAATGTGCGTAACCACCGGATGAGGGAGGAAATGGCGATGTGCAAGATACGAGATGTCAGTGAGCTCTATGCCCTGGCCGACAAGTGCGCACGCGCTGAAGAGGGGAGGAGACTCCCCGAAGAGGATACTGGAGCAGGGGGAACAGATAGTGAGGATGCCGCCCCGGCAAGGAAGAACCGGCGGCGGAACAACAACAAGAAGAAGAACAAGGAAGTACTGGTCGTTGAGCAGTCCGGCAAGGAGGCTGGTGCCAAGAAAGCCCAGGCTGGTGGCTCCGGCAAGGAAGCTGCCACTGTAGCGGCCGCTGACAAGGAGGACGGCTCCGACAAGCAGTACTGCAAGATCCACCGCACCAAGGGCCACGATCTCCAGAACTGCAAAAGGGTCGAGTACCTCGTCGAACAGCAGAAGGCTGAGTACGAGCGACGCGACAAGGAGAAGGCCCAGGGAGGCGGAGGAGAGTCCGGCAAGAAGCGGCCATTCAATGGCCGGGGAGGACGCCACAGCAAGGCCAAGCAGCGGCAGGGAGATAGACCTCCCCGCGGCCGCGACAAGGACGAAGACGAAGACGACGACGAGGACATGGACGACGGAGACAACAGCGAGCAGGAGTTCCAGAAGGCCATAGAAGTTCTGTGCGTCGATGGAGGTGCCTCTCTGCATACTTCCGACCGCCAACTAAAACAATGTGTGCGGGAAGTTAATGCGGCAGAGCCACCCGTCGAGTCGCGCAAACTCCTGAAGTGGTCCAGCACGCCCATCGTCTTTGACATTGAGGATCACCCTGACCGCACAACTACGGTCGGGTGTTTGCCGATGTTGGTTTCGCCAACCATCCGCAACCTCAAGGTCACCAAGATGTTGGTTGACGGCGGGGCCGGCCTGAACCTGATCTCCTCTGCTGTGGTCCGCAAACTACAGATCCCCGCCAGCGAGCTCGAGGAGACCGGCACGTTCCAAGGGATCAACCCGGGGAGGAGCAAGCCAAAGGGGAAAATCACACTGCCAGTAACCTTTGGTGGAGAGCTGAATTTCAGGACTGAGAGGACCACCTTCGACGTTGCCGATATCCCATTGCCTTACAATGGGATACTTGGCCGTCCAGCGCTCGCCAAGTTCATGGCAGCCTCTCATTACGCCTACAACATGCTCAAGATGCCAGGCCCAATAAGCGTCATCTCTGTCCCCGGTGACAAGAAGGACGCGCTTATCTGCGCCGACAAGATCTACCGGGACGCAGCAGCTGCAACAGATAGCAAGACACTTGCCGCTGAAGCTCCCGGGGGGAAGAACAAGACCAAGTCCGGCAAGAGCTCTGGGGCCCACTCCAGCAAACGCACCTCTTCGGAGTGCTGCGCTGCCGTCGAGGACGCACCATCGAGCTCCACCGGCAAGTGCAAGAAGGGAATGGCAGCTCCACCTGCAACCAAGAAGGTGTCCGCCAAGGAGGACGGCACTGGTGGTACTTTCACCATCAGTGCCACGCTCGACCCTAAATAGGAAAGCGCGCTCGTTGCTTTCCTGCGGGCGAATGTCGATGTGTTTGCATGGCAACCGTCTGACATCCCCGGTGTTCCCAGGAAGGTGATTGAGCACAAGCTTGCCGTTTGTCCTCACACGCGGCCCGTCAAGCAGAAGGTCAGAAAGCAAGTGGTGGAGCGCCAAGAGTTTATCGCTGAAGAAATCAAGAAGCTGGAAGCGGCAGGCCTTGTTAGAGGTGTTCTTCATCCTACGTGGCTGGCCAACCCTGTTGTCGTGCGCAAAGCAAATGGGAAGTGGAGGCTTTGTATAGACTTCACTGATGTGAATAAAGCTTGTCCCAAAGATCCATTTCCCTTGCCGCGCATTGACCAGATCGTTGACTCCACGGCTGGATGTGAGTTGCTTTCATTTCTTGATGCATACTCAGGATACCACCAGATATTTATGGCTAAAGAAGACGAAGAGAAGACCGCGTTCATTACTCCATGTGGCACTTATTGCTTCATACGCATGACCTTTGGATTGAAGAATGCGGGTTCAACGTTTGCGAGGGTAGTCCACACTACTTTTGAGCCTCAGATACACAGGAATGTAGAAGCTTACATGGACGATATAGTGGTCAAGAGCAAGGACAAGGATACCCTGATTCAATATCTAGATGAAACTTTTGCGAATCTGCGCAAGATACAACTCAAGCTTAACCCCGAGAAATGTGTGTTCGGAGTCCCCTCCGGCAAGCTTCTCGGGTTCTTTGTGTCCCAGAGGGGGATTGAAGCCAATCCCGACAAGATCAAAGCCATTGAGCAGATCGAAGCTCCGAGGCGCGTCAAGGATGTACGGAGGCTTGCCGGTTGTGTGGCTGCTCTCAGCAGGTTCATTTCTAAGTCTGCAGAACGCGCCCTGCCGTTTTTCAAAATCTTGAAAAAGGCAGGTCCAATGAAATGGACTCCGGAAGCGGAGGCTGCGCTGCAAGACCTGAAAGGGTACCTGTCCTCCACCCCAATACTTGTCGCACCTAGGCCACAAGAGAAGTTGCTGCTGTACTTAGCAGCAACCAATCAAGTGGTTAGTGCTGCGTTAGTAGCGGAAAGGGAGGCAGATGAGGAGCACACAGCCCTGGCAAGCGCATCCAGCGACAAGCAGGGGGCTTCCCTGACAAGCTCTGGCCCCGACAAGGATGAGTCTGCGCAGATCCAAGAAGAAGTGCCGAAGAAAATGGTGCAGCGCCCAGTTTATTTTGTCAGTTCCCTCTTGCAGGGGGCTAGGTCAAGATACTCTGGGGTGCAGAAGTTGCTTTTCGGCCTCCTCGTGGCCTCGAGAAAGCTGCGCCACTACTTCCAAGCACATGAGATAACGGTGGTCACTCTCTTTCCGCTGAAAAGGATATTGCAAAATCCAGAAGCAACAGGCAGGATTGTCGAGTGGGCACTGGAGCTGTCAAGCTTTGGCCTCAAGTTTGAAAGTACTTCTACTATTCAGAGCAAAGCATTGGCGGAGTTCATAGCTGAATGGACACCAACGCCAGATGAAGAAATTCCGGAGACAAGCATCCCCGTCAAAGAAGCGAGCAAAGAATGGATAATGTACTTCGATGGTGCCTTCTCGCTGCAAGGCGCCGGCGCTGGCATGCTGCTTGTCGCGCCCACCGGCGAGCACCTCAAGTACGTCGTCCAAATGCACTTTCCCAAGGAGCAAGCAACGAATAATACTGCAGAGTATGAAGGTTTGCTTGCCGGCCTCAGAATCGCAGTAGAGCTTGGGATCAAAAAGCTGATTGTGCGGGGTGATTCGCAGTTGGTTGTCCGCCAAGTGAACAAGAGCTACCAGAGTCCATTGATGGAAACGTACGTCGACGAAGTGAGGAAACTTGAAGAGCACTTTGAAGGCCGGCAGATGGAGCATGTTCCAAGAGCTCAAAATTACATCGCAGACGGCATGTCAAAGTGTGCTGCACTAAAGCTGCCTGTGGAAACAGGGATCTTTGTGCTCAAATTAGCTCAACCGTCCGTTACACCATCAACTGGACAAAGTAAGAAGAGAAAGTTGGTCTCTGGTGACTACTTACCGGCAGAGCTTCCCGAAGCCGCCACCAACAAGGTCCCCAGGATCAATGTCGAGGTTGCTGAGAAACAGTCTGCTCCTGCAGACCCTAGGGTTTGTACAGTTGAAGCAGACGTTCCCGACAAGTTTTGCTCCGGCAAGCTTGCCGGGGAGCGTCAAGCTCCGGCCGAGCCACAAGTTCTTGCCATAGAAGCTGACGTTCCCGCAGCAGCAATTATGCCTTTAGTCCTTGTTGTTGAGCCTCAGGCTCCAGCATGGGCGCAGCAAATTGTCCGTTTTCTTCAAACTGGAGAACTTCCCGAAGAGCCAGAAGAGGTATAAAGAATAACCAGGCAGTCAAGTATGTATCAGTTCGTCGGCAATAAACTGTACAGAAGAAGACTCAATGGTGTCAGATTGAAGTGCATTCCCCGGGAAGATGGGCAAAAGCTGTTGGCAGAGATACATGGAGGCATATGTGGCTACCACATTGGCGCAAGAGCACTTGCCGGCAAGGCGTTCCGGCAGGGTTTCTTTTGGCCAAAAGCCCTCCAAGATGCGACTGCACAAGTAACCAAGTGTGAAGCGTGCCAGTTCCATGCCAAGCAAATACACCAGCCAGCTCAAGCTCTCCAGACGATCCCTTTGTCCTGGCCATTTTTGGTCTGGGGGCTCGACATCCTCGGCCCTTTTCCCCGCGCAGCCGGTGGCTTTGAGTACTTGTACGTCGCCATCGACAAGTTCACAAAGTGGCCGGAAGTGGAACCAGTGAGAAAGGTGACCGCACAGTCAGCAGTCAAGTTCTTCAGGTCGATTGTTTGTCGTTTCGGAATCCCTAACAGGATCATCACCGACAACGGCACACAATTCACAAGTCGCACCTTCATGCAATACGTCCAAAACCTTGGCGCCAAGGTCTGCTTCGCTTCTGTTGCTCACCCGAGGAGCAATGGTCAAGCAGAGAGGGCAAATGCTAAAGTGCTGCGCGGGCTCAAGACAAGAACTTTCGACAGGCTGCACAAATGCGGAAGAAACTGGATTGAGGAGTTGCCAGCGGCTCTTTGGTCAATCAGGATGACACCAAATCGAGCCACTGGACAGACGCCCTTTGCTCTTGTCTATGGAGCAGAGGCAGTTCTCCCCACGGAACTCGTATATGGATCGCCTCGAGTGCTCGCTTACGATGAGCTCGAGCAAGAGCAGCTGCGGCAAGACGACGCACTGCTCCTTGAGGAGGACCGTCTTCAGGCTGCTGTACAAGCTGCTCGATATCAGCAAGCTTTGCGCCGCTACCATAGCCGCAAAGTTAAAGCCAGAAGTCTCGAGGAAGGCGACCTTGTTCTTCAGCGTGTTCAGTCCGCCAAGAATTCCAACAAGTTGACGCCGAAGTGGGAAGGCCCTTATCGGGTGAGACAAGTCACAAGGCCCGGTGATGTCCGCCTTGAGACCGAAGAGGGCTTACCGGTGAGCAACTCCTGGAACATTGAGCACCTTCGCAAGTTTCACCCATAAGGCGCGGTTGCCGTGATCCGCTCCGGCAACCACCTTTTGTACAAGTCTTGCCGCTGTTGTATGTAAACCTTTGTACAAAGCCGGGCGCAGACCCCGTGCATCAGTAAAACTTATGTGCCTCGGACAACTGGTCATTTCATGCCTTTGCATTTTTTCTTGCATGTATTATCTGACACTTTGTGCAGCACGCACCCCCGGTAAGCAATAACGAGCCACAAGGCTCCATGCCTATGTTTCCTCCCTTTTCTTTCTTTTCTCAAGCAGAAGGAGTTTCTCCTCGCGCACAAGTTTGCCGGGGGGAAGGAGACAGTGGTATGGACCAAGTGCCATTCAAGAAAGCCTCGCCTTGCCGGGAAGCAAAACAACACGAAAGCTAAGTTGCCAAAGTTTGAGCATTCAAATTTTTAAATGTTTTTAAGGTTATCTTCCTTGAACGACCACACTTTGTATGGAAAACCTGTGCACGGAGGAACCTACCCGTAGCTAGCCGCGCCCTTACTTTGTTTCGAGCACGCTCAACGGCTTAAGTGTGCTGCGACAAGTGTCGCGCCCTTACTTCGTTTTCGAGTTCGCTCAACAACCGAAGTGTGCTGCGACTAGCTGCGGCAAGGTTTCTTGCCGGTAGAGGCGTTGCCAGCAGGCTGCTGAAGTTCCGCACTCAGCGCTCGCGGCAAGGGTCCCTTTGCCGGCAAGTTCCCTAAAAGCGTAGGGTAAAAGCATACAAAATAAAGAAGTCGAACAAAGGAAATAACACTGCATTAACTACCCAAAATAGAGTTATGTTACAAGATGACTTGTCGCTGTTCTAATAAACTACTGTCCATAATGTGATTGGCAGCGACAAGGGAAGCAGAAAGAAAACAACCTAGTCTGCACGGTCACCATCAACCCTCTTGATCTTGCCCACCTTGGCCACGATGGGGGCGACGAGGGCCTTCAGCGCTTCCTGGTCGGCGTCGGGCGGCAAAGTCCTGAGGACGTTGTCGAGGTTGAGCCCTGGGTTGCGGTAGACTATCTTCACCAACACCCTCTCCATGACTCCCGTGCACAGCTTGCGCGCCTCGTTAGCCAGCTGCGTGGGGATCCTTTCCCGGAGCTGCTCGAGGGCCGGCGTCACTCCCCTGAAGAACAAGCTTAGCTTGGCGCTGTGAGGGAGGTTCGCGTCGGGGGAGTACCCGAGGTGCTCCGTCCCCAGCCCTGCCAACTCCCTGTCGATGTCAGCGGTGGCAGCGACAAGCCCCTCGGTCCACTGCTCCACCGTCTGCCTGAAGTTATTTTGGGTGAGGGCGGCGCTGTCCAACAGTGCCCTCTCAGCCCTGAGGTCCTCCTTCAGCTTCGTCTCCCGATTCCTGGCGCTGTCAAGTGATGCGGTGAGGGTGGACAGCTTCAGCTCCAAGTCTACAACGGAATCCTTGGCGATGGCGAGCTCCTTGCTCTTGTCGGAGAGACGGACCTGCAGCTCAGAGTGGCTGTGGGCGTCCTTCTCCCTCTCCAACGTGAGCGCGGCAACTTTTTCCTCGCTCGTCTTCAGATGGATCTCCAATTGTGCCACCCTCGCCTCCAAGTCTCTCTTGGCGGTCTCTGCAGCTGCAGCGGCGTCCCTCGCTTCCTGCAGAGCTCCGCCAAGAGACTGCACGCGCGCGGTAAGGTCGTCCTCGTGGCTGTCGAGGTCGACCTTCTGCTGCGTCAGTTCTCCTTCCCGCCGAGACAGCTCTTCGGCGGCGAGCCGTTGCTGCTCTTCCGCTTCGGCCTTCTCAATTAAGAACGCCTGATGCGCCTCGGCGAGCTCCTCTCGCTCCTCCGCCAAGGATCGGAGGGCCGCCTGGTTGGTGGCCCGGAGCTCTTCGGCGCGCTTCTCCAAGGCGACGCTCGCCTTGGCGGCCAGAGCCTCTTGGGACTCCAGCTTGGCCTGCCTGGCACGGTACAGGGCCAAAAGCCGGCGCAGAAGCTGCTCCTCCTCGGGCTCGCTACTGCTGCCGGGCGCGTCGACAAACTTCAGCCCGGCGGAGGCGAGGACTTCCCCATCGAAGGCCTCTCCCTCCGCGGGCGCCCTTGACGTTGACGCCCACGGGATCTGAATGAAGACCCCGTTTCCAGCCTCCAAGTAGGCGCCAGTTCCGGCCGCGGCAGCAGCAGGGTCAGCGGTCGGCGCAGCGTCGGACGCTCCTGCGGCCTCAGGGCCGTCAGTGCGACCGCCGGTCCCCTCCTCAGCTGCCGCGTCGGCGGCCCTGGCTGCCTCTTCGACGGCAGGCTCGTCAACACCGATCGCCTCTTCGGTGGCTGCGGCGTCACCAGCGTTGCCGCGCGCGGCTTCCTCGGTGGCGGCCTCCGTCTCCATAGGCTCTGGAGCGGACGAGTCTGAAGACAAGAAAAGAAAAGGAAAGAAGAATGGTCAAGCAAATATCCAAAAAGAAGAATTCAAGAGAGGAAAAGTCCAAGGGTTACCTGCGCGGGCCTCTTTGTCGACGGGGTTCCTTGCCGGGGAGTTCTCCCTCGGCGGCGTGGTGGTGGCCCCCGCCGGCGAAGGGCCGCTGGTGCTTTCCCTTGGCGTAGTGCCCACCCTTGGCGGGGTGCTCACCCTTGGCGGGGTGCATGCCCTTGGCGGGGTACTCGCCCTTGGCGGAGTACCCGCCCTTGGCGAAGTATTCTCCCTCGCCGGGGAGCTCCTCCTTGGCGGAGAGGTCGAGATGTGCGGCTCGTCGGGAGCAGTCTCTTGGCGCTCCTGAGGCTGCGGCTCTGCTTCTGCACAAATCAGCAAGCAAACAAGACATTAACAAGGATAAGAATCCCACGCGCGCCCGACAAGCGAAGAAGTGAACAGAAGACTTACGCTGGGGGCTGCTCTGCGGAGCAACTGGCTGGTCCGGCAAGCCTGTCGCGGGCGCATCCCCTGCTGCTGCGGCGGGCTCGTCCTCAAGGTCGACCACTGGGATCCTGGCCCTCTTCGCCGCCCTCTGCGCCAGGGTCCTGGAAGACAGACAAAATCAAAATCAGACTAAGAAGATTCAAGACAAGAGCAACAAAAAAACGAAGCAAACAAGAGTTGCAAGTACTTACTCTTCCTCCTCCTCGTCGGAACTGAGAACAGAGAAGTCGAAATCCGCCTCGCGCGTCCCGGCGCGAGGAGCTGGAGGAGTAGGCTCCCTCGGGCGCTTAGCGGGCGCTGGAACAGTGGTCTGGGAAGACCCCGCCCCGGTCGTCGCCGAGGCCCGAGGGGCGGAAGAAGCAGTGGAGCCGGCGCGGGAAGATCCTCCTCCAGCCGCTGCTGAAGCGCGGGGCATTCCCTTGGCAGCCTTGCCCGCCGCGGTGGCCCGTGTCGGACGGCGCTGCGGCTGCGGGCCCGTCGGCTGCCCCGCCGCATCTACGGCTTTGCGGAGGCGCCTTCTCGCTGGAGCCGGGGGACTTGCCGGTGGCGGTGAGCTACCCGAGGATGAAGAAGAAGAATCAAGGTTCAGAGACCCGCCCGAGTCTTCGGCAGAATCGCTTGATTCAGCGCCCTGCTCGGCGGGCTCGCTCGACTCTGTGCCTTGCCCGGTGGCCTCGCTCGTCCCGGCAAGTTGCACGGCAGGCTTTATCAGTTTGAGGATCTCTTCCTCCTCGGCCAGACTTACCGCCTCCGCTGCATCCGCCTCCTCCAAGGTATACCCAAATTCGCCCGCGGCCGCGGCTGCGGCTGCCTCCTCCAATCTGGTGGCAATATAAGCCATCTCCCGGTCGATGGTGTCGCGGGTGAGGCCTTTCTTCTCATCGGGATCGATTGGCAGCTCCACCAAGTTGTCGAAGAACGTTTGCACGGCCTCGTCAGAAGGCGCCAGCCAAGTGGGATCAATCCCATGGGAGTCACACCATGGCATCGCCGCGCGGATGGCACTGAGCGACGAATTGTTGCATAGTGGAACTACCCCCCGCGGCAATGCAAACCACTCTGGATGTTTGGAGTCGTGCTTGAATAGCTCACGGAGCATCCCTTTGAGCTCCAGGATAGTGAAATTATAGTTGAGGCCAGGGCGCAGCCTCATACAGTCTGCCGCATTAACAAATTCCCAAGCAGGCCTTTTCCTCTCCTACAAGGGAGCAATGCGGCGGCGAAGGAAATCTGCCCCGACAGCACCTACAGTGAGCTTGGCTTGCCGGAGGCGAAGAATCCTAGTGATGGCTATCTTAAGCTTGTCGTCCTCAGGGGGCAGGTCACTCCAGTCATTGCCGCGCACTATTGCAACTCGGCGCGGGGAAGTGAACTGCTGGGGTTCGTCCTCCATGATCCAGCACCAGTTGGCCCTCCACTCCTCCCACTTGCCGCGGAGTTCCCCAGTTAAGTATGCCTCTTTCTTATGAAGCCTAAAGATCCAAGAAATCCCACCAGACAGAGGAGACCCAGACTCTACTCGAGGCGTGAAATAGTGGCAGAAAAGAGCTACGTTGGGGTGAACTCCGACAAAGTTCTCGCACAGATGTGCGAAAACGGCCATGGTCAAGACGGCGTTTGGGGTGAAATCAAGGAGATGAAACCCGTAGGTATTCATAATATCGCAGAATAATTCAGAGTATGGAGGGCAGAGTCCACAATGGAAGAACAGAGCGAAATAGGCGTACCCTCCCGGAAACATGTCGCAGGCCTCGACGGGGAGTACCCTGGTGCGCGGGTGCACTTTTGTTTCCCTCGACCAGAAGAGGTAGAAGGAGTCCTTCAGCTCCCTCGCGCCGAGCCTCGGCGGGAAGACCACCATCTTCTTTCGCATTACTGCTAGCTTCAGCGCCCGGGCAGTCTTCGCGGCTTTCACCTTGTCGCCCTTCGGGGCCATGGCGGGGACGGCGAGGGTAGTCGACGGCGCTGGGGAGGCTGGCGGCGGCGGAGGAAGGGCGGAGCGCTGCTCTCTTTCAACCTTCGGGGAGAAGGGGAGCAGCGGGAGTTTCTGGAGGTTGAAGAAGCGATGAGCGAATGGAAGGAATTGCCCCTGTTTTCCCTGCTTTTAAGGGGGAGAGGGGGACGTTCCGCATTTTTCCCCATTAAAGAAACAGGCCACGATCTCTCCCACGACGCCGCAATCGACGCGTGCCGTTAGGGAGGGACGCGGCGGATACAGAGTGGAATGCGGCGCGCCGTGGGCCGCGTGTGCCCATGCACGGTTTTGGGCCTGGCCCAACAGCGCTCGGCACCGTGTGTGGCCCAGGCCCGGGGGCTCCTGTCGGTGTACTAAAGTAGGGGTACCTTAGTATCCCGACTTGTGCACGGGCAGTAGCAGCGTCCCGTGGCAGGGCTTGCCACGCGCCCGCCAAGGCCCGCTATGGTTCCTTTGGATCCATTGAAGAACAAAGTATTCAAGTTAAAGAAACAAGACCCCGGCAAGAGGAGCTTGCCGGGAAGGCCGCTCCAGGGTCAAGACCACGCCTTTGTCACAAGACCCTGGCAAGAGGAGCTTGCCAGGAAGGCCAAACATGGCATTTCAGGAGACTTGCCGTGGCGCGTCGCGCGCCCCGGCAAGGCCCGGAGGGCGACAAGCTCCCGGGGGCGACAAGTTTACAACCGCGGCAAGGTGCAAGCCGCGGCAAGCTTCCACTACGTGCCCACGCTCCAGCTCATCCGGCCACGCGTCGCACTGGGGCCCTTCCAGGTGCACGTTGCGGAAGGCTGTGCAGCCTGGGGTACACGGTGGCAAGCTGTGATGACGAGGCCACCATCGTGGCGGACGGAGACGCCCTGACGGACGCTTTTTTACACTGTTTAGAGCGACAGCGACGGGCTTTTAATGCCCTTGTCCCCTGCCGTCAGGGTTAGGTATAGAGCACTATGCATACACTGTTCCAACTACCACCATTTTTACACTTTTACCCTCATCTGCGTTGACACCTGTCGGTGACCCCTTGACCTATAAAAGGAGGCCCATGCGCAACGTAGAGGGGGTTCCGACCTTCGATCACTCTCACGCTCGGTGTAGCCAGCGACAAGTACTGTAGCTCTTCTTGCTCCCGAGCCAAGAACACAATCCAAACCAAGGCAGGAGTAGGGTTTTACGCATCCGTGTGGCCCGAACCTGGGTAAACTGCTCGCGTGCACGCTTCGATCCGCTCTTTGTGCATCCTCCGCCCCCTTGCCGTACCGAAAAGGGGCTCCGGTCCCATAGGTGCTCGTGGGCGATCAGTTTCCCCGACATTGCGGGAAACCTTTCCATGATGGGCAAGTAGATGTAGAGGGATTGTAGGTGTACCGTCCTATCTATCGGTTAAGGGGACCTCTTCGGAAAGACTGTGTCTCGATCATCCGTTTCTCAAACAACATGCAGTGCGAGAAATAAAACGGAGGCGATCGAGTCTTGTGGGAAAAGTGCACAAACCTGTGCAGAGTGTACAAACTGATCATGATTAGCCATGTCCCCTGTTATGGACAAATCTTGAGTATCTGGTACTTGAATTATTGGTTGACCTCATCACTCTAAAGTTAATTTGTTGGGTTAATGATTACTTTAATTGGGATTGAGTTGGAGGTACCTTCTCAATGCTGTTTCAACTACCATGATAGTTAAAATTAAAATATATTCCTTTGTTGTAGGAAAAAATTGGCTTTACGCAAAAACTTTAACCATAGAGCCTCCACCAGCCAAATATGCATATAGTATAGCCATTATTCTGTTACTTGCATCTTCTGTGTTATCTTGCCAGCATATTCCATGTGCTGACCCGTTTCGGGCTGCAACATATTATGTTGCAGACTTTTCAGACGAGGAGTAAGACGTTCTAGGTCGTTTGTCATGCACTCAGCTATGCCGATGGAGTTGATGGACTCACTTATCTTCCAAGCCTTCCGCTGTTATTTTGTTAGATGGCCTTAAGCCATAGACTTTTGTAATAAGTTCTCTTTGGAGACATTCGATGTAATAAGTGTGTGATTGCCACTCTGTTATAAATCCTTCAAGTACTGTGTGTGTCAGCATTACCGATCCAGGGATGACACTGAAACACAGAGACTTCGGTCCATTCGGATCGTGATCTCTACACTTGGGCTTCCCCAAGCTTAGGCTCTTGCCACTCCTTATTTCATAGTTCATCAAAACCATACTCAAAACTTGAAAACTTCACAACACAAAACTTAGCCAAAAATCTCGTGAGCTCCGATAGTATAAGAAAGCAAACCACTACTCAAAGGTACTGCAATGAATTCATTATTTGTTTATATTGGTTTTAAACCTACTGTATTCCAACTTCTCTATGGTTCATACTTCCCAATATTACTCATAGATGCATTGAAATAAGCAAACAACACACGAAAAACAGAATCTGTCGAAAACAGAACAGTCTGTAATAATATGCAGGTTTTGCCTACTTCTGGAACTCCAAAAAATTCAAACTAAATTGATAAATTTGTGGAATTTGTCTAGCAATCATCTTCAAAAAGAATCAACTAAAAAGCACGCTCCAGTAAAATATGAAGACCACTTTAGCTAGCGCTAACGATTCTGTTTTTCACAGCAAGATCACATAAACTTCACACAAGTCTTCCCAAAGGTTGTACTTGGCACAAACACTTAACAAAACATGAAACCACATCTAATCAGAGGCTAGATGCAATATTTATTCCATAACAGCAACAAAAACAAAAAAAATATAAAGTTGGGTTGCCTCCCAACAAGCGCTATCGTTTTACGCCCCTAGCTAGGCATGATGATGCTCACATAAAAGATAAGAATTGAAACATAATGGGAGCATCATGAAGCATATGAATAGCACATTTAAGTCTAACCCACTTCCTATGCATAGGTATTTTGTGAGCAAACAACTTATTGGAACGATAATCAACTAGCATAGGAAGGGAAAACAAGCATAACTTCAAAACTGTAAGCACATAGAGAGGAAACTTGATATTATTGCAATATGTAGAAGCATATGATCCTCTCTCATAATAATTTTCAGTAGCATCATGAATGAATTCCACAATATAACCAGCACATAAAGCATTCTTTTCATGATCTACTTGCATAGAAATTTTACTACTCTCCACATAAGCAAAATTCTTCTCATTCATAGTAGTGGGAGCAAACTCAACAAAATAACTATCATGTGAAGCATAATCCAATTGAAAATTAAAATCATGATGACAAGTTTCATGGTTATCTTCATTCTTTATAGCATATGTGCCATCACAATAATCATCATTGATAGCAACTTTGTTCTTATAATCAATTGGAACCTCTTCTGAAATAGTGGATTCATCACAAAATAAAGCCAGGACCTCTCCGAATCCACTTTCATCAATATAATCATCATAAATAGGAGTCATGTTTTCATCATTATAAATTTGCTCATCAAGACTTGGGGGACTAAACATAGCATCTTCATCAAACATAGCATCCCCAAGCTTGTGGCTTTGCACATCATTAGCATCATGGGTATTCAAAGAATCCATACTAACAACATTGCAATCATGCTCATCATGCACATATTTTATGCCAAGCATTCTATGTAATTCTTCTTCTAGTACTTGAGCACAATTTTCCTTTCCATCATTTTCATGAAAGATATTAAAAAGATGAAGCATATGAGGTAACCTTAATTCCATTTTTTGTAGTTTTGTTTTATAAACGAAACTAGTGATGAAACAAGAAACTAAAAGATTCGATTGCAAGATCTAAAGATATACCTTCAAGCACTAACCTCCCCGGCAACGGCGCCAGAAAAGAGCTTGATGTCTACTACGCACCCTTCTCCTTGTAGACGTTGTTGGCCCTCCAAGTGCAGAGGTTTGCAGGACAGTAGAAAATTTCCCTCAAGTGGATGACCTAAGGTTTATCAATCCGTGGGAGGCGTAGGATGAATATGGTCTCTCTCAAACAACCCTGCAACCTAATAACAAAGAGTATCTTGTGTCCCCAACACACCCAATAGAATGGTAAATTGTATAGGTGCACTAGTTCGGCGAAGAGATGGTGATACAAGTGCAATATGGATGGCAGATATAGGTTTGTGTAAACTGAAAATATAAAAACAGCAAGGTAGCAAGTGGTAAACGTGAGCATAAACGGTATTGCAATTATAGTAGGCAAGGCCTAGGGTTCATACTTTCACTAGTGCAAGTTCTCTCAACAAGGATAACATAATTGGATCATATTACTAGCCCTCAACATGCAACAAAGAGTCACTCCAAAGTCACTAATAGCGGAGAACAAACGAAGAGATTATGGTAGGGTACGAAACCACCTCAAAATTATTCTTTCTGATCGATCTATTCAAGAGTCCGTAGTAACGTTCAATCTATCATAGAGTTTGTACTAGAATAACACCTTAAGACACAAATCAACCAAAACCCTAATGTCACCTAGATACTCCATTGTCACCTCAAGTATCCGTGGGCATGATTATACGATATGCATCACACAATCTCATAAACATCTATTCAACCAACACATAGAACTTCAAAGAGTGCCCCAAAGTTTCTACCGGAAAGTCAAGACGAAAACGTGTGCCAACCCCTATGCATAGATTCCCAAGGTCACGGAACCCGCAAGTTGATCACCAAAACATACATCAAGTGAATCACATGATATCCCATTGTCACCACAGATAAACACGTGCAAGACATACATCAAGTGTTCCCAAATCCTTAAAGACTCAATCCGATAAGATAACTTCAAAGGGAAAACTAAATCCATTACAAGAGAGTAGAGGGGGAGAAGCATCATAAGATCCAACTAGAATAGCAAAGCTCGCGATACATCAAGATTGTGCCATCTCAAGAACACGAGAGAGATAGAGATCAAACACATAGCTACTGGTACATACCCTCAGCCCCGAGGGTGGACTACTCCCTCTTCGTCATGGAGAGCACCGGGATGATGAAGATAGCCACCGGAGAGGGATTCCCCCTCCGGCAGGGTGCCGTAACAGGGTCTAGATTGGTTTTTGGTGGCACCAGAGGCTTTCGGTGGCGGAACTCCGGATCTAGGTTAATTTCCGAAGGTTTCAGTATTTATAGGAATTTTTGGAGTCGGGGCATCCTCGAGATAGGGGGGCGTGTCCCCCTTCCCAGGGCGCGCCCTCTACCCTCGAGGGCAGCCCGTGGCTCTCCTGGCCCACCTCTTTTGCTTCGGGGGCTTCTTTTGGTCTAGAAAAAATCATAAAAAATTGGCTCTTCAATTGAACTCCGTTTGATATTCCTTTTCTGTAAAACCCTAAAACAGGAGAAAAACATAAACTGGCACTGGGCTCTGGGTTAATAGGTTAGTCCCAAAAATGGTATAAAAGTGAATGATAAAGCCCATTAAACATCCAAGACTTCATAAATAATAGCATGGAACAATCAAAAATTATAGATATGTTGGAGACGTATCATTTATATCATATTGCTCGAGTTTATCCCTCTACATCATGCATGCTGGATAGCGGTCGACGTGTGGAGTAATAGTAGTAGATGTAGAATCGTTTCGGTCTACTTGTCTCGGACGTGATGCCTATGTACAATGATCATGCCTAGATAGTCTCATAATTATTCGCTTTTCTATCAATTGCTCGACAGTAATTTGTTTACCCGCCGTAGAATATCGCTATCTTGAGAGAAGCCACTAGAGAACACTATGCCCCCCCCGGGTCTATTCTCAACATATCAATCTATATCTACTTTACTTTTACCGCTTTTATTTTCTGTTCTTATAAACAAAAATACCAAAAATATAAACTATCATCTCTATCAGATCTCACTTTTGTAAGTGCCGTAAAGGGATGGACAACCCCTTATCGCGTTGGCTGCGAAGTTCTTATTTGTTTGTGCAGGTGCGAGGGACTCGCGCGTGGTCTCCTACTGGATTGATACCTTGGTTCTCAAAAACTGAGGGAAATACTTACGCTACTGTGCTGCATCTCCCTTTCCTCTTCGAGGGAATACAACGCAAGCTCGAGAAGTAGCATACGGCAATCAAATAGGCTGCATCCTACGGACAACCGCCACCATCAACGATGAGAAACTACAGAAGATAGAAAATATGAAGCAGTCCCTCCTAACGAAGCCGCACCAGGTATTCTTGTTCCCAAGCTAGGATGAAATCCAATATAGTGATCCACATGAAGACCCAACAATGAAGAAGATAAACAAATGCACCATGACCAAGTTTAGCAACACGTTGGCCGCCTGGAAAGTAAGGGTGAAAGCAAGGATCCTTGACAAAAAGGAACCCTACTTCGAGATTGTAAAGGATAATCCAACAATTACGGAAGATCAGTTTGAAATATTCAAGGCGGCTTGCGTTGCCGAAGCTGCCTAAGAAGAGCCAAAGTACATGATGGGGCTTCAAGAGAGGAACATGGGGTGCCACCACCTCGGAAGCCGGGGTTACGCGGGGAAGAGGTCCAAATGGGCCAAGGAGGACCCGGAACGTGAAATTCTAGGCATACCAGATCTCTTGGCGGAGTTCACCGTCCCGCGGGAGCGTGACATCATCAAGACGCGGTACCATTGGGATCGAGTAAGGAAGGTTTTCAAGACGGATCTGGTCACGACGGAGTTCATGAGACTGCTGGTAATTTTTAATTTACCCCCAAATTTTAGCTTCTGATCAATTCGACTGCACGTTTAGTCATATTTGTAAATGATCCTTGTTCCTTTTGTAGAGAGAGCAGCACAGGATTGCGGCCGAAAGCAACTCGCCATCTGAGGCACTCGCGAGGCCCAAGTGGGACACCCCATTCAACCGGGCGTTGAACATACTGAAAGGACTCCCGCTGGAGACTCGGCCATCGTATGGACGCGTGCACGGTGTCGGAGATGGTGCCACATCGAAGAAGTACTACCGTGAGACCACGGAGGAGAGAAAGGAAAGACGGAGGTTAACTGAAGAAAACATCGACAAGAAGGTTGAGATTGCAGTTGAGACGAAATCAGCTCAGACAGTCGCAATAGCGGTACCTGCCGCAAAACAGGTGATTGCAGATTTGTCTGGTGGCTTGGTTCCGGCCGTTGTTAGTTGGACCAGGCAAAATCCAGAAAAAAATGCAGCGGACATTCCCCTTGCCGACTTCTTCGGGAGCAGCTCGTCTAGCATTGCACCAGCACATGCACCTGCTCCTGCACCGGCTCCCGCACCTGCTCATAGCAGCCCATCCTCCGTCTCGGACGTGCTCAGCGGTGCTTCATCTTTCGCTGAGCTCGACGCCTCATGATATCTGTCACACCGCCCTCTTCAATAAATGTATAATATCCCGTTTCCGTTGCCTTTTCGGATGTCTCACGTCGCAGACTGTCTTTGCAGGCCGACGTAACCCTGTGCACCATATTGTACACCATCGGCGACCAGAAGGTGGACGTGGGGAAGGCGACGGTAATGAAGACGAAGGAACCATTGTTCCACGGCCGTCAGATCCCCCCGGACGTCTTCAAGGTTTCCTTGGCTAGTGTCAAACTGGGCCACGAGAATTTGGCTCCTCCGGTACTAGGGAGGATGACGACGAGAACCCGTGGCGGCTTGGTGGTTGCAATGGGTGGGTCCTGTTGTGGCCAAAGAGTCTGCTTCGTCTGGAGGCGGCCGGGAGCACACCCACGAGCACGCAGTTAGGTATGAACATAAACACCCCACCTACCCAATTACCGTCGGCTGTCGTGCCAGGTGATAGCGGACGGGGTGAGGAAGAGGCTCCATTAGTCACTGATGACGTCGCCATAGATGAGGATGAGGATGACGATGACACTCAACAGTATCTCAATACTGGCGCCTACTCAAGGTTTGAGCGTCATGAGTGGGTGCCTGAATTGCCACCTCCGGAGGCTGAACGTATTATAGACGACCTTCCGGTAGCAAAGAAGCATAGGAAGAGACCGATGAAAGGCAACAAAGCTACTTCTATGATCCAGCCGCCTCAACAGCATCGGGTTCATGACGGTATACCTATCCCCGGTGCAGCAAAATGCATATCGACGGTGAACCAATCCTACCTAAAACAGCGCTAGGGGGCAGATTTGGCGATCTAAGGAGACTTCATGGCGATGTGATGTGGATAAAGAAATGCCTCGTCGCCTCGAAAAATTCAGGATACCCACTCTATGTGGTTAACGTGCCGCGGCAATTGTCGTACGTCGACACATTCCCCGCGAAGAAGTTCTTCCTTCGATTCGATTACATCTTCGACATGTCTCACGTGAAGAAGCTGGATTTTACGTTTGTCTGCCTTTATGCCTTGCACATGAACTACCTCATTGGGGTTGAGTAGATACCTTATATCTGTGTCGCTGACCCATACTTCATGCACGATGGCTTCTTGGGAGTCTGCGCAAAGCACCGTGAATACGCGAGGGACTACATCGCAAGTTTCATGCTCGCCAATAAGGAAAAGGAGGCAATTCTCGTGCCTTATCATCCCCTGTAAGTCATCCACGCGGATATCCTTCATTTGATTTCAATCATTCATTTGCATGGTGGAGGCTAATTAATTTGAGGTGTACTTATTTTGCGCAGCGGCGGGCGCGCTGTCCTCATCATCATGTACCCCCGATACTCCCACGCTCTTTACTTGGACTCATCGAAGAACATTAACAAAAAGGATTACACCCACATCAAGTCTGTTCTCGACAATGCTATGTTTTACTACAGCGCACGGGGTGGAGTGGTCAAGGACAAGAAGAAAAGGGACGGCAGGCCCGCCTTCGGCCATAAGACTGACTTCTGCTACATCCAGCAACCGAGTGATTATCTTAATGATGGATTCTATGTCCTACACCACATGCTGGAGTACAGACGGGATCATCAGAACCTTCGCATGTCACCTAAATCCGGCGATACCCATATTCTGCAATGGGCAAAGAACTTAGGAGATATCGAGGATCATCGACTTCGAGCTGAGTTCTATCACATCCAGCGTGAACTTGCGCAAATCATCATGAAGGAGGTTGTCGAAAAAACTGGAATGTTCTACAAAGAAAGACAAATATCGCGGGAAGACATGCAAACACGCGTAGCCGCTCAACGTCTCGACCTAAAGCCTTTCACTAAGCTCGGGGGCTATCTCCCTGACTTGGATGGATGGCACGACATGTTGGAGTGATTATTGATATATGACAATGTGTCCGTTTAATTAGTCCATACTTTCTCTATGACAAATCTTTGAGTTATGCACAACGAAACTTTATTTGTGATGTAATTAAACCGTCCTCCTCAACTAGCGAAGGTCATTCTAGTTAGGGCATTTTGGGTATGATGAACTTTGTTATTTATGCTTATGATATGTTGCTTCTATTTTTGCAAAGTGTGTCTCTTTCTGTTCCTCAACTATTGATGTTGCATATAATGGACTCATGTGACGATGCAGGTGCATAGATCATCGATGGCGAATAGGTGCTACGCCAGGACTATATATATACGACGAGTGGCCGGAGTGTCAGGCCCAGGAGTATACAGCAACCTCAATTCAGTTTAGGTTCTCTCGTGTATATCATTCTTTAGATGGATGACATTGTAGTTGCAAGTATTCAAGACTTGTATCACAATTTTCGAGATGATGATGAGAGATCACTTTCTGTTGGATGATGATTATGACGATGACATGATTTGATGAGACTATTTGTATGTATATGCTACGATTACATTTGTATGTGTATGATATACTAAAGATTATTGTATAAATCCTATTGAAATACAAAACAAATATGAAAAAAAATCAGAAACAAATAGAACTAGCAGCAGCGAGGGAAACGAAGTTAGCTGCAGCGCGCTCCTACCAGTAGCGCGGTCTAAATCACGGCGCTGCAGCTATTAGCAGTAGCGCTTTCTAGTAAAGAATGTTGCTACTAAACAGCTATAGCACTAGCGCGTGTGGGAGAGCGCTACTGGTATAGGTTAGCTGTAGTGTCGTATCAGTAGCGTAGGTACCCGCGCTACTGATACACCTAAAACCCGCGCTACTACTAGGCTTTTCCCTAGTAGTGATCCTCTTCTTCTTCATTCTCTTCCATTAGGACCCCTCTTTCTCCGTGCTTGGTCCAATAGTTATAGCTGGACATGAAACCAGACTCAAACAGGTGGACGTGAATAGTTCTTGAGTTAGAGTAATTTCGATCATTCTTACAGTCAGCACATGGACAACACATAAAACCATCCGCCCGCTTGTTTGCCTCAGCTCCAAGCAGAAAAGTATGCATGCATTAATGAACTGGGGGAGCATCAATCATTGTACATCCATTGTCGGCTCATCTTCATTACACAACACAAAAAAGACCAAATTAATACAAGTTCACACACTCTTATTCTCATAAAACAACATACAAACTCTCTAGCTAAAGCATTTAAATGTAACAACAAATGCGATCAAGATCGCAACTAAGGTAACAATTGATCCAATGGCATAATGATACCAAGCCTCACTATCAATGACATACTTTCTAATCTTTCTAATCTTCAAGCGCATTGCATCCATCTTGATCTTGTGATCATCGATGACATCGACAACATGCAACTCTAATTCCATCTTATCCTCCTCAATTCTTTTCAATTTTTTATTCAAGTATTTTTTTCTTTTTCAACTAAATTTAACCTCTAGACAAGAGGGTCGGTTGGAATTTCCGGTTCACATACCTCCTCGATAAAAATATCTATGTCAACTTGATGGGCATAATTTGTCATAAACACAAAATGCAACAAATAATTGTAAAAGAGAATATACCACATCCGAATAATAAATCGGACGAGGGCCGACGAGGATGGATATCAAAACCATGCCACTATGTATAACAAAGAACATACGGGTAAGAAAATTATACAAGTAACTATCTAAATCACACAAATATGATAAGAAACAAGAGGCTCACCAAGGTGGTGCCGGTGACGGGAAGGTGCGGGCGATCGATGGTGATTAGGACGGGGACGGGAAGGCACTAAGTAAACCACACCTACATATGCAAACTAAGAAGTTAATTTGAGCACAAATTGCATATAAATCAAATTAAAAAAACTACCACATATAAATACTCCCAAACTAAAACCCACTAATCACTATACTTATAGAGCATTGCAAGAGCTAATCTAGCAATGAGAGATGAAAGGACAAAGTTGCTAACCTTTGTGAACACTTGGATGGATGGGGTGCCTTCAAATCTTGAGAATTTTTGGCAAAAATGGAGGATGAGCTTGAGCAAGAGGGGAAGAACAGAGGAGAGGAAAGGGGAATAACAGAGAGCTCGCGGACTAGACGAAGGTTTATATAGGAGCATCTTTAGTCCCAGTTGGTTATACAAACCGGGACTAAGGTTCAACACAAACCGGGACTAATGATTCCCACCCCCCTAGTCGTTGGAACCAGCACCAATGGTCACATTAGTACCGCTCCGTTTACAAACCGGGACTAATGTGCCTCACGTAAAGTAGTTTTTCTACTAGTGGAAGAACAACAACAGAGAGTAAAGATGAGAGGAGGATCTATGGATAATGGATCTATGAATGATGGATCAAAGGAGGATGCGAGGAGAGGAGAGGAGAGGACGAGGAGAGAATGAGATCCTCACCTGAACTTGTCGGGTTGGACCTCCAGGAGGATGAGGAGGAGCTGCCCGCATTTAGATATAGTCCTAGGACAAGGAGCAAGAATGCATGGAACAGAGTTGGATGCAGAACAGGAGCAGCCATGACTGGAGCTCTCTTCTAACCCTCCCCTTCTAACCTAGTAAACCCTAGCTGAACAGGCCAGTGTTGGCCCAGGCATTTATGCCCCCCCTTTAGCTCCAACCCATGGCCCATTCCTCTCTTTTTGAACGCTTAAGCGCGTGATACGTCTCCAACATATCTATAACTTTTTATTGTTCCATGCTATTATATTAAGAATCTTGGATGTTTTGTATGCATTATTATGCTATTTTATATCAACTTTTGGGACTAAACTATTAACCTAGTGCCAAGTGTCAGTTCCTATTATTTCCTTGTTTTTGCCTTTACAGAAAATCCATTTCAAACAGAGTCCAAATGGAACGAAACTTTTTGATGATTTTTCTTGGACCAAAGGACACCCAGGAAGCTTCGGGAGGAGGTCAGGGGACCCACAAGGCGCCGACAAGCTCATAGGGCACGCCACAGGGGTGCACCCTGCAGGCTTGTGGGGCCCACGGGAGTCCTCCAACCCTAATTCTTCTTCTAGAAATACCCAAATATTCCCCAAAGACCAGAGAGCAACCCAAAATACTTTTTTTGCCGCCACAAGTTCTTGTTCCTGAGAGATCCCATCTGGAGGCCTTTTCCAGTACTCTATCGGAGGGGGGTTTGATCATGGAGGACTTCTACATCAACCTTGTTTCCCTTCCGATGATGTGTGAGTAGTTTACTAGAGACCTACGGGTGCATAGCTAGTATCTAGATGGCTTCTCTCTCTTTGATCTTCAATACGATGTTCTCCTTGATGTTCTTGGATACCTATTCGATGTAATCTTCTTTTGCGGTGTGTTTGTTGAGATCTGATGGATTGTGTGTTTATGATCAGATTATCTATGAATATTATTTGAGTCTTCTCTAAACTAATTTTTTGCATGATTGTTATAGCTTTGTATTTCTCTCCGATCTATTGATTTGGTTTGGCCAACTAGATCGATTTTTCTTGCAATGGGAGAGGTGCTTTGTAATTGGTTCAATTTTGAAGTGCTTAATCCCAGTGACAGAAAGGGAAATGACACATATTTGTATTGTTGCCTTTAAGGATAAAAAATGGGGTTCATTCATATTGATTGGATCTATCCCTCTACACCAGGTCATCTTGCTTAAGGCGTTACTCTGTTCTTGTTAACTTAATACACTAGATGCTTGCTCGACAACGGTCAACGTGTGGAGTAATAGTAGTAGATGCATGCAGGAGTCGGTCTACTTGTCTCGCACATAATGCCTATATACATGATCATTTCCTTGGATATCATTATAACTATGCGCTTTTTTATCAATTGCTCAACAGTAATTTATTTACCCACCGTATACTTTCTTTCAAGAGAGAAGCCTCTAGTGAATACTATGGCTCCCGGGCCTATCTTTTATCATATTATTTCCAGATCTATAAAATCAAAAACACAAAAATACTTGGTGAAATTTACTTACTTTAATTTCATTTTGCATTATCTTTTACATCTATCACTATCAGATCTCATCGTTGCAAGTAACCTTGAAGGGATTGACACCCCTTTATCGTGTTGGGTGCAATTATTTGTTTGTTTGTGCGGCTACAACTATTGAAGACTTGTGTGTTCCTCCTACTGGATTGATACCTTGGTTCTTAACTGGGAGAAATACTTATCTCTACTTTGTTGCATCACCCTTTGCTCTTCAAGGAAAAAACCAATGCAAGCTCAAGAAGTAGTAGGAAGAATATTTGGCGTCATTGTCGCGGAGGATCTACATCAAGCCTACCAAGTACCTATCATAAACTCTCATCTCTTGCATTTACATTATTTTCCATTTTCCTCTCCCCCACTTCTAAAATGTTTTCAAAAAAATACGAAAATATTTGCCTTTTGTTTGCCTTCTTTCCGTTTGCCTTTTGTGTTTGCTTGTGTGCTAGACCGCTTGCTTTCTCACGATGTCTCAAGAAAATACCAAGTTGTGTGATTTTTACAATACTAATGATAATGATTTTATTATTACTCCGATTGCTCCCACCACTAATGCGGAATCTTATGAAATTAATGCCGCTTTGCTGAATCTTGTTATGAAAGAACAATTTTCCGGTAGTCCTAATGAAGATGAAGCATCCATCTTAATACTTCCGTTGAATTGTGTGACATGCAAAAGAAAAATATGTGGATAATGATATTGTTAAATTAAAGATATTTTCCGTTCTCACTTCGAGATCGTGCTAAAACTTGGTTTTCATACTTGTCTAAAAATAATATTGATTCACGGAATACGTGTAAGGATGCTTTTATTTCCAAGTATTTTTCTCCTGCTAAGATCATCTCTCTTAGGAACAATATAATGAATTTTAGGCAACTTGATCATGAACATGTTGCACAATCATGGCAATGGATGAAGTTAGTGATAAGAAATTGCCCTACTCATGGCTTAAGTTTGTGGATGATCATACAAAAAAATATGCTCGATTGAATTTTGCATCTAGAAATCTTTTAGATTCTTCTGCTGGTGGTACTTTTACAGAAATAAAATTAGGAGAAGTTACTAAACTCCTAGATAATATTATGGAAAATTACTCTCAATGGCATACCGAAAGATCTTCTACCAATAAAAAGTGCATGGTACTGAAGAAAATTAATACTTTGAGTGGAAATATAGATGAACTTATGAAATTGATTGCTAATAATATTGCACCTATTGATCCTAATGATATGCCTTTGTCTACTTTGATTGAGAATAATATTGAATCTATGGATGTGAATTTTGTTGGTAGGAACAATTTTGGTAACAACGCATATAGAGGAAATTTAAATCCTAGGCCTAGTAATTCTTCTAATAATTATGGTAATTCCTATAGCAATTCTTATGGAAATTATAATAAGATGCCCTCTGATATTGAGAACAACATTAAATATTTTATTAACTTCCAAAAGTTTTTCAATGCTATGGTAGAAGAAAAATTGCTTAAGTTTGATGATGTGGCTAGGAACGTTGATAAAATTTCTCATGAGATTGATTCCGTTAAGATTAGATATATACCAACCAAGCTTGATATTAATGAGTCTCTGGAAGCTATTCAAATTTCTATTAATAAAAGTAGGGAGAGAACCGCTAGAATGCGAGTTAAGAGAGAATGGCTAGAAAAGATGCGTTCTTTAGTTTTTTTGATAATCATGATGAAGATCTTCAAGTGATTGGTGTGACTCCTATTGAATCTTTGTTTAATAATATAAAACTTTATAAATAAGGGACTAGAGAGGAGTCAACTTTAGCTAGAAGGCGTCCCAACAATTTGGAGGGTGAAGATCTTAATGAAAATTTTGACAAAAATGGGTTTGGCGAGGTCAAAACTTTAACTAGTGATGTGCCCACTCTTTTGGATTACAAGGAATTTAATTATGATGATTGTTATTTGATTGAGTGTATTTATTTGTTGCAATCTATTCTTAATTTACCTCATGCTTATAATCAAAATAAAGCTTTTACTAAACATATCGTTGATGCTATGATGAAATCTTTGAAGAAAAATTTGAAATGGCAGTTTCAATCCCTAGAAAATTATATGATGAGTGGGAACCCACTATTAAGATTAAGATTAAAGATTATGAGTGAAATGCTTTATGTGCTTTGGGTGCTAGCGTATTCACAATTCCAAAATCTTTGTGTGATGTGTTCCTAAAACTTGATGAATGCTCTTTAAATTTGCACTTTGCAGGTTCTACTATTAAGTTTCCTATGGAAAGGATTAATGATGTTCTTATTATTGCAAATAGGAATTATGTGCCCGTAGATTTCATTGTGCTTGATATCGATTGCAAACCTACATGCCCTATAATTCTTGGTAGACCTTTCCTTAGAACGATTGGTGCAATTATTGATATGAAAGAAGGGAACACTAGATTTCAATTTCCGTTAAGGAAGGTGATGTCTACGATGCAACCTTCTTCTTGAACACTCGTGTTGGGCCTCCAAGAGTAGTTTTTTGTAGGATAGTAGCAATTTTCCCTCAAGTGGATGACCTAAGGTTTATCAATCCGTCGGAGGCATAGGATGAAGATGGTCTCTCTCAAACAACCTGCAACCAAATAATATAAAGTCACATGTGTCCCCAACACACCCAATACAATGGTAAATTGTATATGTGCACTAGTTCGGCGAAGAGATGGTGATACAAGTGTAATACGGATGGTAGATAGAGGTTTTTGTAACCTGAAATAGAAAAACAGCAAGGTAGCAAGTAGGAAACGTGAGTAAAAACGGCATTGCAATGCTTGGAAACAAGGCCTAGGGTTCATACTTTCACTAGCGCAAAATCTCTCAATAATGATAACATAATTGAATCATATAACAATCCTTCAACATGCAACAAAGAATCACTCCAAAGTTCCTATCGCGGAGAACATAAGATGAAATTGCTTGTTGGGTACGAAACCACCTCAATGTTATTCTTTCTGATCAATCTATTGGGCTATTCCTATAAGTGTCACAAACAACCCTAGAGTTTGTACTAAAATAACACCATATGACACACATAAATCAACCCTAATGTCGCCTAGATACTCCATTGTCACCACAAGTATCCGTGGGTCAATTATACGATATGCATCACACCATTTCAAATTCATAATATTCAATCCAACACAAAGAACTTCAAGAGTACCCCAAGATTTCTATCAGAGAAAAGAGTATGAAAACGCGTATCAACCCCTATGCATAGATTAACCCAATATCACCGCGTGAATCCACAAGTTGATAACCAAAAGATACATCAAGTAGATCAATAGAACATCCCATAGTCACCACGGATATCCCATCGCAAGACATACATCAAGTGCTCTCACATCCAAAAGATTCAATCCGACATAACAAAACCTCAAAGGAAAGGACTCAATTCATCATAAGGTAGTGAGGGAAGAACACCATAAGATCCAACTATAATAACAAAGCTCACGATACATTAAGATCGTGACAAATCAAGAACACGAGAGAGAAAGAGAGAGAAATAAAACATATAGCTACTCGTATAAACCCTCAGCCCCGAGGGTGGACTAGTCCCTCCTCATCATGGTAGTCGCCGAGATGACAAAGATGACCTCCGGTGATGATTTCCCCCTCCAGCAGGGTGCCGGAACGAGGCCCTGAGAGGTTTTTCATGGCTACAGAGCCTTGCGGCGGCGGAACTTCCGATCTAGATTTCTTTTCGGGGGTTTCTGTATTTATCTGAGTTTGTGGCGTCAGTCTCACATCAGGGGGCTTCCCAAGGAGTCCACAAGCCAGGGGCGCGCCCTAGGGGTGGGGGGCGCCCCTGGGCTTGTGGCCCCCGGGTGGCTCCCCTATGGTATCTTTTTGCTCTAGTATTTTTTATTTTCCAAAAATATTCTCCGTCAATTTTCAGCCCATTCCGAGAACTTCTATTTCTGCACAAAAACAACACCATGGTAGTTCTGCTGAAAACAACGTCAGTCCGGGTTAGTTCTAATAAAATCATACCAAAACCATATAAAATTGTTGTAAACATGGCATGAATACTTCATAAATTATACATACGTTGGAGACGTATCAGCATCACCAAGCTTAATTCCTACTCGTCCTCGAGTAGGTAAATGATAAAAGAAAAAAATGAAGTGTGAATGCTAGCATAGTGTATAAGATTAATCAATGATAATTTTAATCACTTTTCCTAGCATCATAACAACAACTCTTTATCATAAAACTCACCTTGATAAAGTGGCAATCAATTCATAAGAAATGGGTTCAAACAATGCATTTTCTTGACACTATCATGTAATCTTTCTTATTATGGCATTAATGTTCAGATCTATAAGATTCAAAACAAAAGTTTAATATTGACATAAAAACAATAATACTTCAAGCATACTAGAAAGCAAAATCATGAAACTCCAAAAATAACATGGCTAAAGAAAGTTATCCCTACAAAATCATATAGTCTTGTTATGCTCCCTCTTCTCAACACAAAGTATAAATCATGCCCACCCCAATATAAATCATATAGCCACGTATGATCATGTAGTATGTGATAAACTAAGAATGATCAGTGTGGTTGCAATTTCACCCACAGAAGTTTTTTCTTCTTCAAATTATGCAGTTTCATATACGGGGTCTATTCTGCAGCGCACGATTTCGACCTGCAAAACAGTTCGGGCTCGAACTGTAAACGCGTTATGCAGGTCAGAATTATATGGGGTCTGCTAGAGGTGCTCTAAGATTAGGGATGCCCAAGGCACCCCAAGGTAATATAGGATAACCAAGCGTCTATGCTTGGGGATGCCCCGCATGGCATCCCCTCTTTTGTCTACAATCCATCGGAAAATTACTTGAGGCTATATTTTTATTCACTACATGATATGTGTTTTGCTTGGAGCATCTTGTATTATATGAGTCTTTGGTTTATTTTCTTTTTAGTTTGCCACAATCATCCTTGCTAGACACACCTTACTGAGAGGAACACGCCTTAATTGTGAATTTATTAGAATACTCTTTGAGCTTCACATATATCTTTTGAGCTACGCAGTTGCTCTAGTACTTCACTTATATCTTTTGGAGCACAACAGTGGTTATATTTTAAAGAAAATGATGAACTCTCATGCTTCACTTATATTATTTCGAGTGTCTTGAAAATAGTATGGCAATTTGCTTTGGTTATGAATTCAGTATTGGTATGATGGGTATTCAAGAGGGATATCATAAAAACTTTGATGAAGATCATTGAATATATGAGAAGTTTGACTCTTTGCAATTGTTTTGAGATATAAAGATGGTGATATTAGAGTCACGCTATTAGTAAAGTGTGGAATAGTAAGAATATTTGCGTAAAGGATTGTGATTCCCATAGCATGCACGTATGGTCTTCCTGTTATGTGATGAAATTGGAGCACAATTTATCCTTGATTGCCTTCCTTTGCGTGAAAGTCGGGGGCGCGCGATGGTTACTCCTACCAACCTCCCCCCTAAGAGCATGTGTAGTAGTACTTTGCTTCGAGGGCTAATAAACTTTTGCAATAAATATGTGAGTTATGTATGACAAATATTGAGTTCATGGATTATACACACTCTCACCCTTCCACCTTTGCTAGCCACTCTAGTACCGCACAACTTTCAGCGGTGCATTAAACCCTCCTTATACCTTTCATAAAAAAAGCCACCATACCTACCTATTATGGCATTTCCATATCCATTCCGAGATATATTGCCACCAACTTCCACCATTCCGTTATTTTGAGTTATCACAATGAGTTGTGATTTTTCAGTTGTAAGTAAATAAAAATGTGATGATCATCAATATTAGAGCATTGTCCCAAGCGAGGAATAAAGTAAAAGAGGCTAAATGAGCCCATGAAAACAGGCCAAAGTGCCCAACAAAAGAAAAGAAAAAAAGAGAGAGAAATGAGAGAAGGGACAATGTTACTATCCTTTTCCACACTTTTGCTTTAAAGTAGCACCATGTTCTTCAAGATAGAGAGTCTCCTATTTTATCACATTCATATATTACTAGTGAGAATTTTTCATTATAGAACTTGGTTTGTATATTTCAATGATGGGCTTCCTCAAATGACTGAGGTCTTCATGAGCAAGCAAGTTGGATGCACACCACTTAGTCTTCTTTTTGAGCTTTCGTATACTTATGACTCTAGTGCATCCGTCGAATGAAAATCCCTACTCACGCACATTGATATCAATTGATGGACATCTTCATAGCCCATTGATTTGCCTAATTGATGTGAGAATTTCTTCCTTCCTTTTTGTCTACTACCATATTTTATTCCACCTATAGTGTTATATCCATGACGCGCACGACGCCATTTTCGTTTGTGCGTTGAACAAAGTTTACCATACGCACGATTATTGCGCGCCTGCTGGAGCGTCCATTTTGGCTCTGTGCACGCAATAAAGCATTTTTTTCTACCAGCCTGTTGGAGATGTTCTTAGGCCATTCGATGCCCACGGTCCGCCGAAGACACACTTGCAGCCTTGCAGGGGCACCAAGCGCCAACCGGAGTTGCTAATCGGGGTAATGCACAAATACAAGGTTTTCGGGATGCTGTTGATGTTTGCATGTTGATGGACTTGGGCTATCAGGGCAGATTTTGGACTTTTGAGAAAAAGGTGACCGGGGGATCTTACACCCGCGTGAGGCTAGACAGAGCAATGGCCACAGCCGATTGGGCGGCACTATACCCTATGACCAATGTTACAAATTTAACATCGGCCTCCTCGGATCATGGACCCATATTTGTGCAGTTTGAAGAGGCTTTACCACATCCTAAACCGAGCTTCCGTTACGAAGTGATGTGGGAGTCACACGAATCCTGGCGTGATACCATCAGCTCAGGATGGAGCGAACATCATGGCGGTCACGGAGTTGAGGGAATTCGCAGAAAACTAGAGCTACTGTCAAAGAACCTCTCGGCATGGAATGATGAAACCTTTTGGAGTGTTATAAAGGAGATCAAGAAGGCAAAAGCGGAGCTAGAAAGGCTCCGGAGTGTTCCGTCCAGGACTTCTCCAAATCACCGTGAGCAAAAGCTGAATGAACGACTGGTTGAGCTTTATCATAGGGAGGAGATTATGTGGAGACAAAGATCTCGAATACAGTGGCTGGCTGCGGGTGATCGCAACACAATTTTTTTCACATGAGAGCAAACATGCGGAGAAGGAAGAACATGATCCGAGCTCTATATAATGCGCTGGGTATACGTGTAGACAACAAGGCTGAGATGAAACAACTCGTGACAGATTTCTATAAAACTTTGTACACGACGAAAGGTGTGCATGGGGTAGATGACATGTTACAGCATGTGCCTCGGAAAGTAACACCAGAGATGAATGCTTCTCTTTGCGCCCCTCACACAAATGAGGAGGTGAAGCAGGCCCTGTTTCAGATGTTTCCCACGAAGGCACCAGGCCCAGATGGTTTCCCTGCACACTTCTATCAGCGCCACTGGGACATTTGTGTGGATGAAATAACTAATGTGGTGCTTCGAATTGTCCGTGGAGAGGAGACTTGTCGTGGAATTAGCACGGCAGATGTCCGGTTTAAAGGACTTAGGTGTGGAGCCATCGCGCGGGTTAGCTTGAAGAGGTTAAAGCGCACAAAGAACACAGAGGGTTTATACTAGTTCGGCCCCTTCGATAAAGGTAAAAGCCTACGTCTAGTTTGGTTTGGTATTGCTTGGGCGTCGATGAACAGGGAGCAAATTGCTTGCCTGTGTCTCGACGGGTTGTTGCTTTCCCTTGAACCGTCGCCGGGTCGTCCCTTTATATAGGAGGCAACGCCCGGTCCGGTTTACAGAGTCCCGAGGCCGGCTCATAATCGTGTCTGCCTCGGTCTCTACTCTTTCTACCTTATACCTCAAGCTACATGATAGGACGGTTCATAAACCGTAAATTTTACACACGGGCCCTAAGCCTCTAGGGGCCGTAACCTCAGGTTCATATTCTACTAGGCTTATGATAATACAACTATGTAAGTGTAATTCGGACCTTCCTAGCCGGTTTATATCTGCTAGTAATATCCCTGACATTAGGCCCCAGATTGATTTGAACTTGTTCATGTCAGTCTTCTAAGTCTTTGCATAAATTTCTTCTCTGTAACTTCTCTGCTTTGTAAACCGGCTATGACGTCATCTCCAGAAATCATCTCAATCTGTCGTGACATCACCTCTGCATTTATTGCTCACCTCTGTTTGTTACCTTTGTTAAATGTTATCCCGAAGATCGAGGCGACAGCGTAATCTTTATCCAACCTCTGACCTCCTCGATTCCCGCACTTGCCGTTTCACCTCATCAGCTTATAAATACCGCGTCAGTCTGTTTCTTTTTCTTCCTTCCGCACTTCGTCTTCCTCCGTCGCCCGAAGCTCCGCCGCCGTTCTTCGAGCCCATCGCCGTCGTCAAGCCAGGCCGCTGCATCACCCTGAACCGTGTCCAGAGCACTCCGCCGCCGTCTTCTTCTTCCTCAGGTACTCCTTCCTTCTCACTGTAGATCTCAATCTAGGGTTCCTCCATAGCTTCCGCCATGACACCTTGAAGCTTTGCTGTTCATCCCTGTGGGTTACGCTTGTCGTAGATTCAAACCTTAGATTCGTGTTGAGTGCGCTCCTACTCCGCGGTTCAAACCTTCGATTCAAATCTTAGATTCAAACCTTTAGATTCATTTGGTCTGTAGAAATCCTTCGTGGTTCTTCCTGTATAAGACTTGCATATATTTCATCTTTTTCTTACGTCTCAGATCCATATTTACTTTAGCCTTCTGTAGAAACCTGTTACTTCGCCTTGTAGATCTGTAAGTTACTCATCGGTTTAACCAATTATATGCTCTTCTTTTAAAGAATTTAGACGTAAGCCCGACGGTTTAGCCTTCTCTTTTCCTGTTATCCTAAACCGGTAGCTGTTCGCTTCATATCTGCTTCCGGGTTGTCAATGCCATTAGTCCCTTGACTAAACCATCGATATAATTTGATGTTATGCTCCGGTTTATGCTTCAGCAATTAGTATCCGGATTTTGCACTATATCTTTCAGCGTTTCCTTTAGTCAAGATGACTGCCAAACAAAGGCCGCTTCAATTGGTCTTCTGGGTCCTAAAAATGTTCTACACTGGCGGGCCCCAGGAGATGAATGCCCCCCTACCCCTAAGGAAGGAGAGATCATTGTTTTCTTTGATCACATGGCCCGGGGCTTTAGCCCTCCCGGTTCAAAATTCTTCCGGGATGTGCTAACCGCTTTTCAGCTCCATCCTCAAGATATAGGTCCGAATTCTATTTCAAATGTCTGCAATTTTCAAGTCTTCTAAGAAGCATACCTTCAAGAAGAACCATCAGTGGATCTGTTCCGGGACTTTTCCATTTAAACCGGCGGACAGAGTTTACTGCCGGACTGCATCAAGAGTTGGGCGGTGTTAGCATTCAAAAGAGAAAAGATGCGACCATCCCTCACGCTGTTCTCCATACACACCTCAAGGAATGGAACCAATCATGGTTCTATTGTAAAGATACCTCGCCTGAAGGAGAAAACCCACTGCCGGGTTACCGTGCACATCGTCTACCTGAGGATCATCCCCTGCCGCAGCGCCTTAGTGTTGGGGAACGTAGTATTTCAAAATTTTCCTACGATCACGCAAGATCTATCTACCAGATGCATAGCAACGAGAGGGAAGAGTGTGTCTACGTACCCTCGTAGACCGGGAGCGGAAGCGTCAAGTGACGCGGTTGGTGTTGTCGAACTTCTTCGCGATCCAACCGATCAAGCACCAAACGTACGGCACCTCCGCGTTCAGCACACGTTCAGCTTGATGACGTCCCACGAGCTCTTGATCCAGTTGAGCTTCACGGGAGAGTTTCGTCAGCACGACGGCGTGGTGACGGATATGATGTATTCACCGGCACAGGGCTTCGCCTAAGCACTGCAACGGTATGACCGAGGTGTGTTTCTGTGGAGGGGGGCACCGCACACGGCTGGAACAATTCAACTTGTGTGTCTTTGGGTGCCCCCCTGCCCCCGTATATAAAGGAGCAAGGGGAGAGGCCGGCCGGCCCTTCCCTGGTGCGGCTAGGAGTGCAATCCTACTAGGAATAGGATTGCAATCCTATTCCTAGTAGGAATCACCAAAAGAAGGAAGAGAGGGAAAGGAAAAAGGAGAGGTGGCGCCCCCCCCCCCCCAATCCTAGTCCAACTAGGAACCCTAGGTGGGGCGCCGGCCAGCCCTATGGGCTGCCTCTCTCTTTCCCTTAAGGCCCACTATGGACCATCCCCCCTCGTAGGGGGTTCCGGTAACCCCCTCCGGCAATCCCGTTAAATCCGAAACTTTTCCGGTATACTTCTGGTGTCCGAATATAGTCGTCCAATATATCAATCTTTATGTCTCGGACATTCCGAGACTCCTCGTCATGTCCGTGATCTCATCCGGGACTCCGAACTACCTTCGGTACATCAATACTCATAAACTCATAATACCGATCGTCATCAAACGTTAAGCGTGCGGACCCTACGGGTTCGAGAACTATGTAGACATGACCGAGACTCATCTCCGGTCAATAACCAATAGCGGAACCTGGATGTTCATATTGGCTCCTACATATTCTACGAAGATCTTTTATCGGTCAGAACCGCATAACAACATACGTTGTTCCTTTTGTCAACGGTATGTTACTTGCCCGAGATTCGATCGTCGGTATCTCTATACCTAGTTCAATCTCGTTACCGGCAAGTCTCTTTACTCGTTCCGTAACACATCATCTCGTGACTAACTCATTAGTATTTTGCTTGCAAGGCTTATTGTGATGTGTGTTACCGAGAGGGCCCAGAGATACCTCTCCGACACTCGGAGTGACAAATCCTAATCTTGATCCATGCCAACACCACGAATACTTTCGGAGACACCTGTAGAGCATCTTTATGATCACCCAGTTACGTTGTGACGTTTGATAGCACACAAGGTGTTCCTACGGTATTCGGGAGTTGCATAATCTCATAGTCATAGGAACATGTATAAGTCATGAAGAAAGCAATAGCAGAAAAAACTAAACGATCATAGTGCTATGCTAACGGATGGGTCTTGTCCATCACATCATTCTCCTAATGATGTGATCCCGTTGATCAAATGACAACTCATGTCTATGGTTAGGAAACATAACCATCTTTGATCAATGAGCTAGTCTAGTAGAGGCATACTAGGGACACTCTGTTTTGTCTATGTATTCACACATGTACTAAGTTTCCGGTTAATACAATTCTAGCATGAATAATAAACATTTATCATGATATAAGGAAATATAAATAACAACTTTATTATTGCCTCTAGGGCATATTTCCTTCAGTCTCCCACTTGCACTAGAGTCAATAATCTAGCTCACATCGCCATGTGATTTAATACCGATAGTTCACATCGTTATGTGAATAACACCCATAGTTCACATCACCATGTGACCAACACCCAAAGTGTTTACTAGAGTCAATAATCTAGTTCACATCGCTATGTGATTAATACCCAAGAGTAATAAGGTGTAATCATGTTTTGCTTGTGAGAGAAGTTTAGTCAACGGGTCTGTCACATTCAGATCCGTATGTATTTCGCAAATTTCTATGTCTACAATGCTCTGCATGGAGCTACTCTAGCTAATTGCTCCCACTTTCAATACGCATCCAGATTGATACTTAGAGTCATCTGGATTTAGTGTCAAAGCTTGCATCGGCGTAACCCTTTACGACGAACTCTTTATCACCTCCATAATCGAGAAATATTTCCTTAGTCATCCAATTACTAAGGATAATTTTGACCGTTGTACAGTGATCTACTCCTCGATCACTATTGTACCTCCCTGTCAAACTCATGGCAAGGCACACAACGTGTTTTGTACACAGCATGGCATTCTTTATAGAACCTATGGCTGAGGCATAGGGAATGACTTTCATTCTCTCTATATTTTTCTGCCGTGGTCTGGCTTTGAGTCTTACTCAACTTCACACCTTACAAGTCAGGCAAGAACTCCTTCTTTGACTGATCCATTTTGAACTTACTTCAAAATCTTATCAAGGTATGTACTCATCGAAAGTCTTATCAAGCGTCTTGATCTATCTCTATAGATCTTGATGCCCAATATGTAAGCAGCTTCACCAAGGTCTTTCTTTGAAAAAACTCCTTTCAAACACTCTTTTATGCTTTCCAGAAAATTCTACATCATTTCCGATCGGCAATATGTCATTCACATATACTTATCAGAAAGGTTGTAGTGCTCCCACTCACTTCTTGTAAATACAGGCTTCACCACAAGTCTGTATAAATCTATATGCTTTGATCAACTTATCAAAGCGTATATTCCAACTCCGAGATGCTTGCACCAGTCCATAGATGGATCGCTGGAGCTTGCATACTTTGTTAGCACCTTTTGGATTGACAAAACCTTCTGGTTGCATCATATACAACTCTTCTTTGAGATATCCATTCAGGAATGCAGTTTTGACATCCATTTGCCAGATTTCATAATCATAAAATGCGGCAATTGCTAACATGATTCGGACAGACTTAAGCATCGCTACAGGTGAGAAAGTCTCATCGTAGTCAACTCCTTGAACTTGTCGAAAACCTTTCGCAACAAGTCGAGCTTTGTAAATAGTAATATTACCGTCTGCGTCGGTCTTCCTCTTGAAGATCCATTTATTTTCGATGGCCTGCCGATCATCGGGCAAGTCAACCAAAGTCCATACTTTGTTCTCATACATGGATCCCATCTCAGATTTCATGGCTTCAAGCCATTTTGCGGAATCTGGGCTCATCATCGCTTCCTCATAGTTCGTAGGTTCATCATGGTCTAGTAACATGATTTCCAGAACTGGGTTGCCGTACCACTCTGGTGCGGAACGTACTCTGGTTGATCTACGACGTTCAGCAGAAACTTGATCCGAAGTTTCATGATCATCATCATTAACTTCCTCACTGATTGGTGTAGGAATCACTGGAACAATTTTCTGTGATGTACTACTTTCCAATCCGGGAGAAGGTACAATTACCTCATCAAGTTCTACTTTCCTCCCACTCACTTCTTTCGAGAGAAACTCCTTCTCTAGAAAGGATCCACTCTTAGCAACAAAGACCTTGCCTTAGGATCTGTGATAGAAGGTGTACCCAACAGTTTCTTTTTGGGTATCCTATGAAGATTTACTTCTCCGAATTGGGTTCGAGCTTATCATGTTGAAACTTTTTCACATAAGCATCGCAGTCCCAAACTTAAAGAAATGACAGCTTAGGTTTCTCGTTAAACCATAGTTCATACGGTGTCATCTCCACGGATTTAGATGGTGCCCTATTTAACGTGAATGTAGCTGTCTCTAATGCATAACCCCAAAAGCGATAGTGGTAGATCGGTAAGAGACATCATCGATCGCACCATATCTAATAAAGTACGGTTATGACGTTCGGACACACCATTACACTGTGGTGTTCCAGGTGGCGTGAGTAGTGAAACTATTTCACATTGTTTTTATTGAAGGCCAAACTCGCTAACTCAAAAATTTTACCTCTATGATCATATCGTAGAAACTCTTATTTTCTTGTTACGATGATTCTCCACTTCACTCTGAAATTCTTTGAACTTTTCAAATGTTTCAGACTTGTGCTTCATTAAGTAGATATACCCATATCTGCTCAAATCATCAGTGAAGGTCAGAAAATAACGATACCTGCCGCGAGCTTCAACACTCATTGGTCCGCATACATCAGTATGTATGATTTCCAACAACTCTGTTGCTCGCTCCACGGTTCCGGAGAACGGAGTTTTAGTCATCTTGCCCATGAGGCATGGTTCGCAAGCACCAAGTGATTCATAATCAAGTGATTCAAAAAGTCCATCACTATGGAGTTTCTTCATGCGCTTTACACCAATATGACCTAAACGGCAGTGCCACAAATAAGTTGCACTATCATTATTAACCTTGCATCTTTTGGCTTCAATATTATGAATATGTGTATCACACGATCGAGATCCAACAAACCATTTTCATTGGGTGTCTGACCATAGAAGGTTTTATTCATGTATAAACAGAACAACAATTATTCTCTAACTTACATGAATAACCGTATTGCAATAAACATGATCAAATCATATTCATGCTCAACACAAACACCAAATAACACTTATTTAGGTTCAATACTAATCCCGAAAGTATAGGGAGTGTGAGATGATGATCATATCAATCTTGGAACTACTTCCAATACACATCGTCACTTCATCCTTTAACTAGTTTTTGTTCATTATGCAACTCCCATTTCGAGTTACTACTCTTTAGCAACTGAACCAATATCAAATACCGAGGGGTTGCTATGAACACTAGTAAAATACACATCAATAATCTGTATATCAAATATACCTTTGTTCACTTTTGCCATCCTTCTTATCCGCCAAATATCTAGGGCAGTTCCACTTCTAGTGACCATTTCCTTTGCAGTAGAAGCACTTAGTTTCAGGCTTGAGTTTAGCTTTGGGTTTCTTCACGGGAGTGACAACTTGCTTGTCATTCTTCTTGAAGTTCCCCTTCTATCCCTTTGCCCTTTACTTGAAACAAGTGGTCTGGTTAACCATCAACACTTGATGCTCTTTCTTGATTTCTACCTTCGCCGATTTCAGCATCGTGAAGAGCTCGGGAATTACTTTCGTCATCCCTTGCATATTATAGTTCATCACGAAGTTCTACTAACTTGGTGATAGTGTCTAGAGAACTTTGTCAATTACTATCTTATCTGGAAGATTAACTCCCACTTGATTCAAGCAATTGTACTACCCAGACAATCTGAGCACATGCTCACTGGTTGAGCTATTCTCCTCCATCTTGTAGGCAAAGTACTGTCAGAGGTCTTATACCTCTCGACACGGGCATGAGTATGAAATACTAATTTCAACTCTTGGAACATCTTATATGCTCCGTGGCGTTTCAAAACGTTTTTGAAGTCCCGGTTATAAGCCGTAAAGTATGGTGCACTAAACTATCAAGTAGTCATCATATCGAGCTTTTTGTCAAAACGTTCATAACGTCTACATCTGCTCCTGCAATAGGTCTGTCACCTAGCGGTGCATCAAGGACATAATTCTTCTGTGCAGCAATGAGGATAATCCTCAGATCACGGAACAATTCCGCATAATTGCTACTAACATATTTCAACTTGGTTTTCTCTAGGAACATATAAAAAATAAACATGGAGCAACATCGCGAGCTATTGATCTACAACATAGATATGCTAATACTACCAGGACTAAGGTCATGATAAATTGAAGTTCAATTAATCATATTACTCAAGAACTCCCACTTAGATAGACATCCCTCCGGTCATCTAAATGATCATGTGATCCAAATCAACTAAACCATGTCCGATCATCACGTGAGATGGAGTAGTTTCAATGGTGAACATCTTATGTTGATCATATCTACTATATGATTCACGCTCGACCTTTCGGTCTCCAGTGTTCCGAGGCCATATCTGCATATGCTAGGCTCGTCAAGTTTAACCCGAGTATTCTGCGTGTGCAAAAATGGCTTACACCCGTTGTATTTGAACGTAGAGCTTATCACACCCGATCATCACGTGGTGTCTCGGCACGACGAACTTTCGCAACGGTGCATACTCAGGGAGAACACTTATACCTTGAAATTTAGTAAGGGGTCATCTTATAATGCTACCGTCGTTCTAAGCAAAATAAGAAGCATAATAAGATAAACATCACATGCAATCAAAAATATGTGACATGATATGGCCATCATCATCTTGTGCTTTTGATCTCCATCTCCAAAGCACCGTCATGATCACCTTCGTCACTGGCGCGACACCTTGATCTCCATCGTAGCATGGTTGTCGTCTCGCCAACTATTGCTTCTACAACTATCTCTACCGCTTAGTGATAAAGTAAAGCAATTACATGGCGATTGTATTTCATACAATAAAGCGACAACCATATGGCTCCTGCCAGTTGCCGATAACATTACAAAACATGATCATCTCATACAAAAACCGTATAACTCATCATGTCTTGACCATATCACATCACAACATGCCCTGCAAAAACAAGTTAGACGTCCTCTACTTTGTTGTTGCAAGTTTTACGTGGCTGCTACGGGCTTAGCAAGAACCGTTCTTACCTACGCATACAAAACCACAATGATGTTTCGTCAAGTATGTGCTGTTTTAACCTTCACAAGGACCGGGCGTAGCCACACTTGATTCAGCTAAAGTGAGAGAGACAGACACCCGCCAGTCACCTTTAAGCAACGAGTGCTCGTAACGGTGAAACCAGTCTCGCGTAAGCGTACGCGTAATGTCGGTCCGGGCCGCTTCATCTCACAATACCGCCGAAGCAAAGTATGACATGCTGGTAAGCAGTATGACTAGTATCGCCCACAACTCATTGTGTTCTACTCGTGCATATCATCTACGCATAGACCTGGCTCTGATGCCACTGTTGGGGAATGTAGTATTTCAAAATTTTCCTACGATCACGCAAGATCTATCTACCAGATGCATAGCAACGAGAGGGAAGAGTGTGTCTACGTACCCTCGTAGACCGGGAGCGGAAGCATCAAGTGACGCGGTTGATGTTGTCGAACTTCTTCGCGATCCAACCGATCAAGCACCGAACGTACGGCACCTCCGCGTTCAGCACACGTTCAGCTTGATGACGTCCCACGAGCTCTTGATCCAGTTGAGCTTCACGGGAGAGTTTCGTCAGCACGACGGCGTGGTGACGGATATGATGTATTCACCGGCGCAGGGCTTCGCCTAAGCACTGCAACGGTATGACCGAGGTGTGTTTCTGTGGAGGGGGGCACCGCACACGGCTGGAACAATTCAACTTGTGTGTCTTTGGGTGCCCCCCTGCCCCCGTATATAAAGGAGCAAGGGGGGAGGCCGGCCGGCCCTTCCCTGGTGCGGCTAGGAGTGCAATCCTACTAGGAATAGGATTGCAATCCTATTCCTAGTAGGAATCACCAAAAGAAGGAAGAGAGGGAAAGAAAAAAGGAGAGGTGGCGCCCCCCCCAATCCTAGTCCAACTAGGAACCCTAGGTGGGGCGCCGGCCAGCCCTATGGGCTGCCTCTCTCTTTCCCTTAAGTCCCACTATGGACCATCCCCCCTCGTAGGGGGTTCCGGTAACCCCCTCCTGCAATCCCGTTAAATCCGAAACTTTTCCGGTATACTTCCGGTGTCCGAATATAGTCGTCCAATATATCAATCTTTATGTCTCGGACATTCCGAGACTCCTCGTCATGTCCGTGATCTCATCCGGGACTCCGAACTACCTTCGGTACATCAATACTCATAAACTCATAATACCGATCGTCATCAAACGTTAAGCGTGCGGACCCTACGGGTTCGAGAACTATGTAGACATGACCGAGACTCATCTCCGGTCAATAACCAATAGCGGAACCTGGATGTTCACATTGGCTCCTACATATTCTACGAAGATCTTTTATCGGTCAGAACCGCATAACAACATACGTTGTTCCTTTTGTCAACGGTATGTTACTTGCCCGAGATTCGATCGTCGGTATCTCTATACCTAGTTCAATCTCGTTACCGGCAAGTCTCTTTACTCGTTCCGTAACACATCATCTCGTGACTAACTCATTAGTCTTTTGCTTGCAAGGCTTATTGTGATGTGTGTTACCGAGAGGGCCCAGAGATACCTCTCCGACACTCGGATTGACAAATCCTAATCTTGATCTATGCCAACACCACGAATACTTTCGGAGACACCTGTAGAGCATCTTTATGATCACCCAGTTACGTTGTGACGTTTGATAGCACACAAGGTGTTCCTACGGTATTCGGGAGTTGCATAATCTCATAGTCATAGGAACATGTATAAGTCATGAAGAAAGAAATAGCAGAAAAAACTAAACGATCATAGTGCTATGCTAACGGATGGGTCTTGTCCATCACATCATTCTCCTAATGATGTGATCCCGTTGATCAAATGACAACTCATGTCTATGGTTAGGAAACATAACCATCTTTGATCAATGAGCTAGTCTAGTAGAGGCATACTAGGGACACTCTGTTTTGTCTATGTATTCACACATGTACTAAGTTTCCGGTTAATACAATTCTAGCATGAATAATAAACATTTATCATGATATAAGGAAATATAAATAACAACTTTATTATTGCCTCTAGGGCATATTTCCTTCACTTAGTGCTCCAGAGCGGGCCCGGTTTGCCCCTCAGCTTTCTAAGCTTAGGGCCTTTATGGCCAACAGTTTAATCGGAGTAGACTTTGTTCGCTGTTGGCTTGCCTGGAGCATCCTTCCACTGAGCCGGCGTTCCAACCTGATGTGCGAGTATACCGGAAAAACGGATGACCCTCAACGCCACATTGACATAATACTTCCTGAGAAAGAAGCCACTGAATCCACAAAGAAAATGCTCAACATCTCCCTGGAAGAGTGCAGCCGGGCCGGATTAGCTCCATTCTGTGAAAATAACAAACCTCTAGCAGTAAGTTCTCTCTGACCTCTTCTGCTTATTCTGATCCGTCCATATCAATTGTATTCTATTTATTTTTCATCTTCTGCACAGGCCAACGACCCCTTCTGGAAGAGAAAACTTCAAGATAAATCAGGCAAACAGCCACGCCGGAAGGTGTATGTTGTCAAGAAGAAAAAGGCGGCCGCTGCCTCCGGTTCACATCCTGAGGAAGATGATCCGGATTCCGAGGTATGAATTGATCCTGATATGTTTTAATCTCCCTTTATCCAAATTTATGTTAACAATGTCTTTCCACAGGATTTGCCTGAAGGAAGTAAAGCGGCGGAAGTTGAGGTAATCTCTCTTTCTTCAGACTCAGAACCGCCGGCGCCCAAAATCCGTCGGGCGTCCCGGAAATACCCTTTTTCTCATCCTTACGCTCAATTGGACCCCAAATTTCTTTTGAAGAAGCAGCAGCATGAAGCACGCCGGACTACGCGCCATAGTGGCCACGTAGTAGAATCCTCCAGAATATCTCTTACTCCAGCTCGCAGGCGCCGCTCTGAGGTTTTACTTTTTCCAACTCTTCTTCATCCAAAGGCCGGACTTATATGTAAACCGCTTAAACCGCCTGATCCTAACTATCAGGAGGCTCCTTTGTCCTCATCTGGCGAGTCGACCGCCACACAGGTCCCTGTGCTGAAGACCGTGCCTGGGTAAGTCCTTTTTAACATCCGGTTTATCTTTGTATTTGTACCTTGATGATTCTCATTGTTCCTTCAATTTTCTTCAGCAAGCCCAAGCCTAGCAAGAAGGCGAAAGCCACCAAAACGGCGGTCGAGACTGTTACTGCTGAACCGGCAGCTAATCCGGACGAAATCATCCCTCCAGAGAATGATCCTGCAGCTCAGTTTGACGACCCTATTCCCATGGATCACGATGACATTGTTGCCCCGGAAGATGCTAATATGGAAAATGTAGTTGAACCGGCGAGTCATGTCCGGGTTAGCCCTCCTCGGACTAACCCGGCCCCTGTTAGCCCGGCACCTACTGTTGCCCCTTCTCAACCAACTACTACTTCTTCCCCGGATGTTCAGATAACCGGGTCAGGTTTTACCGCTCCTGCTGAGCCTATCATCTTGGCCAAACATACTGCCAAAGAGGAGAAGCTTCAACAAGAAAAGGGCAAGTGGAGCACGGACTTGTCCAGCTATGCCCAATTGAGTGCCCAGGAACTTTATTCCGGGTATTTGAACCGGCTTCATACCAGCCGTGATTATGAATTGGGGTTGGTTAATATGATGAAGGATAAGTACGAGGTAACTTCCTTCACTTGTCTTTGTTTTGTATTCTTTGTACTCCTATCTTTAGGCCATAGTAACCCCCAAGTGCCGGTTTAGCTTCGTTGTAGGTGAACCGGCACTTCCAATGTATGCAAAATGAACTTACATTAGCCCCCAAGTGCCAGGGGCATAACTTGTTTTATGTGCCTGGGACTTGTCTGAATTTCTCTTTTAATACTTCAACTGTACATTAGCCCCCAAGTGTCAAGTGGATAACTTGTTTATATGCTTGAGACTTGTCTGAATTGTCTTTTACTCCATTTGATTTCCTTGTAGGCTGACTTGACCCGGAGGGCTGCAGAGGTAACTCAGCTCCGGAATAGACTGGCTGCTACTGAAACTGCTACTGCCAAAGCCAAGGAAGAGCTTGCTCTGAACTTAACCAGCGCCGAAAAGTTGAAAAAGGACTTTGAAGCGGAGCGGTCCGCCTGGGAGGTGCAGAGGAATGCTCTTGAGAAAAGAGCAAAGGATGCTGAAGCTGCCCTTAATCCGGTGACGCAAGAGCTGACCGGCTTAAGACAGCAAATAGAACTTATGACATCTGCTATCTTTGGTGAGCACGCAATTTGCATGTGTTTTCATCTCTACAATCTTTGTTCCGCTCCGGTTTAACTTTAACAATCATATTTAGGGCGACACATAACTCATCTTGGAGATGACGTCCGAAAGAAGCTCATGGCCTCTTATACCTTGGTAGAGCAGCTGTATTCTGGCGCTCAAAGGATTATAAGTACAATGTCCCATCAGAAAGCGGCCCCAACTACTATCCAAGGTACTTTGGAGAAGCTATCTGTCCTTCCTGTGCGTTTAGTGGAGGTGAAGAAATCTGCTGCACGGGCCGGTTCTCTTGTAGCACTGACTCGGGCCAAGGCATGGGTTCCGGACTTTGATCCGGAGGAAGCTATGAACGGGTATCCCAGTAATAAAGAAGATGGATCTACCTTCTCTGGCGAGGACCTTCATGCTTTAACCAAGGAGATGCGCCCTCTTGCTAGCAAGCTTGCCGATGAAGCGGACCTGATCAGGTATCATCCGGCATATGACTTAGAAAATGAACGGGTGGACCGGCCGGTTTATAATACCGAGAATCTGATCCCGCCAGTGCGTGCCCATACTTTCGCTCCAGATATTGATCCGTCCGATCTTATTACTGAGGAAATGTACTTCCGTGCACTATCCAAGATTGATTGGCGCGTTCCCGACTTCCAACCACTTCATGAAGACGAAGAAGCTCCGGAACAAGCCGATCCTCAGCCTTCGCAGCAGGAAGAAGAATCATAAACCGCTCAGTTTAACTCTTAGCTGCTGAAATCTGTTGCCAAAAACTTTAATCCGTTCAGGCCTGCAAGTGCCTTGTAATAGGATAGTTCGAAACATTGTCTGTCTCAATTCAGATGTCACAGCTTGACTTGGCGTCTGCCAATTTTAATCCCTTGCCTGCTATGGTTGATCCGTTTATGTTATCTGTATCGACATAGACAGCGCTAAAAAGATGTCCTGGTGGTTTACTACCGGACCTATTACATTGCTCCCACAGGCATATATATTGAAAGAGTATATGTTTTATATCCAAAAATACTTCATACCTTTGATTAAATGTGCTTGACATCCGTAATCCGGTAGGCATAATTGAACGTGTAGATTCTGATTAAGCTCTTGGCCCTCTTGGCGTATGCCCAATGACTGTTCCGGGTTATGATAAACGCCGGTTTAAATCATACTGGTGTTTATGACCCAGACTTTGAACTTATGCTGGTATTCATGATCCAGACTTTTACCTTGTAGATATGTGGTCAACTTTGAAGTTGCCCAGTTCCGGATCAAAAACTTAGTTAACCACAGAAAACTTTGAAAAACCACAAAACACAAAACATTATTGCAAATAAGACCATGTAGTCGAGGCTTTTTGCGAGCTGCCAGGCTCCAAATCGAGGCTTCTGATTCGAATGTGATCAGTAAACCAGACCAAAGGGGTTAAGCTAGGATTCGAATGCGACCTTGTAGCCCCCAATGGCCTTGAAGTTTTTGCCAATCAATGGATGCGATCCAAGGAGCTATGATTCATTTTGCCAATCAATGGATGTGATCAAAGGAGCTATGATTCATTTTGCCAATCAATGGATGCGATCCAAGGAGCTATGATTTTGCCAATCAATGGATGTGATCCAAGGAGCAATGATTTATTTTGCCAATCAATGGATGTGATCCAAGGAGCAATGATTTATTTTGCCAATCAATGGATGTTATCCAAGGAGCAATGATTTCTTTTGCCAATCAATGGATGTTATCCAAGGAGCAATGATTCATTTTGCCAATCAATGGATGTGATCCAAGGAGCAATGATTTATTTTGCCAATCAATGGATGTTATCCAAGGAGCAATGATTCGAATACGATCATATAAACCGGACCAAAAGGGATTAAGCTGGGATTCGAATACGATCCGTAGCCCCCTAGTGACCGTGGAGGTAGGGTACCTATGAGAGAGTTGCGCTTGAATGGCAAGTCCTGTTTGGTCCCTTATAGAATTGTCCTGCATAGCAAAATAGACTGATCAAAGCATCTTGTTTTCTTGATGAGCATGGTATATATCAACAGATGTAAACTTTAGATGGATATCACCTGAGTGAATTCCCATAAGACACTTATTTAGAAGAAAATGCCTGATCCCCCGGTTTACCAGGGGTGCCGGTTTATTTATTAATCATAATATATATAGGATACATGAAGCAGAGCTCATGGCTCAAGTGTAGTAAGGTCGCAGAAGAGCAATGTTCCACGGCCTCTTCGTATCTTCCTCTGCTGTCCGTGAGTCTTTATGTTCTCGAACGTCCACCAAGTAGTACGAACCGTTGTGTAGGTTCTTGCTGGCCACAAAGGGTCCTTCCCAAGGTGGGGATAACTTGTGCATATCTGTCTGGTCTTGTATGAGCCGGAGTACCAGGTCCCCCTCCTGGAACGTCCTGGTCTTAACCCGGCGGCTGTGATATCTGCGCAGGTCCTGCTGATAAATTGCAGATCGTGCTGCTGCTATGTCACGCTCTTCATCCAGCCGGTCTAAGTTGTCCTGTCTTGCTTGCTCATTGGCCGCTTCAACATAAGCTGCCACCCGTGGTGAGTCGTGACGGATATCACTTGGAAGAACCGCTTCATCACCGTACACCATGAAGAAGGGCGTATAGCCTTTAGACCTGTTAGGCATAGTGTTGATGCTCCAGAGGACAGAAGGTAACTCCTCAACCCAGCACCCTGGTGTTCTCTGCAAGGGAGTCATAAGCCGGGGTTTGATGCCTCGCAAGATCTCTTGATTAGCCCTTTCAGCTTGACCATTGGATTGAGGGTGAGCTACGGAAGACACATCCAGGCGAATATGTTCCCTTTGGCAGAATTCTTCCATCTCTCCCTTGGATAGATTGGTGCCATTATCAGTAATAATGTTGTGTGGAAAGCCAAACCGGAAAATTACCTTTTTGATGAATTTAACCGCTGTTGCCGCATCACACTTACTGACAGGCTCTGCCTCAATCCATTTTGTAAACTTGTCCACTGCCACCAACAGGTGGGTTTTTTTATCTTGGGATCGTTTAAAAGGCCCAACCATATCAAGCCCCCAAGTCGCAAATGGCCAAGTAATTGGAATCATCCGCAGCTCCTGTGCCGGAACAAGAGCCCGTCGAGAAAATTTCTGACAAGCGTCGCATCTCCGGACTAGATCCTCCGCATCAGCATGAGCGGTTAACCAGTACAATCCGTGACGAAAGGCCTTGGCTACTAGTGACTTTGAACCGGCATGATGACCACAATCTCCTTCATGTATCTCTCGAAGAATATCATTGCCTTCTTCCGATGATACACAGCGCTGGAACGCCCCAGAAACGCTACGGTGATGAAGTTCTCCGTTAACAATGGTCATAGACTTGGATCGCCGGATTATCTGCCTAGCTTCAACCTCATCATCTGGCAACTCTCCTCGGCTCAGGTACGCCAAATACGGGAGTGTCCAATCCGGAATAACATGAAGTGCTGCCACTAGTTGTGCTTCCGGATCGGGAACAGCCAAATCCTCCTCCGTTGGTACCTGAACTGACGGACTGTGTAACTCATCCAAGAAAGTGTTTGGTGGCACCGGTTTACGCTGAGAACCTAGCCGACTTAGAGCATCGGCTGCTTCATTTTTTCGCCGATCTATGTGATCCACCTGATATCCTTTGAAACATCCTGCAACTACTTCAACTTCTCGCATGTAAGCTGCCATGAGAGGGTCTTTAGAGTCCCACTTGCCAGACATCTGTTGCACCACTAGATCTGAATCACCAAAGCACTTGACCCGGCTCAAGTTCATCTCCTTAGCCATCCGCAGGCCGTGAAGCAGTGCTTCGTATTCAGCCGCATTGTTAGTACAAGGAAACATTAGTCGGAGGACATAACAAAACTTGTCACCTCGTGGGGAAGTTAACACGAATCCAGCCCCCGAGCCTTCTAATTGCCTTGATCCGTCAAAGTAAATAGTCCAGTATGTATGATCCGGCTTCTCCTCTGGTGTTTGCAATTCTATCCAATCATTGATGAAATCTACCAATGCCTGGGATTTGACAGCAGTACGGGGTACATACTTCAATCCATGTGGGCTAAGCTCAATGGCCCACTTTGCTACTCTGCCTGTGGCCTCTCTATTATGGATTATGTCCCCCAACGGAGCTGAGCTAACAACGGTGATTGGGTGGTCTTGGAAGTAGTGCTTCAGCTTCCGGTTTGCCATGAACACGCCGTACACCAGCTTCTGCCAGTGTCGATACCTTTGCTTCGACTCAATGAGCACCTCACTGATGTAGTAAACCGGGCGCTGAACCGGATATTCCTTGCCTGCTTCTTTACGTTCCACCACAATTGCCACGCTAACTGCACGGGCAGTGGCGGCCACATATAACAGTAGCGGCTCGTTGTCAACAGGGGCAGCAAGAACCGGCGGTTCTGCTAATTGCCGCTTCAAATCCTCAAACGCAGCGTTTGCAGCATCGCTCCATATAAACCAATCTGTCTTTTTCAGCATCTGATAAAGCGGAATTGCCTTTTCTCCCAAACGGCTGATGAATCGACTTAACGCTGTAATCCGGCCAGCTATGCGCTGGACATCATTGATGCAAGCCGGTTTAGTCAAGGATGTGATCGCCTTGATCTTCTCCGGATTGGCTTCTATCCCCCTGTTTGATACTAAGAACCCAAGGAGCTTGCCTGTCGAAACACCAAAAACGCACTTCTCCGGATTAAGCATCATCTTATAAACCCGGAGGTTGTCAAAGGTTTCTTTTAGGTCCTCTATCAGCGTTTCCTCCTTCCTTGACTTTACGATGATGTCATCCACGTAAGCGTGGACATTTTTCCGATCTGCCCCTTAAGACAGTTCTGTACGCAACGCTGGTAAGTTGCTTGGGCACTCTTGAGACCAAAGGGCATAGATACATAGAAGAAGGCTCCAAAGGGAGTTATGAACGCTGTTTTCTCCTGGTCTTTAACTGCCATCTTGATCTGATGATTCCCTGAGTATGCATCCAAAAAACTTAGCCGCTCACATCCTGCTATAGCATCAATGATCTGATCAATACGGGGGAGAGCAAAAGGGTCAGTTGGACAAGCCTTGTTTAGGTCTGTGTAATCCACACACATCCTCCACTTTCCATTTTTCTTTAACACCAGAACCGGATTAGCCAACCACTCCGGATGGAACACCTCAACTATGAACCCTGCGGCCAAAAGCCTGGCCACTTCCTCACCTATAGCCTTGCGCCTTTTCTCGTTGAAGCGGCGCAGATACTGCTTGACCGGTTTGAACTTCAGATCAATATTAAGACTATGCTCAGCGAGTTCCCTCGGTACACCTGGCATGTCAGAAGGTTTCCATGCAAAGATATCCCGGTTCTCATGAATGAACTCGATGAGCGCGCTTTCCTATTTGGGGTCAAGGTTAGCGCTGATAGTGAACTGCTTGGATGAATCGCCTGGCACAAAGTCAACTTGCTTAGTTTCCTCTGCCGATTTAAACTTCAACGCCGGATCATGCTCTGTAGTTGGCTTCTTTAACGGGGACATATCTGCCGGATCAACGTTGTCTTTGTAGAACTTCAACTCCTCTGTAGCGCACACTGCCTTTGCATAGGCTGCGTCTCCTTCCTCGCACTCCAATGCAATCTTGTGACTTTCGTGAACCGTGATGGTTCCCTTGTGACACGGCATCTTGAGTTGTAGATAAACATAGCACGGTCTAGCCATGAACTTGGCGTAAACCAGCCTCCCAAACAGAGCATGATATGGGCTCCGGATCTTTACGACCTCAAAGGTTACTATCTGTGACCTAGAATCCTGTTCGTCCCCAAAGGTGACTTCTAGATCAATTTTCCCAACTGCGTAAGCCGATTTACCTGGCACCACTCCATGGAACACCGTGTTGGATTGTCTCAACTTCTTGTCTGTCAACCCCATACGACGGAAAGTCTCGTAATATAGGTGTTGATACTGCTGCCGCCATCCATGAGTACCTTTGTGAATTTGTAGCCACCCACCTGTGGTGCTACCACTAGGGCCAACTGGCCCGGATTATCAATCCATGGCGGGTGATCCTCTCTGCTCCACACAATAGGTTGTTCTGACCAACGTAGAAAACGTGGTGTTGCCGTTTCAACTGCGTGTACCGCCCGCTTCAGGAGTTTTTGATCTCGTTTACACAAACTAGTAGTAAAGACGTGGTACTGTCCACTACTTAGCTCCTTCGGATTACTCTGATATCCGGATTGCTGCTGCTGTTGACGCTGCTGATTGCCTTGGTTATTGTAACCACCCTGACCATGCTGTTGGTTGCCTTGGTTGTTATAACCACCTTGACCATGCTGCTGGTGCCTTGGTTATAATTATTGTTACCACCATGGTATCCTGATCCGGAACCATTACCCTGGTGACCCGGACCATGAAAACCGGGACCCGAGCCGCCGCCTGGTGGTCCGTTGTTGTATTTGGCTTGTCTCATGGCCTCTATCATGATCCGGCATTCCCCCCATGAATGTTTAGCTGGGTGTTCCGGCGTGCTATGTTTCGGGCAAGGCTCATTCAACTGTTGATCCAGATTGACGGATCCCCCTTGTCGGGACCGGGTTTTCCAGGATATTAATTTCCCAGTAAATGGCCCTTGTGCTCACCAGCCCCAGGATTACTGTTAGCTGATGAGACACAAACTTGATACAGAAATTCCAGGCTAAAAAAAAACAAAATATGTAGTACAAGACCATTCTGGTCAATGAGTAGAGAAAAAGGTTTCTAGTGGTTGATGGCGGAAGCGGTTTGCGATACTTCAGCGTCTATGGGACTCCATTTCCCACAGGAACAGCTGACCTGGATAACTCCTATCTTCGCGAGGCTGCTATCTCCATTGCCTAGGTTCCGGGGCTGTCATCGCAGCGCTCCTCTCCAAGCAAGAAATCTGGCCAAGACAATAGCCAGGGACAAGCCAGTGAGTACTTTGAATGTACTCGCAAACATTATGAGCACAGGACAATATAACAAATGACATTCATGCTCTGAAATATTCCATGATCACTTCGTCCATCACGAAATAAAATTCATGACGCACGCAAGTAGGTTATTATTATAAAACATGAATAAGCAATCAGAGAATAAAAATAAAATGCACCGATCGGGTGTCTGAAGCGACGCCTCGAAAGGATAATAAAATAAAGCATGCCTCAGTCGGGCGTCTGAGCGACGTCACATAAAGGGCTTATAAAGAAAATAATAACAAACATGCCACAGTCGGGCGTCTGAGCGACACCACATAAAGGGCTTATAGGGGAAGTAAATAATAAGCATGCCACAGTCGGGCGTCTGAGCGACACCACATAAAGGGCTTATATGAGAATAATCACAGGGAATATCCAGGAGGTAGAACCATTCCAGGGATACTCAATAATTCAAATAATACAAATGGTTAGTCCATAATAATAATAATCATAATCATCGTATGTCACATGTTATGATCAATGTTCTGGCTTAGCAGTTTTTCCTCCAAAGACCGACACTAAGACCGACACTTGACCCATCCCAGACTGTAATCCTTAACCGCGGACACGGCTATTCGAATAGATATAACCTCTGCAGAGGGTGTACCCTTTACCCACGAGTAACGGATTCCTTTAGTCCATCGGGACTAATTCCATTTACGGTCTTTTAATTGAAAACCACCTGACCCGCACACACCAGCTTAACTTACCGGTGACTGGAATCACCCACGACACCTGTTAAGCAAAACTCTAAGTGGGGAGGCTACAACCTCGATTAGCATGGGATCACAAAATTTATAAAGCGCGCAAACTAGGGGAGCTACCCCCTCGGTCCCAACCGGACACACCCATGCCCCGGACCAGGTGGCATGCCTACCGGATGCCTCCGGTATCTTCCACCATGGCCTCTCTGTACGGTGTGTGCCAAGAAAGGGGTTGACAACTTACTGGACTGTACCCTACCGGCGGCAGGGACAAGTGGTAGTACGAAACAAGTATGGGGGTTACCGGAACAAGACCCGATCTATGGTCGACTCAGGAGGTTAAAGCATCACCTACGTGATTAGTATAGCAAACATATTTCACACCAACAGACAGAATCACCACTCATCATACCTCAACATGCCTTACTGACTATACTCGTCTCAACGAAATATCAGTAGCAAGCTCGTGTCTACCCAAGACAGAGACTTTCCCAGATTCCTTCCAGTAGGCATGAGAGGTAGACGAGGGTGATTACTATCACAAGTATATCAATTTCCAACAGCAAGGAATCTTCATCATGCACTTATGAGCATGTTCATACCATCACATAAAATAACGAGTACTCCGTGTCAAGGTGGTGTTGTAAACGTATCAAACAAGACACAACAATATTATGCCGGGGTTCAGAATGCTTGCCTTCCAAGAGTATGAAGGAGAGGTGCACTTTGAAAGTTTTCATCTCCCCTCCAAAATCCTATTTTAAGAAAATTCAAATTAACACATAATCTAAAAATAGTGCACAAAAGTTGTTCAGAAATTTTTCGAATAAATATGAAAATAAACTAGACAAAATTTTAGAAACAACAGAAAAAGAATCAAGTCAAAAGGACTTATATTTTAAAAGTTATAGACAGTCAAAGTTTAGTCAAAACTCTGTTTTTAAATAAAATAGAAAAGAAAAACGGTTCAAGGAAGAATACGCTTTTGAGACAGAGAAGACGTACTCCTGTCATTTACGTTTTCACTTAAACCAGCGCGGGCCGTCGCTGGGTCACTGACAGTGGGTCCCTCGGGCCCACTGGTCAGGTTTGACCAGTCGCCCGCGCCCTCTTCCTCCTCTGGCCGAGCCGAGGCGGGGCTCCGGCGATCGACGCCGGCGAACGGCGGCTCCTCGCGGGATTCTGAGGGCGGGGATGGATCCGCCAGTCCAGGACGGTCCTCCCGGTGGTTGCTAGGTCCGCGGGGGTGGAGGGAGTCGCCGGCGGCGAGCTCTGCGGCGGACGGCGTCTCGGGAGGATTTGGGGTTTCGAGCTATGGTGGCTCCCGATCGGGCTAGAGAGGTGGGGCGGCTCCGCACGGCCTAGGGGAAGAGAATGGGGGCACTGGAAGGGGCTAGGGGCCTCGGTCTTGGCCGGATTTTACCGGAGCGCGGTGTCGGCCGAACTTGCCGGAGATGGGGAAGATGACGGCCTCTGGTCAAGCTGGGAAGTAGGGGGGCTTCCTACCACTTGAACATGGCTGCTGTCGGGCTTAAGCGTGATCGGGAGTGCTATTTATAGCCCGGGGAGGTCGGTTCCCGCGGCTGCGGATAAGAACACTGGCGTACCGCCGTTCTGTTGCTAGCAGGGCGACGTGGCGATGGTCGGCACTAACCAACGAGCTCGCGGATGAGCTCGAGCTGTTCCTCAGGGCAGCTGGCGAGCTGGGGTGGTCGGGGCGGCGCCGGCCAGGGCAGGGCCTGCTGCGGCCGGCCGCTAGCTGCCGTGGCCGACCTGACGGCGGCGCTGTACGGCTCCAGGGGTTGGCTTGGAGGGTTCCGACGTGTGGACGAGGACGGCATGGCTCTGCAGGTGAGCAAGGGCCAGGGGCACGACGCGGCGGCTCGGGCGCGCGCGCGTGCAAAACGTGCGCTCTGGCCGCGCCCAGCGCACGCACGCCAGGTGCTCGACGCAATGCCAGAGCGTGCTAGAGGTCTTGGGTGAGGCTGGGGTTTAACAGGTCTAGGTTAGAGTTAGCTAGGAGTCTAGTGGACATGCTGGTTTGTCCAGAGGGGTAAGATCACAGTGCAAATATAAAACTATGCCAAAACTGTCCATGAACACAAGGTGCTCGATAGAATGCCATGGGCTTCTAGGCATCTCTTCTGGTGGCCAAAAGCTCCAGATCAGAGTCTCTTCAGATGATAAAGAGGGTGGCAAGGTTAGTTTGGCCAGAGCAGAAACTCCCTAGTGCAATTTTTTGAGAAAACCAAAACTGGACAGAAAAGGAAGGCCATTATTGCATGGACCAAAAATATTCTAATGGGTCCAATCTCCTGGACTTAAGGGTTTGGTAGGGTGGTCTATAAGCAGGAGAAAAACCAGGGGCAATGGGGCAAGATAGAATGGGGTTGCAGTAGAAAATGCCAATCTGGACCAGAGAGCAAAAGAGGATGTTCTGCTCAATTTTTCCAAAGAACACCAATGGGTTTTTGCATAGAAATGAATTATATTCTTCTACTAACATCTCCAATTTTTTATGGAAGTTATAAAGAAAAATAAAAATAGGTTGCAGTGCAAATTGCAAACTGAACCAGATTTGAAAACTAGAGGTAGGGCTCAAAATCCTCAAATGACTAAGAGAGGTTTTTGCATAAAAGTGATTTAGGACCATCACATGTCATCCCCAAATTTTGGTGGAATTTTTAAATGCATTTATCAAAGGGTTGCAGTGCAAAAAGGGACTCCAAAACTTATAAGAAACCAATTTAAAAGCAATAAAGCTTTTAGGAAAACATTTATAGAAATAATTCCACTGATAAAAGAAATGATCTTGAAAAGGTATACAAGTCCAACAATATTTTTGAAAAGTTTCCCCTTGGAGGGAAAACTCCACAATTCAGAAGAAAAGAATGGTTCTGAAATCAAAAGAAAATCCAGAAAATAAAAATATTTTAATTCCTGGCAAAATTTTAATAAATAAAACATGGTTAAATTTTTGGGGTGTTACAACACTACCCCCCTTAATAAAAATCTCGTCCTCGAGATTTGCTAAGGGCGGTTCTTTTTAAAAAAAAAAAAAAAACTCCTGCTATCACAAAGTAATATCCCAAAAATAACTATTCTATTTATGCAAGAAAATGTGGTTACAGTGAGTGGGTAAATAAGTGGGGGAAATAACAGTGTGGAATACTGGCGCCGCGTGGAAAAATCTATGGTTGGGGAAAACGAGAAATTTCTACTACTGGCTACGGTAAATTTAGAACAACAATCTAAATTCACAAATTACATTGGTCGTACCCGAGTGCATAGAGCTCTCTCTGGCTGACAGGTGGACCCGGGGTCCACTGTCAGTCTCTTCTTCTACCTCCGTCTCTCTTCTACCTTTTCTCTCTCGCGCGCGACTGCGCTTTCTCCACCTGCGGCGCCTAGCGCGTAGGGCATCTAGGCCGTACTGCGGTAGTGCGCGGCGTGCTAGCTGCCGGCGCAGCGTGCACTCACCTCGCGGGCCAGTGCGCTGTTGGCACTGCTCGCGGATTCGCCTCCGAACACCGGCGATCGAGCGACGAGCGGCGCTGGTGGACTTCGCCCACCGTACACCGATCTCGAGCTATAAAATGACCGCGGTGCTCCTCCCTTCTTCCTCACACCTGGCCTCGCCTCTTCTTCTCCTCCCTTCTCCTCCATTTCTGTTTGCAGGAGCTCGCGACGAGGCTCTAATGGCGGAGGTGATGCCGGATTGGTACACGATCCTGTTGTGCGGAGGGTTGGCGGCATTGCTGGGGTTCTCCGTGCTCTTGTGCGCGATGATCCTCAATGATCGTTGTGATGCTGCTGCTCGAGTGTTAGCTCTTCGCGGCGGAGGTGATCATGAGGATTAAGTGTGGTTGCTAGGTTCTGACTGCTGTCAGTGTGCTGGAGGCAACTTGCATTCGAATAATCACCCACAAATTCCTCCTTTAGAGACTGTGGTGTGTTAGCGAGGTGATCAGTTAGGTGCAAAATGTGTACGTGGTTATGCAATTAGTGTCTGCAGTCGAGTGGTTGTGGATGTGAGCCTGCTGTCGTGGTGCTGCGTGAATTAAAATACATGTCATGGAGAATTTATGAAAACAGTCAGTCAAAATGAACAGCAGTAAAAACCACTCACATTAATCGAAAACAACCATTTAATTCATCGCACAAATTTAGGATACAACGCATAAGCTGTAATACATAAATAAGTGCTAGGATGACAAACATAGCAGTGACGTCTACGATGTAAACGGAAAATGGATAGGGTCCTGAGAAAATGTCTCCGGCACTGGGGCACATTCCTCTTCTATCGGGGGAAGTGGATTGACTAGCCGAAAAATGCGTCTCCCCCGTTCTGGCCTCAGTGTCCCGCCGATGGTGATCTGAGGATTTAAATCAGCGAGGCTCTGGAGATAACCCATTACTCGCTGTGTCAAACGCTCTTGAGCGATGACATACTGGGCAAGGTTGGCTAGAGCTGGGTCCCTCTCAATTCGTCCACCAGGAAAAGATGCTACTTCTCCGGGTGCTGCACGACTCGGGAAGTAATAGTACCCCCGTTCGCTGGCATATGGTACTGCGAATCGAAGGCGAGCAAGCGCTTCGTACGCAGCAGCTTCTATGGCCATTTGCGGAGTCGGCATAGATTTCCCCACGAAGGAGACTTCCGTTGGGTCTTGGTTTGGGTTTGCGGGAGGGATATGCACTACTGCCCAATATTTCGAGGTGGATGGGGTGATCCTCGTTTTGAGCAGCTCGTACTGGGGTGGATGGGTAGAACTCATGGTACTGCAGGTAAAGTCCCATAATATTTTAATAAAACTACCTGGGGTTGCATCTGGAGTTCTCAGATGAATACTGGGGCTCGGCATTGTAAAAAAAATGGTTGGGCGAGCTGTGCACAAAGTGTGGGATACTTGGTAAGGTCACGAGGTGGCCTTTTATAAAGCATCAGGGCTGGGTTATCGAGGATGGTGTGGGGCAACTAGTTTGTCGGTTCTGCCCTATGGGGTCGGGGTCAATGCCACAGATACACATATCTCATAAAAGTGACGTTTTACTGTGGCACCGTCGGGGTGGTTTTTGGTAGCTACGCCTGGAATTAAAAATGCAACCGTACGCCAACATACTTATGCATGGCTACTATTCAAAACAGAGGCACACAAGCAGACTGCATTTGTTTAGGGCGATACAAGGTCACACTATTACAAGACGTAGAAATACTAAGACTCGGTACTACTCGAGTGGCTTAGTCTACTACGTTAATATCTAAGCGGGCGTGCCTTGTGGACGTCGAGGCTTCTCCATGGGCTTCACCATCGGGGTTAGCTGGATGGGGCTGAGGAGCTGCAGGGTCGGGGTAGCGATGATGACCATCGCGGGGATTGTTGGCCATAATCCCGCTGGAGCGTGTTCCCAAAAGGCGACGAAACACTTCTGGGGATACCAAAGCATCTTGGTCGATGGCCGGGGCAGATCTCAAGGATTCGATCGGTTGCCCGAACAGCACAACTGGGTTGTCGGCGTCGGGCTCCTCTTCTCCTCTTGCCGGGGCTCGGCGGGCAAGTTCCCCACGAGCGGCGATCAGATCAAGGGTGATCTGATCGAATAGTGCCTCTAGTGCACTTACATAGCGCACCAGGTGCAACAACGCAGGGTCCGTCTCGTGGTCTCCGTTGGTAACCTGGGGTGGCCTACCATACCCGTCACGGCTGGGGTAGTAGTAGAACGAACGGCAGTTAACCCTGGGCGACAGGTGCCGAAGTTGCACTACAGCCTCTCGAGCGGCCAGCTGGATGGCTTGTGGCTCAAAGGAAGTTGTCCTTCCGGTGAACCTGTAGGGGCGTTCTGGCAAAATACCCCTACCATAGACGTGCACCGTGGCCCAGAATTGACGGCTCTCACCGCCCATGGGTCCTTGGTACACAACATACTCTGGGGGCTCTTCTAATGCAAAGGCACGGCGGGTGAGGTTTGCTAGCACGGTCACAAAACCTCCAAGGTTGGTTGCTGTGGTCTCATTGTGAACAATGGGGCCAGGCATCTTGGCTTGGTTTTGGGGGTAGAGGCTGTGCTGTGCTGGGTTGGGGCTAGCGTGTCCTTTTTATAGAAAAAGGAAACGGAGTCTTCCTTCGCACGCTTGCGAATGAGACAATTTAGGTGTCGGTCACTGGCGCGTGATCGACATGCTAGACTGATAGGTTAGGCACCGACTGCCGAAAGGTGTCGGGGTTACTATGTGGCTATCTTGCACGAGGAGTTTGGCTGGGTTTAGGTTAAGGTTTGGTGGGTTGTTTAACCTAGGTTTATCGACCTGGCTAAGATAGAATTAGCCAATGGTCAGCCTGGCTCTGATACCAAGGTTGTCGGGACCGGGTTTTCCAGGATATTAAATTCCCAGTAAATGGCCCTTGTGCTCACCAGCCCCAGGATTACTGTTAGCTGATGAGACACAAACTTGATACAGAAATTCCAGGCTAAAAAAAAAACAAAATATGTAGTACAAGACCATTCTGGTCAATGAGTAGAGAAAAAGGTTTCTAGTGGTTGATGGTGGAAGCGGTTTGCGATACTTCAGCGTCTATGGGACTCCATTTCCCACAGGAACAGCTGACCTGGATAACTCCTATCTTCGCGAGGCTGCTATCTCCATTGCCTAGGTTCCGGGGCTGTCATCGCAGCGCTCCTCTCCAAGCAAGAAATCTGGCCAAGACAATAGCCAGGGACAAGCCAGTGAGTACTTTGAATGTACTCGCAAACATTATGAGCACAGGACAATATAACAAATGACATTCATGCTCTGAAATATTCCATGATCACTTCGTCCATCACGAAATAAAATTCATGACGCACGCAAGTAGGTTATTATTATAAAACATGAATAAGCAATCAGAGAATAAAAATAAAATGCACCGATCGGGTGTCTGAAGCGACGCCTCGAAAGGATAATAAAATAAAGCATGCCTCAGTCGGGCGTCTGAGCGACGTCACATAAAGGGCTTATAAAGAAAATAATAACAAACATGCCACAGTCGGGCGTCTGAGCGACACCACATAAAGGGCTTATAGGGAAAGTAAATAATAAGCATGCCACAGTCGGGCGTCTGAGCGACACCACATAAAGGGCTTATATGAGAATAATCACAGGGAATATCCAGGAGGTAGAACCATTCCAGGGATACTCAATAATTCAAATAATACAAATGGTTAGTCCATAATAATAATAATCATAATCATCGTATGTCACATGTTATGATCAATGTTCTGGCTTAGCAGTTTTTCCTCCAAAGACCGACACTAAGACCGACACTTGACCCATCCCAGACTGTAATCCTTAACCGCGGACACGTCTATTCGAATAGATATAACCTCTGCAGAGGGTGTACCCTTTACCCACGAGTAACGGATTCCTTTAGTCCATCGGGACTAATTCCATTTACGGTCTTTTAATTGAAAACCACCTGACCCGCACACACCAGCTTAACTTACCGGTGACTGGAATCACCCACGACACCTGTTAAGCAAAACTCTAAGTGGGGAGGCTACAACCTCGATTAGCATGGGATCACAAAATTTATAAAGCGTGCAAACTAGGGGAGCTACCCCCTCGGTCCCAACCGGACACACCCATGCCCCGGACCAGGTGGCATGCCTACCGGATGCCTCCGGTATCTTCCACCATGGCCTCTCTGTACGGTGTGTGCCAAGAAAGGGGTTGACAACTTACTGGACTGTACCCTACCGGCGGCAGGGACAAGTGGTAGTACGAAACAAGTATGGGGGTTACCGGAACAAGACCCGATCTATGGTCGACTCAGGAGGTTAAAGCATCACCTACGTGATTAGTATAGCAAACATATTTCACACCAACAGACAGAATCACCACTCATCATACCTCAACATGCCTTACTGACTATACTCGTCTCAACGAAATATCAGTAGCAAGCTCGTGTCTACCCAAGACAGAGACTTTCCCGGATTCCTTCCAGTAGGCATGAGAGGTAGACAAGGGTGATTACTATCACAAGTATATCAATTTCCAACAGCAAGGAATCTTCATCATGCACTTATGAGCATGTTCATACCATCACATACAATAACGAGTACTCCGTGTCAAGGTGGTGTTGTAAACGTATCAAACAAGACACAACAATATTATGCCGGGGTTCAGAATGCTTGCCTTCCAAGAGTATGAAGGAGAGGTGCACTTTGAAAGTTTTCATCTCCCCTCCAAAATCCTATTTTAAGAAAATTCAAATTAACACATAATCTAAAAATAGTGCACAAAAGTTGTTCAGAAATTTTTCGAATAAATATGAAAATAAACTAGACAAAATTTTAGAAACAACAGAAAAAGAATCAAGTCAAAAGGACTTATATTTTAAAAGTTATAGACAGTCAAAGTTTAGTCAAAACTCTGTTTTTAAATAAAATAGAAAAGAAAAACGGTTCAAGGAAGAATACGCTTTTGAGACAGAGAAGACGTACTCCTGTCATTTACGTTTTCACTTAAACCAGCGCGGGCCGTCGCTGGGTCACTGACAGTGGGTCCCTCGGGCCCACTGGTCAGGTTTGACCAGTCGCCCGCGCCCTCTTCCTCCTCTGGCCGAGCCGAGGCGGGGCTCCGGCGATCGACGCCGGCGAACGGCGGCTCCTCGCGGGATTCTGAGGGCGGGGATGGATCCGCCAGTCCAGGACGGTCCTCCCGGTGGTTGCTAGGTCCGCAGGGGTGGAGGGAGTCGCCGGCGGCGAGCTCTGCGGCGGACGGCGTCTCGGGAGGATTTGGGGTTTCGAGCTATGGTGGCTCCCGATCGGGCTAGAGAGGTGGGGCGGCTCCGCATGGCCTAGGGGAAGAGAATGGGGGCACTGGAAGGGGCTAGGGGCCTCGGTCTTGGCCGGATTTTACCGGAGCGCGGCGTCGGCCGAACTTGCCGGAGATGGGGAAGATGACGGCCTCTGGTCAAGCTGGGAAGTAGGGGGGCTTCCTACCACTTGAACATGGCTGCTGTCGGGCTTAAGCGTGATCGGGAGTGCTATTTATAGCCCGGGGAGGTCGGTTCCCGCGGCTGCGGATAAGAACGCCGGCGTACCGCCGTTCTGTTGCTAGCAGGGCGACGTGGCGATGGTCGGCACTAACCAACGAGCTCGCGGATGAGCTCGAGCTGTTCCTCAGGGCAGCTGGCGAGCTGGGGTGGTCGGGGCGGCGCCGGCCAGGGCAGGGCCTGCTGCGGCCGGCCGCTAGCTGCCGTGGCCGACCTGACGGCGGCGCTGTACGGCTCCAGGGGTTGGCTTGGAGGGTTCCGACGTGTGGACGAGGGCGGCGTGGCTCTGCAGGTGAGCAAGGGCCAGGGGCACGACGCGGCGGCTCGGGCGCGCGCGCGTGCAAAACGTGCGCTCTGGGCGCGCCCAGCGCACGCACGCCAGGTGCTCGACGCAATGCCAGAGCGTGCTAGAGGTCTTGGGTGAGGCTGGGGTTTAACAGGTCTAGGTTAGAGTTAGCTAGGAGTCTAGTGGACATGCTGGTTTGTCCAGAGGGGTAAGATCACAGTGCAAATATAAAACTATGCCAAAACTGTCCATGAACACAAGGTGCTCGATAGAATGCCATGGGCTTCTAGGCATCTCTTCTGGTGGCCAAAAGCTCTAGATCAGAGTCTCTTCAGATGATAAAGAGGGTGGCAAGGTTAGTTTGGCCAGAGCAGAAACTCCCTAGTGCAATTTTTTGAGAAAACCAAAACTGGACAGAAAAGGAAGGCCATTATTGCATGGACCAAAAATATTCTAATGGGTCCAATCTCCTGGACTTAAGGGTTTGGTAGGGTGGTCTATAAGCAGGAGAAAAACCAGGGGCAATGGGGCAAGATAGAATGGGGTTGCAGTAGAAAATGCCAATCTGGACCAAAGAGCAAAAGAGGATGTTCTGCTCAATTTTTTCAAAGAACACCAATGGGTTTTTGCATAGAAATGAATTATATTCTTCTACTAACATCTCCAATTTTTTATGGAAGTTATAAAGAAAAATAAAAATAGGTTGCAGTGCAAATTGCAAACTGAACCAGATTTGAAAACTAGAGGTAGGGCTCAAAATCCTCAAATGACTAAGAGAGGTTTTTGCATAAAAGTGATTTAGGACCATCACATGTCATCCCCAAATTTTGGTGGAATTTTTAAATGCATTTATCAAAGGGTTGCAGTGCAAAAAGGGACTCCAAAACTTATAAGAAACCAATTTAAAAGCAATAAAGCTTTTAGGAAAACATTTATAGAAATAATTCCACTGATAAAAGAAATGATCTTGAAAAGGTATACAAGTCCAACAATATTTTTGAAAAGTTTCCCCTTGGAGGGAAAACTCCACAATTCAGAAGAAAAGAATGGTTCTGAAATCAAAAGAAAATCCAGAAAATAAAAATATTTTAATTCCTGGCAAAATTTTAATAAATAAAACATGGTTAAATTTTTGGGGTGTTACACTCCTCCGCTCCGTGGAGGTGGCCTACCCTTGCAGCGCTGAAAGTTTCCTTGAACATTGGTATTGGCCACAAAATCAGAGCCGCCCTCTGCCTTTCGCTTACCATTAAAACTTGTTCCTGCCGGATTAGCCTGCGCCGGTTTACTAGCCTTGTTTTCCTTCCCGGACTTGTCTCCATCTGCCTCGGGGTACTTAGGGTTATCAGAGTCCCCATACTTCACCAGAGCACTCATGAGTGTCCCCATGTCATTACAATCCCGCTTGAGCCGTCCCAACTTCAGCTTCAGAGACTCAAACCGGCAATTGTTTTCCAGTGTCACTATCGCCGTACTGGGATTGATGCTATTGGAAGAGTGCGGGATTTCTGACACTCGCCGTACCCAGGTGCTCGTAGGCTCCTGCTCTCCTTGAACACATGCCGCTAAGTCCACTTTTTACATTGGTTGCTTGCACGTGTCTTTGAAATTTTTTATAAACTGGCGACGAAGCTCGCCCCATGATCCGATGGAGTTTGGTGGTAAGCCCTTTAGCCATGTCCGGGCTGTACCCTCAAGCATCATGGTAAAATACTTGGCGCATGCCGCTTCATCCACATCTAGCATCTCCATAGCCATCTCATAGCTCTCAACCCAGGCCTCTGGAGCCAGGTCTGCCGTATAGTTGGGCACCTTGCGTGGACCTTTGAAGTCTTTGGGTAACCTTACGCTTCGTAAAGCGGGGAGAAGACACTGTACTCCAAAGGAACTTGCCGTGACTCCTGTCTCTGCTGTGGTTGGGTGAACCGGCGTCATTTGACGGGTATCCTCGCGGGAGGTAGGTCTGGCCCGGTTCATCGCCTCCTCGGCGTGCGCCTCTGCTCCTGCCGGATTATCCTGCATGTGACGGTGACGTCTCCGTTCGCTGCTAGACACTTCCGGTTCATCCCTACGCCTAGTGTAACTCCTGCTGTGGCGGGGGGTTGAATGAATCCTCTCCCTGCTGTAAGAGTACGCCTGCTGCTGTGTCAACGCTGTGTCCAGCAATTCCTTGGCTCGGCGCGCTTCCATCGCCACGGGGGATGTCCCCTCAATAGGTAAAGCCGCCAGTCGTGAAGCGGCGGCGACAATGTTGTCCAACGGGTTTGAATAATGGCCAGGAGGGGTGGGGATGTGCGGCGTGGGCACAACCTAACGATTTCGCTCTACGGCCGGCTGTTGAACTAGTGCGCCTGCTCCTAGGGCTCCTCCCCGGTTTACTTCTAGGTTATTGCTGGCTCCCGCTCCTGGTGTGCCAAAGAGATTCATCGCCTCATAGACCGGCGGTAGACGAGTTTGCTGCCTTTTGTTCCTTACCTCCTGCGCATAAGTCTGATCAATCCTGAGCCGGAAAGCTTGGGAGTCCAGCTCTGCTTGCCTTGTAACCATCATGGCTTTCTCTGCGTCAAGATCCCGTTTAGCTTGCTCAATCCGGCCCTTCAGCTGAAGGATCTCCGCATCATGCTGCGCCTTGTTAGCAGGAGCTACTTCTGCTATTGCGCGTGCTGTCAACTCCTCGACCAAGGTGGATAGAGCGTCAGAGGGTGAGAGGGCTTGGCTGCTCGCCCCTGCGCCAGCTACCTCTGCTGCGAACGCCCCAGTCACTGTGGGCTGCTGCATAGACTGTGATCCGGCCATGAAGACAGCCACCCGGTTTGGCGGATCAAAGGGGTCCGGAATACTGTCACCATCGGATACACCCCCGGATCGGCCGTCTTGCAACAGATACAAAGATTTGGTCTCTTCGGATGAAGATTCATCGTCAGAATAGACAACTGTCTCGCCACCAAAATCCGATCCGTCCTCGGCTTGGGCTCCATGTACTGCTCCAACGAAAACACGCTTCACGGCGGGCTGAATCCGGGCCGATCTCGCACGCTGAGCCGGCTCGACGACGTTGGGGAAGATGTCCGGCTCAGGTCCCGGTTCACCAATTTTGCCAATGAAGACGTGGATGCCGCCGAAGGGGACCCGGTACCCGTATTCGATTGAATCGGCCTCGGGGCCCCAGCCTGCGTCGTCGATGTAGATCCGGCCGCGGCGACTCTTGGTCATCCGGCCAACTGCGTAACCCTTGAGTCCGTCAAAGCTGCCCTTCAAGAACTCGAAACCATCGTGCGATAGCCCCACGGTGGGCGCCAACTGTCGTGGAATTAGCACGGCAGATGTCCGGTTTAAAGGACTTAGGTGTGGAGCCATCGCGCGGGTTAGCTTGAAGAGGTTAAAGCACACAAAGAACACAGAGGGTTTATACTAGTTCGGCCCCTTAGATGAAGGTAAAAGCCTACGTCTAGTTTGGTTTGGTATTGCTTGGGCGTCGATGAACAGGGAGCAAATTGCTTGCCTGTGTCTCGACGGGTTGTTGCTTGCCCTTGAACCGTCGCCGGGTCGTCCCTTTATATAGGAGGCAACGCTCGGTCCGGTTTACAGAGTCCCGAGGCCGGCTCATAATTGTGTCCGCCTCGGTCTCTACTCTTTCTACCTTATACCTCAAGCTACATGATAGGACGGTTCATAAACCGTAAATTTTACACACGGGTCCTAAGCCTCTAGGGGTCGTAACCTCCGGTTCATATTCTACTGGGCTTATGATAATACAACTATGTAAGTGTAATCTAGACCTTCCTAGCTGGTTTATATCTGCTAGAAATATCCCTGACAAGACTGCTACAAGTATTAATGATACGGTACTCGTGTTGATACCTAAGGTACAAAACCCCACTCTTCTTACCCAGTTTAGGCCTATCAGCCTTTGCAATGTGATTTATAAAATTGCTTCTAAAGTGGTAGCGAATAGATTAAAGCTGATATTGCCAGATATTATCTCGAAGGAGCAATCAGCCTTTGTGCCCGGGAGGTTAATCACGGATAATATCATATGTGCGTATGAATGTTTGCACTTCATGAAGAGAAACAGATCCAAGACAAACAGCTTTTGTGCACTCAATCTGGATATGATGAAGGCATATGACAGACTAGAGTGGCCTTATCTAAAGGCAATTATGGTTAACCTTGGCTTTGCACCAGATTGGATCCATACAGTTATGAGCATGATCACTTCTGTTTCGTTCTCGGTCTTGTTTAATGGAGAAAGATTGGAGAGCTTCTCACCTTCCAGAGGTATCAGGCAGGGAGATCCTATTTCCCCTTACTTATTCTTGATTGCAGCGGAGGGCCTTTCGTGCCTTTTAAAACACAGTTCTCAGTCATTAGTGCTCGGTGGCATAAAGGTGGCGCCCACGGCTCCGGCAGTGAATCACATTTTGTTTGTAGATGACAGCCTGCTGCTTTTTAAGTCTAGTGTCCAGGGGGCAAATGAGGTTTCAAACCTACTTGATGCATATTGCTTGGCTTCAGGCCAAAGGGTAAACTATGATAAATCGTCCATCTTCTTTAGTAAGGGATGCCCGGAGACCCTTAGAGTGGAGATAAAGAATATACTCAATGTGCATAATGAATCTCTGAGTGAAAAGTACTTGGGTCTGCCGACCGATGTAGGACAGTCCAAAAATGGCACCTTCAAATATTTACGAGACAGAGTTTGGGAAAGGATAAAGGGATGGATGGAGAAACTTTTATCAGTGGCAGGAAAAGAGGTTCTAATAAAACCTGTGGCTCAAGCTTTACCAGTTTTTTCGATGTCATGTTTCAGATTACCTCGTGGCCTTTGTGAAAGTATTATGTCACTCATTCGTCAGTTTTGGTGGGGGAGCAAGAGAGGCAAGAGAAAACCATGTTGGGTAGCTTGGGATTTGATGACCCGACCGGAAATTTTGGGAGGACTTGGTTTTCGGGATATAGAGATCTTCAACTTGGCACTCTTGTCTCGGCAAGTTTGGAGATTAGTGAATGATCCCTCCTCTCTTAGTGCACAATTTAAAGCATCATATTTCCCACAATGTTCAGTTCTAGAAGCTCAACTAGGCCCACATCCTTCTCAGGTGTGGCGATCTATCCTTGATGGGAGAGATATTATCACCCAAGGAGCGATTCGGCGAATTGGGGATGGAACGACCACGAACATATGGCAACACAGTTGGATCCCACGGAACGAAATGATGAAGCCGGTTGTTTCTTTAGTTGCTGATCCACCGCAACTGGTTTCAGAGGTGATCGACCATACTAGAGCTGAGTGGCGGGAAGACTGCTCAGACAGGTTTTCATACCTATTGACGCGGAGGATATCTTGCAAATCCCGCTATGTACGCGGTATGTGGAAGATTTTTGGGCATGGAATGATGATCCAAGGGGACACTTCTCTGTACGGTCAGCTTATAAGATGATTGTCAAAATCAAGCTTGGGCGTGAGGCATGGCTGGAGGAAAGGGAGGACCCTTCCAACTCTGAGCATGAGATGAGGGGATGGAACTAGCTATGGAAGATGTCAGTGCCACCGAAGCTGCATTTTTTTACTTGGCGATTGGTGCAACACTCGCTCCCCACGGGAGATGTCCTAAGCCATCGTCACATGGCCACTACGAGTGCTTGCTCACTCTGTGGAGGGCAGGACAGCTGGCGACATTCCTTGCTGGATTGTAATGTGTCTAGGTGCGTGTGGGCACTTTCAGAGGCCGAGCTGGTCGAGCACATGTTGGCAACATCGGAACCTGACGCAAGGTTATGGCTCTTTGCTATGAATGAGTCTCTTCCACCGGAGCAATTTAAGTTGATGATCGTTACTTTGTGGGCGATTTGGAGTGCACGGCGGAAAGCTATACATGAAGAGATCTACCAGACTCCGTTTGCCACTGACAACTTCATCAAAGCTTACTTGTCAGACATAGAGTTCTTGAAGAAGGAGAACGCACAGGGGATGTAAGTACCACGACCATGTAGGTGGCTTCCGCCACCCACAGATCACTACAAGCTCAATGTGGACGCTCCCGTGTCACGCTCGGGCATGTTTGGCGCAGTTGGTGTGGTTTGCAGGGATGTGAGGGGTTTGTTCATGGGAGCTTCGGCCCTCGTTTTTAGAGGACTCCACAACCCCCAGGTGCTGGAAACACTAGCTGTGCGGGAGGCACTAACACTTTCAGAAGATCTCTACATCAACCAAATACTGGTGGCCTCGGATTGTAAGGTGGTGGTAGATGCAATCATGCAAGGAAGCTCAGGAGACTTTGGAGCCATTGTCCAAGAGATCAAGGCTAGAGCAACTACCTTTATTTCAAGTTCGTTTAATCATGAGTATAGGACCTCCAACACGGGGGCCCATAATCTCGCAAAGCATGCTTTATCTTTAGGGTTTGGCCGACACACCTGGCTAGGCCAACCCGGTGATCTTCTTTTTGTACCTATGAACATTCTGATTCAGTAATAAAGCTTTGTGAGATTCTAAAAAAAACAAGCGCGGAGAGGCATGGCCGCGTGGAGATCTGCCTCGTTGATGTCGACGTCCGGCCGCAACAGCGGCATGCCGGAACGCCTCTCTGGCCAGCTGGACTTCCTCCACGGCATCGTTGGTTCCCTTTCCTTCGCACGCTGGAAGCGCTGACAGGTCAGCTCTCGACTCAGACTGCCCAATGCCCGCCACGTGCTTGTGTTAATTCCCCTCCGTTTTCGCCACGTTAGCTGAAGCAACACATCAGCTACCTGATGATTAACTGACCACCACGAAAGCCCTTGATCCCACGCTTGCTTGGCCTCCGCTCGCTACTGGTTGTCCGTGGCGTGGCCTGGGGTACTCACTACTCGTCTCACTAGCTGATGAATATTCTAGGCTGTGAACAAGCTCGCCTCTAACCTCTAACCTCTAGCCGTGCAGTTTTGAAATAGGAAAATGTTTCACGCCGGAGCGCCGGCCGAACGTCCGACCGGACGCTCGCGGCTCGCACGATCCCGCTGGATCAAACGACGCCTGGTAGCCCACGTGGCCACGTGGCTACCACAACCTTCCTAGCCCACCACCGCTTCCATCCCTCTTGGAGACCCACCATCGCTCCCCATCCATATGGATGCTCTTATCATGTACTGTTTCGCTCGTCCACTCATCCCCTCCCTTAACATCTCCTACCTCCAACACATATCACCCGTAGCGAGCGCCCAAATCATATGGCCTGGAGAAATCACCCTTGTTCCCAGCGCTGCCCCTTTTTTCATCTAGGTCAGGTTGAGACGGGGCTGTCAGTCGACTTCCCTCGCCGTACACGCCGCTAATGCGAGTACTCAGGGGCTGATGCAACATAGGGAAGCCATGGACATCCATCTCCTCGTCTGCCCCCGATGAGGCTGCTACAAGCTCACGCCGGCAAGCTGCAAGGGGCACGGGCGGGTGCTACATCCACAGGGCGGAGAGCTACAACCAACGACGGTGCAGGTGCTACAACCTCATGCCGACAAGCTGCAACTAGCACGGACCGGTGATACATCCGGTGGCCTTGTGAGCTGCAATCGTCACGCCGGCAAGCTACAACTGCTGGCCAGCGAGTTGCGACACACATAGGGGGCAGTGCTACAACCTCACAATGGCAAGCTGCAACCGGCACAGGCAGTGCTACAACCGGTGCCCAGCAAGTTGCAAGCGACACAACGGCGAGCTTCAACCTGGTGGGTCACCATGTCGGCGATGGAGACCATGCCGGTGGGGTGCTGCAACTATGGTGATGAGTTTGCTGGAACCGGCTTTTGTTTTTGCTACGACCGACAATTTTTTTTGCTACGTTCTGGCGACGAACATCCATGGTTTTCCTCGAATCGGCTTTTGTTTTTGCTACGACCGACTAAAATTTTTGCTACGTCCCGGCGACGAACATCCATGGTTTTGCTGGAACTGGCTTTTGTTTTTGCTACGACCGACTAAAAA
>LR738713.1:685115462-685130594 GCA_902687465.1 Secale cereale
TCCGGCGACGAACATTCATGGTTTTGCTGCAACCGGCTTTTGTTTTTTCTACGATCGACTAAAAAATTTTCTACGTTCCGGCGACGAATATCCATGGTTTTGCTGGAACCAGCTTTGGTTTTTCCTACGACCGACTAAAAAATTTGCTACGTTCCGGTGACGAACATCCATGGTTTTGCTGGAACCGGCAAATATTTTTTGCTGGAACCGACTAAAGTTTTTGCTTCAAATGACCTAATTTTTTCTCAGTTGCTCAGATTTATTTTTTGCTGGTACACAGTACTGCAAATCAATGGCAATGGCCAGCCGGCGGCAGTGACGCCGTGCTTCGATGGGGTGCAGGAGTTGCTGGAACCGGCTTTGGCAGCAAGCTGCATCAGGCTTTCATGGATCTGCATCCGTCAAAGTGGGTGGCGCCGGATAATGACGGCTGGTGAGATTGTGATGGGGTCCGTCGGCGGAGACGTCGTCGGCGGTACGAGATGGACCTTTATTCCTCATGCGAGATGTGCCAGTGGCGACATGCGGTGTTGGTTGACTTTGAAAGTGCAACTAATCCCCGGGTGGTTTTGGTAATTAATAACAACATATATATCATTGAACTAATAGCTACTTGAGAATCATTTCAGAGAAGTTCGATGATATGGGTATGGAAATGTCTGAAGAAGTGGACCCCTCAAAATGCTAAGACAAGCATTGGCAAAAGCTCAAGACTCCATTTTTGGTTTAGTGATCAAAGATCACATTGAGTCCATAGGAAAAGCCAATACTATTAAAAGGGGATGAGGTTGTGTTGATGATCTGGTTGCTCAAGTGCTTAGTGATTTAGCTCCTTCAACTATCAGCAATCTTCACTACTTAACACACTCATAAGTAATCTCGGACAAACCGATTCTTCCAACTCAGTCCCACCGAGATGAACCACCTCAGTTATTTTCCAAACCCTAGATATTTCGGTCCATCCGATTTTGAATTCGGTCTCACCGAAACTGGACTGCCAACCTTCTGTAACCGTTTGTCATCATTTCGGAATATCCGAGTTGTTGATTTCGGTCCCACCGATTCTGGCAAGCTCCTACCTTTGACTCATATCGGACACACCGAGATGGTATTTTCGGTCCCACCGAAAACCCCAACGTTCACTATATTTGAACTTTCGGTCTGACCGAGTTTTCACTTCGGTCTCACCGAGATTGCTCAATTATGTGTGTAACGGTTGGATTTTGTGTGGAGGCTATATATACCCCTCCACCCCCTCTTCATTCGTGGAGAGAGCCATCAGAAAGTACTACCACTCCTACCATACACTTTCTGAGAAGAGAACCACCTACCCTTGTGTTGAGATCAAGTCATTCCATTCCTACCATATGAAACTTGATTTCTAGCCTTCCCAAGTTGCTTTCCACTCAATCCTTTCTTCCACCACAGCCAAATCAGTGAGGAGAGTTGAGTGTTGGGGAGATTATCATTTGAAGCACAAGAGCAAGGAGTTCATCATCATCAATAACATCTATTACCTTTTGGAGGGTGGTGCCTCCTAGATTGGTTAGGTGTCGCTTGGGAGCCTCCGTCTTTGAGATGTGGAGTTGAACCAAGAAGTTTGTAAGGGCAAGGAGATCGCCTACTTCGTGAAGATCTACCCCGAGTAAGGCTAGTCCTCCGTGGGCGTAGGCCATGATGGAATAGACAAGGTTGCTTCTTCGTGGACCCTTCGTGGGTGGAGCCCTCCGTGGACTCGCGCAGCCGTTACCCTCCGTGGGTTGAAGTCTCCATCAACGTGGATGTACGATAGCACCACCTATCGGAACCACGACAAAAATCTTCGTGTCTCCAAACTGCATTTGATCTTCTCCACCTCTCTTTTACATGTGCAATTTACTTTCCGCTGCTATTACTCTAGAATTGCATGTGTAGGGTGATACTTGAATTGATCTTAATTGCAAAACTGCCAAAAACATTGCATGATCAAAAGGCAAATTTTTATAAAGTCAAGTAGTCTAATCACCCCCCCTCTAGACCTACTTTCGATCCTACAAGTGGTATCAGAGCTTTGGTCTCCATTGTTTTGGTTTCCATTGCATTGGACTCCATAAGCTTGGTTTCACAACCTAGGAGAGTATGGCGTCTAGTGAGGGTAATTATCGTAGAGGTCCTTACTTTGATGGTACAAATTTTGCTAGTTGGAAGCATAAAATGAAAATGCATATTCTTGGTCATAATCCAGCCGCATGGGGCATTATTTGTGTTGGTATGCAAGGTGATTTCTTCGAGGAAGGAAAAGTTCCGGATCGCGAAGCTACACCGGAAGAGTTGCGGATGTTGCAAAACAATGCTCAAGCTTGTGACATTCTCTTCAATGCTTTGTGTCCCGAGGAGTTCAACAAAATCAGCCGTCTTGAGAATGCTAAAGAGATTTGGGATACTTTGGTTGAAATGCACGAAGGTACTGAATCTGTGAAGGAATCAAAGCTAGACATTCTTCAAGGTCAACTTGACAAGTTCAAGATGAAGGATGGTGAAGGAGTCGCTGAAATGTACTCTAGGCTTGCTCTCATCACAAATGAGATTGCCGGCTTAGGAAGCGAAGAAATGACCGACCGTTTCATCATCAAGAAGATTCTAAGAGCTTTGGATGGAAAATATGACACCGTGTGCACTTTGATCCAAATGATGCCAAACTACAAGACTCTCAAGCCAACTGAAGTCATTGGAAGAATTGTTGCTCATGAGATGACACTTAAGGATAAGGAAGAGCTTCACAACAAGTCAAGTGGTGCTTACAAAGCTACAAGTGATGCTCCCACTACCTCAAGTGACAAGTTAATTTCCAATGAAGAGATAAGCCTAATGGTTAAGAACTTCAACAAGTTCTACAAGAATAGAGGCAAAGAAAGAAGCTCAAAGTCTAGATCATATGATGAAAAGAGATCTTCTAGTCGTGATCGAAACTGCTACAATTGTGGAAGACCCGGACACTTCTCAAATGAGTGTACGGCTCCCCACAAGAGAAGAGAAGAATCTCCAAGAAACAGAGCAAGAGATGAGTCACCTCGGAGAGAGAGAAGGAGTAGAGATGATCGTTATGAACGAAGACCCTCTCGGAGAAGCAAGGATTCGGAGAGGAAAGACAAGTCATCAAGGAGCTACACAAGAAGAAGACATCAAGCTCATGTAGGTGAATGGGTCTCCGGCTCCGACTCCGACAGTCAATCCGATGGAAGCTATCACTCCGACTCCGACTACAGTCAAGATGAAGGTGTTGCCGGACTTGCACTCGTATCCGCCAACTCCAACTCCTACGACTTATTTGATTCACCAAATGAGGGAATTGGAAGATGCTTCATGGCTAAAGGCCCCAAGGTAACACACCCTGAATTCATTGACTTTGATAGTGATGAGGATGACTTGCTTGGTGAAGATGAGCTCTTGCATGATAAATCTAGTGAGCTTAGTAATGATGAAAATGCTAGTAGTCTTTATAGTCGAGAAGAGTCGAATGACAATGCTATGAAGGAGATTGAGCGTCTAACTAAAGAACTAAACACTCTTAAGTTAGCTCATGAAACAACTCAAGAAGATCATAGAGAGCTCCTAAGATCTCATGAGAAGCTACGCTTCGAGAAGCTCACTCTAGAGCAAGAACATGAGTTTCTAAAAGCGATCAATGACGATCTTCGAAAGAAGAGTTCTTCATATCTTGCCAAACGACTTCTCTTGTCTAATTTCTTGCCACCTATTAAGACTAAGCATGACAAGCATAAGAAAAATTCTTCCTCTAGTAGTAACAATAATCATGTTAAATCCAATATTGTTACTTCTAGTAGTTCTCTTGATTCCACTAACAATGTTTCAAGCCAAGTTACACTTGAGCAAGAAAATAGCTTATTGAAGGAAATCATAGAGAAAGGTGTCTACAAGAGTCTTGCCGGAAGCAAGAACTTTGAGGAAATTGTTCGCAAACAAGGAAGGCACCGGAAGAATCAAGGGATTGGTTTTGAGCGAAAGTTCAACGCCGAAGGAGTTGAGTGGGAAGAAGGTCAATACCCTACTCCACAGTTTGTTTCTCAAAAGGAGAAGTATGATCCTACTTCTTCCAATGTGGAACAAGCTCAAGATGACCTTCCACCACAAGACCACAAGCTAAAGGCCAAGGACAAGCTTCAAGAGGAGATTGATGCATTCATTGAAGCACCTCAAGCCATGGTCAAGTGGGTTCCCAAGGACACGTCAAGTTCTACTTCGTCAAGCTCAACTACAACTCCAAGGATTCCCATCAAGATGATGTGGATCCCAAAGAAGAAGAACTAGAAGGTTCTTGAGGGTGACTCCGCCAACATACTTCATTCATATTCATTTTGGCAAGAACTTGTGCAATCAACTTCCACATCATGCACTAGTTCATGGAGTCACAAACCCTCTTGTTGGTAAGTCAAGGGACAAGGTAATCATTGCTTTCATGGACATCATCTTTTGTGAACTTCAATCTATGTCTATGGATATCCTTGTTTGTTCCTTGTGGGACTAACCCATGTAGGTATTGAAAGTGCCCTAATCCAAAGGATAGCTCCCAACTCTTGATGATCTACATCAACATTGAGCATCCACATCTTCAACATCTACATGAAGTCTTCTACGACAACCCAAGGTTAGTTTGACCCTTTAAAAGGGGTTCTCACATCTAGGGGGAGCTTTGCTCTAAAAATTGAGCTAAAGCATCTTCAAATGATGTGAACACATAAATGCTTTATGTAAAAGTGGTAACCCCACTTGTGCTTAAACGATGAGTATGACCTATGATCAAATGTTCTCATTTGACTCCTAAGTCAAAATACTCATATATAGATGACCTAGTCATCGACAAATTGTGTGCTAGTAGCTAGAGTTTTGGTTGTGCATGTTTGACACATATTTCATTTGCTATCTTATTGTGTGAGCATGTTGAATGCATGATTTTATCCATTCAAGGACATCCATTTGTTGTTTTGATTGTTTTGATCTTTTCTGGCCAAATGGATGGACAAGAATGCCTAAGCACCTTCCCTAGCTATCTATGCTTTCTTGTCTCAAATTCTATTCATGCTCATATCACAACTTTGAACAAGTCATTTTCGGACCCTCCGAGTGAGGAGCACTCGGAGCCACCGATCCGTCTAAGGCTGACTTCCAAAACCTTCTAAGTCCATTTCGGTCTGACCAACTTTTCCATCTCGGTCCAACCGAAACGCTTAGACTGATCTAGGTTTCATCTCGGTGAAACCGAGTTATAAATCTCGGCGTGACCGATATGTGTAACTGCACAGCAGTTAGCCATTTCGGTGTCACCGAGTTTTTCAACTCGGTCCCACCGACAGTATGGGGATATAAATACTGAGGGCTGCTCGCGATTTAATTCTTCAAACCGTTTCGCCCCCAAGTCCCCTGCTGCCGTCGCCCTGGTCTTCGGATCATCGCCGTCGTCGCCTGTGCGCCCTCGCCGCAGGTCTCCGCCGCCGTCAACGGTAATCTTCTCCGCGCCGTTGCCGCCGTAGAGGGACTCCACCAAGTTAGGGTGAGTCCCGATCCCTCTCGTGCTCCCCATCTGATTCTTGCACGATTGGTTTGCCATGTATCTATCCACGTTTGAGATATTCCTTAAACATCAGATCAGATCCTTTTAGTTTCGAGCGAAATTCTTAGGTTTAGGTTTCCACGGAACACATCTCGGTGAAACCGATTTTGAAAACTCGGAATGACCGATTTGGCCTCTGGCCATTGCACTGCACCGTTCGGTCTAACCGAGTTGTGCAAATCGGTGTGACCGATGTAGAGTCTCAGTGAAACCCTAGTTTATCGGCAGGACCGAAACCCATTTCGGTCTGACCGAAAGTGGTGTGTAGGTTTCTGTTATACACTTCGGATTCACCGAAACTAAGAATCGGTTTGACCGAAATGCATTCTGTGAAAACTCAAAACTAAGATTTGAACTCATTTTTTTTGCAAAAACCTCTGCAGTTGTGATAACTCTTCTACTCTGCCTATACCTTATCTTTTCACAGGTTGTCAGCCATGTCAGATGTCAGTGACAGCCAGAACAGGTCTGAGTCACCTTTTGCAGAGATCCCTGAGGCAGATACTAGTCCTGAGGCTAGTAGTTCCAGTGATGATGGTGAGAGGAGTACCCCTAGTGGTTTGCCTCCTGCAGCCACCAGAACCAGAAAGAAGAGAAATTCTGATGATGAGGACTCTGACTTCGTTGCTGAGGAAGTTACCTCCAAGCCCAAGAGGAAAGTTGTTGCCAAAGAGCACGAAGGACAGCAGTCAAAGAAAGGCACCAGCAAGGTCAAGCAGTCAGCTGTTGCAAAGAAGCTAAACTTGGAAGAGCCAGCTCCAAGTAAGGTGAAGAAAACTTCCAAGAGGAAGAGGGTAGTATATGCAGAACCTCATGTTGATGCAGCTGCTGAAGAAGAAGAAGAAGATGCACCCCAGCCTCCTCCTCAGAAGGCTAAGTTCATGGGTGATGCTATTAGGGCTCAAGCCACTTCTAAGCCCAAGAAGCCTGCTCAAGCCAAGGCAGCTCCAGCCAAGCCCAAGAGGACAACCAGGAGCATTCCAGCTTCTGAGAAGAACAAAGGTGAGATGCCACCGTCTGAGTCAGATGAAGAACATGTGTTGCTGAAGCTCCGTCCTAAGTTGCCACTCCACAACGATGCTCATCCTCAAGCCGAGGATATGAAGGCAAGGAAGGATAGAGGTCTCAGGCTATGGAGACAGTCTGATCCATATGCTGTGAGGAGAAGGACTGCTGTGGACCCCAGATTCCACACCAGAGAGCAGCAGGACTTCTATGAGACCGTGCTGATGGATAAGAAGCCTATTGTTGCTGACACCAGGTATGTTGACTGGAAGTACATTGACAGTGAAGAGCACCGAGACTTCTTTCCCCATGTGCATGAGAGCTTCACTGCATGTGGAGTTGATGAGTTCGTGGGTCAGAAGCTGACAGATTGGAATGACGAGATGATCATGCAGTTCTACGCCACAGCCCACCTCTATCCTGATGGCAAGATCACCTGGATGACTGAAGGTCAAAGGTTTTCTTCGTCTGTTGAAGAATGGGAAGAACTTCTGAATGCTCCAGTGCAGAGAGAGGACGACATTGATGTCTATGGGATTCCTAAGAAGAGCCATGATTCCATGAAGAACATGTACAAGGAAATCCCCGCTGCTGATTTGGAAGGGTGGAAGCTTGGCTCAGTGTACTATCTCCAGGCAGGTCTGACCACAACAAACACTATTTTGAGGCATACCTTGATGCCCAAGTCTGGAGACCACCGCATGATTCGAGGCTATTCTATCAACATGCTGCACATTCTTGATGAGAAGGCACCTTTTAAGGTGATGGACTTAATGGTAGAGACCATTAAGAGGACTGCAGCTGACCAGAAGAGGTCGTGTGGATTTGCTCCGCAGATTCAGATGCTCATCAATGCCAAGTTTGGCACGGGCAAATTCATGTTGGATAGGAAGCACTTGCCACTGCAGCCAGAGCATGAGGATAACGTAGTTGTGATGGATGAGGAGGATCCAACCTCAGTTGAAGGTCAAGCCAAAATTGAAGCTGCGAAGAAAGCCAAAGCTGACAAAGAGGCAGCAGCAGCAGCAGCAGCAGCAGCTAAGCCAAAGAGCTTCGGAGAGCAGATTCTTGAAGCTACCCAGAGGATTGAACAACGCCTGGCCAGCATTGAACAATCTCAGGAAAGCCTAGAGAGGATTGTTGAGGACAAGATCCACGCTCTGGACGTGAAGCTGACTGAGATTCAGGTGTCCGTCAACAAGCTTGAGGCGGACATGGAGGAAGCAAGGCAGGAGAGAGCAGAGCTCATGCAGGATGATCTAGTCCAGGACTCTCATCGCCAGACTGCTCAGGTTCCCAGAGGATCCCGATCTGCAGCTATCCCAGTGACTGACTCCAGGGCTACCACTTCAGCACCAGCTACAGCTCCAGCAGTTACTCCAGCTCCAGCTCCAGCATCCACTCCTCCAGCGCAGACATCAGCAGAAGTCTTCGCCGATGCCGTCATTTCTACTCCGACATCTACCCAGACGGGAGCCGCCAGCAGAGCCCACAGTGACGCTTAGTTCTATGCTTTTTCGAACTTTTTGGTAACTTGTTGCCAAAGGGGGAGAAATTGTATAGATCATAGGGCTTCGAGAGAGAGAGTGTTCTTTCGTTCTTTTGCCGTTTTTCTTTGAGATACATTTGGTTCTTTTGGTCTTTCGATACTTTCAGTGTGCTTGCTACTACGTTTGATGCTACCTTAATGAGTGCTTGGTCATACTATGCTTTAATGTGTGCTTAATGCTTATCATATGCTATTCCTTCTTGTATGATCATTTACTCATGTCTTGGTGATTGGGTGCATGTTATTCATTCTTATCATTTTGTGCGCTCCACCAAGAAGTATGTGACATGGAAGAGTGACCCATAATCCTAATCGATTGTGCATTTGCATTCAAACGCAAATTTTAAATAATGCACAAATTTAGGGGGAGCTCTTGTTTATCACATACTTCTCAAAGCGACGATATTATTCATTGATTATATCTTTTGTCGAAGCTTTGATCTATATGTTGTCATCAATTACCAAAAAGGGGGAGATTGAAAGTGCAACTAATCCCCGGGTGGTTTTGGTAATTAATAACAACATATATATCATTGAACTAATAGCTACTTGAGAATCATTTCAGAGAAGTTCGATGATATGGGTATGGAAATGTCTGAAGAAGTGGACCCCTCAAAATGCTAAGACAAGCATTGGCAAAAGCTCAAGACTCCATTTTTGGTTTAGTGATCAAAGATCACATTGAGTCCATAGGAAAAGCCAATACTATTAAAAGGGGATGAGGTTGTGTTGATGATCTGGTTGCTCAAGTGCTTAGTGATTTAGCTCCTTCAACTATCAGCAATCTTCACTACTTAACACACTCATAAGTAATCTCGGACAAACCGATTCTTCCAACTCAGTCCCACCGAGATGAACCACCTCAGTTATTTTCCAAACCCTAGATATTTTGGTCCATCCGATTTTGAGTTCGGTCTCACCGAAACTGGACTGCCAACCTTCTGTAACCGTTTGTCATCATTTCGGAATATCCGAGTTGTTGATTTCGGTCCCACCGATTCTGGCAAGCTCCTACCTTTGACTCATATCGGACACACCGAGATGGTATTTTCGGTCCCACCGAAAACCCCAACGTTCACTATATTTGAACTTTCGGTCTGACCGAGTTTTCACTTCGGTCTCACCGAGATTGCTCAATTATGTGTGTAACGGTTGGATTTTGTGTGGAGGCTATATATACCCCTCCACCCCCTCTTCATTCGTGGAGAGAGCCATCAGAAAGTACTACCACTCCTACCATACACTTTCTGAGAAGAGAACTACCTACCCTTGTGTTGAGATCAAGTCATTCCATTCCTACCATATGAAACTTGATTTCTAGCCTTCCCAAGTTGCTTTCCACTCAATCCTTTCTTCCACCACAGCCATATCAGTGAGGAGAGTTGAGTGTTGGGGAGATTATCATTTGAAGCACAAGAGCAAGGAGTTCATCATCATCAACCACATCTATTACCTTTTGGAGGGTGGTGCCTCCTAGATTGGTTAGGTGTCGCTTGGGAGCCTCCGTCTTCGAGATGTGGAGTTGAACCAAGAAGTTTGTAAGGGCAAGGAGATCGCCTACTTCGTGAAGATCTACCCCGAGTAAGGCTAGTCCTCCGTGGGCGTAGGCCATGATGGAATAGACAAGGTTGCTTCTTCGTGGACCCTTCGTGGGTGGAGCCCTCCGTGGATTCGCGCAGCCGTTACCCTCCGTGGGTTGAAGTCTCCATCAACGTGGATGTACGATAGCACCACCTATCGAAACCACGACAAAAATCTCCGTGTCTCCAAACTGCGTTTGATCTTCTCCACCTCTCTTTACTACATGTGCAATTTACTTTCCGCTGCTTATACTCTAGAATTGCATGTGTAGGGTGATACTTGAATTGATCATAATTGTGAAACTGCCAAAAACTGTTCATGATCTAAAGGCAGATTTTTTATATTGTCAAGTAGTCTAATCACCCCCCCTCTAGACATACTTTCGATCCTACAGACTTTTTCTTTTGTTTCTCTGCGGGCGAGAGGTGAAAGAGGAAGAAGATTAGGCTCTAATCAAACGGTTGTTAGCAGGCATATCGGACGGCTGCGGGCAGACTGGCCCAAATCTTAGAAGTGTATAATCTTACACTGGTTTCCATCGGGGCTGGTAATGTACAACTGGAAATTATGACTGGTGTAAAAGCTTTCTAGGTTGCCAAGCGGGGGGCCTTACTTGTATGCATCCCGGGATTCAGAGCCCAAAAAACTGTTTGTCAAGTCAACCCAAATATATACGCCCTCCGTTCCGAATTACTTATGCACCGTGCACAATCTCAATTAATTATACTCCCTCCGTCCCAAATTACTTGTCTTAGTCTTAGACAAATCTATCTAAGACAAGTAATTCATATCCTCCGGCCCAATTTCCCGGAAGACTTCCTGGTCATCTGCAAGCACCCCCTCATCCGTCAACTCATGGTGGAACGTGGATTCGCCCCCGGCAATGGCTTTGGTCTGGGCCTTCGGCCATGGATGCGGCAGGCTCAAGCTTCGGGAGCCTCTCTGCCATTTCTGGTGCCCCTGGAGCTGGTTGGCATCCCGGCGCATGCTTGGTCGAAGAAGACGGTGGAGGTGATCCTGCGCGGCTGTGGGCGCATTGTGCAGGTCGCGGAGCGCACGGCGCGCCGGCATGACATGTCGCGCTTCCAGGTGTGGCTGAAGACATTGGATCCGGAGCGCATTCCTCGCCGTCGGCGGCAGTTCGTGCCGAAGCCCGGCTCGGGCGGTTGCGGCTTGCCTGCGGGGGCGCCGGAGGAGTTGTGGTACCCCATCACAATTTCGCCCATGGCGCCGCCGGTCCGTCAAGCCCCCCCTGCCAGTGGTGCGCCCCCTTCGCCGCCGCCGTCCACCCCTCATTCGGACAAGGCGGAGAGCCCGGTCAACGATAATCGCCGTCAGCCGGCTGCTGGGGGTGCGGGTGGGACCGACGGCTCAGGCGGCTCGGCTGCTTCGACGCCCGATGTGCGTCAGGCTGCTTCCCGGCTCGTGGCTGTTTGCCAGGCGGATGGGCCTTCGTCAGACTGCGGGTCCAGCTGTGCCGCGATCGTCATGGGGGAGGCGGGGCCCGCAGGATAGTGCGTCGCGCAGCCTGTGATTGGAGGGCAGGTGGCGCTTCCTCTCGGGCGCAGCAGGGTGGAGCTGGCTCAAAGTGCGGTCGGCGCGCACTTTCTGCCTCCTGCACCCATGGCGTCATCCGTTGCGGAGAACCCGCTGGTGGACCAGCCGCAGCCGTCCCCAGCCTCGGTCTCTCTGCCGAGGTGGCATGTGGCTGCTGATGAGCAGGAGATGGAGATGGCAAGACCCAATGAGATGCTGACTGATGTACCGGTGGAGGCCAGGGCGTCCGGCCCCATCTGCGGCGCTCGCGTAGGGTTGCAGGGGTCGCCGCAGTCCTTTTTGGTGGGCTCGGTCCACTTGCAGGTCAACAAGGTGGACTGTGCAGGGGCACCGTATGGGATTGCGGATGCTCCAATCGAGGAAGGCGGACAGGACAGCGACCACTTGCTTCCCCAGGATGAAGACAAAATGAGCCCCGACGATTGTGTGATAGAGACTAACTCTATGGTGGGGTTGGCTATGCGTGTCAACCTGGCCAGCTCGGTGGTCCCGTCAGCCGCGGCATGCGTGCAGGAGGGTGACATGATTCTGGTCTCCCTGTCGGAGGCCCGTGATTCGGCCACCAGTCCTACTCCGGTTGGGCGGTTGCCATGCAGCCCATGCACGCCGCCCAGGCTACGTAGCCCGATGGACGCCCTGTGCGCGGAGTTGCGGCGTGCACTCTCGCCGCTTCTGACTTCCGGCCAGGTTGAGGTGGGTCAAACAAGAAGACGCCCAAGGCAGAAATGTGCTCCAGTGTCCAATCCCAGGAGGAGCGTGCGCCTAGCCAAGGGAGTGGGTCGGGGCTCTGCTGCATCCAGACAGTAGCAAGTCCTGATTCGCAAGCTCTGCTTGGCAAATGAAGCCGAAATTATTACCGATGAAGCGCTCGAGATGTATGCAAAACTCTTTGTGCAGCCACTAGCGGAAGACCAAATCAAGGCGGTCTTGGCTTTCTTCGGTTGGGAGGCGTCTGCCCTCCCGCTCATGAGCCAGGAAGACATGGTGGTGGACCGGCTGTAATGCTGGTAGAGGGGAGCTTGCGGTGTGTGGGTCAGCTTGATGTCTACTATACCGATCAAGGCCCTAGTGTGGAACGTGCGCGGGCTAAATAATCCGGCCCGCCGCAGCGCGGTGGCACAAGTGGTTAGCGCGGCCAAACCAACTGTGATCTGCCTCCAGGAAACAAAGATGGAGGTTGTAACAAGAGACGTGGTAGTCCATTGCCTTGGTAATCGATTTGAAACGTTCAACTATCTGCCGGCTGTGGGCACGAGAGGTGGAATCCTCATCGCTTGGGACGCGGCGACCGTCAATCTGACAAACCCGCACTACACCCAATACACGTTGTTAGCTCTCGTGAAGCCATACGAGGGGGCTGGGTGGTGGTTAACGGGGGTCTACGGGCCACAACTGGACAGGGAGAAAATCGAATTCATGGAGGAGATAGTTGAGATCCGTGAACTGCTGGCTAGGCCTTGGGTGCTCGCGGGGGATTTCAACCTCTTGGTGAACCAGGAGGACAAGAGCAACAACCATGTGAACAGGAGGATGATTGCCCACTTCAGATCTAAGCTGAACTCCCTCGAGCTCAAGGAGGTATACCTTAATGGGCGGCATCACACTTGGTCTAATGATCGAGCCCAGGTGACGCTTGAGAAGATCGACCACATTTTCTGCACCTTGTCTTGGGAGGAGGCCCACCCGTCCTGCTACCTCTCGGCCCTGGGAACAGCGGTGTCCGACCACTGCCCCCTTCTCCTAGATCTCAATGCCGAGCTGTGTGTGGGAAGATGGTTCAGGTTCGAGGCTTTTTGGCCGAAGGTGGATGGCTTCTTCACCACCGTGGAAGAGGCGTGGATGTTTGTTCCTAGTGAGGGAAACCCGTTCATTGCACTGGATGGGAAGCTTAGGAAGACGGTGAAAGCACTGAAGAGGTGGAGCGACCGGTCCATTGGAAGTATCAAGCTCCAAATTGCAATTGTCATGGAGGTGATTTTCAGGTTGGATAAGGCTATGGATTCGCGCGACCTGTCGGCTCGTGAGAGGGAATTGAGGGGGCTTCTCAAGCGCAAGCTGCTGGGGCTTAGCTCGCTGGAACGCACGATCGCGCGGCAGCGCTCTCGCATCCTAATGCTAAGGGAGGGAGACGCCAACACTTCCTTTTTCCACCAGCACGCCCGGCATCGCCAGAGAAAAACATGATCACTAGTATCCAAAGCGGAGCCCATATTGCCACGAGTCAAGAGGTGATTGCGAAGGTCGTTGATGGATACTACGAGCACCTATTTGGAAGGCCGCCAGCGAGGAACGCATCTTTGGATCTCTCCCTCCTTCAGATGCAGGCCACAGAACTGTCCCATCTAGAGGTGCCATTCACGGAGGAAGAAGTGGAGAAGGTGGTCAAATCTATGCCCCGGGACAAGGCGCCGGGGCCGGACGGATTCACTAGGAGGTTCTTTGCCTCATGCTGGCCCATAATAAAAGATGATCTTATGAGAGCTTTGGGGGCTTTTTACCACTGAGATATGCGGGGCCTGCCTGCTATCAACAAGGCGCTGGTGAATTTACTCCCCAAAGTGGATGGAGCGCTGGATATCAAGGATTTTCGCCCAATCAGCCTTATTCATGGCGCGATCAAAATCTTTGTCAAGGTTTTGGCAACAAGGCTAGCGGTGGACCTCCCTAGGCTGGTTGGAAAGCATCAAAGCGCATTCATCAAAGGCCGCTCAATTCACGACAATTTCATGCTTGTCCAGTGCACCGCCCGCCGACTCCATGCCCTCCGATCTCCGATGGTGATGCTCAAACTAGACTTATCTAAGGTGTTTGACTTGGTGCAATGGCCCTTCTTGGTGGAAGTTCTGCGCAGCATGGGTTTTGGTCACCGGTGGCTCTCCTGGATCTGCGGCCTGCTAGCGAATTCTTCTACAAGGATCCTAGTGAATGGGACCCCGGGAATGCCGATCTTCAATCGCGTGGGGCTTCGGCAAGGCGACTCGCTCTCGCCCATGCTCTTCATAATGATCATGGAGCCGTTGCAAAAGATGTTTGACCTCGCGGTGCAAAGGGGGGTCCTGGTGCCTCTAGCGAGCTCGGGTTTGCAGCAACGTCTATCATTTTTTGCGGACGACGTCATGATCTTCACCAAACCCAATGCTTCGGACCTTGCAGCATGCGCAGCTCTACTCCATCTGTTCGGTGAGTCTTCTGGCCTCCGGGTAAACATGAATAAGAGCGCAGCCTACCCAATACGCTGCTCGGCCGGAGAGGTGCAGACAGTGGGACAGATCCTGGGCTGCAACCAAGGTTGCTTCCCGTGCAAATACCTCGGCTTGCCTCTCACCCTGCGCAAGCAAACGGCGGCCCAACTTGCTGACTTGGTGGACCAACTGGCACGGGCGCTACCGCGATGGAAAGCTGCCACCATGCCCAAGTGCGGGCGCCTCATCCTGGTTCAGGCGGTCCTTTGCGCCATCCCACTACATGCCATGCTAGCGATCGACCTGCCACGGAAGACCATTGCCGCCATGAACAAAATTTGCAGGAGTTTTCTCTGGTGTACTAGCTCGGAGGCCCCGGCTGGCAAATGCATGGTGGTGTGGGACAGGGTCTGTACCCCGAAGTGGGCGGGCGGCCTTGGGATCCCCAACCTAAGGTGGCTCAACTGTGCAATTCAGGCCAGATGGCCATGGCTTCAGAAGACGGACCAGACGAGGCCGTGGGCAGAATTTGAGATTAGGGTGCCTGAAGAGTCGAAACAACTCATGAAAGCGGCCACCCGTTGCACCTTGGGGAACGGCAAAGATGCCTTGTTTTGGGAGGATAAGTGGCATCACGGGCGCCGGGTGCA
>LR738713.1:685130648-685152714 GCA_902687465.1 Secale cereale
CCCCCCCCCCCCGCCTTTATGCGCGGATTAATCCAAGGGTACGCTCAAAATTATCAGTTTGGGAGGCACTGGCAGATGGCAGATGGGCGGATAGCTTCGGGCCGGAAATGACTGCCGAAATGCTACCGGAATACCTAAGCCTATGGGCCGAAGCTGGCCAAACCACACTAAACCCCAACGCAAATGATTCATTCTCGTGGTTATGGGAGAAAGATGGTTGCTTCTCGACGAGGTCTGCATACGCGGCAAAATTCTGGGGCAGAGAAGTGATCCCTACGGCTGACTTCACCAGACGATCGAGGGCTCCGCTTCACTGTCGCTTCTTCGCGTGGCTGGCACTCCAGAACAGGTGCTGGACGGCGGACCGGCTTGCCCGGCGTGGCCTGGATCACCCGGAGCGTTGCCCTTTCTGCGATCAGGAGGAGGAAAGCATCAGCCATTTACTGCTTCATTGTGTATTCGCCACTGAGGTCTGGACCATCGTCTCGGTTGCCGCCAATAAACCAAGCTGGGCGCCAATGGCAGGGGACAACATAAGCCAATGGTGTGCAAAGGTAGGTGAATCAGGGAGGGAGTGCAAGGACACAAAAACAGCCTCAACACTCGTGCTATGGATGCTTTGGAAATATCGCAATGCCATTGTCTTTGATGGCGCTTCGCCTTCCATACGCGCAGTGATTAACAACATACAGACGGAGGGCACGACGTGGAGGAAGGCGGGTATGCTTCGGGGAGGAGATTGGCTTTTTAACACCCGGTTGCCTGGGCACCCTGTTATCACAACCGTTTGTGCACAAAACAGTGCCTAGAGATGTGCACCACGCCCTTTACCACAAATTTGATTAGCAGGCAGATTCCACCTAGTCTGAACCAACCTGTCTAAATTGGAATCGACATGTCGGCTGCTATTCAGAGAAAAGATAGACCTGTCGGCCGTGTCGCGAACAAGCGAAAAGACGTCTCTCCTTGTAGTCCGCCTTGTATTAGAGCGTTGTGGGTATGTCTGACTGGCCCTGTGATCTTCATACAGGAATGGACGTGATGATGTGTGTAACATTTTTCTTTTTACAAGCTAGTAGCATTAGCTGACCAGGTCCAGCTAATATACCTCTAATCACTGTGCAAGCATGCAGCGCAGGGCCTGCCAAGCATGCCATGTCCAATCGTATAGGTATCCTAAGCCACAAAGTGAATTTAAAAATATATTCTAGTAGTAGTACTATGTGGCTGGACATGCGTAGCTGGGTTGTCGCTTAAGAGCAAGTACAATAGGACGACGTGGGCGGGCTATAAGCATTTCAATATTATATTTTGGATGAGTTGAAGGAAAGAGAGAAGGAGAGAGAAGAGAAGCGGGCTCTTCGTTAGTAGCCGGCTCTAGCACGAGATCCAAGACCCTTTGTGAGGTTGTAAGGTGGGCCAATTACTAATGTAGTAATACACATATAAAATTTACTATTGTACATGTCGGCTACAAGGTTAGCATGACATGGCAACTCCTTATAGCCGATTATTGGTTGTATTATTAACCATGCTCTTAACTACTCATATGAGCCTCTGGCATACGCCACAGTACTAGGACCTACCCTGCCTGCTCTAGCCTATGAGGTGCCGCTGTAGCGCCACTGTTTGCCTCGTTAACTAGCCTGACACTGCAGACCACATCACGAATCTTGAGAGAGCTGAACGGACTAGATAAGGGGGGAGTCGGGACTCCCGGGTGCTATGGCACCTTTTCGTTCGGGGAGACGTTTGTACCTTTCTTGGGAAGCTGGCAGAGTGGGCGCGTAGGTCAGAGTAATCTTAGTGAAAATAAACGTTGAGTGGAGTGGATTGGGAGGGAGCCTGCTGCTCAAACTTTAAACTGTAATTTGTAACTTGCTCGGCGGAGGGGCTCTTTTACCCCATCTCCTTTCTATAATATATAGTACGCACTCTCTTGCGTACTTGAGAAAAAAAAAGACAAGTAATTCGGGACGAAGGTAATATGATTTTTAAGGAATCGAGTGACCAAGTCTTGCCAAACAGGATCAACTCTGGCCACTGATGTCTTTATTCTTTAGCAAAAGCCAAAGCAAAACCTCAAGGCAGAGATGAAGGCATCAACCACAAGCACGGGAGGAATACAAAATTATGAGCAGCACGCAAGGCACGTCACCATCAAAAGCAACAACGCCCTCCACATTCCCGTTCAGAACCTAGCCTTCATTAGAGAATGACCTGCTGGTTCCAGTCCTATCTTTGAACTTTGATACTAGACAATTAGAAAACACTCCTGACCTCCAGCAGACGATCGAGGAAGAAGCAAACCACCTGCATCTGCATGCATGGGTCTCTCGAGCGCTGTGGATTGGTGGGAGGAGTGGCAGCTGCGCATCCTCGTTCTCGGCAGCCTCTTCATCCAGTACCTCCTGCTCTTCTCTGCCGCTTTCCGTAAGTTTGCCATTCCGTCCTGGTACAGATCCATCATATGGCTTGCATACCAAGGCAGCGATGCTGTAGCCATATACGCCCTGGCCACCCTCTTTAATCGCCAGAGGAGTCAGTATCATGGTACTTCTGCAAACAACAGTAGCATCCTGGAGGTGGTGTGGGCACCGGTTCTCCTGATGCACCTCGGCGGACAGGACCTCATAACCGCCTACAATATCGAAGACAACGAGCTGTGGACGCGGCACCTCCTCACAGCCGTGTCCCAGGTCACTGTAGCTATCTATGTGTTCTGCAAATCATGGCCAGGCGGGGACAAGAGATTGTTGCAGGCATCAATCTTGTTATTCGTCCCAGGGATCCTCAAATGCATAGAGAAGCCCTGGGCTCTCAAGAGCGCTAGCATTAACAGCTTAGTCAGCTCTTCTGGTCCTCTGAGCAACGCCAGCAGAAAAGGCGAGATCAATTCGCTTAGAAACTACGTGCAAAAGGCAGTGGCTTTTGTCCAGGCCAACCCACATTGTCCAGCACAAGAAGGTGGTGCGGTGGACCTTGAGACCGACAACTATCTCCCCCGAGCACAAGGAGAAGACGGCATTTTTAACCAGGCCAACCATCAACCTCGAGCTCAAGAAGAAGCTGTTGTACTGGATCTTGAGTCTGACAGCCATCTCCCTGATCAAGTACAAAGAGAAGACCATGCAGTGGGTCGTGCGTCGGACCATCGTCCTCAGACCTCAAATAAATGCCTCCGCCTCTTCAATTTCTGCGAAAATGTTGCAAGGAGCCAACACCAAGAATACCAAGAAAGGACAGAAAGTAGAAGACAAGTTGATGCACTGTTTGTTGACCTTGTATCACCATATCCTGATCGGATTAGTATCCTAAACTCCCTCTTGGTGCTAGATGAAAAACAAGTATTTGCTTTGTTGCAGAAACGGCTATTCAACGTGTTTGATCTTCTCTACACCAAAAGAAAGATGCGTGCCCCACTGGAAGATAAAAAGGCAGAGACAAACTTCTTGGAATCTTTCTCCGGCCTAACGCGGGTATCAGCTCCAATACTGCCATGGATAGCCATCCTCCTCTTCTACAAGAGCAGCAGAGAAGCTTATGATGATAATGATGTCATGGTTACATTTGCCTTGTTATTTTGTACTGCAGTGCTCGAGTTTTGCAGTGCCTATTCCATATTTTCTCGAGAGAATGTATACTCGGTAACCTACACTTCCAGCATATATGAATGGGCAACACAATGGCAATTGGTAAAAAGAGCTGTTGCACTGTATCAAGAGCAAACACAGATGGTTATCCAATGGCAGTGGGTGAAAAAGATGGACGCTCAGTGGATCTCTATTGAAAAAAGGTGGTCTGAACGCAAAACTACCCTCGTATGTCAATATACCCTGGTAGGATTCTTTGCCCGCAATACATGGCACAACCGGAAGATGTTCATCTTGAATTTCTTCAACTGCAAAAACTTTGTAGATCAAATTTGGTCCATGAAGCCCCGCAACTCGTCCTTCGCCATTACAGAGCTGGTTCTTAGGTATGTGAAGAAAGGGTGGGAAGATCAAATCAAGGACCCCGACAGTTACTGGAAGTTCAACGATCGCAGGGGCCAATGGATTCTTCAGGTCAACAAGTGCAACCAAGATCTGGGTTGCAGCTTAAGGAGGCCATTCGATGAGAGTGTTCTTCTCTGGCACATCGCGACAGATTTCTGCTTCTACTACATGGGCACATCTGCAAATCACCAATGTGACACTGGTCAGTGTATTCAAGATGCTTCTGGTGAGGGTCATGGGTGTGCTGTTTGGTGTGAGAGATCTCCTCATCACAAAAGAGCTGTCCAGTGCAGAGAAATCTCCAACTACATGATGTACCTACTGTTTGTCAAGCCTGAGATGCTACTGCCGGGCACTAGGCGGAATCTGTTCACAGCTGCCAATGATGAACTAAAGACGATCTTCAAGGATGACAATCCATCGCTCAAGAAAATTCTCAAGGGCGACAGGCCTTCGCTCATGGAGATCCTCAAGTGTGATAAGCCATTCTGCAAGTTATTCACAGTCAAAAGGCCATCGCTCAAGGAAATCGAAAGAGGATTTACACAGAGAATAATCACCAGGGTACAGCCCACGGAAAACAGAGAACAAGTTGGTGAACATACGGACTTGACACCGGATGCGAAGACAGATGCAATTACACAAGAAGGCTTTGTCCATGATGCATGGAATCTTGCTGATGGGTTGCTGCGTGTGGGTGATGATGAGAAGATGTGGGAGGTGATCGAAGGTGTGTGGGTGGAGATGCTCTGCTTCTCTGCGAGTAGGTGCCAAGGGTACCTACACGCCAAGAGTTTGGGCACTGGTGGGGAGCTACTGACATATATCTGGCTCCTGCTGGCGCACATGGGGATGGAGACATTACCGGAGAGGCTGCAGAGGACAGAGCTTTCAAGTGGAGAAGGAAATGCCGGCTCCCCTCCATCAACTTCCCAGGTCAGCAACCCAACTGGGGAAGCCATTGTTTGAAAGAACATCTCTACTAAGCATTTCAATCTCAGTTACTTATTCGTGGAAGCCTTTTGTGTTATTCGCTCACCGTGACGTTCTATTTATCGCTGTGGTTTTCTCGTGCTATTTTTCTTCACCAACGCCAAGTTTGGAGATATGTTAACTATGTGACTGTGTGATCTACCAGATACGTGGGAGCGAAGACCCACCACCCTTGAGATGCCGGTGGCCTCATGAAGCTGCTGCTGCTCGCGCATCTACCTCTCGACCTCAAGAAATAGAACCAGCTGAATGACCTGAGAAATTATTGCCTCCGTGTTGTTTTATACATGGAAACAATCATGTGTCTGTATTATTACCCATCTTACGTCTGTTTCCTTGGCTTCTTACTCGGAGGTGCTCCTCTGTGCAGAGCATTGATGCAGTAGTCCAGTTTGATGCCTGGCAGTCTGTTCGTGTGCTGTTTAAGCTGCCAGATTAGTGTATGTGGTATGGATGCCAGATTACTCCATGGATGCTTGTCCCGTGTTGAATTCGGTAGCATGCTTGTTTGAAAGAGTGGATTTGGTGTTATTGGAGTCATTTGAACAATATCTACATGTTTGTTTGTTTACCCAGTTGATGTAATAAATGTACTTGCAACCCAAAAGGACCGAAATTGAAGCGCTGTTTTCCTTCCTCGACCTCCATGATTTCATAGCTTTGTGATTATGTGATCTACCATCTGGATGCATGCTTGGGATCAGAATTTCAGTACTAGCTGTTTTCCTTGCTCAATCTCAATGATTGTGTTGCTGATTACTGCCCAATGGAAGTGTTGTTTCTTTGTCTTCAGTTTCATGATTTCTGCTGCAGTGTTACTCCGACTCAATATGCAGAGTGTTGGATGATGCCAAGATTGTTGAGATTATAACTATGTGAATACGTGATCTACTAGCAGATGCTCCCTCTGTTCCTAAATATAAGTCTTTCTAGAGATTGCAATACGAACTACATACAGATATACATAGGCACATTTTAGAGTATACATTCACTCATTTTGCTTCGTATGTACTCCCTCCGTTCCAAAATAGATGACCCAACTTTATACTAACTTTGTACTAAAGTTATTACAAAGTTGGATCATCTATTTTGGAACGGAGGGAGTAGTCCATATTGGATTCTCTAAAATGACTTATATTTAGAAACGGAAGGAGTAGATGGGATGGGATGGAGGGAAGAGCTTGGGCAACAGCAAGCTTCAGACGCTGTCGCGGCCAAATCTTCCTCTCGGCCCCAAGAAATGTAATGTACCTCGCGAATAATCTGGGAGATTATGAGTATCCCTTTTATCTGTACTTGGGAAATAACCTAGTCTAGGTTGGAGAACATACTTTGCCACACAATCCAAGGGATAGATCGCATCCGGCCCATGCCTGCATCAGTTAAAAGACCTGCATCCATGCGTCGAGTTATCGATATGTATGTTACTTGTGAATTGTGATGCTAAATGATCATGGTGTAACTTATGTCAGACCTCAGAGGACACCCGTGTGTTTTGCTGGGATCCTACTACTCTGTACATACTACTTCCTCCGTTTTCAAATATTTGTCTTTCTAAATATTTCAACAAATGATTACATACGAAGCAAAATGAGTGAATCTACACTCCAAAATATATCTACATACATTTGTTTGTTGTAGTCTATTTGAAAAGTCTAGAAAGACAAATACTTGGGAACGGAGGGAGTAGTAGCTAGCTAGGCACTTGCTGGCTGGCGTTTCTAAATGTTCAGTAGGTGGTGATATATACTCTCGCTTGTCTTACAAATAACTATGCACTGAACATGACTTATCCTGATGTCATCGGGACGTGGAATGTTTCCAAATTCTATGTGCTTCAAGGGTATGAGGTGGTACAACTCGAACATGAGGACGTCCTGGATGAGGTGGTGGAACTCCAACATTCCTGCTGAAAGGGAGGTTCACCGTGGGCATCCAAGCAGTCTGTTGGCCGGATGAACCCTAAGGCTCCTGGATGGACTAGAAGGTATGTTAGGCTTGAGTTCTACCTTTTTTGAATTTCATCAACACACATCTAAAAAGTATAAGAGTCCTGGAACTTGTCTAGGATTAGTAAGTTCGTGGGCAGATTAGCCATGTAGGTCGTGTGAAATTTTGGTCAAGTACGGCATCTGCAGGAAAAATCAATCATTTTGGCACTGAAGTGTATGCTCCAAAGTTGAAGGCAATTAGTTATGCGCTTTGTTGTCAGAGTTGTGTCGAATAATGTGTACAAGGTAGGTTATAGTTGGACTCTGAGTTGTATTGTGTTTATATAGGATACGGAGTTGTGTCCTGGTAGGACACTTGTATCCTAGGCTCTCATATATAGCGAGGGTAGACAAATGATGTAACCTATACCAGCATAATAGCACATGAACGCAGGGGAAGCCGACGGCATGTGCCGGCGTCCAGAGCAACCGGGTGTGGTATTGTAGCGATATCATGAAGAGGAGCACCCATAGTCAGGCCCGAGGATGTGGCCATATGAGTGAACCTCGTTAACAAATCTCAGTGTTGTGCCTCGTGTGATTGCTTGGTCCTTGCAAGATCGATGGTGGCCTCGGATTTATTGTAACATTTGTGATCATGAATGGTGTGTGAGAGATCAGTGTGCTCTTTCTCGGTAAATTAGCAAAATCGTGAGTGTGCTATTTATCATGGATGTTGTGAAGTAGGTTGTCGGAAACATCAAACAAATGCTACGCTGCATCACATATTAGTCGTGGTGGTAGTGCGATATTGCAGTGCAGTGATGCAAACCTGTAGCAAATTAGCTGCGGAAATAATTTCAGGTTTAAAGCAGCGCAGTGTAGTTTACAAAGGCATCAAAGGCTTTCAATTGCCCACAATGGCTAATAGTTATGATGACAAAATATCTAAGTAGACATTGTTAACAAAACATTCTTGTGAAGATTAGCAAAATATACATTGCCATCTACGGACGTCCGTTTTCATAGAAAGATGAGTCATACGGATAGTTGTCAAATATGTGGAAGCACCGACTCGTGAAGGCACTCCCTAATTGAGTGAAGAATGTCGAGATGTTTCTGGGCGCTCGGCGGTGAAGAACTCATCGAGCATATTGTGAAGACTCGTGAACCCAATGTTAACAACTGGTTCTTTACTTTTTTTTTAAAGTAAAACTGGCTCTTTACTATGCTAGAATCTCTTTCTTATGGAGATTTTGTCAAGATGGCGATCACACTTTAGGCTGTATGAACGGCGAGGAGAAAGACGAAATCACTAACTGAGGAGTATTTATTAAAAAGATCACTCTCACCTTCCCATGTTGTGACAAGTGGCGCGCTGTATGTGCGTCACTTGTCGCAACCTGGGAGCTTTTCCTTTTTTCATAAATCCGTTTATTCAAAACGTGTTATCTCTTAAATCGTGCGTCAAAATGTCGAACCGTTTTCACTGTTGAATTCCTCGCGTCGAGATTTCAAAACTAGATCCCATGTTGATAGGTTTTGACAAACTTTTTTTTCATAAAAAACCAAACGAAAAAACCAAACCACGAGCACGGGTTTTTTCCCTTTCTGGAAGAGGCGCGCCCGTGACTCTCGCGAAATCACAACCGTGCCTCTCGCGGAAGAAAAAGGAAGAAGAGAAAACATGTTTTTCCTTTTTCGAGGAGGCACAGCCTCTCACGAAAGCAGAACCATGCCTCTCGCAGAAGCAAAACCGTGCCTCTCATGGAAGGAAAAAAAAACATAAAACACGTTTTTTTTTCGTTTCCGAGAGGCACGGCCGTGACTCTCGCGAAAGCACAATTATGCCTTTCACGGAAGGGAAAAAAAAAGAAAACGCGTTTTTTTTGTTTCCCTAAGGCACGACCGTGACTCTCGTGTAAGCAAAACCGTGCCTCTCGCGGAAAGAAAACACAGAAAACGCGTGACTCTCGCAGAAAACACGTTTTTTCATCTCCGAGAGGCACGGCCGTGACTCTCGCGAAAGCAAAATCGTGCCTCTCGCGAAAGCAAAACCATGACTCTCGCGGGGAAAAAAAGAAAACACATTTTTTCACGCAATTTTTTTTTCTGAAATTTTTCCCTTCCAAAAGCTAAAGAAGACCGATGAAAAACCGAACGTCAAAAAACCCAAAAAACCCCATTTAAAAAGCCGAAACGCATGCAGAAAAATAAAGAAAAAATAAAATTCAAAGAAAACACACAGAGCGCGACACGTAGGCGGCTGATTGCTCGTTGTGAGGCTCCCAGTGAAGCACTCGTCAACTAATTGCTCTGAGAGAAAGACGATTCACGAGGCAAACAATATTCCAAAGCCTAAGGGTAGGCGTGATTTCCACAGTTCGATGTGTGTGTTCAGCCCATGAGAAAACAGCCGGGCTTCTCCCGATCAGGCCCATCTAGCAGGCTCGTAACAGTAGCGCAGCCCCCCTCTGCTCGTTAGAACCGACGCCCGAATGGACGAACCTGCACCTGCAGGCGGCGGCGAGGGAGGGGAGATGTGTGGAGATCCACCTCGTCAACTTCCGGCCGCAACGGCGGCGCACCGGACCATTCGCCGGCCAGCTGAACGTCGACAACGGCAGCGTCGGCGCCCTCTCCTCCGTCCGCCAGGTCAGCTCCGCCTGCCCGCCAGGTGCTTGCGTTTATTCCTGCCTGTCCCGGCTGCATCCTAGCTGGAGCAGAGCAGCGACTTAGAGCATCTCTAGTAGAACCCTCAAACCCTTAAATGTAAAATCAGTTTTAAGGGTTGAGAATTGCCCATTTTTGACACTTTTAAGGGTTGAAAAACAGGGGCAAAGACTAGAACCCTCAAACCCAATCCTTATATCGGAATATTCCGTTATAAGGGTTGGGTTTGAGGGTTCTAGTCTTTGCCCCAACCCCAACCCTTAAAACTGTCATTGCCACCTGGAATACACAAGAAAATGTTGTTTTATCAACTACTCCATCTGTTCCTAAATATATATCTTTTTAGATATTTCAATAAAAGACTACATACAGAGCAAAATGAGTGATCTACACTAAAATATGTCTATATACATCCGTATGTAGTTTGTATTGAAATCTAAAAAAAGACTTATATTTGGTAACGGATGGAGCACTGTACAATTATGCATGCCCTTAGTTATGTGACGTGGACAAGGACGATGAATATTGCTATACCAGAGGAGTACGTGTAAAAAAAATCTAGAGGAGTACGATATGTGAGTCTGAGCTACACACAAAAAAGGCTTACTTGAAGATGATCCTTCAGGATTGCATTGGCTATTCTCAAGCTGAAGTTTCTTGCGTCTTGATTCATATTCTGCTGGAAAATATTCTTCCAGAAAGTGGTCAAGATCTAAACAAACATTAGGAAAATCTCCAGGATGAAGACCTCCACAGACTTGACATTTCAATGCTTCATCACCCACGGAAGGCAAACAAGATATGCAATACACTTTTCACAAAACCAAACACATAAGTCAGTTTCTAAAAAGTAAGTAACATCATGTTGTTTCACAATCAGGCATGTACCATAATAAGAGTGATATATCAATTTATTTATATGTCCTTTCTTATAATGTCCCACGGGGTGTGGAATTAAGCCGATATAAATCAATTAAGCATCGCACAGTCCCGTGGCCACCTAAATGTGGCAACACTTAGTGATCAGTATTGCTAGATAGATTAGAGATAGTCACGAGTTACTGGCACCGAATATCCAGGAGCACGAGTACAGAATGACCCAATTCGCATCGGATCAAGACGAGGGGCGCGTGATAATCTACACAGCAGGCGTATCCACAACCCACGCGGGAGATTATTCGGCCCGCCATGGCCACGCCAACGGAGAGGAGGAGAAAGGTGGCGTCTAAACTCACAGGCACACGCAGCACTGGAAGCGCGGGTCCTCCAGATCGTCGAAGCCAGCTCCTCCGGCGGCGGCCTCCTCCTTCTTCTCCGTCGGGTGGCTGGAGCTGCTGTCGTCGGAGGCCATCCTCCTCCTCGGCGGAAGTGGAACGCGGATGGGGATTCTGCAGGTGCCGGGGTGAGCAGCCTAGATGCGATTCGTCCTCCCCGCGCTGCACCACCACCTCCTCGGCGGCCGCGGCAGGCGCGGCGGCGGGCGCGGCGGCGTGCGGGGGCGCGGCAGGCGAGGCGGCGGGGGGGGGGGGAGGGGCGCGGCCGGGGGCGTGGCGACGGCGGCCGCGGCAGGCGCGGCGACGGCGGCCGCCTCCATGGCCGGACGCGGGAGGAGGGAGGCGGGGGCGTTTTCCCTCCCGCGCAATCTGTGAAGTGGAGTGCGGGTTGGGGGGAGTTTTTACTCCCAACCCTCACTTCTACAGGCTGGGAGGAGGTTTGAGGGTTCGACCTCTAATTTTTTTTACGGATTTGAGGGTTTAGGGGTTCTAGTCTACGGGTTTTTTTGGACGAAAACTGTAAAAAAAGGTTATTTTCAGAGATTTGAGGGTTTGAGGGCTCTACTAGAGATGCTCTTAGTTGGTCCCGGATGCTGGGTGTTCGCGGCACGAGTTGATGAATATTTGTAGCTAAAGGTATTGGAAGTTGTCAAGTACTCCCTCCGTTCCTAAATATAAGTTCTTTTAGATATTTTAATACGAACTACATACGAAACAAAATGAGTGAATCTACACTTTGAAATATGTCTATGCCCATCCGTATATAGCTATATTAAAATCTCTAGAAAAGACTTATCTTTAGGAACAAAGGTTATAGGATTATTATAGGAGCTATGGACAAGTTCAGGCAATCTAAGTCTTGCCAGATACGATCAGGCCTTTGGCTTTTTCAATCTTTAGCAAAAGCCAAAGCAAAAGGCAAAAGAAAGAGAAGAGGACATCAAATCATGAGCAAGGGAGGAATTCTAAATTCTCACCAGCACGCAAGGCACAGCACCATCAAAAGCAACAGGGCCCTCCACATTCCATTGAGAGCCTAGCTAGCCTTCATTAGAGAAGGACTTGCCGGTGCCAGTCGTATCTTTGTTCCTAGACAAAAATAAACAATACCCACACGGCCGAGGAAGCAAATCCACTGCATGCAGCATGAGTTTCTCAGGTGCTGTGGAATGGTGGCAGGAGTGGAAGCTGCGCGTCCTCGTCCTCGCCAGCCTCTTCATGCAGTACCTCCTCTACTTCTCTTTATGGCTGCGTAAATCCCCTTACTTGCGTAGGTTGAGGGTGCTGGTGTGGGTCGTTTACGTAGGCAGCGATGCCGTGGCGATCTACGCCCTCGCTACCCTCTTCAACCGGCAGAAGCAGACTCCGGAGGGGGAGAGCACCACCCTGGAGGTCCTATGGGCGCCTGTCCTCCTCATCCACCTCGGCGGCCAGCCATTCATAAGTGCCTACAGCCTCGAAGACAATGAGCTATGGAAACGGCATACCATAACCGTGGTGTCTCAGGTCACGGTCGCCTTGTACGTCTTCTGTAAGTGGTGGTCTGGCGAGAAGAGCCTGCTGGCAGCAGCGGTCTTACTTTTTCTATTTGGCATTGTCAAATTCGCCCAGAAGCCATGGGCCCTCAAGGCCGCCAGCTTTAAAAGCTTGCAGGGCTCTAGCTCTGCGCCCCTTCCTCAGAGCATACACACACTTGAAGAATATGTGCAAGCGGCAAAGAAGTGCACCAAGGTGACCGAGCAGTCGCGTGCAATATGGAGCAACTCTATGTTTGTCGACCAGTCTGCTTCATACTCTGCTCGGCTTGAAAAGTTATCGTTTTTCCTGAGCACTAAACATGACCGTTGGTTCAATTGGCTGCAAGATTGCCTCGGGAGTACATTCATTACTCTGTACACCAGACTAGAATCATTTGACTCTATACCTGGCTCTGTCGGCTTAATGTTCTTGCTTCCATTCCTGGCCTTATGTTCTATAGTGCTCTTCGCCACAAGCCGCAAGGATGGTCAGAACAAGAATGACATCAGGGTGACATACATCCTATTCTGTTGCACCACCTTCCTGGAGTTCCTGCTTCCCTGCATAGGATTCTCCTTGTTGGTTCCGTGTTCCCGTAGTTTCTATAGGCATATTGATTCCTCTAGTTTATTGGAGCCTTTATATATGTGGCATAGCATTGTTTCTCAGCACAACATCATGTCCTTCTGTGTTCGCAAGAAGAGGCCCACATTCCTGATGAAGCTTGCCACCCTCAGATTTTTAAGGAAGTTTGTTAACCAACAATGGTATATTCAGCAAGCACCTACAGCCTTCGTGATAACACAGACGGTTTTCCAGCATGTGCTAGATGGTTGGAAGAATTACATACACGATGCCGCAAGTTACAGGAGATTCAACGAGCTCCGGGGCCAGTGGGCTGTAAGGAGGCACCATCAGCTTGGATGGAGTCTGAAGAAGCCTTTCGACGAGAGCATCCTCATCTGGCACATCGCCGTAGACCTCTGTTTTTATCACCCCAACACATCCAATCAATGTCGTGAAGAAGAAGCCACACAACGCAGCAGGGAGATATCCAACTATATGATCTACCTGCTTCTTATCTGTCCTGAGATGGTAATACCTGGCACCAGATCGGGTCTCTTCACCTTGGCCTGTGATGAAATTGTCAGAAACATCAAGAGGCCGCTCGACATAACAGAAGAAATTCTTGCATGGGAACTCCTTAACATGCCAACGCCGCCCACTGCAACAGGAGGACGAGAAGAAGAGGTGGGCATGGCTTTGGATGCATGCAAACTTGCCAAACAACTGATGCAACTGGAGAACGAGAAGAAGAGGTGGACTGTGATCCAAGGCGTGTGGGTGGAGATGCTCTGCTATTCTGCTAGCAGATGCAGGGGCTACCTACATGCCAAGAGCCTAGGTGAAGGTGGGGAGTACCTCTCCTATGTCTGGCTCCTTTGGTCATTCATGGGAATGGAGACCATGGCAGACAGGCAACAGAGGTCAGAACCCCCTCAAGAGGAAGGACAAGAAGAAGAAGAAGAAGAAGAAGAAATTACTGTCACCAGGTGTGTTCCTCTTACCCATATCATCATCATTCATGTTACTTCCTTTGCATCAATCATTTCATGGTTTACTTGTTAGTTTAGGTCGGTTTTAACTGTTTATTGTTTATCTTGGCACTCCCAGGCTACCATCGCTGGGGGGACCACTGCTGGACAGATGGAACTTCATTTTTGAGGAAATTTACAGATGAAGGTAATGCTACCGCTGGAAGTTGCTTACTGCAGTGTGTGGTGGTTCTCTAGTGCTCCTGTTCTTCAGCTGAATAAAGGCCCGTGTGTGCTCGTTGCAGTGTGTTGTTAGTGTGTAAGAATGGATTTGGTTGTCTTGTGAAGAATTGGTTACCCTGTTGGTGTGTAACTACCACCCAAAGGTCAAAACAGCAGCTCTGCCCCTGCTGTGTTTTCCGCGGGGTGCTGTTGCAATGTGTGCTCCATCTGAAAACAGAGGGTCCAGTGATGCCATGGTTGGGGATCCCTTCTGTTGTTTCCAGTTTCGAGCTTAGTTGTTCTTTGCTTTGCTTATCCGTGGAAGATATGTCTTGTTTGTACGTGATGGTTGTCCGTGTGGCTCGCTAGTGTTCTTGTTCTTATAAAAGTCATGCAATTGCTGACAGTCCACCGTCATGTTTACTTCTAGTGTTCTGGTGTTCTTGCCGTGCCGTTGTTCTGGTTGTCCGTGTAGTTCTCTAGTCTTCTTTTTCTTGAAAGTCTACTAGTGTTCTTGCCGTGCGTTTGTTTGCTGCCATTGTTGTTTTAAGCGAACAACAAACAGAGAGCTACTAAAGCATCAGACATATATGAGCATCCAGTTATTGCTTCATACAGGAACACTAATAGGCAGTTGCACGAAGCAAAACTCTAGCAAGTTAGAGTTCAAATAGTGTTAGGATTAGAACCAGCACCAGCACCACCTTCGTCTCTAACAAAATGGTACCAAAATGATGGTAAATCAGCTAAACGAACTTCGTTTATTCCTAAATAAGAACCCCATGCTCTCCTCTCTCTCTAGAAGAAAAAACGCTGGTGCATACAAATATTCATCATGGACAGTGAAACCACATTGTGAACAAAAACTTGAAAAAATGTGTTCCGTCCATACAGAGGAATGTACTACAAACCCTTACCGAAAAAGGCTTTCGCCCCGCTTTATAGATAAAGCCCAACATCAACATAGTTCGACCATAACACACACGCACAAGTCTCAACACGGCAAGAAGTCGATAGGGTTAATGCTGAGGGCACAGCTCAACAAGCCCTGAAAAGCACAAAAAGGCACGCACACAAGGGGTGCTGCACAACATCTAGTCTGGCTCCGGGGGTGGCGGAGGGAGCGGGGGCGCTAAGCTGAAGGCCATCGATCGAAGGTTGGCGATGAGGTTGTTGATGACATCCCGATCCTGGGGGCGGCTAAGCGGTCGCCAGAGCTGTAAGTATCCACACATTTTAAAAATGGCGTCAGTAGCACGTCGAAGAGGGACCTTCTGAATGACAAGCTTATTGCGAACGGTCCAGAGCGTCCAGGCGAGGACCCCAATGCAGAGCCATCTGAGATGACGGTAGCGAGGGGGGGGGGGGGCATGGATTTCTGCAAGCAGGTCAGGGAAGTTGGTGTTACACCACTAGCCCCCAACCGTCTCGCGGAAGCAGGACCAGAGGAACTGGGCCGTAGGACACGCGAAGAAGATGTGGTTAGCATCCTCCACCGTGTCGCACAAGGGGCACATCCCGCTCCCAGGTCCATTACGCTTACGGACCTCCACGCCAGTTGGGAGGCGGCCGCGAATCCATTGCCGTAAGAAGATCCGGATCTTCAAGGGCGGGCGGATATCCCAAATCAAACTAAAGGGCTCGGGGCCGGTCGAGGGGGCGATGGCCGCGTAGAGGGATTTGGTGGAGAAGCAGCCGGAGGGCTCAAGCCGCCAAGAAGTGACATCCGGGGAGCCAACGCCGTCCATAGGGAGGAGGGCGATGTCCCGCATAAGGGCGTCCCAGGCAACAACTTCTGGAGGGCCGAAGGGGCGGCGGAAGGCGAGGCGTCCTAAGTCAATAAGGGCCGCCTCGACAGAGATACGCGGGTCAATAGCAATTGTGAAGAGCGCAGGGAATCGCGCGGCCAAGGAGGAGTCCCCAAGCCATCGGTCAAACCAGAACAGGGTCGAAGATCCGGTGCCAACCGCTATGGAAGTGCCAATTCGAAGCACCGGAAGCTGGACGACGGCCTGCCAGAACTGAGAACCACCCGAGCGCTGACAGAAGGCAAGGGGCTGTCCACGAAGATATTTGTTCTGGATGATGGTGAGCCAGAGACCTCCATCGCCATTGGCAATGCGCCAGAGCCAGCGAGTCAGGAGGGCTATGTTCATGCGGCGGGAGGACAGGATCCCAAGACCTCCCTGGTCCTCTGGTTTGCAGATATCAGGCCAGCTAACCATATGGTACTTCTGCTTATCTCCCTTTCCAACCCAGAAGAATCTGGATTGGTAATTGGCGATCTCCTGATGGAGGGTCTCATGTAGGCTATAGAAGTTCATGAGGAACCATAGGAGGCTAGCCAGCGAAGAATTGATAAGGATCACCCGAGCAGCCTTTGACACCCAGCGCGATTTCCAGGGTTCAACGCGATGTTGCATACGGGTCACCGTTTCATCAAAGAAATAACTGCGGAAACAACAACTTAGCTTTCAATTTCACGAATTGTGGATCTACAACATATATGTAGAATACCATGTCAAGATATATCGTTGAACATCAAACAAGCTCATCAGTGGAAGCAACAAAATCCCAGCAAAAACAAAAGAAAGCACCTAAATTTTTGAACAAATAAACAAACGGAACCATCACTGCTCTCCAATGGCGTGCCTAACCATCGAAGTGAGCAGGCAAGTTCAAGAAGGATACGATGTGGAGTTAGAGCGACTCCAACACACCGGATCCAAACTGTTCACGCATGTTCATTTGGGTCGAAACGGACACCAAAGGCGGCCCAGCGTGGCGATGCAAACGGACCAGCATCCGCCTTTTGTCCGCGCACAACTCATTTCAGCCCCAAATTTGGGCCGTGTTTGCGTCGGCGCGGACACGCAGCGATCTCGCGCGATGCCCGCCCTTGTCCTCCCCTTGACCCGCCAGTCGGTGGCACATTGACTATTACCCCCTTCCTCCCGTCGAACACTAACCCCCTGCCCAGCCGCCGCCCAGTTCCGATGCCCCGGCCGGCCGCCCATACCCAGATACCCCCCATAGCAGCACGCCACCCATCGACGGCCCCATACTCCAGTGTTGGTTGCCTATTTTCGCCGCCGTCGCAACACTCCAACGTTGATGGCACCCCCTCGCCTCCGCCGCCGGCAGCACCACCTTGCGTGTCCACCTCGCTCGCCGTACGCCGCCATGTTCGCCTCCACGCCGACTGGCCTGCTGCCTGGTTTCGGAGAGGCGCGAGATGATTTGGTTGAGCATTCAAATGCGTGATTGGGAAACTTATATTCAACTGCAAGATGATTTTGTTGAGCATGTGTGGGTTCACATTGGCAACCAGTAGATGTATCGGCTATTTTTTTCTTTCAAATGTATTTGTAACAATTTGAATTTTATTTGTCTTGTAAACTACGAGATATTATTTGGTTGTGAAACTATGAGATTTTGTTTTCGAAAAGGGGACTTTCTTCGGCCTCTGCATCAGAACAATGCATACGGCCATTTTATTAATAATCAAAAGGGTCAAACAAGTCCTCAGGTCTCACAAACGGGAAAAGACTCACAAAGAGTATGAACACTAAAAAACCAGGATAGCCATAATCGGCAGGCAAAAATTAAGATAGGAAACTAAACACCTATCATATTACATGACCGCCATCCAAATCGGTTGAAGATAGCCCGTGCTACCGTCTCCCATCGGATAGATCCGGTAACCAAACGCTCCCTGGCCTCCGTCGGAGTGAGTAGCGATCACATACGGATAAACGTAGTGGCCTTGAAGATAACCTGCAAGAAATGAATATTTGTTGTTCTGTTAAAAACCAAGTCATTCCTGCAGTTACAAATTGCCCATAATAAAGCACATACTCCTACACGGATATGTCTCGCTGATTCTGTATCTATCCCATCTAGCCACGTCCCAAATAACGTGTTGATGGTATTCGGAGGAGAAATATTAAAAGCTATGTGGACCGATCGCCACATTTTTTTTTTGCCAAAGGGCAGTCAAGAAAAAGGTGTTTCATGGATTCATCACTATCGCAGAAGCTGCATCTTGTAGATCATGTCCAGTGGTGTTTTGTCAAGTTGTCCTTAGTTAAAATGACTTGTTTATGGACAAATCATATAAACACTTTGATTTTTAAAGGCACTTTGACTTTCCACACATGTTTCGAAAGAGGAATCATACTAGCATTGATAATATCCAAATACATGGGTTTAACCGAAAACTCTTCATTCTTAGTTAGTTTCCAGCGCACCTGATCAGGCTGTTGAGAAAGGTGGACATCCATCAATCTTCTCACACGATGGAGCCAAGTTTCGCAACGGTTACCCGCTAACGTCCTCCTGAAATGAATATTAAGAGGATTGGACTATAATACTGTTGCAATATAAGCGTCTCTTCGCTGAACAATATTATAGAGAGAAGGATATTGGATTGCAAGGGGCGTCTCCCCTAGCCATGTGTCCTCCCATAATCTTGTGGTAGTACCATTTCCAACTACAAATTTTGTCCTGTTAAAAAAGACTGATTTCACTCTCATCAGTCCTTTCCAGAAAGGCGAATCAGTCGGCCTTACCGTCATCTGGGAAAATATTTTTGATTGAAGGTACTTATTGTGTAGAATCTGGCCCATGTGGCATCCGTCTCTACAGATAACTTATACAACCACTTACTGAGAAGACATCTGTTCTTCACTTCTAAATTTTCAATGCCCAGACCCCCTTGGTCTTTCGGCCTACAAATGATGTCCCATTTAGCGAGTCTGTATTTTCGTTTTAATTCGTCGCTCTGCCAGAAGAAGCGTGATCGATAGAAGTCTAGCCTTTTCCGTACTGCAACTGGTACCTCAAAAAAGGACAAGAGAAACATGGGCATACTTGTGAGAACCGAATTAATTAGAATTAGTCGGCCTCCATATGACATAAGCTTGCCCTTCCAGCAGCTTCTTGTTGTTCCTCTTTCACTCTTCCAAAACAGAACAATTCACTTTTATGGAAGTTAATCTTTAACCCCGACAATTGTTCGAACATGCATAACACAAGCTTCATATTTCTCTCTTTAGCCAAATCATGCTCCATGAAGAGGATAGTATCGTCAGCGTACTGCAAGATGGACACTCCACCGTCGACTAAATGCGGTACGATGCCACCTACTTGGCCATTATCCTTAGCCCTTCCTATTAGGATTGTCAACATGTCGACCACAATGTTGAACAGAATCGGTGACATCGGGTTTCCTTGTCTCAGACCTTTGTGTGTCTGGAAGTAATGACCTATATCATCATTCACTTTGATTTCAACACTCCCTTTTTGCGTGAAAGAATCAACCTGGTTCCTCCAGGACTGATCGAACCCTTTCATACGCAAGGCCTGCTGAAGAAATGGCCATTTCACCTTATCATATGCTTTCTCAAAATCCACTTTGAAAACCACCCCATCTAGCTTTTTCGTGTGGATTTCATGGAGCGTTTCATGCAAGACCACAACCCCTTCTAGGATATTTATGTCTGGCATGAAAGCAGATTGAGATGGCTGCACTACAGAATGCGCAATCTGCGTAAGCCTATTATAGTCTCGACTTTGATGAATATTTTAAAGCTGACATTAAGAAGACAGATCGGCCTGAACTGTTCAATCCGCACGGCCTCTGTTTTCTTAGGAAGCAAAGTAATCGTTTTGAAATTCAAGTGAGACAGCTGCAACTGCCCCAAGAATAGGTCATGGAACATCGGGAGCAAGTCCCCCTTAATGATGTGTCAGCACTTTTGTGAAACTATGAGATATTTGTATTTGTTTGAATTATGTGAATTTGGGCCAATTTATTGATAGTCGCCCGCTCCAAGGAGAGGGGAAGGGGTGGCGCCGCTGCGTTGTACCGCATGCATGTCCAGGTCGGTCAGTCGGCATCCGGGGCGAGGACGAGCGAGCTGTGCATTGCCGAGGTTCCGCTGGTGGTGCCGGAGGGCCGCCGCGCACCTTGCTCTGGGGGAGCTTGTCTTCCCCTTGGAAAGGGGCAGGTTCTCCTGCGTCTACGTTCCATCTGTTGCTGATCCATGTCCGGACTCCAAGTTACTTGTTGTTCGTCGCACGTACACTATGGAGAAGGGGGACGATGATGATGATGATGATATTGTAAGAGTGAAGAAGCAGCCGGGGCGAGTTTACAAGCTGGCTGATCGCTGATCTTGCCCCTTGGCTCGTCCTTCCCCGGTGGTTGGGCTTGCTACTTTCACAATGTAAGCCTCCTCTTTGTTTTCTGCTCGTGCGTTCACCTTACTTATTTCAGCTCCAACGAAGATAAATTAATACTCCGATCAATTAGTACGGATGCAAGGTGCATGGAACCTCAATCAAGAGGCTAATTTGCTAGCCTGGTGTGATACATTTATTTATAGAATGCCAAAAGGCAGATGTTGATATTTTTCTTTGAAAAGTGGCAAAAAGATTTGCCACATTGATGGTGTATGTATGACCGAGTTCCACCAGGTCTTGACGGCAATGAAGTCGTTCCAAGAGGCCACTCAAGCATGTGAAGACCAAGCCAATCCTTCACCATGTTTCAAATCCGGAGGGAGTTCTGGCATTGAAAGGTCATGTGCGCTGCCGTCCCCGGAAGTTGTGTGGGCGCGTGCGTTGTGTGTGAGAAAAAGTAGATGGGAGTACATAGATTCACTAGTAGCATCTCTTCATACTTGACAGCTCATGTGATGATTGTATTAAGGCATGTGATAGAAGATGCTACATAGCTACTCCTACGAAGCCGTGGTACATAGATCAATGTTGATGAAGAAGATGATGATTCCCTTCTCCAACGCAGCACCAGAACATGGTTATAGATTTGTTTTCGTCTCCGATCGTGAAGCGGTGGCAACCGAAAAAAATTGCACGAAATTTTGGTTGAGTCTTGAGGTATTCATGTATTAGGGGCACAAAATACCATGTGAGGCGACATCGGTAGGCCATGCGCCCTATGGGCAGGCCCTAGGCTAGAACGCATGGGCCATGTGGGGCACGCCCTCTCCGCTCCTCTTGGTATGATTTTTTTCCACTTCTTTTACTTATATGGAGGAAAAAACGGTTTTGCATGAAAAAATGTAGACACGGAGATACAAACTGATATTCACGCACTTTAGTTTTTGTAAGAAAACTTCCGATCTATTCATCTCCAATCATGACAGTACAACACCAAAACTAATACAAAGTACATCCAGATCCGTATACCACATAGCGACGACTACAGGAAGTCAAGAACTAAAACGAGCCGAAGGCACGCCGCCGTCATCGCCCCTTCCTCGCCGGAGCCGAGCAAAACTTGTTGTAGTAGAGATTTGGAAAGTCGTCATGCCAAGGCCCCTAAAGACCAGCGCAGCCCATGGACAACTGCCGCCAGTGGCGGAGTCAGAAAAATCAGACAAGGGGGGCCGAGTCTTATTAAACCTTGTTGGGGAGGGCCAATTCATCAAAAAACACCATTTTAGCTGAACAAATTCACTATTACTGTTCATATTAGGCTTAAATCAGTGATGTTAGGGGGGGGGGGGGCCAGGGCCCTGGCTGGCACCCCCTGTCTCCGCCACTGACTGCCGCCGATAAAGAGTAGCGTAGATAGGAAGAATCCAACCTGAAGACACACGAAAGTAGATGAACTACGATCAGATCCGAGCAAATCCAGCAAGCACATATTCGCCGAAGACACACCTCCACATGCCCCCCTACGATGCTATACACACCAACAGAACACTGGATAGGCGGGGAGAACTTTATTTCATCTTCAGGGAGCCGCCGTCGTCTCGTCTTCCTGAGCAGGACACAAATCCTAACAAAATTCAAAGGAACATCTAAAAAGAGAGCCCTCCCGCCGGCAAGGGTCGAGATCCACCACGCCGCCATGATCCTAAGCCCACCGGAGACGAGGCGGACCGGTAGGA
>LR738713.1:685178496-685200023 GCA_902687465.1 Secale cereale
CCGAGCTTTGTGTTGCCATCTTCGCAATTGGGGTACAACCCTTTTTTGTGATCCTCTAACATGCGATCGAACTTCAGCTTCTCCTTTTGACTTTCGCATTGTGTCCTTGCATCGACAATGACCCGGCGAAGATCATCATTTGGTTCCTCTTGATCTTCAGCAGCTTCACCCGTTGCAGCATCATTGGGCACATCGTCTGGTTCCTCTTGATCTTCACCAGCTCCCCCCATTGCAGCATCACCGTATTCAGGGGGCACATAGTTGTCATCGTACTCTTCTTCTTCGCCGTCTTCCGTCATAACCCCTATTTCTCCGTGCCTCGTCCAAACATTATAGTGTGGCATGAAACCCTTGTAAAGCAGGTGGGAGTGAAGGATTTTTCGGTTAGAGTAAGACATCGTATTCACACATTGAGTGCATGGACAACACATAAAACCATTCTGCTTGTTTGCCTCTGCCGCATTTAGAAACTCACGCACGCCCTTAATGTACTCGGAGGTGTGTCTTTCACCGTACATCCATTGGCGGTTCATCTGCGTGCATTTATATATAATTAAGTGTGTCAAAAACCATTACAGAACATCATAAATAGATAATTAAGTGACCAAATGGATAAAAGTTCATCATCACATTAAAACCAAAGTACATACATATATAGTTCTCATCTAACAACATATATAGCTCTCCATACACATCGAAACTATGTAAAACATTTCAACGCGAAAACAAATGCTATCATAATCGCAACCAAGGTAACAATTGATCCAACGGCATAATGATACCAAGCCTCGGTATTAATGGCATATTTTCTAATCTTTCTAATCTTCAACCGCATTGCATCCATCTTGATCTTGTGATCATCGACGACATCCGCAACATGCAACTCCAATATCATCTTCTCGTCCACAATTTTTTTTATTTTTTCCTTCAAGAATTTGTTTTCTTCTTCAACTAAATTTAACCTCTCGACAATAGGTTCCATCTTGATCTTGTGATCATCGATAACTTCCGCAACATGCAACTCCAATTCCATCTTCTCCTCCTCCATTTTTTCCAATTTTTTCTTTAACGAAATGTTTTCCTCTTCAACTAAATTTAACCTCTCCACAAGAGGGTCGGTTGGAATTTCCGGTTCAACTACCTCCTAGACATAATAAAACATCTATGCATGTCAGGTTGGTCGGCATAACTATCATAAGCACTAAAACAAATAGTTATAAATTAAAGATAATATACCACATCCGAATCGTAGACCGGACGAGGGCCCACGTGGGCGGATATCAAAACCATCGCATTATATAATAACAAGCAATAATAAACGTAAGAAAATTAGACAAATATCTATCTAAAGCAATAATAAAAGTAAGAAAAGCATGGACATAACAAGAGGCTCACCACGGTGGTGCCGGTGACGAGATCGGCGGGGGCGATCGACGGCGGCGAAGACGGGGACGGGACGTGACGGACCGCTAAACCTAGACAAATCTCGGAGAAAATAGAGCTTCGAGAGGAGAAAAGCTTAACTAGTGTGGCTCGGGCATTCCACCGAACACGTTGTGTGCATAGGAGGTGAGCTAGAGCACCACTAACCCCTCTCCCCCTCGGCCAGAAAAAAAAAACAGAGCAGTGAGCTCTGCTCTTGAGTGAGGGGGTTTATATAGGCAACTCACTGGTCCCGGTTGGTTCTACAAACCGGGGCTAAAGGGGTGCCTTTGGTCCCGGTTCATAAAACAAACCGAGACCAATAGTGGTGGGCCAGGAGCAAGAGCCATTGGTCCCGGTTTTTAGCTCCAACCGGGACCAATAGGTCCAGACGAACCGGGACCAATGGCCCACGTGGCCCGGCCGGCCCCCTGGGCTAACGAACCGGGTCCAGTACCCCCATTGGTCCCGGTTCTAGATTGAACCGGGGCTAATGGGCTGGACCAATGCCTTGTTTTCTACTAGTGTATGTGGCGCTTTGGCTCATCGTATGATGTATTCGCTTCCTTATCTTTTCTTTTTCTCGGTCTAGTAGACATGTCCTTCACATAGATAACCTGTGCCACATCATTGGCTAGGACGAACGGTTCGTCAGTGTATCCAAGATTTTTCAGATCCACTGTTGTCATTCCGTACTGTGGGTCTACCTGTACTCCGCCTCCTGACAGATTGACCCATTTGCACTTAAACAAAGGGACCTTAAAATCATGTCCGTAGTCAAGTTCCCATATGTCCACTATGTAACCATAATATGTGTCCTTTCCCCTCTCGGTTGTTGCATCAAAGCGGACACCGCTGTTTTGGTTGGTGCTCTTTTGATCTTGGACAATCGTGTAAAATGTATTCCCATTTATCTCGTATCCTTTGTAAATCAATACAGTCGAAGATGGTCCCCTGGACAACAAGTACAACTCATCACAAACAGTGTTGTCACCTCTGAGACGTGTTTCCAACCTACTGCTGAAAGTCTTGATGTGTTCACGTGTAATCCAGTCGTCGCACTGCTCCGGGTGTTTGGAGCGCAGACTGTTCTTGTGTTCATCGACATACGGGGTCACCAATGTAGAGTTCTGTAGAACTGTGTAGTGTGCTTGAGACCAAGAATAACCGTCCCTGCATATTATTGAGTCCCTTCCAAGCGTGCCTTTTCCAGTCAGTCTCCCCTCGTACCGCGATTTAGGGAGACCTATCTTATTAAGGCCAGGAATGAAGTCAACACAAAACCCGATGACATCCTCTGTTTGATGGCCCATGGAGATGCTTCCTTCTGGCCTTGCGCGGTTACGGACATATTTCTTGAGGACTCCCATGAACCTCTCAAAGGGGAATATATTGTGTAGAAATACGGGCCCCAGAATGACAATCTCGTCGACTAGATGAACTAGGACGTGTGTCATGATATTGAAGAAGGATGGTGGGAACACAAGCTCGAAACTGACAAGACATTGCGCCACATCACTCCTTAGCCTTGGTACGATTTCTGGATCGATCACCTTCTGAGAGATTGCATTGAGGAATGCACATAGTTTCACAATGGCTAATCGGACGTTTTCCGGTAGAAGCCCCCTCAATGCAACCGGAAGCAGTTGCGTCATAATCACATGGCAGTCATGAGACTTTAGGTTCTGGAAATTTTTCTCTGCCATATTTATTATTCCCTTTATATTCGACGAGAAGCCAGTCGGGACCTTCATACTGAGAAGGCATTCAAAGAAGATTTCTTTCTCTTCTTTCGTAAGAGCATAGCTGGCAGGACCTTCATACTGCTTCGGAGGGATGCCGTCTTTTTCGTGCAAACGTTGCAGGTCCTCCCGTGCCTCAGCTGTATCTTTTGTCTTTCCATACACGCCCAAGAAGCCTAGCAGGTTCACGCAAAGGTTCTTCGTCACGTGCATCACGTCGATTGAAGAGCGGACCTCTAGGTCTTTCCAGTACGGTAGGTCCCAAAATATAGATTTCTTCTTCCACATGGGTGCGTGTCCCTCATCGTCATTCGGAACAGCTAGTGTGCCGGGGCCCTTTCCGAAGATTACGTGTAAATCATTGACCATAGCAAGTACGTGATCACCGGTACGCATGGCGGGCTTCTTCCGGTGATCTGCCTCGCCTTTGAAATGCTTGCCTTTCTTTCGACATTGATGGTTGGTCGGAAGAAATCGACGATGGCCCAGGTACACATTCTTCCTGCACTTGTCTAGGTATATACTTTCAGTGTCATCTAAACAGTGCGTGCATGCGTGGTATCCTTTGTTTGTCTGTCCTGAAAGGTTACTGAGAGCGGGCCAATCGTTGATGGTCACGAACAGCAATGCCTTTAGGTCAAATTCCTCCTGTTTGTGCTCATCCCACGCACGTACACCGTTTCCATTCCACATCTGTAAAAGTTCTTCAACTAATGGCCTTAGGTACACATCAATGTCGTTGCCGGGTTGCTTAGGGCCTTGGATGAGAACCGGCATCATAATGAACTTCCGCTTCATGCACATCCAAGGAGGAAGGTTATACATACATAGAGTCACGGGCCAGGTGCTGTGATTGCTGCTCTGCTCCCCGAAAGGATTAATGCCATCCGCGCTTAGAGCAAACCATACGTTCCTTGCGTCCTTTGCAAACTCCTCCCAGTACTTTCTCTCGATTTTTCTCCATTGCGACCCGTCAGCGGGTGCTCTCAACTTCCCGTCTTTCTTACGGTCCTCACTGTGCCATCGCATCAACTTGGCATGCTCTCTGTTTCTAAACAAACGTTTCAACCGTGGTATTATAGGAGCATACCACATCACCTTCGCAGGAACCCTCTTCCTGGTGGGCTCGCCATCAACATCACCAGGGTCATCTCGTCTGATCTTATACCGCAACGCACCGCATACCGGGCATGCGTTCAGATCGTTGTATGCACCGCGGTAGAGGATGCAGTCATTAGGGCATGCATGTATCTTCTGCACCTCCAATCCTAGAGGGCATACGACCTTCTTTGCTGCGTATGTACTGTCGGGCAATTCGTTATCCTTCGGAAGCTTCTTCTTCAATATTTTCAGTAGCTTCTCAAATCCTTTGTCAGCCACAGCATTCTCTGCCTTCCACTGCAGCAATTCCAGTACGGTACCGAGCTTTGTGTTGCCATCTTCGCAATTGGGGTACAACCCTTTTTTGTGATCCTCTAACATGCGATCGAACTTCAGCTTCTCCTTTTGACTTTCGCATTGTGTCCTTGCATCGACAATGACCCGGCGAAGATCATCATTTGGTTCCTCTTGATCTTCAACAGCTTCACCCATTGCAGCATCATTGGGCACATCGTCTGGTTCCTCTTGATCTTCATCAGCTCCCCCCATTGCAGCATCACCGTATTCAGGGGGCACATAGTTGTCATCGTACTCTTCTTCTTCGCCGTCTTCCATCATAACCCCTATTTCTCCGTGCCTCGTCCAAACATTATAGTGTGGCATGAAACCGTTGTAAAGCAGGTGGGAGTGAAGGATTTTTCGGTTAGAGTAAGACATCGTATTCACACATTGAGTGCATGGACAACACATAAAACCATTCTGCTTGTTTGCCTCTGCCACATTTAGAAACTCACGCACGCCCTTAATGTACTCGGAGGTGTGTCTGTCACCGTACATCCATTGGCGGTTCATCTGCGTGCATTTATATATAATTAAGTGTGTCAAAAACCATTACAGAACATCATAAATAGATAATTAAGTGACCAAATGGATAAAAGTTCATCATCACATTAAAACCAAAGTACATACATATATAGTTCTCATCTAACAACATATATAGCTCTCCATACACATCGAAACTATGTAAAACATTTCAACGCGAAAACAAATGCTATCATAATCGCAACCAAGGTAACAATTGATCCAACGGCATAATGATACCAAGCCTCGGTATGAATGGCATATTTTCTAATCTTTTTAATCTTCAACCGCATTGCATCCATCTTGATCTTGTGATCATCGACGACATCCGCAACATGCAACTCCAATATCATCTTCTCGTCCACAATTATTTTTATTTTTTCCTTCAAGAATTTGTTTTCTTCTTCAACTAAATTTAACCTCTCGACAATAGGTTCCATCTTGATCTTGTGATCATCGATAACTTCCGCAACATGCAACTCCAATTCCATCTTCTCCTCCTCCATTTTTTCCAATTTTTTCTTTAACGAAATGTTTTCCTCTTCAACTAAATTTAACCTCTCCACAAGAGGGTCGGTTGGAATTTCCGGTTCAACTACCTCCTAGACATAATAAAACATCTATGCATGTCAGGTTGGTCGGCATAACTATCATAAGCACTAAAACAAATAGTTATAAATTAAAGATAATATACCACATCCGAATCGTAGACCGGACGAGGGCCCACGTGGGCGGATATCAAAACCATCGCACTATATAATAACAAGCAATAATAAACGTAAGAAAATTAGACAAATATCTATCTAAAGCAATAGTAAAAGTAAGAAAAGCATGGACATAACAAGAGGCTCACCACGGTGGTGCCGGTGACGAGATCGGCGGGGGCGATCGACGGCGGCGAAGACGGGGACGGGACGTGACGGACCGCTAAACCTAGACAAATCTCGGAGAAAATAGAGCTTCGAGAGGAGAAAAGCTTAACTAGTGTGGCTCGGGCATTCCACCGAACATGTTGTGTGCATAGGAGGTGAGCTAGAGCACCACTAACCCCTCTCCCCCTCGGCCAGAAAAAAAACAGAGCAGTGAGCTCTGCTCTTGAGTGAGGGGGTTTATATAGGCAACTCACTGGTCCCGGTTGGTGCTACAAACCGGGGCTAAATGGGTGCCTTTGGTCCCGGTTCATAAAACAAACCGGGACTAATAGTGGTGGGCCAGGAGCAAGAGCCATTGGTCCCGGTTTTTAGCTCCAACCGGGACCAATAGGTCCAGACGAACCGGGACCAATGGCCCACGTGGCCCGGCCGGCCCCCTGGGCTAACGAACCGGGTCCAGTACCCCCATTGGTCCCGGTTCTAGATTGAACCGGGGCTAATGGGCTGGACCAATGCCCTGTTTTCTACTAGTGAAATAACATCAAACAAGATAGGCCCCGACTCTCCATTATGAGGAATGAAGATTATCCTGTCTCCATTCTTGGCCTTCGCACAATGTTGCTTCCAGATAGCTCCCTACGATTGATCATACATTTTTTCCAATCTTTGATTTGTCATGTCTTCATCGGTTTCACAAATCCAGTATGGACAGTGATGCGTAGGATGATGGCTTGACGGTAATAAGCTCATAACATCAAGGTGACCTTTCAGAAACATCAGATGAGGCACACAATCCGAAGGGATTTTCTGTTGAAAAACATAGTAATAACTTTGTAGTTAGCAATGTAGTTTAGTTTTAGAAGAATATATGCAAAAGATGATCCGGCACACAATCTTACCATGACATCTACATGGATGTTACCGTAGTTCAATACGTGCACTAGTGGCACGTATTGACCATAATGTGCAGGATTTTTAGAATAGATATTGTAATTCTCCAGATAAGTTAAAAAATGAGACAAGATGACCTTTCTTCTAACAAGTTAATTCTGCGCTATCAGTGTAGTGGGTTCTGTCTACCATCTCCCGTACATTTCTTGAAGAATGAAAATAAGCTGTTAATGGAAATAACCTGTCAACTACTTTGAGAAAATATAATATAAATTACTTAATAAATATGTTTGAGAAACTCACGTAGAGGTAGAACTGGAAGCGTATCAACAAGGAACCAAATGCCATCGTCATGATCACCAAGGTCAAAGTTAACATATCCTCCTGGAAATCATATGCCTTGCATAGTGCTTTCTAGTTCGAGCAACCAAAATGGGTTACGCTCTCCGAATTGTATAGCTTTACAAAAAAATCATAATCATGATGGGTCCTGAGATGGATTCTCTTTGTCTCCATACTTTCATGATCTTTGAAATCCAGATGCTCCAAGACATAGCGTCTTGCATGACATGGGATAAGCTAGTCGAATTGTAAAAGACAAACATTACATGTTGAAGAAGCATAAGTCATGCTTAATTACGAAAAAGACTTGTCGTTGCATAACGTCTGAACATCGAAGTTCTCATCGAGCTTAACACTGAAGCGCCGTCCGTCTACCAGGCGTGGCCTGTCGCACTGACCCTGGTCGTCGCCGCACCAGTCGCACGCCGGGATCCTATCGTCGTCCTCAGACGATATTTCCTATGTCCATAATTAAAAGATTAAACTTGTAAAATTCATATATGTAAGTCATGATAAATTAGATCCTTATTATCCATCACGGGTTTTCTACATATTCTAGCACAAGTCATGCCAAAATTTAATGGTTGAAAATATGAACAAAAACATTTCAAAATATCTTATAGGACTCATATTGACATGGAGATTTGGCTAGTCTCACCTCGAGGTCGGAGGGGGTCGGTGACGGGGACGACGACGACTACTGCAAAAAGAAAAACCCTATAAGGTATCAACTAATCAAATGCATACGACTAGGATAGTGCTCTCCAATTTGAGCATTCAAAATAGGAGTAGTTCTCCAATTTGAGCATGCAATAAGCAAAACTAAATAATAAAATAAATTAGTATTCAAATTAGCATGCATTCAATAAGCAAAACTAAATCATCTCTTGCGTTCGTACATCGTCGAATATTATCACCAATACATCTCAAAAATTATCATACATATAACATCACTAATAAAGCAAAAAACCTAGTGAACGATGGGTATCGACGCGGGCGGTGGACACCCAAAGAGAAGGAACCATCACAGGATCATAGCTCCAGTGAGATCCCTGAAGAACCTACCAGATATTGTCGAACATGCCCTCCAACGCAACCATGTAGCGACGGACGTGCCCATCCACCTCGCTGACACGGTGACGTACCACCTCCACATGGTCCTCAGGCCTCCGCACCGTCATTGGCCCACGCGACCGCCACCAAAGAAGGTTCGAGTCAACAACGGGCTGGCTCCTTACCAAGTTGCGCCCCCTGGAAGGTAGCACCTCCCAGTACCATCCCGGCGGAGCCCAGTCCCGCACATGGCCCCTCTGATCAAGTAGGCCTCCTCCGCCGAGTCGACGACGAGGATGTAGGATAGGCATCATCGACGTCGATGCGGGAATAATTGCTTTAACTAAAAATAATAAACTAATTTATCAACTAGTTCTATGTCCACTTCAAAAAGAATCAACCTAGAATTATGTAAAATACACCTAAAATAAACTAGTTCTATTAATTCAACTAGTTCAACTAAGCACTTACTATAAATAAAAATAAACTAGTTCTTACTAAAAATAAACTAGTTTAACTAGTTCTATTAATTTTCATACTAATTCTATTTAACACTTACTAATTAAAAACAGTAAAGAAACTACATTATACAATAGTAAAAAACTAAGCTACAAACAGAAAAACTACATTCTTCTTCTCTTATATTGCTTCTTCTTCTCCTCTTTTTGACATAAAATCAGTCTATGCACAATAGAAAAATTCTGAAAAAAATACATCTATGATCCCTCATACATACATACATACATACAAAAAAATACATCTAAAAAAATACATATATGATCCCTCATACATATATACATACATACAAAAAATACATCTTAAAAATTAATACATATATGCTCCCTCACACATACATATATACCTACATCTAAATTTCTTTTATGAACATCTAAAAACATCTGAAAATATAGGGGCAGAGGGGCAAGGCGGCGCGAGGCAGGGCTGGTGCTCACAGGGGGTGGCGGGGCACGGCGGGCGGTGGCCGGGCGGGCAGGGGCGTGGGGAGCGGCACCGCCGTCGGGGTAGATGGCGTTGTGGGCGTCGGTGGTGGCGTCGTTGAGCAGCTTGACGGTATCGGGGCAGGGCTCGGCGTCGACGATGCCGAGGAGCAGGGGGGCGGCGGGCGGCGGAGAAGGAAGTGATGGATTTTGGAGAAACTGCTAAGTGTTGGTTATATACCCAGAGCATTGGTCCCGGTTGTTGGCACGAACCGGGACCAATGCCCTCCTTTAGTTCCGGTTTGTGCCGCCAACTAGGACCAAAGGTCTCTTTTAGCAGCCTAAAGGGCGGGAAACAAGGACCTTTGGTCCCGGTTGGTGGCACCAACCGGCACTACAGGGCGACTCTGCTCCCGGTTGGTACCACGAACCGATACCAATGCACCCCTTTCGTCCCGGTTTATGCTACCAATCAGGACCAAAGGCCTTGTGCTGGCGCGATGCGGTGGGAAGTTTAGTCCCACCTCGCTAGTTGAGAGAGCTCGAGAGTGGTTTATATGTTCTACTGCGCCTACCCTCTCGAGCTCCTCTCAACTGCAGTCTTTCGGGCCTAAAATTACACTCCTTGCCTGTGAGCCAACAAGGCCTTCTGCGGGCCTGAATCCTGGCCCATGGTTGGGTTTCTAGTTGTATTCACGCCGTGGTGGCCCAGTAGGTAGCATTTTTTTCCAGTTTTTTTGTTTTATTTTTTCTTTATTTATTTTATTTTGTTTCTACTTACAGCAAAATACTTACTGTTTTTCTGCGAATCTTTTTGCTTTTGGGTAATAAAAATTATAAACTTTCTGTTAGTGCCATTAGTTTTCCAATTTGAATAGTTTAAATTTAATTTTTTTAAAATTTGTATGAATCACTAGTTTGTGAATAACTTTTCTATAAAAATAGATTTTGAGTGATTCTTTTTCCTGATATTTAAAATTACTGTGTTTTATCATTTTAGCCACCAAAGAGTGGTTTATATGTTCTACTGCGCCTACCCTCTCGAGCTCCTCTCAACTACAGTTACTGGTAATTTTAGGTTATTTTAAATATCTGTTTTAATCAAAACAGATTTTGTTATTTTAGTTTGCTATTAAAGTTTCTAACAAAAAATTCTTTATGAAAATTCTTTTGGCTTTTAATGTTTTGAACAGAAAATTCGTTTTCCTATTAGAGTATCATAAAAGTTTTCTAGTTCATTCTTTTTGCTATTAGTTCATTCTTTGAGCTAAATGTCCCTGAAATTGAAAAGCACTACAAATGAACTCTCAAAAGGTTTAAAGTTGGCATGGTATCATCATTTCACACACATAGCATGTGCTAAAAAGTTGAGAGGGTTACAACAAAAACTGGATGCACTTCGTGTAAAAACGAACAATCTCTATCAAAGTATCAGGGTTTCGGACGAAAACTCATCTGTTACAAAGGGATTTCATTTTATTGAACTTATTTGAACTCCAGACTCTTTGTGTGTTCAAAATGCACCATTCAAAGCCACATCATAAGTTTCCAACCCTTTCTGACTTCATTTGGTATTTTTCATTCATTTACTGATTTTATTTTGAGCTAAATGACCCTGAAATTGAAAAGCACTACAAATGAACTCTAAAAAGGTTGAAAGTTGACATGGTATCATCATTTCACCCACATAGCATGTGCTGAAAAGTTGAGAGGGTTATGGCAAAAACTGGATGCACTTCATGTACAGAACTAACAATCTCTTTCAAAGTATCAGGGTTATTGACGAAAACTCAATTGTTACAAAGGGATTTCATTTTATTGAACTTATTTGAACTCCAGAATCTTTGTGTGTTCAAAATGCACCATTGAAAGCCACATCATAAGTTTTCAATCCTTTCTGACTTCATTTGGTATTTTTCGTACATTTACTGATTTTATTTTGAGCTAAATGACCCTGAAATTGAAAAACACTACAAATGAACCCTAAAAAGGTTGAAATTTATCATGTTATCATCATTTCACCCACATAGCATGTGCTAAAAAGTTGAGAGGGTTACGGCAAAAACTGGATGCACTTCATGTACAAAACGGACAATCTCTTTTGAAGTATCAGGGTTTCAGACGAAAACTCATCTGTTACTAAGGGATTTCATTTTATTGAACTTATTTGAACTCCTCACTTTTTTTGTGTTCAAAATGCACCATTCAAAGCCACAACATAAGTTTTCAACCATTTCTGACTTCATTTGGTATTTTTCGTGCATCTAGTGATTTTATTTTGAGCTAAATGACCCCGAAATTGAAAAGCACTACAAATGAACTCTGAAAAGGTTGAAAGTTGGCATGGTGTCATCATTTCACCCACATAGCATGTGCTAAAAAGTTGAGAGGGTTACGGCAAAAACTAGATGCACTTCGTGTACAAAACGGACAATCTCTTTTGAAGTATCATGGTTTCGGACGAAAACTCATATGTTACAAAGGGATTTCATTTTACTGAACTTATTTGAACTCCACACTTTTTGTGTGTTGAGAGTGCACCATTCAAAGTCACATCATAAGTGTGTCAAAAACCTTTACAGAACATCATCAATACAGAAGTGACCAAATTAATAGAAGTTCATCATCACATTAAAACCAAAGTACATACATAGTTCTCATTGGACAACATATAGCTCTCCAGATCATCTAATTAAACCATACATTGAAACTATGTAAAATATTTCAATGCAATAAAAAATGCGATCATAATCATAACTAAGGTAACAATTGATCCAATGGCATAATGATACCAAGCTTTGGTATGGATGACATATTTTCTAATCTTTCTAATATTCAAGCGCATTTCATCCATCTTGATCTTGTGATCATCGACGACTTCCGCAACATGCAACTCCAATTCCATCTTCTTCTTCTCAGTTTTTTTCAATGTTTTCTTCAAGTAAATGTTTTCCTTTTCAACTAAATTTAACCTCTCCACAAGAGGGTCCATCTTGATCTTGTGATTATCGACGACTTCCTCAACATGCAACTCCAATTCCATCTCCTCCTTCTCAGTTTTTCCAATTTTTTCTTCAAGTAAATGTTTTCCTTTTCAACTAAATTTAACCTCTCCACAAGAGGGTTGGTTGGAATTTCTGGTTCACATACCTCCTAGATAAAAACATCCATGTCACGTTGGTCGGCATAATTTTCATAAACACTAAAACAAATAGTTATAAAAGATAATATACCCCATCCGAATCAAAGACAGGATGAGGACCGACGTGGGCGGATACCAAAACCATCGTACTATATAATAACAAACAATAATAAAATTAAGAGAATTATACAAATATCTTTCTAAATCATACGAGTAAGAATTTTTTTCGTTTAGAAAGAACATAAGAATAAGAGGCTCACCACATGGTGCCGGCGATGAGATCAGCGCGGGCGATCAACGGCGATGAAGACGGGGACGGGATGTGACGGACGCTAAACCTAGACAAATCTCGAGGAAAATGGAGCTTGGAGGTCGAGCTTGGAGAGGTGAAAGCTTAAGTAGTGTGGCTCGGGCATTTCATCGAGCACCTCATGTGTATAGGAGGTGAGCTAGAGCACCACAATGCTCTCCCCTCCCCGTCCAGAAAAAACAGAGAAGTGGAGTGGTCTGCTCGCAAGCGATGGGGTATATATAGGCACCTCATTTGTCCCGGTTCGTGGCTGGAACCGGGACTAAAAGCCCCCCTTTGGTCTCGGTTCCAGACACGAACCAGGACCAACGAGTGAGGCTCATTGGTCCCGGTTCGTGTATGGAACCGGGACCAAAGGGGCCAGACCAACCGGGACTAATGGCCAACGCAGCCCGGCCGGCCCGCTGGCCTCATGAACCGGGACAGATGCCCCCATGGGTCCCGGTTCGTGAGTGAACCGGGACTAATGGGCCTCCCCGGCCTGGACCAAAGCACTGTTTTCTACTAGTGGAGCAGTACGAGTGGGTCGACAGTAGTGAAATGACGATGCCTTCATCAAGGTAACGAAGCGAAACACCGCCATCACTCACCATCGGCTCAGTTTTCACTAGCAACTACGTCTCCCAGACTCGCTACTAGTACTAGATGACGGATTCTGAGATCCGAACATCCAGCCTCAGGCGGACCACCTCTGATGGAAGAGATGACCGCCACTGCCGGCTGCACCAGTCAGAACAGATCTTACCAGAGGTGCCGCCGACGAGACGACCAGGCCCTCCACGCCGCCGCCACCGATGTGAAGGCAGCATGCACACCACTTCAGCCAAGCCGACCGCCTATAAAGTTTTGTATTAATAGTTGTTTAGCCTTTAATAATAGTTGATAGAATTAGTTTTTCTATATTAAAAGTAATTCTTTTTGCCACTTCAATAGAACATGACTCTGTCTTGGTTAACCTTAGTTGTGACTCTGCCTGGGACGACGCTAGCAGATGTAGTCGATGATAGGGTTGGATGGACACCATGTTGTAGTATGCTTCTGTTGGACACCATCAAACTCTACCCCCCCTACTATCACCATTTCAGTTTTGTAAAAAAAGAAAATGATAAAACTTCAAAAAATAAAATCCTTCGACATGTAGTTATGTTACTACATCTACTAGTTAGGAAAATTAAAAGGCATAAATTTCGACATGTGTTGCAAAAAATGTTATGAAAAGTAAAACAGCTATAATTTTTGCATACGATGTCGGAATAAATGTATAATATATCTAAATGTTCAGCACGAAAATCTGGTTCCCATTTCGACGGCCATAGGCCGTTTTGCAAACTTTTAGAGTCCTCAAATTCTGAAACAAAAAAAGTTATCCTCAAATTAAGTGTTTTTGAATTTTTGGTCAAACTGTGGTCAAATTATGGTCAAGCTACTTATTCAAGAAATATTAGTGTTACTAATTAATATTTTTTAGAATAATAGTTTCAAACTCAAACTGTGCTTCATGCTCAAGATCAACTCCTAAGGGTTAATAGGATTGACAACTTATTATTGTCAGGAAAACAACGAGTGCACACTTGGAAACTAGGGAGAATATAACTCGGAAGTTAAGCGTGCTTAGGCTGGAGTAGTAAGAGGATGGGTGACTAGCTGGGAAGTTCGATGATTTGGAATGAGTGATACATATTTGAGCAGTGATGAGGGGTGATTAGAGATTAAACTGTCAATTAATTCAAAAATTTGAAAATCAGAATATAAAAATAAAAAATAGAAATAAATACAATTATTTTTTCAAAAAAAAATATGAAAACCAAATTTCAAAAAAATTCCTTTAGTCCTAGTTGGTGTTACCAACCGGGACTAAAGGTGGAGCTCTAGAAACTGGCCACGTGGAGCTCCTTTAGTCCCGGTTCGTAAGCAGACCGGGAGTAAAGGTTTTGCGCTTTAGTCCCGATCTTTCAGTCCCGGTTCCAGAAACGGGACTAAAGGCCCTCTGGAACCGGTACTAAAGGCCCGTTTTCTACTAGTGTTAGATGGGAAGCGTTCCTACTCCTCCGTGGAGGAGCCGCATGGTTTATATTGATTGAGGGCAGGAATATCCCCTGCCGCGGCTGCAGACTCATAAGTAGGGCTACAAGAAAAGCTTGAGGCACATGAGTCGCTCGAGATCGACTCGCTTTTTAGCTCGGCTCGAGATCGACTCGAAAATAAATGAGCTGAGTTTGAACATTTTATATAGCTCGATCGAGAAACGAGCCGATCTTGAGCAAATACTACCTCACTCGATTTTAGCTCAACATAATATCATTATGTTAAATGATCATGCCATTATTAAATGGAAATAAGAAAATTTATTACCCATATATTCTATCCATGATTTTCTCCATTTTATTTACCAGCAAACATGGAGAGAAAATTTAGGCCTCATTATGGTCTTTGGCCAAAAAAATGTTTTTCGAATTCATTATCTTAATTTTGATACTAGATTTTTGGTTGTGAGAGAGTGAATCAAATACTTTGAAGAAATTTATATTATCATCGTCTTGATTGGGATAACATTTTTGAGTGCTTGATTGTGTTGTGTTGAACCTTATCTAGTTGAAATAATCACCATGTTTTTTAATTTTTATCATCTCATTTAGCTCAAAACTAGCTCGAGATCGACTCAAGATTGTTATGAGATGAGCACGAGTCATGCTTTGCAGCTTGGCCTCGGGCTTCACTTAGTTTGAGCTCGCTCGACTTTTAATATGACTTGAGCCGAGCCAACTCCAGCTCGCTCGAACTCAACGTGTTTGCAGCCCTACTCGTAAGCAGGAGAAGCCGGTGATTGCATGGAGAGGAAGAGACGAGCAACCTCAGAAGCTGTAGCGCTATCGAGGTCAGCACCGCCGCGTGCTCCAATCGGCGGTAGCGAGGACCAGTAGTTGCAGCCCGCGGGGGGTCGTACAGAGATGTCCTCATCGGCGCTCATCCGAAAACCAAGACTCGCCGGCCGGTTCACCTCCTCTCCTCCGTTCGCTGGTTGAAATCGCCATTGCCTACCCTTTGGGCCGCACTCTAGGTTCTTGTGTTTGCTAGTCTTGGTACAAAATATATTTTTACAAAAAATTCAGATTGGTACGAAATTTCATTATGTCAATCAAATTGTATTTTCAAAAAAATGTGACATATTTCTGAACCAACACGTGTATCATAGTCTATAGTAAAAATATCTATTCTGGATCTAATTTTTATTTAATGGGTTCTTTTATCGAGCCATTTAAATGTGTGTTATGCACAAAGATGTGAGTGTGTGTGTAACACACGATCCAGAAACATGTCTTTGCATAAAATTAACTGTCACATAATAATTGTATTATAACTGTTACAAAAATATATTTGAAAAACCGCAACTAAGCATCTCTTGAAGGTCCATCTTTTGAAGAAATGAAGGTCCATCTATAGATGCGATCAATGATGCTTCATTCAGTGAATGGGATATTGTTTTGAGCTTCTTTCTCTTCATACTTTAAAATATGCACCAAAAGTTGCTTCCTCAACTGAAAACCATCCTACATATGCATTATACAACATTGTTATAACAAGTTGCATGTGCAATGTGTATACAAATAAGCATGGTGTAAATACTCACCTTGGGTACGGGAAAATATAGTTTTCCATCGCACAATGAGTGCATGTAATTGAAAAACAAATAACTGGACAGGGCACTTCATGTATAAAATAAACAGATAATGTGCGTCGAATGAATCAATTGGTATTGTAATGCGTTTAAAAGATTCATACCAATGTGAGTTTGTTGGAGCAGCATGAACTTTGCATTCCCTTTTAGAGATATCATTTTTGAATGCAGGGTTTACAACTTCAAGTGCAAGGTTTAGGTTGTCGACCACAATTTTAAGTACATTATTCCTCAAAGTAGGTATTGGTAACAAATCGAAAATTGAGACAACTTTCTTATTTTGATCCAACACAAACAATAGAAATAGCCCAAGCATATACCAAGGTAATAATATCTGCAATGATGAGATATTTTAGAAATACATGAAATATTAATTAAGACCAAATAAATCATTGTTAGAGATGAAAATTTTAAATATTACCGTATCACATTGTGAGATATGATATGCATTACTGTCAGGCCAGCTATGAAACAACCGTTTCAATGTAGCAATTTCTATTTTTTCATGATGACTTGAGTCTCGTGCATAGTGGTACATCGACTAAAATAAGAATGAGAAAAATATTAGTGCAATGAGAAAAAATGTAATATGTGATTATAGTAACTTACACAAAAGTTCAGATCCATATAGTGAGATGGAATGTCTCTTTAAAGCTGGACTTCATTGCGCGCTAGTATCCGCACAACCATATTAAAGCAATGACTATCCATGTATTCATCATTGTTTAATATGTTTTTTTGTCTCAAATTTAAGCTAATAGGGTACGGATCAGAGCTTTTCACCAATTCGCTCCTGTAAAATCAAAATACTTTCAGTTATACGAATTAGGCTCTGAATCTCCCTCGCCTGCTGCTACGCCTTATCTCTTCCTCATCTACCAATGCTGCTCATCTCTTTGCTACTTGCTACCTATTGAGCTTGCGTTGTATTCCCTCGAAGAGGAAAGGGAGATGCAGCACAGTAGCGTAAGTATTTCCCTCAGTTTTTGAAAACCGATGTATCAATCTAGTAGGAGACCACGCGCGAGTCCCTCGCACCTGCACAAACAAATAAAACTTCGCAGCCAATGCGATAAGTGGTTGTCAATCCCTTTACGGTCACTTACGAGAGTGAGATCTGATAGAGATGATAGTTTATATTTCTGGTATTTTTAGTTTAATAAAACAGCAAATAAAAGTTGTAAAAGTAAAGTAGATGTAGATTGATATGTTGAGAATAGACCCGGGGGCCATAGTTTTCTCTAGTGGCTTCTCTCATGATAGAGGTATTCTACGGCGGGTAAACAAATTACTGTCAAGCAATTGATAGAAAAGCGAATAATTATGAGACTATCTAGGCATGATCATTATATATAGGCATCACGTCCGAGACAAGTAGACCGAAATGATTCTGCATCTACTACTATTACTCCACACATCGACCGCTATCCAGCATGCATCTAGAGTATTAAGTTCATAAGAACAGAGTAACGCCTTAAGCAAGATGACATGATGTAGAGGGATAAACTCAAACTTAGTGATATAAACCCCATCTTTTTATTCTCGATGGCAACAATACAATACGTACCTTGCTGCCCCTACTGTCACTGGGAAAGGACACCGCAAGATTGAACCCAAAGCCAAGCACTTCTCCCATTGCAAGAACTATAGATCTAGTAGGCCAAACCAAACCAGTAATTCGAAGAGACTTGCAAGGATATTATAATCATACATAAAGAGTTCAGAAAAGAATCAAATATTTCTCATAGATAATCTTGATCATAAACCCACAATTCATCGGATCTCGACAAACACACCGCAAAAAGAGATTACATCGAATAGATCTCCTCGAAGGCCGAGGAGAACTTGGTATTGAGATCCAAAGAGAGAGAAGAAGCCATCTAGATACTAGCTATGGACCCGAAGGTCTGTGGTAAACTACTCACAACTCATGGTGAGGACGAAGATGATGATGATGAAGGCCTCTGTGATGGATCTCCCTCCGGTGGAGCTCCGGAACAGGCTCCAAGATGGGATCTCCACGTGAACAGAAGCTACGGCGGTGGAATTAGGGTTTTCTCTTTGTCCTCGGAGTTTCTGGGGTACGTGGACTTATATAGGAAGAAGGAGGGCACCGGGGGCCACTTGAGGGGGCCTCGAGGCAGGGGGCGCGCCCCCCACCCTCGAGGGCCACCTCTCTGTCCCCTGACTTGGTCCTCAAGCTCCGCTTGCGTGATTTTCTCCAAAAATATCTCTCGCGAAGGTTTCATTCCATTTGGACTCCGTTTGATATTCTTTTTTCTGCAAAACCCTGAAATAGGAAAAAAACAACAATCTTGACTGGGCCTTTGGGATAGTAGGTTAGTCCCAAAAATGATATAAAAGTGAATGATAAAGCCCATTAAACATCCAAGACATCATAAATAATAGCATGGAACAATCCAAAATTATAGATACGTTGGAGACGTATCAAGCACCCCCAAGCTTAATTCCTGCTCGTCCTCGAGTAGGTAAATGATAAAGAAAGAATTTTTCATGTGGAATGCTAACCAATATAGTTTTTCAACGTAATTCTCTTAATTGTGGCTTTAATGTTCAGATCTGAAAGATTCAAGATAAAAGTCTATATTGACATAAGAAATAACAATATTTCAAGCCATACTAACAAAGCAATCATGTCTTCTCAAAATACTATGGCTAAAGAAAGTTATCCCTACAAAATCATATAGTCTGGCTATGCTCCCTCTTCATCACACAAAATATTCATATCATGCACAGCCCCGATTTCAGCCAAGCATTTGTTTTCATACTCTATCTTTTCAAACCTTTCAACTTTCACGCAATACATGAGCGTGAGCCATGGATATAGCACTATGGGTGGAATAGAGGTGGTTGTGGAGAAGACAAAAAGGAGGGAGATAGTCTCACATCGACTAGGCGTATCAACGGGCTATGGAGATGCCCATCAATATATATCAATGTGAGTGAGAAGGGATTGCCATGCAACGGATGCACTAGAGCTAAATATGAATGAAAGCTCAACAAAAGAAACTAGTGGGTGTGCATCCAACTTGCTTGCTCACGAAGACCTAGGGAATTTGAGGAAGCCCATCGTTGGAATATACAAGCCAAGTTCTATAATGAAAATTCCCACTAGTATATGAAAGTGACTAAACATGAGACTCTGTACAATGAAGAACATGGTGCTACTTTGAAGCACAAGTGTGGAAAAAAGATAGTAGCAATTGTCCCTTCTCTCTTTTCTCTCATTTTTTGGAGGGGCTTTCTCTCTCTTTTTTATTAGCCCCTCTCTATTTTTTTGGGCCATCTCTTTTTTATTGGCCTTTCCTCACATGGGACAATGCTCTAATAATGATGATCATCACACTTTTTATTACAACTTGATATTACAACTAGATACTACAACAAGTATGACTCTACATGAATGCCTCCGGCGGTGTACCGGGATATGCAATGAATCAAGAGTGAGATATATGAAAAATTATGCATGGTGGCTTTGCCACAACTACGACGTCAACTGCATGATCATGCAATGGCAATATGACAATATGATGCGTGTCATAAGAACGGAACGGTGGAAAGTTGCATGGCAATATATCTCGGAATGGCTTTGGAAATTCCATGATAGGTAGGTATGGTGGCTGTTTTGAGGAACAATATGGTGGCTGTTTTGAGGAAGGATATATAGTGGGTTTATGGCACCGACGAAAGTTGCGCGATACAAGAGATGCTAGCAATGGCGGAAGGGTGAGAGTGTGTATAATCCATGGACTCAACATTAGTCATAAGAACTCATATACTTATTGCAAAAATCTACGAGTCATCGAAACAAAGCAATAAACGCATGCTCCTAGGGGGGAGGTTGGTAGGAGTTAACCATCGCGCACCCCCGACCTCGACACAAAGGTTGGCACTCTACAAATACCTTACACTACAGGAATCAGCTTCTTTGCCGACTGCCATGGCAGACGGCAAAGGCATGAATGGCAGTCGGCAAAGCTCTTTGCCGACTGCTAGCTGTCGGCAAACAGTCCGGCTCAATTCCTGGCGGTAAAGGCCTTCTTTGCCGTCTGCTTCACAGAAGCAGTCGGCAAAGCTCTTTGCCGTCAGCCGTTTGCGGCCAGCAGACGGCAAAGAGCGTAGACGTCAGTGAGGTGAGGTGGGAGCCGTTAGGGGTTAACGGTCTGCTTCGAAGTGTGGGCCTGTTTATATGAACAAGGGTCACCAAAGGAAACAGCAGGTCGAGAAACAAAACCAAAAAAAAACTATAGGCCTGGTTAGACCTCAGGTACAGAACAGAAATATATTCTTCCAAGAACAAGAGGCTAATATACTTCAAGAAAATTGATGGTGAAACCATGCAACGACAAAGAAATGATATGGTAGCAAGTCTCCTATGGTTCCATCACTCATGCAATTCACATTTCACCCACCAGGAGCCCAGGAGGTGGCTGACCGTACTCATTCAAATCATCTCGTTGAATCTCCTATGGTTCCATATAGACCAGCGATGCAGAAAAAAGCTGACTAATGCACCCCTGGGGAAGAACAAGAACATCCTTAGCAAAAACCAATACAATATTTTGAATAAACTGTATCAATGAATTATGTTCATTCTGTAGGGACGGAAAATTAAGAGAATACAGTGGGAAATATATCATATACTTTAATAAGAGTTTCCACGTTGCTTTCATAGACCGAGTCATTGGAGTTGAAATATAAGGATAATTAGATTTAAAGCGCATAGAACTCCAGCCACGTTAATTTTTCATTGCCTGAATTATAGTTACACGAACAGATGTAAGGAGCTGATAAGCTACCAAGAGCACTGCTTCATTTGATCAGGAAAAGAACAATATACATGAGACTATGTAGTTATATAAAAATGTGGACATATCAAATACTTCTTTTTGCGAAAATCTTAAATATTACAGTTCTATACTATATTAACCAGTACACATTTTTAGTCACATAACCATGCATCATTCAATCTATATGGTTAGCACAAAATCTCAGTCAATATGACTAGCACACATTTTTGGGGCAGATAACAATGCTGCTCATACCTTCACATGGCCTCCCTGAGTTCCCCAGCAACACCTGAAAAAATAAAAAGTTAACATATGCTTAGTAAGGAGCAGAACAAGGGAAGAGGCAGGGGAAGAAGATGGCCATGG
>LR738713.1:685200033-685224482 GCA_902687465.1 Secale cereale
GGAGGAGGAGGGCCATGGCGCCGGCCAGAAGCTCGCGCGGGGGGGTGGGGGGGAGTAGGCGGAGGAGGAGGGCCATGGCGGCGGCCAGATGCTCGCACGGGAGAGAGGATGCGGAGGACGAGGGCACCGGCGCCGGCCAGATGCACGGCGCGCGCGGGAGGCGAAGGAGCTCTGCTGGGGAGGGCTGCGCCGGCGAGCGCGGGGGCTTGAAGCTCCGTCACTTGGGGGGGGAAGGAGGGAGCCATGGCGAGGATTCACCTGCGCCGCCGCCGGCCACTGCTCTGAAGGTTGCGCGGGGAGGAAGGGTAGCGCGAGCGGGGACCCTCGAGGCGTTCTATTTTGCGGGCGGCCTCAATTCGACCCAAATCGGAGGGGGGAAACAGAGAGGGGAGAGAGAGAGAGGGGGGGGAGGTGGGGGCAACGATTTTTTTTAACCCAAAAAAAATAGACCCACCTCTTTGCCGACTGCTGGCAGACGGCAAAGAATCTTTGCCGTCTGCTGGCAGTCGGCAAAGAATTCTTTGCCGTCCGCTGGCAGTCGGCAAAGAGGGTAACCGTTAGCCCGCTCATGCCGTGACACTGTGGGCCCCCTCTTACCTCTTTGCCGTCTGCTGGCTGATGGCAAAGAATTCTTTGCCGACTGCCAGCAGTCGGCAAAGATGTGGCCGGTGTGACCTAGCCAACGCAGTACCCCGTGGGGCCCACTTTTGGACTTTGCCGTCTGCTGGCAGATGGCAAAGAACTCTTTGCCGACTGCCAGCAGTCGGCAAAGAGCTGGCAGATGGCAAAGACCCTCTTTGCCATCAGCTGGTTCTTTGCCGTCTGTTTTGACAAGACAGACGGCAAACAACCTCTTTGCCGACTGCTGGCAGACGGCAAAGAGCTGGCAGTCGGCAAAGTAGCTGATTCCAGTAGTGTTATGCTCTAACTTCGTCACATAGCGATTCACCATACGTGCATGATACGGGAATCACTAACCTTAACACAAGTATTTCTCAATTTCATAATAACTCCACTAGCATGACTCTAATATCAATATCCTCATATCTCAAAACAATTATCAAGCATCCAACATCTCATTCTATTCAATGCACTTGGTGTGATTTTTTTTACTACATTTACATTGGATGTTTATCATGTGAAGACTAGTTTCTTTAGCCTAAACACATTACCATGCTGTTTTAATAGACTCTCAAATAGATATAAGTGAAGCATGAGAGTTCAACAATTTGTACAAAATATTACCACCACCATGCTCTAAAAGATATAAGTGAAGCACTAGAGCAAAAACTATTCAACTCAAAAGATATAAGTGAAGCACATAGAGTGTTCTAACAATTTATAGGCCATATTTAAATCTCTCAAATAGGTGTGTCCAGCAAGGATGATTGTGGCAAACTAACAAGCAAAGACTCAAATTATACAAGACGGTCCAAGCAAAACACATAACATGTTGCGAATAAAAATATAGCTCCAAGTATAGTTACCGATGGATGAAGACGAAAGAGGGGATGCCTTTCCGGGGAATCCCCAAGCTTAGGCTTTTGATTATCTTGAATTTACTTGGGGTGCCATGGGCATCCCCAAGCTTAGGCCTTTGCTACTCCTTGCTCCATAGTCCATCAAAGCAATACTCAAAACATGAAAACTTGAAAACACAAAACTTAGACAAAAATTCTCGTGAGCTCCGTTAGTATAAGAAAGCAAACTACTACTCAAAGGTAGAGCAATGAATTCATTCTTTGTTTATATTGGTGTTAAACCTACTGTACTCCAACTTCTCTATGGTTCATATCCTCCAATACTACTCATAGATGCATCGGAATAAGCAAACAACACACGAAAAACAGAATCTGTCAAAAACAGAACAGTCTGTAGTAATCTGCAGGATTCGCCTACTTCTGGAACTCCAAAAAATGCAAACTAAATTTGTAAATTTGAGGAATTTGTATACCAATCATCTTCAAAAGGAATCGACTAAAAATCACGCTCCAGTGAAATCCCACGACTACTTTAGCCAGCGCTAACGATTCTGTTTTTCACAGCAAGATCATATAAACTTCACACAAGTCTTCCCAAAGGTTCTACTTGGCACAAACACTAAACAAAACATGAAACCACATCTAATCAGAGGCTAGATGCAATATTTATTCCCTAACAGAAACAAAAACAAAAAACATAAAATTGGGTTGCCTCCCAACAAGCGCTATCGTTTTACGCCCCTAGCTAGGCATGATACAAGATAGATCTAAGTATTGCCATCCTTGGAAGGAAATCCATAAGTGGCTCTCATGATAGATTCATATGATAATTTGATTTTCTTTCTAGGAAAGTGTTCCATGCCTTTCCTTACTGGAAATTGGAATCTAATATTCCTTCCTTTATATAAATAATTGCACCAATCGTTCTAAGGAAAGGTCTACCAAGAATAATAGGACATGAAGGACCGCAATCTATATCAAGAACAATGAAATATATGGGCACATAATTCCTGTTGGCAACAATAAGAACATCATTAATTCTTCCCATAGGTTTCTTAATAGTGGAATCCGCAAGATGCAAATTTAAAGAAAAATCATCAAGCTCATGGAACCCTAGCAAATCACACAAAGTTTTTGGGATAGTGGTGACACTTGCACCCAAATCACACAAAGCATAGCATTCATGATCTTTTATTTTTATTTTGATAGTAGGTTCAAATTCATCATAAAGCTTTCTAGGTATAAAAACTTCCAACTCAAGTTTTTCTTCATAAGATTGCATCAAAGCATCAACTATATGTTTAGTGAAAGCTTTATTTTGACTATAAGCATGCGGAGAATTTAGCACGGATTGCAACAAGGAAATACAATCAATCAAAGAGAAATTATCATAATTGAATCCCTTGAAATCCAAAGTAGTGGGTTCATCACTATGCAAAGTTTTAATCTATTCACTCCCACTTTTAGCAATTTTAGCATCAAGATCTAAAAACTCCGAATCATTGGGACACCTTAAAGCAGAATCATCTCCAATCCTATTCTCATCAAGATTAATACTAGAAAAAAAGGATCTAATAGGAAACACATCAATAACTTTCAGATCTTCATCTTTATTTTCATGCTCTTCCGGTTTAGCAACCATCTTATTGATCAAGGTGGACTGTTTACCCGAAATTTGGGCAATTAAGTTCTCAAGATGAACAAACTAAGATTTCAAGCCATAAAATTCCTTAGACATATCATCAAGGTCTTTATTCATATACTCCATAAACTTTTTCTGTTCTTTAAGCTCACTTCTGAAAAAGTCATTATGCTCAAATTGTATATTCATAAAATGTCTAACATTGTTTTCAATCTCCTCTAGCCTCTTGAGGTGAGGGTCAACACTAACAGGGAGAGCCATAGCGGTAAGTAAGCAATCCAACACACACAAGCAAACAAGAAGCAAGCGAACGATAAACACATGGCGGAAGAAGGGCGAATAAAACGGCAAGGGTGAAGTGGGGGAGAGGAAAACGAGAGGCAAATAAATGTAATGCGAAGGATAAGGGTTTGTGATAGGTACTTGGTATATGACTTTTGCGTAAGCCTCCCCGGCAACAGCGACAGAAATTCTTCTTGCTACCTCTTGAGCTTGCGTTGTATTCCCTCGAAGAGGAAAGGGAGATGCATCACAGTAGCGTAAGTATTTCCCTCTGTTTTTGAGAACCAAGGTATCAATCCAGTAGGATACCACGCGCGAGTCCCTCGCACCTGCACAAACAAATAAGAACTTCGCAGCCAACGCGATAAGGGGTTGTCAATCCCTTTACGGTCACTTACGAGAGTGAGATCTGATAGAGATGATAGTTTATATTTTTGGTATTTTCAGTTTAATAAAACAATAAATAAAAGTGGTAAAAGTAAAGTAGATGTAGATTGATATGTTGAGAATAGACCCGGGGGCCATAGTTTTCTCTAGGGGCTTCTCTCATGATAGCGATATTCTACGGCGGGTAAACAAATTACTGTCGAGCAATTGATAGAAAATCGAATAATTATGAGACTATCTAGGCATGATCATTGTATATAGGCATCACATCCGAGACAAGTAGACCGACTCTTGCCTGCATCTACTACTATTACTCCACACATCGACCACTATCCATCATGCATCTAGTGTATTGAGTTCATACGAACAGAGTAACGCCTTAAGCAAGATGACATGATGTAGAGGGATAAACTCAAGCAATATGATATAAACCCCATATTTTTATCCTCGATGGCAACAATACAATACGTGCCTTGCTGCCCCTACTGTCACTGGGAAAGGACACCGCAAGATTGAACCCAAAGCCAAGCACTTCTCCCATTGCAAGAACTATGGATCTAGTAGGCCAAACCAAACAATTAATTCGAAGAGACTTGCAAGGATATTATGAGCACACATAAAAAGTTCAGAGAAGAACCAAATATCTTTCATAGATAACCTTGATCATAAACTCACAATTCATCGGATCTCGACAAACACACCACAAAAAGAGATTACATCGAATAGATCTCCTCGAAGACCGAGGAGAACTTTGTATTGAGATCTAGAGAGAGAAGAAGCCATCTAGATACTAGATATGGACCCGAAGGTTTGTGGTAAACTACTCACAACTCATGGTGAGGGCGATGATGATGATGATGAAGGCCTCCGTGATGGATCCCCCTCCGGTGGAGCTCCGAAACAGGCTCCAAGATGGGATCTCCACGGGAACAGAAGCTACGGCGGTGGAATTAGGGTTTTCTCTCTATCCTCGGAGTTTCTGGGGTACATGGACTTATATAGGAAGAAGGAGGGCACCGGGGGCCACTTGAGAGTGCCTCGAGGCAGGGGGCGCGCCTTGGGAAGGTGGGCGTGCCCCCCACCCTCGAGGGCCACCTCTCTGTCCCCTGACTTGGTCCTCAAGCTCAGCGTGCGTGATTTTCTCCAAAAATATCTCTCGCGAAGGTTTCATTCCGTTTGGACTCCGTTTGATATTCTTTTTCTGCAAAACCCTGAAATAGGCAAAAAACAGCAATCTGGACTGGGCCTTTGGGTTAGTATGATAGTCCCAAAAATGATATAAAAGTGAATGATAAAGCCCATTAAACATCCAAGACTTCATAAATAATAGCATGGAACAATAAAAAATTATAGATAAGTTGGAGACGTATCACTACTCATCCTAATCTTCTCTGAACTAGAAAACTGCTACTGCTCTTCTCCAATGCCTCTTGCTATTGTCTTCTTCTCTGAAGCCAAGCTGCTGCTGTTTCTCTTCGCTCTTTACTTCTTGCAAAATTATGAAAACTGCTAGGTGAACTTGTGTACTGTTTTGAACACCTAATTTCTGTTAAATTAAGATATGTAAAACTTTGTAAGGTTCATATTTTGGTTTTGTTTCGTGCTTGTAGCTATAATGCACGTTTAATATTTGGTCTATGTGATTTTGCTTCCCAAGTTAGTAATCTGCTAGCATGTGTTTGTGTTCAACCTTGTGAACTTGTTCCATTTTATATTCATTATGTTAGCTCAAGAACCAGTGTTATATAAATATGTTTGTGTGATTCTTGTGAAATATTACTGTGTGATGATGATATTTGTTTAGGCCAAGGAGCTGTTGCTGCTCGCGACCTCCATCTTGATTAACATTAACATGATGACCTCCGCTTGATGTGCTACTGCTCGGTACCCTCCCTATGCTCCGCCTTGCTCGTCCGGGTCGAGGTTAGTCTCTCCGACCCCACTGCCTGCTCGTCCCTGTCAAATCGATGCATATCTGTATACTTTCTTTTCTTGACGACATGTGCATACTTTATTCTTAATTGTGCAGAAACTTCTTTTGTGATGCAACTAATGGGAAGATACAAAAAACACATAATGTCGATTGCTTTGAGCCTTCGAGTTAGAAGGTATACCCATCTCTTTGCAGTGTGCTCTTAATATACTCTTCCCTTGGCCATGCTGAGATGTTTAAGTCTTTCCAATTATCAGATTTTAGTTCCATTTGAAGCGATGCATATTCGAATACATTTCCGAGTCCTATGAGCTGTTGCATGAATGAATGACAATGTATTAGCATCACAACTGAAGAATCGCATGATTCTTGTTATCAAAAGATGGTGTAGTGGGACTAATGACTATCCATAGCGGTGAGGTCTTTGCAGCTCATTCCTGGGCCGAGCGAGTCGAGCACCTGGATACATCACTCCCCGATATTTATATCTGCTAGGTACCAATGAAAGTCTTCAATGTTAACTGGAATGAATATCTAAAAATAGGGTTTTTTTAGTTTAGGTCCCATCTATACAAACACTTGTCCTTGATTAAATTATCATAATAATATGTACGGAACTGAGCCTCCCTGAAGGAACCACATGTCTTGGCATTTACTATTTTTAAATCATCAAATGAAGTGGCACCTAGGACATGGCTTAGTAGCACCCGCAAGTAGTACGTCTCTCCTTCAACAGGGTGTGTATGGACCAATCTTCCAATCTGTGATCTCTTATATTTTTTCTCGGTTGCCACTTATTATTACCGGCTATCCACCTACAATGTTCTGGGAACTCTCTGTACAACAATTTCCATGCCTCTGAATACTTCTGGTTCATCTCAAAGTACTCGGTAAGCATGGATTTGGAAGAGGATGGCCGAGCGACAACATCTTCCAGATTTTCATAAGCCTTAAATGCGACTGTATGCATGTTTGGCAAATGAAGATGGAGCTGCAACACAGCTGGACTGACACCAAACATTTTGCTATTTTTTAAATAATACATTTTTTTATTAAATTTCATAAATATTACACGGGAAAAAATTTCAGAAATAATACACCATCGGCCAGCTGTAGGCCGACTGGATCTAGTCAACCCACAGCAGGCCGACTGGGATCCAGTTTGCTTGCTGCTGGCCGACTGGCCTGTCGGCCGCAAGCTCTCCTGCAGTCGGCCAGCAGCTGGCCGACAGGAGCTTAGTCGTCTTACAGCTGGCCGACAGGAGCTCATTTGGCTAACTGCTGGCCGATTGCAACTAATTAGCCACCAACTGATGCATGTTGCACATTGTTCACTCCTTCCCGCCATATTTTCCCCCTTTGCTCTTTCCCGCCATATGTTTCCGCTTTGCTCGTTCCCGCCATATTTTTCCCGCTCTCTAGTTGCCTCCCCCTTTGCTCGTTCCCACCATATTTACCCTCTTTGCTCGTGCCCGCCATATTTTCCCGCTTTGCTCATTCCCGCCATATTTTCCCCCTTTGCTCGTTCCCGCCATATTTTCCCGCGTTGCTCGTTCCCTCCATATTTTCCTGCTCTCTAGTTCCCGCCAGTATCTCCCGCTACCGAGTTCCTGCCTTTCTTTGTGTTCTATGTCTATAAAACACCCTCGGCAGTAACGTTGGTAAGCATTTAGTTGTAGTCTCATAGTCTCGCCAAGATGTCCGGATATCCTTTCGATCGTAGTTTTCACCCTAGTATGTCCAGATGTCTTCTGGATTTAGCCGCCGATTTCAGGGTAGACAACAAGATAGTTCCATGGGAGAAGCTCATCAGTACTGACACCCTACTGAATGAGCTAGCTCACGCACTAAGTAGGTGTGGGTGGCCTTTCAGGACCATTGAGGAGATACGGGAAGAACTTCTGAGGTTGCAGGGGAGATGGAAGAAGCAACAATCGAAGGGTGAATCATACCTAAAGTGTGCAGCAGAACATACTTTTCTATGGACTGACGACAGTGAGGATGAAGACGATATCTTTATGCCGCCGCTTTCGGGTTCTACATCGTCGAAGGGCAAAAGTTCTCCATCGTCTAAGAGCAAAAGTTCTCCATCGTCGAAGAGCAAGAGTTCTGCATCGTCGAAAAGCAAGAGTTTTGCATCGTCGAAGAGCAAGAGTTCTTCATCGTCAAAGGGCAAGAGTTTTTCATCGTCGAAGGGCAAGAGTTCTGCATCGATGGAGGATGACGATGATAACATCATGTAGTTTTTATCCTTTATGTTGTCAGTTAAGTCGTACATGCCATTTAATTTAGATGTAGTTCTATCTAGTTGTTTGTACTTTCTTGTTGTATGAGCATTATGTTCTATCTAAATAGCAGAGACTAAAATAGAGTAGTCATATGTTTTTTAGAACGTAGACGCTAGGAGTGTCCGGCTTAAAATTAATAAAGCCTCACAGGCAGCATCCAAACCAAAGTTTAAAACGTATTACAGACCCAAAATAAAGTTCTCGCGCACAAAGTAACCGGCAAAACAAAGCGCCCCATGTAAATTATGCAGAAAGCAAAATGAAGGCATTGTTGGGGAACGTAGCAGAATTCAAAAAAAATTCTACGCTTTCACCAAGATCCAACTAAGGAGACATCTAGCAACGAGCAAATAAGAGTGCATCTACATACTGTTATGTAGATCGCGAGCGGAAGCTTTCGAAGAAGCGTGGATGAAGTAGTCGTACTCTTCGCGTTCTTCGTCACCGATGATCTAGCACCGACCGGACGGCACTCCGCGTTCAACACACGTCCGGTACAGCAACGTCACCTCCTTCTTGATCCAGCAAGGGGGGAGGAGAGGTCGTCGGAGATCCAGCAGCACGACTGCGTGGTGGTGGATGCAACTGGAATTCCTGCAGGGCTTCGCCGACGCCCTGCGGAGGGAGTATGAGGTGTGACGGGAGGGGGAGAGGCGCCAGGGGCAAGGGTGCGGCTGCCCTCTCCCCCCACATATATATAGGGGGCCAGGGGGTGTGCCATGCCCTGCAGATGGGATCTGTAGGGGGGGCGGCGGCCTGGGGGGGAGTCTTGCCCCCCAAGGCAAGGGGGCGCCCCCTCCCCCTAGGGTTTCAACGCTAGGCGCATGGGGAGGGGGGCCCATGTGGTGCGCCAGCCCACCAGGGGCTGGCCACTTCCCCACGTGGCCTAGGGGCCCCACCTGGATGGGTGGCCCCACCCGGTGGACCCCCGGGACCCCTCCGGTGGTCCCGGGACACTCCCGGTGACCCCCGGAGATCACCCGATGGCCGAAACCTGACTTCCTATATATCATTCTTTACCTCCGGACCATTCCGGAACTCCTCGTGACGTCCGGGATCTCATTCGGGACTCCGAACAACTTTCGGGTTTCCACGTGCATGTATCTCTACGACCCTAGCGTTACCGAACCTTAAGTGTGTAGACCCTACGGGTTCGGGAGACACGTAGACATGACCGAGACCACTCTCCGGTCAATAACCAATATCGGGATCTGGACACCCATGTTGGTTCCCACATGTTCCTCGATGATCTCATCGGATGAACCACTGTGTCAAGGATTCACTCAATCCCGTATGTTATTCCCTTTGTCTATCGGTATGGTACTTGCCCGAGATTCGATCGTCGGTATGCCCGATACCTTGTTCAATCTCGTGATGGCAAGTCTCTTTACTCATTCCGTAATCCATCATCCCGTGACTAACTCCTTAGTCACCTTGAGCTCATTATGATGATGTCTTACCGAGTGGGCCTAGAGGTACCTCTCCGTCATACGGAGTGACAATATCCCAGTCTCGGTTCGTACCAAGTCAACAGACACTTTCGGTGATACCCGATGCGTACCTTTATAGCCACCCAGTTATGTTGTGACGTTTGGCACACCCAAAGTATTCCTATAGCATCCGGGAGTTGTACAACCTCATGGTCTAAGGAATAAATACTTGACATCGAAAAGCTTATGCATTACGAACTATACGATCTCGTGCTATGCTCAGGATTGGGTCTTGTCCATCACATCATTCTCCTAATGATGTGATCCCGTTATCACTGACAATCTATGTCCATGGTCAAGAAACCGTGACCATCTGTTGATCAACGAACTGGTAACTAGAGGCTTACCAGGGACTCATTGTGGTCTATGTATTCACACATGTATCGCTGTTTCTGTACAATACAATTCAAGCATGAATAACGGACGATTATCATGAACAAGGAAACATAATAATAATACTTTTATTATTGCCTCTAGGGCATATTTCCAACAGTCTCCCACTTGCACTAGAGTCAATAATCAAGTTACATTGTGATGAATCGAACACCCATAGAGTTCTGGTGTTGATCATGTTTTGCCCGTGGAAGAGGTTTAGTTAACGGGTCTGCAACATTCAGATCCGTATGCACTTTACAAATATCCATGTCTCCATCCTGAACATAATTCCGGATGGAGTTGAAACGGCGCTTGATGTGCTTGGTCTTCTTGTGAAACCTGGGCTCCTTGGTAATGGCAATAGCTCCAGTGTTGTCACAGAAGAGAGTCATCGGGCTTGACGCGTTTGAATGACTCCTAGGTCGGTGATGAACTCCTTCATCCAGACTCCTTCCTACGCTGCTTCGGAAGCAGCTATGTACTCCGCTTCACATGTAGATGCCGCCACGACGCTTTGCTTGCAACTGCACCAGCTGACTGCCCCACCGTTCAAAATATACACGTATCCGGTTTGAGACTTAGAGTCATCCAGATCTGTGTCGAAGCTAGCATCGACGTAACCCTTTACGACGAGCTCTTCGTCACGTCCATAAACGAGAAACATATCCTTAGTCCTTTTCAGGTACTTCAGGATGTTCTTGACCGCTGTCCAGTGTTCCATACCGGGATCACTTTGGTACCTCCCTACCAAACTTATGGCAAGGTTCACATCAGGTCTGGTACACAGCATGGCATACATGATAGAACCTATGGCGAGGCATAGGGAATGACACTCATCTTTTCTCTATCTTCTGCCGTGGTCGGCGACTGAGCCTTGCTCAATCTCATACCTTGCAAAACAGGCAAGAATCCTTTCTTGGACTGATCCATATTGAACTTCTTCAATATCTTGTCAAGGTATGTACTTTGTGAAAGACCAATGAGGCGTCTTGATCTATCTCTATAGATTTTGATGCCTAATATGTAAGTAGCTTCTCCAAGGTCCTTCATTGAAAAACTTTTATTCAAGTAGGCCTTTACATTTTCCAAGAATTCTATATCATTTCCCATCAGCAATATGTCATCCACATATAATATGAGAAATGCCACAGAGCTCCCACTCACTTTCTTGTAAATACAGGCTTCTCCATAAGTCTGTATAAAGCCAAACGCTTTGATCACATCATTAAAGCGAATATTCCAACTCCGAGATGCTTGCACCAGCCCGTAAATCAAGCGCTGGAGCTTGCATACCTTGTTAGCGTTCTCTGGATCGACAAAACCTTCCGGCTGCATCATATACAACTCTTCCTTGAGGAAGCCATTAAGGAATGTTGTTTTGACGTCCATTTGCCATATCTCATAATCATAGAATGCGGAAATAGCTAACATGATTCTGACTGACTTCAGCATCGCTACGGGAGAGAAAGTCCCGTCGTAGTCAATCCCTTGAACTTGTCGATAACCCTTAGCGACAAGCCGAGCCTTATAGATGGTCACATTACCATCTGCGTCTGTCTTCTTCTTAAATATCCATTTGTTTTCTATGGCGTGCCTTTCATCAGGCAAGTCCACCAAAGTCCATACTTTGTTTTCATACATGGATTCTATCTCGGATTTCATGGCTCCAAGCCATTTATTGGAATTCGGGCCCGCCATCGCTTCTTCATAGTTCGAAGGTTCACCGTTGTCTAACAACATGATTTCCAGGACAGGGTTGCTGTACTACTCCGGTGCGGAACGTGCCCTCGCGGACCTTCGAAGTTCAGTAATAACTTGATCTGTTTCTTCATGATCATTATCATCAACTTCCTCCCTTGTCGGTGCAGGCACCTCAGGAACAATTTCCTGCGCTGCGCTACTTTCAGGAGGCGTGACTGTCACCTCATCAAGTTCTACTTTCCTCCCACTCACTTCTTTCGAGAGAAACTCTTTCTCCAGAAAGCATCCATTCTTGGCAACAAAGACTTTGCCTTTGGATCTGTGGTAGAAGGTGTACCCAATCGTTTCCTTTGGGTATCCTATGAAGATGCATTTTTCCGATTCGGGTTCGAGCTTTTCAGGTTGAAGTTTCTTGACATAAGCATCGCAACCCCAAACTTTTAGAAACGACAGCTTCGGTTTCTTGCCAAACCAAAGTTCATACGAAGTCATCTCAATGGATTTCGACGGAGCCCTATTTAAAGTGAATGCGGCAGTCTCTAAAGCATAACCCCAAAAAGATAGCGGTAAATCGGTGAGGGACATCATAGATCGCACCATGTCCAACAGAGTACGATTTCGACGTTCGGACACACCGTTACCTTGAGGTGTTCCGGGCAGTGTCAATTGTGAAACAATTCCACATTTCCTAAGGTGTGTGCCAAATTCATGACTTAAATATTCACCCCCACGATCTGATCGTAAGAACTTTATTTTTATGTCACGTTGATTCTCAACCTCATTCTGAAATTCCTTGAACTTTTCAAAGGTCTCAGACTTGTGTTTCATCAAATAGATATACCCGTATCTACTCAAGTCATCTGTGAGGGTGAGAACATAACGATAGCCTCCGCGAGCCTCAACACTCATTGGACCGCACACATCGGTATGCATGATTTCCAATAAGTTGGTTGCTCGCTCCATTGTTCCGGAGAACGGAGTCTTGGTCATCTTGCCCAATAGGCATGGTTCACACGTGTCAAATGATTCATAATCAAGAGACTCTAGAAGTCCATCTGAATGGAGCTTCTTCATACGTTTGACACCAATATGACCAAGGCGGCAATGCCACAAGTATGTGGGACTATCATTATCAACTTTACATCTTTTGGCATCTACACTATGAATATGTGTATCATCACGTTCGAGATTCATCAAAAATAAACCATTGATCAGCGGGGCATGACCATAAAACATATCTCTCAAATAAATAGAACAACCATTATTCTCCGATTTGAAAGAGTAGCCATCTCGCATAAGACGAGATCCAGATACAATGTTCATGCTCAAAGCTGGTACTAAATAACAATTATTAAGGTTTAAAACTAATCCCGAGGGTAGATGTAGAGGTAGCGTGCCGACGGCGATCACATCGACCTTGGAACCATTCCCGACGCGCATCGTCACCTCATCCTTCGCCAGTCTCCGCTTATTCCGCAGCTCCTGTTTTGAGTTACAAATGTGAGCAACCGCACCGGTATCAAATACCCAGGAGCTACTACGAGTGCTGGTAAGGTACACATCAATAACATGTATATCATATATACCTTTGACGTTGCCGGCCTTCTTGTCTGCTAAGTATTTGGGGCAGTTCCGCTTCCAGTGAACCGTTCCCTTGCAATAAAAGCACTCTGTCTCAGGCTTGGGTCCATACTTTGGCTTCTTCCCGGCAACAGGCTTGCCGGGCGCGGCAACTCCCTTGCCGTCCTTCTTGAAGTTCTTCTTACCCTTGCCTTTCTTGAACCTAGTGGTTTTATTGACCATCAACACTTGATGTTCTTTCTTGATATCCACCTCCGCTGATTTCAGCATCGAATACACCTCGGGAATGGACTTCTCCATCCCCTACATATTGAAGTTCAACACGAAGCTCTTGAAGCTAGGTGGGAGCGACTGGAGGATTCTGTCAACGACCGCTTCATCTGGGAGATTCATTCCCAGCTGAGACAAGCGGTTGTGCAATCCAGAAATCTTGAGGATGTGCTCACTGACATAAATGTTTTCCTCCATCTTACAGCTGTAGAATGCGTCGGAGACGTCATATCTCTCGACTCGGGCATGAGCTTGGAAAACCATTTTCAGCTCTTCGAACATCTCATATGCTCCATGGTTCTCAAAACATTTTTGGAGCCCCGACTCTAAGCTGTAAAGCATGCCGCACTGAACCAGGGAGTAATCATCACTACGCGACTGCCAGACGTTCAAAACGTCTTGGGTCGCATCGGGACCGGGTGCATCACCTAGCGGTGCTTCAAGGACATATGATCTCTTGGCAGCTATGAGGATAATCCTCAGGTTACGCACCCAATCCGTATAGTTGCTACCATTGTCTTTCAGCTTGGTTTTCTCTAGGAACGCGTTGAAGTTGAGGGAAACTTGAGCGTGGGCCATTTGATCTACAAGAGGTATTGTAAAGAATTTAGACTAAGTTCATGATAATTATGTTCATCTTAATCAAATTTTAATGAACTCCCACTCAGAATGACATCTCTCTAGTCATCTAAGTGATACACGATCCGTATCGACTAGCCCGTGTCCGATCATCACGTGAGACGGACTAGTCATCAACGGTGAACATCTTCATGTTGATCGTATCTTCTATACGACTCGTGTTCGACCTTTCGGTCTTCCGTGTTCCGAGGCCATGTCTGTACATGCTAGGCTCGTCAAGTGAACCCTAAGTGTATTGCGTGTGTAAATCTGGCTTACACCTGTTGTATGCGAACGTTAGAACCTATCACACCCGATCATCACGTGGTGCTTCGGAACAACGAACTTTAGCAACGGTGCACAGTTAGGGGGAACACAATTCTTGAAATTTTAGTGAGAGATCATCTTATTTACTACCGTCGTTCTAAGTAAACAAGATGCATAAACATGATAAACATCACATACAATCAATTAAAGTGACATGATATGGCCAATATCATCTTGCTCCTTGGATCTTCATCTTCGGGGCACCATGATCGTCTTGTCACCGGCTCGACACCATGATCTCCATCATCATGATCTCCATCATCGTGTCTTGAAGAAGTCGTCACGCCAACTATTACTTCCACTACTATGGCTAACGTTTAGCAATAAAGTAAAGTAATTACATGGCGTTAATTCAGTGACACGCAGGTCATACAATAATTAAGACAACTCCTATGGCTCCTGCCGGTTGTCAAGTTCATCGACATGCAAGTCTTGATTCCCTATTACAAGAACATGATCAATCTCATACATCACATATATTATTCATCACATCTTCTTTGGCCATACCACGTCACATAGCACATGCTGCAAAAACAAGTTAGACGTCCTCTAATTGTTGTTGCAAGTTTTTACATGGCTTCTATAGGTTTTCTAGCAAGAACGATTCTTACCTACGCCAAAACCACAACATGATTTGTCAATTTCTATTTACCCTTCATAAGGACCCTGTTCATCGAATCCGATCCGACTAAAGTAGGAGAGACAGACACCCGCCAGCCACCTTATGCATCTAGTGCATGTCTGTCGGTGGAACCAGTCTCACGTAAGCGTGCGTGTAAAGTCGGTCCGGGCCGCTTCATCCCACAATACCGCCAAATCAAGATTAGACTAGTAACGGCAAGAAGATTGAACAAACTCAAATGCCCACAACTGCTTTGTGTTCTACTCGTGCAAGATGCTACGCATAAGACCTAGCTCAGATGCCACTGTTGGGGAACGTAGCAGAATTCAAAAAATTTCTACGCTTTCACCAAGATCCAACTAAGGAGACATTTAGCAAAGAGCAAATAAGAGTGCATCTACATACCGTTATGTAGATCGCGAGCGGAAGCTTTCGAAGAAGCCTAGATGAAGTAGTCGTACTCTTCGCGTTCTTCGTCACCGATGATCTAGCGCCTAACGGACGGCACCTCTGCGTTCAAAACACGTCCGGTACAGCAACGTCACCTCCTTCTTGATCCAGCAAGGGGGGAGGAGAGGTCGTCGGAGATCCAGCAGCACGACGGCGTGGTGGTGGATGCAACTGGAATTCCTGCAGGGCTTCGCCGGCGCCCTGCGGAGGGAGTATGAGGTGTGACGGGAGGGGGAGAGGCGCCAGGGGCAAGGGTGCAGCTGCCCTCTCCCCCCCACATATATATAGGGGGCCAGGGGGTGCGCCATGCCCTGCAGATGGGATCTGCAGGGGGGGGGGGCGGCCTGGGGGGGGGTCTTGCCCCCCAAGGGAAGGGGGGCGCCCCCTCCCCCTAGGGTTTCAACCCTAGGAGCATGGGGAGGGGGGCCCATGTGGTGCGCCAGCGCACCAGGGGCTGGCCACTTCCCCACGCGGCCTAGGGGCCCCACCTGGATGGGTGGCCCCACCCGGTGGACCCCCGGGACCCCTCCGGTGGTCCCGGGACACTCCCGGTGACCCCCGAAGATCACCCGATGGTCGAAACCTGACTTCCTATATATCATTCTTTACCTCCGGACCATTCCGGAACTCCTGGTGACGTCCGGGATCTCATCCGGGACTCCGAACAACTTTCGGATTTCCACGTGCATGTATCCCTACGACCCTAGCATTACCGAACCTTAAGTGTGTAGACCCTACGGGTTCGGGAGACACGTAGACATGACCGAGACCACTCTCCGGTCAATAACCAACAGCGGTATCTGGATACCCATGTTGGTTCCCATGTGTTCCTCGATGATCTCATCGGATGAACCACTGTGTCAAGGATTCACTCAATCTCGTATGTTATTCCCTTTGTCTATCGGTACGGTACTTGCCCGAGATTCGATCGTCGGTATGCCCGATACCTTGTTCAATCTCGTCATGGCAAGTCTCTTTACTCGTTACGTAATCCATCATCCCGTGACTAACTCCTTAGTCACCTTGAGCTCATTATGATGATGTCTTACCGAGTAGGCCCAGAGGTACCTCTCCGTCATACGGAGTGACAATATCCCAGTCTCGGTTCGTACCAACTCAACAGACACTTTCGGTGATACCCGATGCGTACCTTTATAGCCACCCAGTTACGTTGTGACATTTGGCACACCCAAAGTATTCCTACGGCAACCGGGAGTTGTACAACCTCATGGTCTAAGGAATAAATACTTGACATCAAAAAGCTTATGCATTACGAACTATACGATCTCGTGCTATGCTCAGGATTGGGTCTTGTCCATCACATCATTCTCCTAATGATGTGATCCCGTTATCACTGACCTTCTATGTCCATGGTCAGGAAACCGTGACCATCTGTTGATCAACGAACTGGTAACTAGAGGCTTACCAGGGACTCATTGTGGTCTATGTATTCACACATGTATAGCTGTTTCCGTACAATACAATTCAAGCATGAATAACAGACGATTATCATGAACAAGGAAATATAATAATAATACTTTTATTATTGCCTCTAGGGCATATTTCCAACAGGCATAGGGTCCAAAAACCATCAGATGGGCAGATCGCTTGGAGGAGGTTGATAATAAGTGGTGCGTGCTTCAGGCGTGTCTCGCCTTCACCATCACTGTCTTGATCTGCGCCATCGTTGCGTTCATGCGAGGCTCGTCATGCGTTTTCCCCAACGGCATCCAAACATGTAAGAACAAGTGGCATTAGAAAAAGATATCAGTCGGATGATTCGGGAACTTGTGTTCGATTGTGATCTTGTTCCTAACCGTCCAAAGGGACCAAAGCAGCGCCCCAACGCATCTCCACAGAATTCGTGCGTTGGCCCCTTTTTGAGCCTTAATATAGAGAGAAGCTCAATACTTGGGTGTGGGTTCCAGTTTTGCGAGAACGTCTCGCGGACGGCGCTCCATGCAAATCTGGCCATCGAACATCCGAAGAACACGTGGATTGCGTTTTCCCCTAACCCGCAAATTGTACAAGTGCCATCGGCCGGCCCGTTGCGTTTTGACACGTTATCCGAGGTCAGCAAGCGGTTTCGGAAAAGTTACCACATGAAAATCTTGATTTTCAGCGGCAAACCGGCCTTCCATAGCCCCCTGGCCATATCCAGCATGTGGCCCTCGGTCATCTTGGTGTAAAGGGACTTAACAGAGAATTGTTTTGAGGCAGTGAGCTTCCATGCGATGGTGTCGGTCTCGTTGGTCAGTCTTCGGTCCGCCCAGGCCGCTACTAGGGCATCCCAGCGTGCGGCCTCGGCCGGCCCCAAGGTCCTAATGAAAACGATCGCGGGCGGCTGAACTCTAAGGGCATCGGAGACCATAATATTGGTGTCTATGGCATGATGATAAAGGTCTGGTTGTGACTGCCAAAGTGGTTCACTATCCCACCAGTGGTCGAGCCAGAAGCGCGTGGACTCGCCATTGTTGGCGCAAAACTGGGCACCTAGCATAAAGGCAGGTCGAACTGCTTGGATCCCCTTCCAGAAGGCCAATCCATTGGTTTGGGCCTTGAAAACGTTGCCGTCCGGGAAATATTTGGCCCTGAGGATGTTAGCCCAGAGTCCCGACTCATTATGTGCTAGCCGCCACCACCATTTCCATTTAACCAGATGGTATTTGTGTTTGGTTCCAACTCCTTCCCAAAAGAATCGGGACCGGGGTGTGTCAAGTTTGGCATGTACACCATCTACCAAAAGATACATCCCCATAGTAAAGATTGGAAGGGAGGAAAGACTCGTGTTAGTCAAGATGAGCCTTGCCGCCGAGGACATGAATATTCCCCTCCACGGGCTAACCCTGTTGGCTACTTTCCCATAAAGCAGTTCCCACTCCGCTATGGTTAAACGTTCGGACGAGATGGGCAGTCCCAGGTATTTGATCGGGAGGCGCCCACGTTTATAGTTGATCAGGTTAGCAATCCTAGAGCTCACGTTATCATCCATCCCTATGGTAATCACTTCGCTTTTCAGAAAATTGATCTTAAGACCCAAGAGAATCTCGAAGGCGAGAAGGAGAAGTTTAACCGAAGCAATGCTGTGATCATTTGGCTCGAACAACATCATTGTATCGTCCGCGTATTGAAGGTGGGTCACACCGCCAGGAATTAGGTGCGAGACCAAACCTTTAATGTGGCCCGCTGCCCGTGCACGATTGATCATTGCCGCCAAGGCATCTGCAACAAAGTTAAAAATCAGCAGGGAGCTCGGGTCTCCCTGCCTAAGTCCCCGTTTGTTGCGAAAAAATTTGCCCATCCTAACATTAATGGTGACAGCCGTGTGCCCACTGCACACAAGATGCATTATACGTTGAACGAAACCCGCCTCAAAACCCTTTTTGAGGAGGACCTCCCGCACAATCTCCCAGTTTACGCGGTCATAGGCTTTCTCAAAATCTAGTTTGAGAAGCACTCCCTGCGCTTTGGTACGTTTGAGTTCGTGAACGATTTCCAGCAGTGCGATTGGGCCTTCCAGTATGTTTCTATGCTTTAGAAAACCCGTTTGGCTAGGGCTGATGATGCGCTGGGCAATAGGTGCCAAGCGCGAGGCGAAGGCTTTCGCACAGATCTTAAAGGGGACATTAATCAAAGTGATGGGACTAAAAAGTTTGATGTTATCTGCCCCTTTGACCTTAGGGATAAGGCTAATGGCCCCGTAGTTTAGATGAGAAAGGTCAACAGTGCCCAAGGCAAAGCCATTCAAGATCCCGTAAAACAGGTGCTTGAGGCAGGGCCAAAAATGTTTGAAGAATTCAACAGGCCACCCATCAGGTCTGGGAGCCGTGTCATTCTTCATGTTGTTTGTCGCCTTGTCAATCTCCTCCGGGAGGAAGGAAAGGGCGAGGCTGTCGTTCTCCGCCTGAGAGACCCTATCTGCGGGATCCCACAAATCCTCGCGCAGGCAGAGCAGTTTTTCATCAGTCGTCCCCAAAAGGCCTATGAAAACTCATAAATATGGGCTGTAATTTGGTCTTGGGTTAACAGGAGGCCCGAATCTGATTGTAGGCGTAGGATGGTGCATTTTCTTTTCCTTCCATTGGCATATGCGTGGAAGTATCCGGTGTTTGCATCTCCTTTCGTCACCCATTTGACGCCGCCCATACGGCGCCAATATTCCTCCTCAGCACACAAAATTGCTAGAATTTGATCTTCCAAGGCATATCTGTGTGTCCACTCGGCTTCCGAAAAAGGACGTAAATCAGCCTCGTGGTCAAGCCTGGAAATTTCTTCTGTAATTCTTGTGCGCTCTTTCTTGGATGTGCTACCATGGTTCGCTCCCCATCCTCGAAGGAAAGCCCACAACTTGCCCGCCGCTGGGGTCCACAATTCGGCAGGCCCACGTTGGGGGCCAAGGTGATCACGAATTGCATCCCAGCGATCCCTCACCAATTGCTCAAAGCCCTCAGCCTCGAACCAAGCCGTTTTGAAATAGAAACGTTGGCTACGTCTAATTGTTTCCTCCCTAGAGGAAAAGATGAGAGGGACATGGTCAGACCCAATTCGAGTCTCAGCCACTAGAGAGCAAAGGGGAAACAACACTTCCCATTCAGGTGTAAAAACACTCTGTCTAGGACATTCCGTACCGGCTGAGCCTGTTTGTTGGTCCACATAAATCTGGCTCCGGTACGGGCTGCCTCACGAAGCACCGCCGCTGCTATGGCCTGATTGAACATGGACACCCTAGTCCAGTCAATATGATCGTTGTTCTTGTCCACCCCCGAGCGGATCAAGTTGAAATTGCCTCCTACCACCACTGGCAAGTTGAGGGCCCGCTTCGTCCCAACCACTGTAGTAAGCTCAATCAAAAAATCATGGGATCTAGAATGATCATACATAAATACATAGTCATTTGTCTCATACATAGAATAGACATAAGTCTCATACAGAAGTAAATGGTCATGTCTCTACTGACAGATAGAAGCGTCACTGACGACGTCTGCCCTGGCGCGGAGGCGGATCTTGAGGCGTCGTCCATCCGTACCTATGTATTGGCCTGATGATACGAGGCGGAATCTCAGACTCACCCTGGTCATACTGTGTATCCTGTATCGGGCCAGGTGGAGGAGTCAAAAACATGTCCAGCCACTAGATGTGCTTCGACATCTGACCCTGTATGTTGTCCTCAGGACGTTGATCACTCCCCTACGTATCATGTGATGCAGACATAGACACATGATATCCGTAGGCTCCTGAACGATGGAACATTAAGTCATGCAGAATAAGGTCACCTAAATTAATATTGAAAACAATACACATACCTGCTGGCTTTGACGGCTGCTCTGGCTGAAATACAAAGCTCGACGAGGGACCCTGTTGCCGTGGCAATGGAGAAAACACGAAGCTCGACGTGGGACCAAAGTGCTCTGGGTGCTGCCACGTCGAACTGCCTGGTTGGTCAGGAGGGGGTGCCCTCATAGTCGGCTGATGTGCAAGACGCGGACGTGGTTGATGTCGGTGTTTGGAGTGACGCGGCTGCTGCTCCTGGTGCTGAACAACGTCGCTCCTCCGGGTGCACGTGATAGCCTCGTAGACAGCCTGAATCTTGTTCTGCATTCGTTCCAAGAAGGGCTGTAGCACAGGACGGTGCGGAAGAAGAGGTCCAGACGATATTGATCGTCCAAAGGTGGTCACGTCATTGTAGAGTTCGTGTGTCAAGCTAGCCTGCAAATTCTCGCCTTGGTTATGAAGTATACACGTCAAAAATATGTGACAACTATATTTAAGAAAAATATATCTTACCGCGTACTGCCTAGAGCCTGAAGTATCATAGCTCGGGTACATATCCGATGGAGTAGGGTTAGGTATCTCCTCTGGGTGAGAGTGCTCAACGATGCGAAACCGTGTTCCATTCATGTAGCGCCGCAAATAGAGATTGGATTCATTGAGATCAAAATCATGATTCTGGTGTCATAGATGCGTGTTTAATGTCTCCCATTCTATAACATACGACTCTAGTCTAACTAGCCACTCGGCAGTTGTCCTAGTCATGCCCTTCCTTGTCGTCCTAAAATTGCGGTGTATGTTCAACAATTACCTAATGCTTGAAAAGAGTAATATGAAAGATAATGCAACATTGAAAAACTGGTAAATACCTTTGGATGTGTGCTGGCATCGGGTTCTCTGTAGGGGGCGGCAGCTCCAACTGCAGAAGACCAAATTGCCTCATAACCCTTTGTTGTGCCATCTCCTCGACGAAGACATCGAAGATGATCTTCGATTTTGTCATCCAGTAATCTCGGTCCCTTGTGCATAGCACAGACCAACCACCGGGGTATCTCGCTTGTATGGCTGCTTCCACTGCTGGAAGATGATCTTCCTCATGTAGCAAAGACCACCTCTCAAGAGGCTCATGCTCTATCCACTGCTGGAAGGTTTTAATCGACCTCCCGAGCCTTCTCCTAGTACCTGGTGGGTCAAAGCCTGGCAAGTCACATAGCCCAACAGGCTCCTCCTCCACGTCCATTGTTCCTGTTGCCAACTATGCAGCTACTACGTCAACATGTGCCCTCATCGCTGCATCTCTTGCAGCTCTCCTGTCCCTAACATGTCTCTACGTGCACACATTAAGTCTGTCACGTATCAAATTGTACTTCCATAACTGGTTCTGCTTGCAGAGTTTTTTGAATAGATTCATCAGGTTCTTGTTTCTGAACTGCGAGAAGAAATTAGCCCCCAAATGGCCCATGCACCAACGGCTCTGCAAGTCTTGCCATGGAGTTTGTTCCTAATTAGGGCCTCTATTTGTCAGTGTCCTTATCGCACTGAGTATACCTGCATGCCTGTCATGAAGGATGCACACATTGGGCTTCTCCTTAACAACATATATTTTCAACTGCCTGAAGAACCATGTCCAACTCTCAATGTTCTCACTCTCCACGAAAGCAAATGCGAGTGGGACAACTTGATTTTGGCCATCTTGACCTATGGCTGTTAGGATCTGACCTTTGTACTTGCCTGTGAGAAATGTACCATCTACACATATCACCGGTCGGCAATGCCTGAAAGCTTCGATGCATACACCGAAAGAGTAGAAGAGACGATGCAACACTCTCACAGTTGGGAATTCTGGCATGAAGAGGTCTTGGATATCGATATAGGTGCCTGGATTCCGCTGCCACATTGCGCGGAGGATCTTGACAACAGAGTCATATGCATCAAAATAAGAACCAAATCTCCTCTCCAGCGCCAAATGCTTAGCCCTCCAAGCCTTGCCATAAGAAATTCTGTACTTTAACCTGGCGAAGACTTTTGTCTGGATTGCCTTCACTTCCATAGCTTTGCCCTGCACTATCTCATCGTAAAACAACCGAGCAATAAGCGCCGATGAAAGGTTGGCATGATCTTGAGGGATGCACGGAATAAGACAAGTGTGATGCACTAAGTCACTGATCACCCAACTTGGGCCATACTTGGGTAGATTGCCGTGCACCCTGGCAGGGCAATCTGCATTCTTGCATACCATTGTGAGGTATTTCTGACTTGACACCTGATCTGTGAAAACCCTTTGCGTGGACATTGCCAAATTAATTATTGCATCCTTCATAGCTTGCTTGTTCGGATACATAGCTCCTGTCGCAATATTGTTCTGGTGATATTGCCAGGAAGAATCATGTCCATCGTTGACTGTCATTGCAGATGAGAAGTCATGATTCCATGATGCAGGATTCGGGGCCTCCTCTTCATTGTCTTCCTCATCCGACTCCTCAGAATCATCGGCATGACCCATATCAACATCGGTGTCTTCTTCTTCCATCTGGTCCTGCATGTGCCCATCTACCTCGTCAGCGTCCACCTCGCCAATGTAATCACCATCAGCATTTCCTCCTTCTACCTGACTACTCTGCCCTGGTTCGTAACCAGCAACATTTCCTCCTTCTATCTGACTGCTCTGTCCTGGTTCGTAACCAGCATCCCCAGCATTTGACATAGATAACTGCCTCCCTCCACTACTCAGCCTAGGATTGTAGCCACCCTCGCCTTCATGTGTAGTGACCTCATTCACGACGGGAATCACTAAGGCAACATGATTGCATCCCCTGCGTTCACAACCATGTAACCATCGCACCCACTCGGAGTCTCGCTCTATTGGCCTCAAATAAAAAAATATTATTGAACTTGACCGTGTCCACAATGCATGAACACCGACTGTGTGCGTTACAGTATCTAGCCCTAAACTTGCCGCAATCCATTCTTTCAACTGACTGACTGACCATGTTTGATGCTCGTTCATTGGCACCTCTATGTGAGCAAATTCACTCAGATTAGCTCCCATCTCAGTTGTCTGGACAGTACCAGGACCGTAGTAAAATATGAACTTCACTACATCAGACATCTCGGCTCACCTAATTTTTTTCCAACAATGATAGACAAATAATAAGCAACGCTTTCAAATATCCGCACTACTAAATATTAGACATGTATATATTTATGGGCCAACTAAAAATATTCACAGACCTAAAAAATATACTTTGAATATTTGACATCCACATATAGTATGGAATACTACCAAACAATTACGAGAGATAAAATGTGTGTTGAAATATACCCTTGAAGCGTGCAAACGAACGACGAACGGCGGGCAATCAACGGAACCGGAGCCGGAAACTCACCCAGCAGCGCTGGAGCTCGACCACTCCCACTGCCTACACCACACCTCCACCACCACCGCCGCCACAACCTCCACCAGTGAGCTCAAAAAAAGCTCCACCAAAAAGCTCACCACGAACACCATGAGCTACCCCATGAGTAGATTGAGGTATCCCTTGGCTCCCCTCACTACGTAGAACCCATTCACGGTGCCAAATCCGCAAAAAATGGGTGAGTTGGGTGTGTAAATTGGAGAATATATGTGTGAGGAGAGGGAGAAAGAAGAACAGAGAAGAGAAGAAGATAAGAACGAGCTATGCCTAGGAGAAAGAAGAAGGAAAGGAGAAGGAGCCAGCCGTGGCGGGGGGGGG
>LR738713.1:685225833-685252676 GCA_902687465.1 Secale cereale
GTCGGCCCTCCCCTCCCCCCCACCGCCCAGCACCGCCGCCGGCCGACCTAGGGTTCGCGCCTCCCTGCCGGCCGCCACCCGACGCCCGCTCGCCGATCCTCTCCCCCGCCGCTGAGGATCCACGCCGGCCGCCCCGCGCCCGCTCCCGTCGGTCGCCGCTCCGGATCCGGGCCGCCGGCGCCCGCTCCCGTCGGTCGCCGCTCCGGATCCGGGCCGCCCGCGCCCCTCGACCTTCGGGCTCCGTCCCAGCCTGCCCCCCTCCCGTCGTCGATGCTGACGATGCCACCCAAGGCGGCAGGAACCGCACCACGACCCGCTCAACTACCTCCATCGCCGTCCGGCCCACAGGTAACAACCAATACACCTCACCCTCCTCTTCTTAGAACCCTAGATTCCAAAAGTTCAGTCCTGTAGTGAAGATAAATTTTCTACTGCTTGGTGGTGTAGAATTTCGGTCCTTGCTTGTTCATATTTCAACAATTTGCTTATATATTAGTAATAGTTTTTCCTTTATCATGTGATGAACATTGACCATCCTGTAGTGAAGATAAGAGTTATATCTACCAGTCTGAAACACAAAGACAAACACAATATTGAAAACGGACCATATGTAACGATTTTTTTAAATGGAAATGTCGTATCCCTCCAACACCTTTGTCAGTTATTTAGTGATGAAGGATGATTAGGTGATGGAATGGATAGCAACTAGCTCTTTGTTTCTTGGTGGTTTTGGTAGCAAATATTCCATGTTGTTCTTTGTCAACCTATAGCAACAAGATGATGAAAAACTATTCTATAGCATGGACTACATGGTATTTGCGTAGTTATTATTGCTATATTGTCAAAATGGACGGGCGCAGAACCGCGCGCCAATAATGATCTAGTATTTACTAATTGGAAGCACCAATGAAGCCTCCACGTTAATTCTTACGAACACATAATTTTAACCATTAGATCTTAAATCTACTGTTTAGATTTAATAAGTGGTCGTGGCTTTTTCTACAAAAACCAAAACTTACGGTGCCTAGATTCCAACAAGTATACGTTCTGTTGTTATGTGATCCAATTTGAAAAACTGTAGATGCCATCTAAAAAAGATATTTTTGGCTAGAGTCCTAGAAGTATACATTCTTTTTGTACTAGTCAAACAAGATATCAACTGTAGACGCCACCACTAAAAAAAATAGGGATCCCAAAAAAATATGTAGACGAGCCCGTCTCTCTGCCCCTCATGGCTGTCCCCATCCGATCTCCCTCTACAGGTCGTCCTCGCCCCTCCTTTTCGAGATAGCAAGTCTGCGAGCCCACGCCAGACTCCCCTGCCCCAGCTGTTAGCCGCCACAACCGTGAGCCCAGGCCGGACTCACATATCACAGCCGTTAGCCGCCACAGTACACCAATCAATCTTCATGTACCATTGCTGTTAGGATATCTGTCTTGGCTTAGTAGTATTTCCATTTAACAGTTTGTACTGAAGTCTATCTCATAGTGATTATGTATCTTTATCATTTGTTTGCGTTGTTGGCATCACTAAAGCAAAGTGGTAAAACAAAACTAATGCTATTTACATTGTTATATATGTGGTACGGCAAGTAAACGATTGCAGTTTATATTTGATTGTACTGTCTTCAGAAATTTTTATTGTCAATTTCGCCCAGAATGACGACTTCGCCAGCATATCCTGCATCGACGGCAGCAAGAAGGCCTCCGAGGCCTGGAAGACCGGAAGCTTCGGCTATGTACGCCCTCTGTCCTCCCCCCCCCCCAAGTAGCAGTTGTACTCCATTGAAGTATTGTTACTGTCAATTTGAAACTGAATTTCAAGTACCAGCATACTGAATATCGTTGATTAACTGCAACATATGTGCAGGAGGTCTCTGCATGATGAACTGCTACACTGTATCACTGCGAGGGTAAAATGTTTTTTTGATTTAATTTTGTGTTAACTGCATCCTTGCAGACGATTGGATTTACCGTCGGGCTGGTGCTATGACTGAAGTCATGGGTCATGGCCTCATGGAGTCATCGGCGACGGTGCCCTCTTATAGTTCTCCCGAATTAATGGGGGTAAGATAAGGTCAACTGACCTCTGTCTGTCTACCTGTAGACCATAATTTCAGGAGTCTGTTGTTTTGACAGAGATATTCAGTGTTTATTCAGCCACACTCAGTGTTATGTGTTTGAATCTGTTGCTTGCGTGCTGCCACAAAAAGTCAGTACTCCCTAGTGTTGATCAGTATTTACACACTTGCAAATATTGGTCTGACTCCACGCAGCCGCGCTAGTCTTATATCTTAATTACCTTTTAACTTAGTTCTTGAAACTCCACGCAGCCGCACTAGTCTATTATGTTGATGTCCTTTGGAGTTTTGGATGTCTTGACATGTTTCACTAAAGATGTATGGGTTTTACAATCCATGCCATTACATCCTTCCTTAAAATGGCATTTGCACAATTTGTTCACCATACAAATTTCAAAGAGAGCTTCACTGTTAGTGAACTACACTAATATGAGCTTTTTTGTGGTAAACTGCGGGTTTAGAGAGATATGATAAGAAAGGGAGAGTGCCAAGGCTGGACCTACACCCAGATAACTCTTATAATTCTGGCAGAATTGGGCCAAAGCATGCCACTCCAACAGTACGAGGTAGTGCGTTGTGATCTCCCAATGATTTTTTTAGTGGTCTGACAACTTATGTTCATAATTACGTCCTAAATCTGCTCAGAACCAGAATAACAAGAAGAAAAAAGCAGGCTTACAATTCAGCTAGACTTGGGATTCAGTTTGTATAGTTGGGGTTTGTTTTAGTGTTTTCTGAAGTACATCACGCATATGTTTTTCTTATGTATTCATATGTTTACATCTAGATTACTGTCAAAGCATACATCAACAATCTCGCACATGGTGCTTATTTGTATACTTTTTGGTTCTGCTAAGCTTTAATTTGCCAAATCATTAAAAAATAGATAAGTGAACTTGCTTTATTTCAGCTTGCTGTACTTGTGTAAACTATGTACATACCTATTAAGTATCTGCACTCTATTTATCTATGGTATATTCGATGTGTAGCTAGATGGTTCACACTGTAAATAGTAGCAATGGTTTTGCTTGAAACTGATGCAAACACTTTGTACTTTTGCATATTTCTTTTTCTAATTTAAAAAAGAGAACAACATGCTCAACTACATTACTTCCGGGCATTTTTATCAACAACCACAGCCCATTGGTCATCCTCTCCCTATACCAAAACATGCCAGTCCGATCAATCTTACCTACCTCATCGGCTAGCTACGCTTTTTGACATCATGTATAAATAATAATCGATGCTGTCTAGCAACCATTTTGGTAGTCAGCTAATTCTCTTTGTCATGGTGCTAAAACTTCAGATTAATCCTTACCTTTGTATGGTCTGAAATGTAGTCGTTCACCTTCCTTAATTGACCATTTCCTTTTCATTTTGCAGAGAAACACGTCATCATACTATCGAGTATCAACATCGAGTTAATTCTCCCCCGTTTTACACCAGTCCAGCAATTTTATGAACCAGAGTTAATTTCTGCATCTTCCGCATAATATTGGTGCTTTGTTGATATATACTGTTTAATAAAGGTTATTTTTTCCACATTTTTTGCTCTTGAATTTATGATCTCTTATGGGCAAATAGTTTAGACATCTCATTTAAATATGCAATTTGATCAAAGAACCAGTGAGGAGTCTGCATGATACAGTTTTTTTTTGTATTTCGATTTGTGCCATGGAATGTCGAACCTCTGTTTATGTTGTATATTTTTCTCTGAACTTTGTAAAATAGTGATGTGTCTAAATGTTTACAAGTGGTCACTTTGATCTAATAACTACAAGTCTTCTTCATACAATTCATCCTATGCTCGCTGAAACTAAATATTTGAGTTTTTTTAGTTATAAAATAGATAATTCGGAGGCCACTGATTCTATCACGCAATGGCAAGGGCATTCCCATTAGTTTGAGCCACGAACAAACAAAAACGTGCATATGAACAACTCACATTCAAATCCACTCACACGTCTCCTTCCGCCAAAATAAATAAATGACGGGCGCGGCGTGCCACCGCGCCTTCTGCCTGCTAGTGATATGAATGGCAGCTAAGTAGGAGTGAACTGGAAGTATCCATACACATTCCCCAGTAAGTAATTTTTTTTTGAGAAACATAGTAAGACGTGCATACGCTCACCTCTATGGACGCACACACGCACACCCTACCTCTATGAGCACTAGGTTGTTGGAGGCGGAGAGGAACCGGAATGACTCGGCTAACCGGGCCATGTACGATCTCTTCGTGGTAAGTTTCTTCTGCATATTAGCTAAATCATGCACGCAATGTTCCTTTCATTAGTAACTAATATGACTGACTCGTCAAAACCAAATGTGCAGTCCATGTGCGAGAAGAACGGCCAAACCCCTCCGTCGATGCCAGTCATTGCTCCGGCGGGCACGGTGAGTTTCATTTGAACGGTCATTAGTTACTAGTCTTCACATTTGAGTTGCATCGTGCTAACGATACATTGGAAATAATCTTTGGTGCAGCGTAACTTCCGACAAGCATCGAGGCATCCCCAAGCTTAGGCTTTTGGTTGTCCTTGAATTTTACCTTGGGGTGCCATGGGCATCCCCAGGCTTAGGCCAATGCTACTCTTAGTTCCATAGTCCATCAAAGCAATACTCAAAACTTGAAAACTTCACAACACAAAACTTAGACAAAAATCTCGTGAGCTCCGTTAGTATAAGAAAACAAACCACTACTCAAAGGTACTGCCATGAATTCATTCTTTGTTTATCTTGGTGTTAAACCTACTGTATTCCAACTTCTCTGTGGTTCATACTTCCCAATACTACTCATAGATGCATTGAAATAAGCAATCAACACACGAAAAACAGATTTTGTCAAAGACAGCACAGTCTGTAGTAATCTGCATAATTCGCCTAATTATGGAACTCAAAAAAATTCAAACTAAATTGGTAAATTTGAGAAATTTGTCTACCAATCATCTGCAAAAAGAATCAACTAAAAATCACGCTCTAGTAAAATCCCACGACTACTTTAGCCAGCGCTAACGATTCTGTTTTTCACAGCAAGATCACATAAACTTCACACAAGTCTTCCCAAAGGTTCTACTTGGCACAAACACTAAACAAAACATGAAACCACATCTAATCAGAGGCTAGATGCAATATTTATTCCCTGACAGCAACAAAAAGCAAAGAACAGAAATAAATTTGGGTTGCCTCCGAACAAGCGCTATCGTTTAACGCCCCTAGCTAGGCATGACGATTTCAATGATGCTCGCGTAAAAGATAATAATTGAAACATAAGGAGAGCATCATGAAGAATATGACTAGCACATTTAAGTCTAACCCACTTCCTTTGCATAGGGATTTTGTAAGAAAACAACTTATGGGGACGATAATCAACTAGCATAGGAAGGGAAAACAAGCATAACTTCAAAACTTTGAGCACATAGAGAAGAAACTTGATATTATTGCAATTCCTACAAGCATATGATCCTATCTCATAATAATTTTCAGTAGCATCATGAATGAATTCAACAATATAACTATCACATAAAGCAATCTTTTCATGATCTACTTGCATAGAAATTTTACTACTCTCCACATAAGCAAAATTCTTCTCATTCGGGATGGTGGGAGCAAACTCAACAAAATAACTATCATGTGAAGCATAATCCAATTGAAAACTAAAATTATGATGACAAGTTTCATGGTTATCATTAATCTTAATAGCATACAAGTCATCACAATAATCTTCATAGATAGCAACTTTGTTTTCATAATCAATTGGAACCTCTTCCGAAATAGTGGATTCATCACTAAATAAAGTCATGACCTCTCCAAACCCACTTTCATCAATATAATCATCATAAATAGGAGGCATGCTTTCATCATAATAAATTTGCTCATCAAAACTTGGGGGACTAAACATATCATCTTCATCAAACATAGCATCCCCAAGCTTGTGGCTTTGCATATCATTAGCATCATGGGTATTCAAAGAATTCATACTAACAACATTGCAATCATGCTCATCATCCACATATTCTATGCCAAGCATTCTATGTAATTTTTCTTCTAGTAGTTGAGCACAATTTTCCTTCCCATCATTTTCACGAAAGATATTAAAAAGATGAAGCATATGAGGTAACCTTAATTCCATTTTTTTGTAGTTTTCTTTTATAAACTAAACTAGTGATAAAACAAGAAACTAAAAGAATCGATTGCAAGATCTAAAGATATACCTTCAAGCACTCACCTCCCCAGCAACCACGCCAGAAAAGAGCTTGATGTCTACTACACAACCTTCCTCTTGTAGACGTTGTTGGGCCTCCAAGTGCAGAGGTTTGTAGGACAGTAGCAAATTTCCCTCTAGTGGATGACCTAAGGTTTATCAATCCGTGGGAGGCATAGGATGAAGTTGGTCTCTCTCAAACAACCCTGCAACCAAATAACAAAGAGTCTCTTGTGTCCCCAAGACACCCAATACAATGGTAAATTGTATAGGTGCACTAGTTCGGCGAAGAGATGGTGATACAAGTGCAATATGGATGGTAGATATTGGTTTCTGTAATAAGAAAATATAAAAACAGCAAGGTAGCAAGTGGTAAACGTGAGCATAAACGGTGTTGCAATGATAGGAAACATGGCCTAGGGTTCATACTTTTACTAGTGCAAGTTCTCTCAACAAGGATAGCATAATTGGATCATATTACTAGCCCTCAACATGCAACAAAGAGTCACTCCAAAGTCACTAATAGCGGAGAACAAACGAAGAGATTATGGTAGGGTACGAAACCACCTCAAAGCTATTCTTTCTGATCGATCTATTCAAGAGTCCGTATTAACGTTCAATCTATCATAGAGTTCGTACTAGAATAACACCTTAAGATACAAATCAATGAAAACCCTTATGTCACCTAGATACTGTTGGAAATATGCCCTAGAGGCAATAATAAAAGTATTATTATATTTCCTTGTTCATGATAATTGTCTGTTATTCATGCTTGAATTGTATTGTACGGAAACAGCGATACATGTGTGAATATATAGACCACAATGAGTCCCTGGTAAGCCTCTAGTTACCAGCTCGTTGATCAACAGATGGTCACGGTTTCCTGATCATGGACATAGGATGTCAGTGATAACGGGATCACATCATTAGGAGAATGATGTGACGGACAAGACCCAATCCTGAGCATAGCACGAGATCGTATAGTTCGTAATTCATAAGCTTTTCGGTGTCAAGTATTTATTCCTTAGACCATGAGGTTGTACAACTCCCGGATGCCGTAGGAATACTTTGGGTGTGCCAAACGTCACAACGTAACTGGGTGGCTATAAAGGTACGCATCGGGTATCTCCGAAAGTGTCTGTTGAGTTGGTACGAACCGAGACTGGGATATTGTCACTCCGTATGACGGAGAGGTACCTCTGGGCCCACTCGGTAAGACATCATCATAATGAGCTCAAAGTGACTAAGGAGTTAGTCACGAGATGATGGATTACGGAACGAGTAAAGAGACTTGCCATGACGAGATTGAACAAGGTATCGGGAATACCGACGATCGAATCTCGGGCAAGTACCGTACCGATGAACAAAGGGAATAACATACGGGATTGAGTGAATCCTTGACACAGTGGTTCATCCGATGAAGATCATCGAGGAACACGTGGGAACCAACATGGGTATCCAGATGTAGCTGTTGGTTATTGACCGGAGAGTGGTCTCGGTCATGTCTACGTGTCTCCCGAACCCGTAGGGTCTACACACTTAAGGTTCGGTAACGCTAGGGTCGTAGAGATACATGCACGTGGAAACCCGAAAGTTGTTCGGAGTCCCGGATGAGATCCCGGACGTGACAAGGAGTTCCGGAATGGTCCATAGGTAAAGAATGATATATAGGAAGTCCAGTTTCGGCCATCGGGTGAACTCTGGGGGTCACCGGGAGTGTCCCGGGACCACGGGAGGGGTCCCGGGGGTCCACCGGGTGGGGCCACCCATCCCGGTGGGTCCTCTAGGCCGCAAGAGGGAAGGGGCCAGCCCCTGGTGGGCTGGCGCACCACTTGGGCCCTCCCTCCATGCGCCTAGGGTTGAAACCCTAGGGGAGGGAGGCGCCCCCTATGCCTTGGGGGGCAAGTTTCCCCCCTAGGACGCCGCCCCCCTTTGCAGATGGGATCTGCCAGGGCCGGCGCCCCCCCTGGCCCCTATATATAGTGGGGGGAGAGGGCAGTCGCACTCAAGTCTCTCGCGCCTCTCCCCATCCCGTCACAGCTTCCTCCTCCTCCGCAGGGCGCCGGCGAAGCCCTGCAGGATTTCCCGCTGCATCCACCACCACGCCGTTGTGCTGCTGGATCTCTGACGACCTCTCCTCCCGCCTTGCTGGATCAAGAAGGAGGTGACGTTGCTGTACCGGACGTGTGTTGAAAGCAGAGGTGCCGTCCGTTCGGCGCTAGATCATCGGTGACGAAGAACGCGAAGAGTACGACTACTTCATCCACGCTTCTTCGAACGCTTCCGCTCGCGATCTACAAAAGGGTATGTAGATGCACTCTAATATGCTCGTTGCTAGATGTCTCCTTAGATGTATCTTAGTGAAAGCGTAGAATTTTTTTGAATTCTGCTACGTTCCCCAATAGTGGCATCTGAGCTAGGTCTTTTGCGTAGCATCTTGCACGAGTATAACACAAAGCAGTTGTGGGCGTTGAGTTTGCTCAACTTTCTTGCCGTTACTAGTCTAATCTTGATTCGGCGGCATTGTGGGATGAAGCGGCCCAGACCGACCTTACACGTACGCTTACGTGAGACTGGTTCCACCGACAAACATGCACTAGATGCATAAGGTGGCTGGCGGGTGTCTGTCTCTCCCACTTTAGTCGGATCGGATTCGATGAACAGGGTCCTTATGAAGGGTAAATAGAAATTGACAAATCACGTTGTGGTTTTGGCGTAGGTAAGAAATGTTGTTGCTAGAAAACCTATAGAAGCCACGTAAAAAATTTGCAACAACAATTAGAGGTCGTCTAACTTGTTTTTGCAGCATGTGCTATGTGATATGGTATAGCCAAGAAGATGTGATGAATGATATCTGTGATGTATGAGATTGATCATGTTCTTGTAATAGGGAATCACGACTTGCATGTCGATGAATTTGACAACCGGCAGGAGCCATAGGAGTTGTCTTAATTATTGTATGACCTGCGTGTCATTGAATAACGCCATGTAATGACTTTACTTTATTGCTAAACGTTAGCCATAGTAGTAGAAGTAATAGTTGGCGTGACAACTTCAAGAAGACACGATGATGGAGATCATGATGATGGAGATCATGGTGTCGAGCCGGTGACAAAGATGATCATGGTGCCCCAAAGATGGAGATCCAAGGAGCAAGATGATATTGGCCATATCATGTCACTTTAATTGATTGCATGTGATGTTTATCATGTTTATGCATCTTGTTTACTTGGAACGACGGTAGTAAATAGAATGATCTCTCACTAAAATTTCAAGAATTGTGTTCCCCCTAACTATGCACCGCTGCTAAGGATCGTTGTTCCGAAGCACCACGTGATGATCGGGTGTGATAGGTTCTAACGTTCGCATACAACGGGTGTAAGCCAGATTTACACGCGCAATACATTTAGGGTTCACTTGACGAGCCTAGCATGTACAGACATGGCCTCGGAACACGGAAGACCGAAAGGTCGAACATGAGTCGTATAGAAGATACGATCAACATGAAGATGTTCACTGTTGATGACTAGTCCGTCTCACGTGATGATCGGACACGGGCTGGTCGATTCGGATCATGTATCACTTAGATGACTAGAGAGATGTAATTCTGAGTGGGAGTTCATTAAAATTTGATTAGATGAACTTAATTATCATGAACTTAGTCTAAAAATCTTTACAATATGTCTTGTAGATCAAATGGCCCACACTCAAGTTTCCCTCAACTTCAACGCGTTCCTAGAGAAAACCAAGCTGAAAGACGATGTTAGCAACTATATGGATTGGGTCCGTAACCTGAGGATTATCCTCATAGCTGCCAAGAGATCATATGTCCTTGAAGCACCGCTAGGTGATGCACCCGTTCTCCCGGCGACCCAAGACGTTATGAACGCTTGGCAGTCGCGTTGTAATGATTACTCCCTGGTTCAGTGCGGCATGCTTTACAGCTTAGAATCGGGGCTCCAAAAGCGTTTTGAGAACCACGGAGCATATGAGATGTTCCAAGAGCTGAAAATGGTTTTCCAAGCTCATGCCCGAGTCGAGAGATATGACGTCTCCGACGCATTCTATAGCTGTAAGATGGAGGAGAACAGTTCTGTCAGTGAGCACATCCTCAAGATTTCTGGGTTGCACAACCGCTTGTCTCAGTTGGGAATGAATCTCCCAGACGAAGCGGTCGTTGACAGAATCCTCCAGTCGCTCCCACCTAGCTTCAAGAGCTTCATGTTAAACTTCAATATGCAGGGGATGGAGAGGTCCATACCCGAGGTGTATTCAATGCTGAAATCAGTGGAGGTGGATATCAAGAAAGAACATCAAGTGTTGATGGTCAATAAAACCACTAAGTTCAAGAAAGGCAAGGGTAAGAAGAACTTCAAGAAGGACGGCAAAGGAGTTGTCGCGCCCGGTAAGCCAGTTGCCGGGAAGAAGCCAAAGAATGGACCCAAGCCTGAAACTAAGTGTTTTCATTGCAAGGGAACGGGACACTGGAAGCGGAACTGCCCCAAATACTTAGCAGACAAGAAGCCTCGCAACGTCAAAGGTATATATGATATACGTGTTATTGATGTGTACCTTACCAGCGCTCGTAGTAGCTCCTGGGTATTTGATACCGGTGCAGTTGCTCATATTTGTAACTCTAAGCAGGAGTTGCGGAATAAGCGGAGACTGGCGAAGGATGAGGTGACGATGCGCGTCGGGAATGGTTCCAAGGTCAATGTGATCGCCGTCGGCACGCTACCTCTACATCTACCCTCGGGATTAGTTTTAAACCTTAATAATTGTTATTTAGTGCCAGCTTTGAGCATGAACATTGTATCTGGATCTCGTCTTATGCGAGATGGCTACTCATTTAAATCAGAGAATAATGGTTGTTCTATTTATTTGAGAGATATGTTTTATGGTCATGCCCCGCTGGTTAATGGTTTATTTTTGATGAATCTCGAACGTGATGATACACATATTCATAGTGTAGATGCCAAAAGATGTAAAGTTGATGATAGTCCCACATACTTGTGGCATTGCCGCCTTGGTCATATTGGTGTCAAGCGTATGAAGAAGCTCCATTCAGATGGACTTCTAGAGTCTCTTGATTATGAATCATTTGACACGTGTGAACCATGCCTCTTGGGCAAGATGACCAGGACTCCGTTCTCCGGAACAATGGAGCGAGCAACCAACTTGTTGGAAATCATACATACCGATGTGTGCGGTCCAATGAGTGTTGAGGCTCGCGAAGGCTATCGTTATGTTCTCACCCTCACAGATGACTTGAGTAGATATGGGTATATCTACTTGATGAAACACAAGTCTGAGACCTTTGAAAAGTTCAAGGAATTTCAGAATGAGGTTGAGAATCAACGTGACAGAAAAATAAAGTTCTTGCGATCGGATCGTGGGGGTGAATATTTAAGTCATGAGTTTGGCACGCACCTTAGGAACTGTGGAATTGTTTCGCAATTGACACCGCCCGGAACACCTCAACGTAACGGTGCGTCCGAACGTCGAAATCGTACTCAGTTGGACATGGTGCGATCTATGATGTCCCTCACCGACTTACCGCTATCTTTTTGGGGTTATGCTTTAGAGACTGCCGCATTCACTTTAAATAGGGCTCCGTCGAAATCCGTTGAGACGACACCATATGAACTTTGGTTTGGCAAGAAACCGAAGCTGTCGTTTCTAAAAGTTTGGGGTTGCGATGCTTATGTCAAGAAACTTCAACCTGAAAAGCTCGAACCCAAATCGGAAAAATGCGTCTTCATGGGATACCCAAAGGAAACGATTGGATACACCTTCTACCACAGATCCGAAGGCAAAGTCTTTGTTGCCAAGAATGGATCCTTTCTGGAGAAAGAGTTTCTCTTGAAAGAAGTGAGTGGGAGGAAAGTAGAACTTGATGAGGTGACAGTCACCCCTCCTGAACCGGAAAGTAGCGCAGCGCAGGAAATTGTTCCTGAGATGCCTGCGCCGACAAGGGAGGAAGTTGTTGATGATGATCATGAAGAAACAGATCAAGTTACTACTGAACTTCGAAGGTCCACAAGGGCACGTTCCGCACCAGAGTGGTACGGCAACCCTGTCATGGAAATCATGTTGTTAGACAACGGTGAACCTTCGAACTATGAAGAAGCAATGGCGGGCCCGGATTCCAATAAATGGCTTGGAGCCATGAAATCCGAGATTTGGTGACTTAGAGCCATGAATCCATGTATGAAAACAAAGTATGGACTTTGGTGGACTTGCCTGATGATAGGCACGCCATAGAAAACAAATGGATATTTAAGAAGAAGACAGACGCGGATGGTAATGTGACCATCTATAAGGCTCGGCTTGTCGCTAAGGGTTATCGACAAGTTCAAGGGATTGACTACGACGAGACTTTCTCTCCCGTAGCGATGCTGAAGTCAATCAGAATCATGTTAGCAATTGCTGCATTCTATGATTATGAGATATGGCAAATGGACGTCAAAACGGCATTCCTTAATGGCTTCCTCAAGGAAGAGTTGTATATGATACAGCCGGAAGGTTTTGTCGATCCAGAGAATTCTAACAAGGTATGCAAGCTCCAGCGCTCGATCTACGGGCTGGTGCAAGCATCTCGGAGTTGGAATATTCGCCTTAATGATGTGATCAAAGAGTTTGGCTTTATACAGACTTATGGAGAAGCCTGTATCTACAAGAAAGTGAGTGGTAGCTCTGTAGCATTTCTTATATTATATGTGGATGACATATTGTTAATGGGAAATGATATAGAATTCTTGGAAAATGTAAAGGCCTACTTGAATAAGAGTTTTTCAATGAAGGACCTTGGAGAAGCAGCTTACATATTAGGCATCAAAATCTATAGAGATAGATCAAGACGCCTCATCGGTCTTTCGCAAAGTACATACCTTGACAAGATATTGAAGAAGTTCAATATGGATCAGTCCAAGAAGGGGTTCTTGCCTGTTTTACAAGGTATGAGATTGAGCAAGGCTCAGTCACCGACCACGACAGAAGATAGAGAAAAGATGAGTGTCATTCCTTATGCCTCAGCCATAGGTTCTATCATGTATGCCATGCTGTGTACCAGACCTGATGTGAACCTTGCCATAAGTTTGGTAGGGAGGTACCAAAGTGATCCCGGTATGGAACACTGGACAGCGGTCAAGAACATCCTAAAGTACCTGAAGAGGACTAAGGATATGTTTCTCGTTTATGGAGGTGATGAAGAGCTCGTCGTATAGGGTTACGTCGATGCTAGCTTCGACACAGATCTGGATGACTCTAAGTCACAAACCGGATACGTGTATATTTTGAATGGTGGAGCAGTCAGCTGGTGCAGTCTCAAGCAGAGCATCGTGGCGCATTCTACATGTGAAGCGGAGTACATAGCTGCTTGTGAAGCAGCACAAGAAGGAGTCTGGATGAAGGAGTTCATCACCGACCTAGGAGTCATTCCAACCGCGTCAAGCCCGATGACTCTCTTCTGTGACAACACTGGTGCTATTGCCATTACCAAGGAGCCCAGGTTTCACAAGAAGACCAAGCACATCAAGCGCCGTTTCAACTCCATCCGAAATTATGTTCAAGATGGAGACATAGATATTTGTAAAGTGCATACGGATCTGAATGTTGCAGACCCGTTGACTAAACCTCTTCCATGGGAAAAACATGATCAACACCAGAACTCTATGGGTGTTCGATTCATCACGATGTAACTAGATTATTGACTCTAGTGCAAGTGGGAGACTGTTGGAAATATGCCCTAGAGGCAATAATAAAAGTATTATTATATTTCCTTGTTCATGATAATTGTCTGTTATTCATGCTTGAATTGTATTGTACGGAAACAGCGATACATGTGTGAGTATATAGACCGCAATGAGTCCCTGGTAAGCCTCCAGTTACCAGCTCGTTAATCAACAGATGGTCACGGTTTCCTGATCATGGACATAGGATGTCAGTGATAACGGGATCACATCATTAGGAGAATGATGTGATGGACAAGACCCAATCCTGAGCATAGCACGAGATCGTATAGTTCGTAATGCTTAAGCTTTTCGGTGTCAAGTATTTATTCCTTAGACCATGAGGTTGTACAACTCCCGGATGCCGTAGGAATACTTTGGGTGTGCCAAACGTCACAATGTAACTGGGTGGCTATAAAGGTACGCATCGGGTATCTTCGAAAGTGTCTGTTGAGTAGGTACGAACCGAGACTGGGATATTGTCACTCCGTATGACGGAGAGGTACCTCTGGGCCCACTCGGTAAGACATTATCATAATGAGCTCAAAGTGACTAAGGAGTTAGTCACGAGATGATGGATTACGGAACAAGTAAAGAGACTTGCCATGACGAGATTGAACAAGGTATCGGGAATACCGACGATCGAAACTCGGGCAAGTACCGTACCGATGAACAAAGGGAATAACAAACGGGATTGAGTGAATCCTTGACACAGTGGTTCATCCGATGAAGATCATCGAGGAACACGTGGGAACCAACATGGGTATCCAGATCCCGCTGTTGGTTATTGACCGGAGAGTGGTCTCGGTCATGTCTACGTGTCTCCCGAACCCATAGGGTCTACACACTTAAGGTTCGGTAACGCTAGGGTCGTAGAGATACATGCACGTGGAAACCCAAAAGTTGTTCGGAGTCCCGGATGAGATCCCGGATGTGACAAGGAGTTCCGGAATGGCCCGGAGGTAAAGAATGATATATAGGAAGTCCAGTTTCGGCCATCGGGTGAACTCTAGGGGTCACCGGGAGTATCCCAGGACCACTGGAGGGGTCCCGGGGGTCCACCCATCCCGGTGGGTCCCCTAGGCCGCAAGAGGGAAGGGGCCAGCCCCTGGTTTGCCGGCGCACCACTTGGGCCCTCCCTCCATGCGCCTAGGGTTGAAACCCTAGAGGAGGGAGGCGCCCCCTATGCCTTGGGGGGCAAGTTTCCCCCCTAGGCCGCCGGCCCACTTTGCAGATGGGATCTGCCAGGGCCGGCGCCCCCCCTAGCCCCTATATATAGTGGGGGGAGAGGGCAGCCGCACTCAAGTCTCTGGCACCTCTCCCCCTCCCGTCACACCTTCCTCCTCCTCCGCAGGGCGCCGGCGAAGCCCTGCAGGATTTCCCGCTGCATCCACCACCACGCCGTCGTGCTGCTGGATCTCCGACGACCTCTCCTCCCCCCTTGCTGGATCAAGAAGGAGGTGAAATTGCTGTACCGGGCGTGTGTTGAACGCAGAGGTGTCGTCCGTTCGGCGCTAGATCATCGGTGACGAAGAACGCGAAGAGTACACCTACTTCATCCACGCTTCTTCGAACGCTTCCGCTCGCGATCTACAAAAGGGTATGTAGATGCACTCTAATATGCTCGTTGCTAGATGTCTCCTTAGATGGATCTTGGTGAAAGCATAGAATTTTTTTGAATTCCGCTACGTTCCCCAACAGATACTCCCTTGTCACCTCAAGTATCCGTGGGCATGATTATACGATATGCATCACACAGTCTCAGAAACATCTATTCAACCAACACATAGAACTTCAAAGAGTGCCCCAAAGTTTCTACCGGAGAGTCAAGACGAAAACATGTGCAAACCCCTATGCATAGATTCCCAAGGTCACGGAACCCGCAAGTTGATCACCAAAACATACATCAAGTGGATCACATGATATGCCATTGTCACCATAGATAAGCACGTGCAAGACATACATCAAGTGTTCTCAAATCCTTAAAGACGCAATCCGATAAGATAACTTCAAAGGGAAAACTCAATCCATTACAAGAGAGTAGAGGGGGAGAAGAAGATCCAACTAGAATAGAAAAGCTCGTGATACATCAAGATCGTGCCATCTCAAGAACACGAGAGAGAGATCAAACACATAGCTATTGATACATACCCTCAGCCCCGAGGGTGGACTACTCCCTCCTCATCTTGGAGAGCGCCGGGATGATGAAGATAGCCACCGAAGAGGGATTCCCCCCTCCGGCAGGGTGCTAGAACAGCTGTAGATTGGTTTTCGGTGGCTCCAGAGGCTTTCGGCGGCGGAACTCCCGATCTATGTCAATTTCCGAAGGTTTCATTATTTATAGGAATTTTTGGAGTTTGGGCCAAGTAAAGGGGAGCTACGGGCCGTCCTCGAGATAGGGGGGCGCGCCCACTGCCCAGGGTGCGCCCTCCACCCTCGAGGGCAGCCCATGGCTCTCCTGGCCCAACTCTTTTGCTTCGGGGGCTTCTTTTGGTCCAGAAAAAATCATAAAAAATTGGCTCGTCAATTGGACTCTGTTTGATATTCCTTTTTTGTAAAACCCTAAAATAGGAGAAAAACAGAAACTGGCACTGGGCTCTGGGTTAATAGGTTAGTCCCAAAAATCATATAGAAGTGAATGATAAAGCCCATTAAACATCCAAGACTTAATAAATAATAGCATGGAACAATAAAAATTATAGATACGTTGGAGACGTATCAAGCTCACCATTGAGTAATGCTGATTTTACATCCACGTGGTGCACCTTCCATCCAGAGTGCGCGGCGAGCGCGAGGAAGAGACGAACAGTTTCCATTCGAGCCACGGTTGCGAACACCTCTTCAAAGTCCACACCCTCTCTCTGTCCATAAGCCTTTGCCACCAATAGTTCCTTGTGCTTAATGAAATTGTCGTCAGGATCGCACTTGACCCTATAGACCCACTTGAGGCCGATCGCTTTGTGTCCACGTGGGAGCGCAGTGACCTCCCAGGTGGAGTTCTCGGCCATGGCGTTCATCTCTGCGTCCATGGCTTCCTTCCACGCGGCGTCCTCAAGATCTTCATGAACATTGTCTGGCTTTTCAGCGCTTAGTAGACAGTGCAGCATCGCCTCACGCACTGCCTCCCCCTCAGTCACGTCCATGATGCACGAGATGTGACGATGGCGTATGTCGCAAGTGTCCACTTCTCGCCGATTTTCGTCGTGACTGAGCGGTGTGGCCCAGCGGATGTCCCTGGTGGGAGTACTGGGCATGGATGGCGTGGACGAGGTCGCCGCGGGCGTGGATGTTGCGGGCATGCTCGGCGTGTTCGCCGTGGGAGTGGATGTTGCGGGCGTGCGCGGCGTCCCTTGTGTTGGTGAGGAAGGGCTCGGCGGACTCCGCGGTGTTGGTGGCATCGCGTCCAGCCCGGTTTCCCGCTCCTGCACGCCGTGTTCCGTGGTGTGGACCACGGTGAACGTCGTCGGCATTGGAGCGTCCGTCGTCGCCCCCGGAGTACGCCGCGTCCAAGGCCTGCTTTCCTCAAATACTACATCACGTGTCACCCATACCTTGTTACTTTCCGGATCGTAGACACGGTAGGCCTTGGACCCTTCTTCATACCCGACGAATACCATCGGCGTTGAGCGGTCGCTCAGTTTGGTGATGCCGGGCCGGGCGTTCTTCACGTGAACCGTGCACCCGAACGTGCGTAGGTGATGCACTGCGGGTTTACGGTTGTGCCGCGCCTCGTAAGGGGTGTCACTATCCAGGCTCCTCTTCGGCGCGCGGTTCAGCAGATAGACCACCGTCCGCACCGCCTCGCCCCAGAACAGCGCCGGCATAGACATGCTCTTCATCATGCACCGCGCCATCTCCACCACTGTTTGGTTGCATCTCTCAACCACCCTGTTCTGCTACGGGGAGTAAGGCGCGGTGGTGAAGTGTTGGATGCCGCCTTGCTCGCAGTAGAGTCTGAATTCGGCAGAGTTGAACTCGCTGCAACGGTTCGACCTGAACGCGCGTAGTTTGCACTGGCCACTGGCCTCCGCCATGGCCTGGACCCTCTTGAAGCGAGCGTGCACCTCGTCCATGGACTTCAACAGCTCGAGACACATATACCAATTGTAATCATCAACGACCAACATAATATATCTGTTACCTGCCGGCGTCGTGGGCTCGATGGGGCAGCAAAGATCGGTGTGGACGAGCTCTAGGCTGCACTCTGCGTGGTGTGCATTGGCCTGCGGGAACGGCTTGCGGTGCTGCTTCCCCAGGGCACAGCCGTCGTAGTACTCCTCCACACGATCAATCATGGGCATGCACCGAACCATCTCCTTGGACCCCATGGCCCAGAGTGCGCGAAAGTGAAGATGTCCCATGCATGTGTTCCATCGCCAGGCCTCGTCGTCCCCGATTGCCATCAGGCATGCCGGCGTGTCCAATGCGAGGGAGCCCATGTACAGACGATTGCTGGATCGCCCGATTCGCACCAGGACGGGTCGTGACGGTTCACGTATCGCCATCACGTCGTCCCTGATGTCGATGATGTAGCCGGCCTCGTCGAGTTGCCCGACGGAGACGATGTTGGTGCGTAGACTTGGGATGAATAAGACGCACGTGAGCATGTGCTGGCCGCCGCTCTGGCAATGGAAAACCACCGAGCCGCGGCCGCGTGTCGCTACCATGGACCCGTCGCCGAACCTCAACGACCCACGGACGGTCTCGTGTAGCGCCGAGAACACATGCCTGTCGCCTGTCATGTGACTGCTGGCCCCGGTGTCGAAGAACCACACGCCGTCCGGGGATGGGACGGGCAGGACCTTTTCCTCGTTGAGGTACACCTCTTGGGGTGCGACGAGCTGTGATGTGTCGACAGTGGTGACCACGGCCATGTAGAGACCGTGATCGTGGTCTGCGTTGGCCTGTGCCTGGTTCGCTTGCTTCGGCTTGCCCTTCTGCTCCTGTTTGCGGAGCCATGTGCGGCACTCTTTCTTCCAGTGCCTAGGGATGCCACAATGGTGACACTTGCCCTTCTTCTTCTTGCCACCAGAGCTGCCTGCCCCGACATTCCTCGGTGCGCTCTTGCCAGCGCCCTGGGTAATGGTCGTGCCAGTTGACTTGTTCTTGCCGTTGTTGCCGCCTCCAGAGGACGAGCCACCGCCGCTGCCCACCTTCTCGCGAGCCAACCACTCATCATGGGTGAGCAGGAGCTGTCCGGCATTGTGGGTGCCGTCGTCGAGATTGTAGTGATCCTCACAGGCAGAGAAACGGCCGACGAGCTCTTCAATAGACATAGATTTCAGATCGAGGAGGGACTCAATCGCCATGGCCATTGGGCGGATACTTATTCTTTATGGTGACCAGATTGACAGGTCGGTAATCTACAACCATCCGCTCCGTTCCATCCTTCTTCTTGACAAAGAGGACGGGGCAAGCCCAAGGGGAGGAACTAGGACGGATGAAACCCTTTTGCAAGGACTCATCGAGTTGTTTCTTAAGCTCATCTAACTCTAGGGGTGCCATCTTATAAGGTCTCCTAGAGATTGGGACAGTTCCAGGAATAAGATCAATCACGAACTCGACATCTCTGTCAGGTGGAATTCCTGGCAGTTCTTCTGGAAAAACATCCGGAAAGTCACGGACTACCGGGATATCTTCAAGTTCTGGTAGAGGGCTGGCTTAGGAGAGTAGAGCTGACGCTCAGCCATTCGGGTCAAGACATTGACTATCATGCCGGATGGGTGTGTAAGTTGAACGGTTCTAGTATAGCAATCAATCTTGGCGTAATGAGTTGTCATCCAATCCATACCCAAAATGATGTTTATGTCCGAGGACTTGAGAGCGATTAGAGATGCTAGGAAAACAAGTCTATCGACAAGGATTTCATTTCCATGGCTTACCCTAGAGGTTTGCCACTTTGAACCAGGAGTTTGAATAACCATGGAAGTAGGCATGTCACAAAAAGTCATGTTGTGCATTCGAGCATAGCTCTCAGATATGAACGAATGGGATGCTCCAGTATCGAAAAGAACAGATGCCAGATGGCAGTTAACGAGAAGCGTACCAAGGACGACGTTAGGATCCTCATAAGCTTCCTCAGCAGAGACATAGTTGACATGACAACGTGCAGTGGGGATTGGCTTGACATAATTCACCTTGCCGGTTGGCTTACCACGGCCAACGGGTTTTCCTGGTTGGTTCTAAGGACACTCACGCATGTAGTGCCCCGGTTCTCCACACTTGAAGCATGTCACAGTGCTAGTGCGTGGAGCAAAGTTGGAAGGTGGTCCTCCATAGGTTTTAGCAGGTGCAAACTGTTGAGTTGGGCGAGGCGCCTCATAGGATGGCCTCGGTGTGTACTTGGGTGGCAGAGCAGTGTTAGGAACCCACACACGGCACTTGTGAGAGCCAGAGCCGGATGAGGAACCAAAGTCTTGGGTATGCTTGCGTGTGGCCTTGAAGTCGGTCTGGCCAGTCTCAGCACTGATAGCCTTGTTTACCAACTTCTGGAAGGAAGTGCACTCGTGCAGACGTAGATCTCGGCGGAGTTCAGGGCTGAGTCCCTTGGGGAACCTTGCCTGCTTCTTGGCATCGGTGGATACTTCCTCAGGTGCATAGCGTGCCAAGTTGCCAAAATCGCGACTATAGCTATCCACAATTAACCGGCCCTGGGTGAAATTGCAGAATTCCTCCCACTTGCGATCCATGAGACCTTCCGGAATGTGATGTTCATGGAATGCCTCACTAAACTCAACCCAAGTAGTGATTTGGCCAGCAGGACGCATAGCCTCAAAGTTTTCCCACCAAAGACTGGCAGGGCCCTCAAGATGGTAGGCGGCATAGGTAACCTTGTCAGCTTCGGCCACACGGGCAGAGTAGCTTATGGGTGATACTACGTAGCCAATCATCCGCGTCCAGGGGTTCAGTGGAGTGATGGAACTTCGGTGGGCACATCTTGATAAAGTCATTGATTGACACCACGTCATTCCTCTGGCGGAACCCAGTGTTCTGCTCTATGCGTTCCAGCAGAAGGTTGGTCTCTCTCTTGTTCCGTTCTGCCTCGAGCATAACTTCAGCCAAGGAGGGTGGCTGGGGCCGATTCCCATCTCTAGCCCCACTAGCCTCACCCTGCTCTTGAGCAGCAGGAGTGTTGCGAGTGTTGACCATCCTAAAGAAGCAAAACAACGGTTTAGACAAGGATGGCAAAAATTTGACATAGAAGTGCAGAATGTAATGGATGACACGGAATGCAGAGATGTTCATCCGTACGACATGGTAATATAGAAACTGCTATATATACACCAGTGGTCATACACACCATACATAGTTTAGTACAAGCCAAGGCTAAAGTACAACTGCGGTGAAAGACATCCCATCAGAGGCATTCCAAGCTCCTATACTTTATTTAACTACACCTTTGGAACTCAGTACACACTAAGTCATATTCCACAAGACGCGCAGGACTGTGGGAATACAACTACTACAATACTACTACTACCCCGGTCTAGCTCAGACATTCCCGTAGTAATCTTCGTAAAGATTACCACCGTAGCCTGGAAGTGGAACAGACGGATCTTGAAACTCGCGAGCACTCGAAGGCTGTGGACCATAGGGACATGAATGTGGCCTTGGTCCCGATGCTGGTGGTAACCGACGCCGACGTGGAGGTGTAATACCCCCAATGTCACGCCAATCCATGCGATCAGGCAGACGAGTCCGCACGGGGTACAAATCCCGCATGTCCAGATATCCGGCGTGCATAGCAGGTGCAAGTCGTGTCAAAGTAGTCCAGTGGGCGGCTCGAGTGTTATACAGCTCCATTCGGAGGGCACGGACCTCACGGTCCCTATCCTCCAGCATCTGAACAGTAGTCTAAAGCAGTGGCTCTTCATGAGCAGCATCAGTATACAGACCAGTGTAGTAGCCTTCCTCTCCGGGAAGTGAGGCTGGCATGTAACAGAACTCAGTGTTCAACAACAGGGCATGCCTAGCCCAGAGAATGGTCATCATCGAATAGGCGGCATCCTGCACTGCCATCTCGATGGTAATCCCGAGTCCATAAGACCAATGGATAGGGTCGTTAGCTCCAGGATATGAGGGGTATATCCGGACTGTGCAGAAATACTGACTCTGATTGAAATCCCGGTACTGTTCCTCCACGGTGTACTCAGGATACCAGCGATAACCGGTCTCAGTCATCACACGGACTAGCATGGCCGTGTGACCGGGCACATTAATGCACCTAGTCAAACGAACCACTTGGTGAGGTGTGCGGCCAGACATCTGAAACACGAAGTAATGCAAAGGCATTAGTGTTTCTGTAAGAAATCGGGCAGCATAACAACTGTAAATGCTCAAAGAAGATTTGAGACATCATACAAATGATAGCTTAGCCACTCAACAATTTCATATCAAGGTTCCGGGTCCAACAATCCATCATATTAAAAGGATAGAAACTGAACTGAGGCTTGAAACCAACAATCCTAAGAGTCTACGGATTAGTAACACATGAACCTAGTAAGGATAAGAGGCCTAGTCCCAAATCCCCGTAGAAAGAATAGACTGACTCAGATCAGAAGGGCATAAGGTAAAGGAGTAAAAAGAGCCATGATCATCATCAACCTTCCTCCATCACCAATTTCATGATGCTCACCGCCGTGCGTGAGTAATCTCATCGTAGGCTTGCTGGAAGGTGATGGGTTGGATGAGATTTACCATGTAATCAAGTTAGTTTTGTTAGGGTTTGATCCCTAGTATCCACTATGTTCTAAGAGTGATGTTGCAATGACTTTGCTATGCTTAATGCTTGTCACTAGGGCCTGAGTGCCATGATTTCAGATCTGAACCTATTATGTTTTCAGGAATATATGTGTGTTCTTGATCCTATCTTGCAAGTCTATAGTCACCTACTATGTGTTATGATCCGGCAACCTCGAAGTGACAATAATCGGGACCACTCCCGGTGATGACCGTAGTTTGAGGAGTTTATGTATTCACTATGTGTTAATGCTTTGGTCCGGTACTCTATTATAAGGAGGCCTTAATATCCCTTAGTTTCCACTAGGACCCCGCTGCCACGGGAGGGTAGGACAAAAGATGTCATACAAGTTCTTTTCCATAAGCACGTATGACTATATTCGGAATAAATGCCTACATTACCTTGATGAACTTGTCAGGACCTCGATCCTATGTCACACCGATCTAGCTGTAACACGTCATATCACTTTGCGGCCTCACGCACGGTAACCCCACGGCTGCCACCTTACCTGGCCCGGGACCGTTTGCGCATTTTGGCACACGTATATGACAGTCTCGCTAGCATCCATATGACAGAGAACCCGGGCCGACATGGCTAGTTATAAACCAAAAGTGGCACTAAATTACAGAGACAGGCATCCATGACCCAGCAACGAACGTGTCGGTCATCAACGTATGAACCCAAGTCGTAGCAAGTTACATGGACTTAAAGGAACAACGCGTGACATTTCCCATAAGGGACAGACACAGGAACGAAGAAGGACACATGCCGGCCAGCCTACGTGTTCCGAGCAGTAGCAAGCTACCAAAGCTCATTGGAATCACTAGGAGGCATTTCCCTGTAAGGTAGGCTACGAAAGGAAAACAACTAGGTGTCGGATCCCACACATACCAAGCATTTCAACCATACACACAATATGCTCAATATGTGCAAATACAACATTGCATCACAACAGAACTCTATGACTCAAAGTACTTTATTTAAGAGGCTCCAAGGGCCATACATAACATATCCATACAGATAGGGGTCACATGACCCAACACTCAAGTCATACAGTCATACAAGCACAAGCGGAAGCTACATGTCTGAGTACAGACAACTTAGAAAATAAAACAGGCTTGGTGTAGCCTGACTATCTACAAGGCCCTTCACAAGCTCCAGATCTCCGTCTGGGTGTCAAGCTACTCGTCGACGTCAACGTCTATGTAGAACCCGTCAGAAGGGGCAGGGTACTCCTCTGCAACAGTTATTAAGCAAACATGAGTACAAAGGTACTCAGCAAGTCTTACCACAGAACCTATCATACATGCAACATTATCAACAGGGGTAGTGGAGTTCATAGCAGAAAGCCAGCTTTGACTCTTGGCTAACCTATACTACAACTCTCAACAGATTGCAAGATGTTACTACGAACACGAGTCCTCTACTCACCACAACAATACACTACTGAGGATCCTCTTCCGTCATCCTACGGAAGGGCCATCCACGGCACTCACACTTATCTTGAGGCTTTTAGTAGTATCCATCAACTTATCTATGAACTGTAAGAGTAACCAAGTAGTTCGTACCGCGAACAACGGCTATTCGAATAGATTGATAACCCTGCAGGGGTGTACTTCTTCACACACGCTTTCACCACTTATCGCCGTTTACTCGACATGTACTCGGCAACCTTCAAGCGGAAGCCCAGCGAGGGTGTCGGCCACGACCTGACTAACTACACAAGTCTCTCGTCAAGGTTTATCGCCTATTTGGGTTCCATCCGTGGGGAGATCCGGCCGGGGTGTTGCTCACGGCCCCAAACGATGTGTACAGGGTTCCCGAGTCACCAAACGGGCAACCGGTACACCGTGCCACGTACCTGTCGCATCACAACCCACCCCGAGGGTCAGCGCTGTGCACGACCTCTAGTAAACTATAAACACCAGAAACTAGTTGCAACTCCTGGACAGAGATCGAGGGTAATTAATAAGCCGAGAGGGTCCATTGGTTTCTGTAATGCCCCGGATGTAATACTTTCCCTTTTGGGCTTATAATATATCTCCGGCTTCATCTAATTCCATTTCGGGTTCTTTGTCTTTCGGGCTTTCGTCGTTTTGTTGTGTGAGTGTGTGGCTTTCATTCACATCATGTAGACATGTGCATTGCATTGCATCTGTGTTATGGGTTGCATCCGGTTCCGTGTGTTTCTTCCCGTTGTCCGTTTCGCGTTCCGGAGCTCCCTCACGTGTCCGTGACGTCCCGTAGGCCTACTTTGTTGTTCGGGCGTTTTTCGTTACCGGTGTGCCGCGAGGTTGTGTTGTGTGTTGTTGTTTTGTTGTGTGCAACCCGCCTCTCAAATGGAAGAAGCTCATGACTCTCTCCTTTCCATTCATCCTGGCAGTTCCAAGATGTATCAAGACCTCAAGCAGTCTTACTGGTGGACACGCATGAAAAGGGAAATTGCCCAATTCGTGAATGAATGTGATGTATGCAGAAGAGTGAAAGTAGAACATCAACGTCCAGCCGGTCTTCTCCAACCTCTTCCTATTCCTGAGTGGAAGTTCGACCACATTGAAATGGACTTCGTCACTGGCTTTCCTAAATCCAAGCGAGGCAATGATGCTATCTTTGTGGTGATTGACAAGCTTACCAAAGTCGCTCACTTTCTTCCAGTCAAAGAATCAATCAATGCAGCTCAACTTGCAGAGTTGTACACTTCCAGAATTGTGTCCCTACATGGCATTCCTCAAGTGATATCCTCAGACCGTGGCAGCTTGTTCACATCAAGGTTCTGGGACTCCTTTCAGTCCGCCATGGGCACGAAGATCAGGTTCAGCACTGCCTTTCACCCTCAGACTAGTGGTCAAGTCGAGCGTGTGAATCAGATCCTTGAAGATATGCTAAGAGCCTGTGTCATCTCCTTCGGCATGAAATGGGAAGACTGTCTTCCATTTGCCGAGTTCTCTTACAACAACAGCTTTCAAGCAAGTGCAGGCAAAGCACCGTTTGAAATTCTCTATGGCAGAAAGTGTCGTACCCCTCTCAACTGGTCTGAAACAGGCGAACGCCAACTTCTTGGCAATGATTTGATCTCTGAAGCCGAAGAAATGTGCAAAGTCATACGTGAGAATCTCAAGGCCGCTCAGTCGCGTCAGAAGAGCTACTATGATGGAAAGCATCGTGATTTGGCTTTCGACATCGGTGATCATGTCTATCTCCGAGTTTCTCCGATGAAAGGAACCCAAAGGTTCGGTATCAAAGGAAAACTTGCTCCTAGATACGTCGGGCCTTTCAAAATTCTTGGCAAAAGAGGCGATCTAGCCTATCAGCTCGAGCTCCCTTCCAACTTTGCAAATGTTCATGATGTCTTCCATGTGTCTCAGCTTCGCAAATGTTTCAAGGCACCTGAGCGCATGATTCCGTTTGAGGAGATTGATCTTCAACAAGACCTTTCCTACCGAGAGCATCCAGTTGCAATTCTCGAAGAAACTGAACGCAAGACTCGCAACAAGTCCATCAAGTTTCTGAAAGTCAAGTGGTCACATCACACAGACCGAGAAGCTACCTGGGAACGAGAAGATCATCTTCGTTCCGAGTACCCTTCCTTTTTCCAGTCCTAGATCTCGGGACGAGATCTTTTTGTAGTAGAGGAGAGTTTGTAATGCCCCGGATGTAATACTTTCCCTTTTGGGCTTATAATATATCTCCGGCTTCATCTAATTCCATTTCGGGTTCTTTGTCTTTCGGGCTTTCGTCGTTTTGTTGTGTGAGTGTGTGGCTTTCATTCACATCATGTAGACATGTGCATTGCATTGCATCTGTGTTGTGGGTTGCATCCGGTTCCGTGTGTTTCTTCCCGTTGTCCGTTTCGCGTTCCGGAGCTCCCTCACGTGTCCGTGACGTCCCGTAGGCCTACTTTGTTGTTCGGGCGTTTTTCGTTACCGGTGTGCCGCGAGGTTGTGTTGTGTGTTGTTGTTTTGTTGTGTGCAACCCGCCTCTCAAATCTCGTCTCGTTTGGACTCCGTTGACTTTTCCCTCCGTTGCTCGTGTGGGCCCGAAGTGCCTTCGCTTCGTGTCCCGGAAACACCCCTGTTGCATTCTTTTATCTC
>LR738713.1:685254545-685296818 GCA_902687465.1 Secale cereale
AAGTTTCTGAAAGTCAAGTGGTCACATCACACAGACCGAGAAGCTACCTGGGAACGAGAAGATCATCTTCGTTCCGAGTACCCTTCCTTTTTCCAGTCCTAGATCTCGGGACGAGATCTTTTTGTAGTAGAGGAGAGTTTGTAATGCCCCGGATGTAATACTTTCCCTTTTGGGCTTATAATATATCTCCGGCTTCATCTAATTCCATTTCGGGTTCTTTGTCTTTCGGGCTTTCGTCGTTTTGTTGTGTGAGTGTGTGGCTTTCATTCACATCATGTAGACATGTGCATTGCATTGCATCTGTGTTGTGGGTTGCATCCGGTTCCGTGTGTTTCTTCCCGTTGTCCGTTTCGCGTTCCGGAGCTCCCTCACGTGTCCGTGACGTCCCGTAGGCCTACTTTGTTGTTCGGGCGTTTTTCGTTACCGGTGTGCCGCGAGGTTGTGTTGTGTGTTGTTGTTTTGTTGTGTGCAACCCGCCTCTCAAATCTCGTCTCGTTTGGACTCCGTTGACTTTTCCCTCCGTTGCTCGTGTGGGCCCGAAGTGCCTTCGCTTCGTGTCCCGGAAACACCCCTGTTGCATTCTTTTATCTCTGTCTAGGCCTTTTAAATCAACCCCCCGCGATCGGATCCGTCGGATCGCGATCGAAGGGCTCCTAGCGCCCCTAATCTCCCCCTAACCCTAAATTTCTGCTACATATAGACCCCCTAGTCTATTTGGGGCAACCCCTCCTTCTTCCTCCTCTCTCCCCTTCTTTTTTTTTCTTTTCTACCTCAGATCCACCTTATCTTCTCAGTTCCCGAGGGGATCCAACGGATCCTTCCAGCCGCCGCGCCGGATTCCCTCGAGGAGCCACGGAGTCAACGCTCCGCAGCGCCCGCCCGGGATTCGACCGACCGGTTCGTCGCTGGATCGAGCGCACGTCGCCAGATCCCGTCGCCGGCCCGATCCTCCCTCCAGCACGGCCCGAAGAGCGGGACCACTTCACCGCGCCGTTGCTGGGTTTCCCTCCGCGTCGCCCCACCTGGGCCGCCGCAACGCCGCGCACGGGCCAGCCGCCTCCCCGGCCCAGGCGCTCGCCCCGCCTCTCCGTTGCCGCGCCACCGCGGTGGGCCGTCGCCCGTACCGGGCCGAGCACCGTCCGCCTCCCGCAGGCCGCGCTGCGGGCCTCTCGCCTCCGCACCGACGGGCGCAGCTGGGCCGCCCAGCCGCAGCGTTTCCACCGGCCCACCGCCCCTTCCCAGATCTGCCGCCGGGCGCCGCACTGTTCCTCGCAGCCGGGCCGCCTCCCTCCTCCTACCGGGCCTCGCTACTGTAGCCGCCGGCCCGCACTGTTCACTGTCCAGATCTGATCCAAAGGTTGACTTCTTCCTCCCTAAGTACCAGTTTTCTAATCTGAGATGCAATCTTCAACCTGCCCTAACTTTTTATCTGTTGCTCCGTTTTGCGCGTGTAGCATGTCCAGATGTTCGTGGAGATGTCCTCTACGTTTTACCTGTTGTAATCATGCATGTTAGATGTCATCTTGACACATGTTTTGCTGTTACAAGAGTGCATGATGTTATAAACTGCTGTTATGTGTTATTTTCATGCCACCTTTGACATGTGATGTCTTTTAGCTCGTTTGTCCAAACGATGCAAATGACATGTCCACGTGTTCGTCTTGCCACGAACTACGTGTTGTGTGTGATAGGTTGCATGGTAGATGTATTGTTTCCTTGTTATCATCGTTGCAAAGTGCCATGTTCACATGTTGTGTTTTCACTTGTTATGAAATGCCATCTTGTTGAGCTCGTTGTAATCGGTGTGTTCACCACATTGATGCATGCTTGTGTGTTTCGGGATCACCGTCATATGTATTTTGATGAGGTGCTTACCCTTTGCCATGTTTAGTTTCGAGGTGTCTTAAACATGCTCTTTTTGATGCTATGATGATGTTGCTGTTTTAGGACTTAGTGAAATTTCACTAAGTCTGAAATCTGTAACGTTCCGATGCCATGTTCGTGTGATGTTGTAGGACAAAGCATGATAGTTTTGGGGTGGATTTTGATTGTTCCTTGAAGTATATATTGTTGTCTTTCCATCCATGTCCTCACATGTCCATTTGAGTGGCTGTAGCATGTTTATCTTTTGCTCCAAACTTTCAATAAAATTCTGCTGCCAGAATTTTATTTCAAAGTTCAATATGTCCAAGATCATTGCTATTGATCCGTGACTCCGTTGGGGGTGCACTTTGGACCTAGTTGCTGTACATTATATCTAGTTTGTGTTCAAGTCCTTTGCCATGCCTTTTGGGTGCTGTAGATTATTTATTTTGAGCTCCCAAGATGCTATGTTGCTGTAATTTGCAGTTTTCGCTCAAATCTTGTTTCGGGCATAACTTTTAGCCCGTAACTCCGATTTCAGCGAATCTTATATCAAACTTGGGTGATTTTATGTGTAGATTATTAATATCAGCTTTTTATCTTGTTTTTAGGTGTTTTGCTTGAGAGATGTTTTCCGTGCTCCATGTGCTTCACTAGTGCATCCATCATGCATACATGTTTTTCGAGTGCGCATTGCATCGTGTTGATTGGTGCTTGGTGTGTTTGTCTTGTTTAGAGCCGGAAGCTGAGAACGAGTTTTCCAACGAGGTTGAGCACGAGGTTTCCAACGAGTTTGAGCACGAGGACCCTTCTTTCGATCCGAACGTCTTCTCTTCAGGCAAGATGACCGAACCCCGATAACTTTACTATCTTTGCCTATTGCTAGTAGTCTCGATCTTTAGTTTTGCCTCGATGCCCATGTTCTTCTTGTCAGCCTCCTACTTGTAACCAATTGCCATGTTTAACCACCCTACCTATGCAAACCGTTGTTTGGCTAAGTACGCTTCGCTCAGCCCTTCTTATAGCGTTGCTAGTTGCAGGTGAAGTGAAGATGCTTGCTCCATGTTGAAGTTTGGTTGGGTTATATCACACTATATAAATGCTTAAATTGAAATCACATATATATTGGCAAGGGTGGAAGGCTAAGCCTTTTGCTTGGTGTTTTGTTCCACTCATGCCGTTAGGATCTGTATAAGCCGGTTTTATGTTCCTTGATTATGCGTTCCTAACACGGTTGGGGTGTATGGGACCCCCTCGATAAACCGCTAAGTGCTAAGTCTTTTCCAGCAAGTCCCAACATTGGTACTATTTGCCTAATAACAAACTAAACATGCATAGGGAGTTATAAACCCTTTTCTTAATCAACAACCCCGGGCCAGTGCTCCACATGAGTGTTGGTCCGAAACGGGGGTTACGCGGGGCCACCTCGAGGAAACTCAAGGTTTGGTAAAAACCTGTGGGATCACCCATCCGGTCGTGGCCTGAGACGAGATACGCGCGGCTACTATCAGGGTGTCGGCACGCCGGGAGGATTTGCTGGATTAGCCTTACCTTAGCTCGGTATATCTTGAGCACGGGATTCCGAGGATACTCGGGTCTTCCCACTTTGGAGTTGCGACTCCACGCATCGTGGGCTTGTAATGGGTCAAGTTGGAACACCCCTGCAGGGTTTGAACTTTCGAAAGCCGTGCCCGCGGTTATGTGGCAGATGGGAGCTTGTTAATTCCGGTTGTAGATAACTTGACACAATGATACTAATACACTACCAGCGTGTGTTCCGTGACTGTCAATTTCCGAATGGGGATTCGGGAGTTGAACACGGAGGGGTTATGTTTGAGAGTTTGTAGCTAGGATCACTTCGTGATCACTTCTCGCGATGCCTTCTCTTCTCGCTCTCACTTGCGTAAGATAGAGGCTAGTGCTGCTGCAGACTTGTTCTTTCTTCAGCCTCTCCCTCACCTAAAGGCTTTGATAGTTCTGTTACCCGGAGACGGGATTGCTGAGTCCTCTGTGGCTCACAGTTACTTCACACACCAGATGCAGGTCCAGCTGTGAGCTATCCAGGTGATGGCACCGAGCTGGATTGGGAGTACGACGAGGAGCGTAGTCGTTACTACGTGCGCTACCCGGACGATCAGTAGTGGAGTCTCTTACTAGGATTCGATCCGCCTGTGGTTGTTTTATTTATCTGAGTTTGGTACTTTGACATTTGGCTTTTGCCCTTAGAGGGTTGTAGTGATCTTATTGTATGATGTTTGAGACTTGTACTGTTATTCTGTGACGTGGCGATTGTAAGCCAACTATTTTCAGTTTACTATCCCTCTTTTACATGAGTTGTGCAAAGATTACCAAACTTGAGATCATTCTAGGATGGACTTATGCCTTTAAGTCGTGCCTCGACACGTAGGAGGTATAATTCCATCCTGGGCATTACAAGTTGGTATCAGAGCCTTCTCCGACCTAGGAGCCCCCACTGTTTGATCGAACCGTTGACGGTTGAGTCTAGGCACACACTAAAAACTTTTTGAGTCCTATATTATATCGGAGAGTAGGATTTCTTTGCTTCTCATCCCCTTTCTCTCTGGTGAGGACTCCTGACGTCTACTCTTGTCTCTCCTATCTTCAAAATTTGCACAAAATTTTTTTAGGAATCCCGCGAGTATTCTGGGATTGTTTCGATGTTCTTGTGACAAGGATATTGTTCCCGATGCCTCCTGTTACCGAGGAGTTGAGCTTCGGGGTATCATTGTAACAAGCATATCGCGACAGTACTAAATACTTAAGACGGCTGACATCGAAAATCTCCCCTATACGGCCAGTGGCACGATAACCCCGACATCACCCAGTACTGGGGAGGTAGTTCGGGAGTATTGCCATAGCTTGTTATAGTGGATGCTTTTCGAAGGTCCGAGGTACACAGTTTCCGAGAAAGACTGGTTATGTGTTGAAGGATGGATACACCTGGATGTAGGTTAGAGTTGATTGCGCGGTGCTTCCCGTGTATCCCCAACACCTGATTGCATAACTGGAATCTTTCGGAAAGCTATAGGTGGGTTTTATCCAGTAGATCGTAGGCATTCTTCCAACGAATGCAGGTTAGTGAGTTCGGGGTTCGACATTGAGTGAAGGAGTTATATGACCGATGTTACTATCAGGAGTTGCATCTTAAAGGGTCCTTGGCTATGCTGATCCGGGGATTGCAAAACCTTTTCGTAACGCGTTCATATGCTTTCAGCACAAAGATGTTAGAACGAAACTCCTCTCTTGTGTTTGTTCCTTTCCGTACCTTGTTGTTTTATTATTTTATCCTTTTGATCCCTATGTGGCTTCTCGTGAAGACTGATGTTTTCAATTAACTAAGAAATTCATTCGTTCCTCTTGTTCGGATGATTTCATTCGTTCTTATTGTTCGAATGATTATTGTGAAGACTTGTTGCAATTCATTCCATTTGATTCCGCTTATTCCTTTTGTCAATCAATTGCTGATTCGTGGTCATCTCTTACAGGATGGCTCCGAAAAAGGTTCCGAATGCCAACCCAGAGGTGGAAGAGGTTCCAGAGCATCCTCCTTCACCTCCTCCTCCGCCTGAGGCTTGGAGAGCAATTATGCAGACTACTGCTCAGAACACTCAGTTGATGATGCAGATGATGCAGCAAATGCAAGCTATGCAAGCTAATCAAGCTAATCAGGGCGTTCCTATGAACCAAGGCAACTTCTTCCAGCAGCACCATGCTACCCTCAACCAGTTCTTGGCCAACAATCCTAAAGCTTTCAGTTACTGTGTCGACCCTCTTGATGCTGAAGATTGGCTGACCGATATCAAGAAGCATTTTGAGTGCAGTAACGTGAAAGAAGATGACTATGTGAAGTTTGCAGCCTTCCAACTGAAAGATCAAGCAGCTGATTGGTGGCAGCAGTACAAAGACTCAAGGCCGGGTCAAGTGATCTCATGGGAGAATTTCTGCAAGGATTTCCGCTCGCATCACATTCCTACAAGTGTCATCGAGGGTATGCATGAGCAATTCCGCAACCTCAAGCAGGACTCCATGACAGTCTATCAGTATAATGTCAAGTTCCAAAACCTCGCTCGCTATGCAAAGCAAGACATTCCTGATGCAAAGAGCAAAATCTATCAGTTCCGTGGAGGTCTCAAAGATGAACTTCAGCTTGCTCTCACTTTGTTCGAGCTAGACGAATTCGATAAGTTCTATAATATGGCTTTGAAACAAGAAGCAGCTCAGCTTAAGATGGAGGCTTCTAAGAAGAGAATTCGAGATGCTGTTCACTCTACCTCATCGTCTCAGTTGGCTGCGAAACAACAGAAATTCTGGCTTCCTCCTCCTCCAATGATTCGAGCTCCATACAACAACTCCAGCAACTTCAACAACTCCAACAACAAGAACTCTAGTGGTCGTGGTTTCTCCCACCCACCCAACCCAAGCAACCAGTCGAAGAAGCAGTTTCAGTCTCAAGGCTCCAAGTCCAGTGGCTCTCAGTTCCGTCCTCTCTCAGAAGTGACTTGCAACAAATGCACTCAGAAAGGTCACTATGCCAACAGATGTCCGAATCCGAAGCGTCTTCCACCTCCTCCTCCTATGAGTTCAGCTATTGTCAGGCATGATCCAAAGTCTGCAAGGGTCAATCTGATGAATGCAGCACAAGCAGAGGCTTCTTCTGATGTCATTTTGGGTAACCTTCCAGTGAACTCTTTTCCAGCTAAAGTGTTATTTGATTCGGGTGCATCATGCTCTTTCATGTCTCAACCTTTTGCATCCAAGTATGATGTGGGCATCAAAAGTTTGCCAAGGGAGTTATCAGTTGTTTCTCCGGGTAGATTGATGCATTCCAGTATATATGCTCCGGATGTTTCTATTCGCATGGGTGATTATCGATTTTTGGCTTCTCCGGTGATTCTTGGTCATTCTGACATCGACCTCATTCTCGGAATGGATTGGCTTTCTCAGCATGATGCTCACATTGATTGTGCTCAAAAGGAAGTCAAATTGACTCATTCTGATGAAGATGTGATTATCTTCGCCTCCAGGGATAATACTATTCGGCTTTTCTCTCTTAATGATAAGGGTGAAATTAATGCCATAGAGCAAATTCCAGTGGTGAATGAATATCAAGACGTCTTTCTAGAAGAACTTCCAGGCATGCCTCCACACCGTCAGGTGGAGTTTGTCATTGAACTCGAGCCGGGCACCGAACCTGTTTGCCGGCGTCCATACAAGCTCTCTTCAGATGAATTGAAGGAATTGAAGAAACAGTTGGATGAACAGGAGCGTATGGGTCTCATCAGACCGAGTACATCTCCGTGGGGCTGTGGTGTCTTATTTGTCAAGAAGAAAGATGGCACGGAGCGTCTCTGTGTTGACTACCGGCCATTGAACAAGAAGACGATTAAGAACAAGTATCCGCTCCCCAACATCAACGAACTCTTTGAGCAGCTCAAAGGAGCTAAAGTATTCTCTAAGCTTGACCTCCGAATGGGCTATCATCAAATTCGCATTCGCGAGGAAGACATTCCCAAGACGGCCTTCAGAACGAGCTACGGTTCATATGAGTATACCGTCATGTCCTTCGGTCTCGCCAATGCTCCTCCTACTTTTTCAAGGATGATGCATTACATCTTCAACCCCTATACTGGCGAGTTTGTGCTTGTGTATCTGGATGATATTCTGGTGTTTTCCAAGAATGAAGAAGATCACGAAAAGCACTTGCGTCTGGTTCTTGATCGACTCCGAGAGCATAAATTCTATGCCAAGTTCTCAAAGTGCGAGTTTTGGCTCGATAAGGTTCTCTACCTGGGCCACATCATCTCAGCTGACGGTATTGCGGTTAATCCCGAGAAAGTTGAAGCAATTGTCAACTGGGAAGCTCCTCAAAACGTCAAGCAGCTCCGCAGTTTTCTGGGTCTTGCCAGCTATTGCAGAAGGTTTGTGGAGAACTTCTCCAAGATTGCCAAGCCTCTTTCCAACCTCCTTCAGAAGAATGTCAAATACTTTTGGTCTCCCGAGTGTGAAGTGGCTTTCAAAACCCTCAAAGAGAAGCTTGTTTCCGCTCCAGTTCTGATTCCTCCAGATGAATCCAAGCCCTATGAAGTGTTCTGTGACGCTTCTCTTCAAGGTCTTGGTGGTGTGCTTATGCAAGAGAAGAGAATTGTGGCATATACGTCACGTCAGCTAAAGCCAGCTGAGAAGAACTATCCCACACATGATCTCGAGCTAGCAGCTGTGGTACATGCTCTGATTACGTGGAGACATCTGTTGTTGGGCAGAAAGGTCGACATCTTCACTGATCACAAGAGCTTGAAGTACATCTTCACACAGCCGCATCTGAACCTCCGCCAGACTCGTTGGGTCGAGATGATCCAAGAGTACAACCCCAGCATTGAGTACACTCCAGGCAAGGCGAATGTGATTGCAGATGCTTTGAGCAGAAAGGCATATTGCAACAGCCTTCTTATCAAGCCACACCAGCCTGAGCTTTGTGAAGCTTTCAGGAAGCTCAACCTTCAGGTTGTTCCGCAGGGTTTTCTTGCTAATCTCCAAATTGTTCCTACCTTGGAAGATCAAGTCCGTGAGGCCCAGCTCAGTGATACCATGGTGAAGAAGGTGAAACATGGGATTGCAAAGGGCACTCCAAAATATAAGTGCTTCCGTGTTGATGAGAGAGATACCTTGTTCTTCGAGGACAGACTCGTTGTTCCCAAAGGTGATCTCAGGAATCTCATAATGGAAGAAGCTCATGACTCTCTCCTTTCCATTCATCCTGGCAGTTCCAAGATGTATCAAGACCTCAAGCAGTCTTACTGGTGGACACGCATGAAAAGGGAAATTGCCCAATTCGTGAATGAATGTGATGTATGCAGAAGAGTGAAAGCAGAACATCAACGTCCAGCCGGTCTTCTCCAACCTCTTCCTATTCCTGAGTGGAAGTTCGACCACATTGAAATGGACTTCGTCACTGGCTTTCCTAAATCCAAGCGAGGCAATGATGCTATCTTTGTGGTGATTGACAAGCTTACCAAAGTCGCTCACTTTCTTCCAGTCAAAGAATCAATCAATGCAGCTCAACTTGCAGAGTTGTACACTTCCAGAATTGTGTCCCTACATGGCATTCCTCAAGTGATATCCTCAGACCGTGGCAGCTTGTTCACATCAAGGTTCTGGGACTCCTTTCAGTCCGCCATGGGCACGAAGATCAGGTTCAGCACTGCCTTTCACCCTCAGACTAGTGGTCAAGTCGAGCGTGTGAATCAGATCCTTGAAGATATGCTAAGAGCCTGTGTCATCTCCTTCGGCATGAAATGGGAAGACTGTCTTCCATTTTCCGAGTTCTCTTACAACAACAGCTTTCAAGCAAGTGCAGGCAAAGCACCGTTTGAAATTCTCTATGGCAGAAAGTGCCGTACCCCTCTCAACTGGTCTGAAACAGGTGAACGCCAACTTCTTGGCAATGATTTGATCTCTGAAGCCGAAGAAATGTGCAAAGTCATACGTGAGAATCTCAAGGCCGCTCAGTCGCGTCAGAAGAGCTACTATGACGGAAAGCATCGTGATTTGACTTTCGACATCGGTGATCATGTCTATCTCCGAGTGTCTCCGATGAAAGGAACCCAAAGGTTCGGTATCAAAGGAAAGCTTGCTCCTAGATACGTCGGGCCTTTCAAAATTCTTGGCAAAAGAGGCGATCTAGCCTATCAGCTCGAGCTCCCTTCCAACTTTGCAAATGTTCATGATGTCTTCCATGTGTCTCAGCTTCGCAAATGCTTCAAGGCACCTGAGCGCACGATTCCGTTTGAGGAGATTGATCTTCAACAAGACCTTTCCTACCGAGAGCATCCAGTTGCAATTCTCGAACAAACCGAACGCAAGACTCGCAACAAGACCATAAAGTTTCTGAAAGTCAAGTGGTCACATCACACAGACCGAGAAGCTACCTGGGAACGAGAAGATCATCTTCGTTCCGAGTACCCTTCCTTTTTCCAGTCCTAGATCTCGGGACGAGATCTTTTTGTAGTAGAGGAGAGTTTGTAATGCCCCGGATGTAATACTTTCCCTTTTGGGCTTATAATATATCTCCGGCTTCATCTAATTCCATTTCGGGTTCTTTGTCTTTCGGGCTTTCGTCGTTTTGTTGTGTGAGTGTGTGGCTTTCATTCACATCATGTAGACATGTGCATTGCATTGCATCTGTGTTGTGGGTTGCATCCGGTTCCGTGTGTTTCTTCCCGTTGTCCGTTTCGCGTTCCGGAGCTCCCTCACGTGTCCGTGACGTCCCGTAGGCCTACTTTGTTGTTCGGGCGTTTTTCGTTACCGGTGTGCCGCGAGGTTGTGTTGTGTGTTGTTGTTTTGTTGTGTGCAACCCGCCTCTCAAATCTCGTCTCGTTTGGACTCCGTTGACTTTTCCCTCCGTTGCTCGTGTGGGCCCGAAGTGCCTTCGCTTCGTGTCCCGGAAACACCCCTGTTGCATTCTTTTATCTCCGTCTAGGCCTTTTAAATCAACCCCCCGCGATCGGATCCGTCGGATCGCGATCGGAGGGCTCCTAGCGCCCCTAATCTCCCCCTAACCCTAAATTTCTGCTACATATAGACCCCCTAGTCTATTTGGGGCAACCCCTCCTTCTTCCTCCTCTCTCCCCTTCTTTTTTTTTCTTTTCTACCTCAGATCCACCTTATCTTCTCAGTTCCCGAGGGGATCCAACGGATCCTTCCAGCCGCCGCGCCGGATTCCCTCGAGGAGCCACGGAGTCAACGCTCCGCAGCGCCCGCCCGGGATTCGACCGACCGGTTCGTCGCTGGATCGAGCGCACGTCGCCAGATCCCGTCGCCGGCCCGATCCTCCCTCCAGCACGGCCCGAAGAGCGGGACCACTTCACCGCGCCGTTGCTGGGTTTCCCTCCGCGTCGCCCCACCTGGGCCGCCGCAACGCCGCGCACGGGCCAGCCGCCTCCCCGGCCCAGGCGCTCGCCCCGCCTCTCCGTTGCCGCGCCACCGCGGTGGGCCGTCGCCCGTACCGGGCCGAGCACCGTCCGCCTCCCGCAGGCCGCGCTGCGGGCCTCTCGCCTCCGCACCGACGGGCGCAGCTGGGCCGCCCAGCCGCAGCGTTTCCACCGGCCCACCGCCCCTTCCCAGATCTGCCGCCGGGCGCCGCACTGTTCCTCGCAGCCGGGCCGCCTCCCTCCTCCTACCGGGCCTCGCTACTGTAGCCGCCGGCCCGCACTGTTCACTGTCCAGATCTGATCCAAAGGTTGACTTCTTCCTCCCTAAGTACCAGTTTTCTAATCTGAGATGCAATCTTCAACCTGCCCTAACTTTTTATCTGTTGCTCCGTTTTGCGCGTGTAGCATGTCCAGATGTTCGTGGAGATGTCCTCTACGTTTTACCTGTTGTAATCATGCATGTTAGATGTCATCTTGACACATGTTTTGCTGTTACAAGAGTGCATGATGTTATAAACTGCTGTTATGTGTTATTTTCATGCCACCTTTGACATGTGATGTCTTTTAGCTCGTTTGTCCAAACGATGCAAATGACATGTCCACGTGTTCGTCTTGCCACGAACTACGTGTTGTGTGTGATAGGTTGCATGGTAGATGTATTGTTTCCTTGTTATCATCGTTGCAAAGTGCCATGTTCACATGTTGTGTTTTCACTTGTTATGAAATGCCATCTTGTTGAGCTCGTTGTAATCGGTGTGTTCACCACATTGATGCATGCTTGTGTGTTTCGGGATCACCGTCATATGTATTTTGATGAGGTGCTTACCCTTTGCCATGTTTAGTTTCGAGGTGTCTTAAACATGCTCTTTTTGATGCTATGATGATGTTGCTGTTTTAGGACTTAGTGAAATTTCACTAAGTCTGAAATCTGTAACGTTCCGATGCCATGTTCGTGTGATGTTGTAGGACAAAGCATGATAGTTTTGGGGTGGATTTTGATTGTTCCTTGAAGTATATATTGTTGTCTTTCCATCCATGTCCTCACATGTCCATTTGAGTGGCTGTAGCATGTTTATCTTTTGCTCCAAACTTTCAATAAAATTCTGCTGCCAGAATTTTATTTCAAAGTTCAATATGTCCAAGATCATTGCTATTGATCCGTGACTCCGTTGGGGGTGCACTTTGGACCTAGTTGCTGTACATTATATCTAGTTTGTGTTCAAGTCCTTTGCCATGCCTTTTGGGTGCTGTAGATTATTTATTTTGAGCTCCCAAGATGCTATGTTGCTGTAATTTGCAGTTTTCGCTCAAATCTTGTTTCGGGCATAACTTTTAGCCCGTAACTCCGATTTCAGCGACTCTTATATCAAACTTGGGTGATTTTCTGTGTAGATTATTAATATCAGCTTGTTATCTTGTTTTGAGGTGTTTTGCTTGAGAGATGTTTTCCGTGCTCCATGTGCTTCACTAGTGCATCCATCATGCATACATGTTTTTCGAGTGCGCATTGCATCGTGTTGATTGGTGCTTGGTGTGTTTGTCTTGTTTAGAGCCGGAAGCTGAGAACGAGTTTTCCAACGAGGTTGAGCACGAGGTTTCCAACGAGTTTGAGCACGAGGACCCTTCTTTCGATCCGAACGTCTTCTCTTCAGGCAAGATGACCGAACCCCGATAACTTTACTATCTTTGCCTATTGCTAGTAGTCTCGATCTTTAGTTTTGCCTCGATGCCCATGTTCTTCTTGTCAGCCTCCTACTTGTAACCAATTGCCATGTTTAACCACCCTACCTATGCAAACCGTTGTTTGGCTAAGTACGCTTCGCTCAGCCCTTCTTATAGCGTTGCTAGTTGTAGGTGAAGTGAAGATGCTTGCTCCATGTTGAAGTTTGGTTGGGTTATATCACACTATATAATTGCTTAAATTGAAATCACATATATATTGGCAAGGGTGGAAGGCTAAGCCTTTTGCTTGGTGTTTTGTTCCACTCATGCCGTTAGGATCTGTATAAGCCGGTTTTATGTTCCTTGATTATGCGTTCCTAACACGGTTGGGGTGTATGGGACCCCCTCGATAAACCGCTAAGTGCTAAGCCTTTTCCAGCAAGTCCCAACATTGGTACTATTTGCCTAATAACAAACTAAACATGCATAGGGAGTTATAAACCCTTTTCTTAATCAACAACCCCGGGCCAGTGCTCCACATGAGTGTTGGTCCGAAACGGGGGTTACGCGGGGCCACCTCGAGGAAACTCAAGGTTTGGTAAAAACCTGTGGGATCACCCATCCGGTCGTGGCCTGAGACGAGATACGCGCGGCTACTATCAGGGTGTCGGCACGCCGGGAGGATTTGCTGGATTAGCCTTACCTTAGCTCGGTATATCTTGAGCACGGGATTCCGAGGATACTCGGGTCTTCCCACTTTGGAGTTGCGACTCCGCGGATCGTGGGCTTGTAATGGGTCAAGTTGGAACACCCCTGCAGGGTTTGAACTTTCGAAAGCCGTGCCCGCGGTTATGTGGCAGATGGGAGCTTGTTAATTCCGGTTGTAGATAACTTGACACAATGATACTAATACACTACCAGCGTGTGTTCCGTGACTGTCAATTTCCGAATGGGGATTCGGGAGTTGAACATGGAGGGGTTATGTTTGAGAGTTTGTAGCTAGGATCACTTCGTGATCACTTCTCGCGATGCCTTCTCTTCTCGCTCTCACTTGCGTAAGATAGAGGCTAGTGCTGCTGCAGACTTGTTCTTTCTTCAGCCTCTCCCTCACCTAAAGGCTTTGATAGTTCTGTTACCCGGAGACGGGATTGCTGAGTCCTCTGTGGCTCACAGTTACTTCACACACCAGATGCAGGTCCAGCTGTGAGCTATCCAGGTGATGGCACCGAGCTGGATTGGGAGTACGACGAGGAGCGTAGTCGTTACTACGTGCGCTACCCGGACGATCAGTAGTGGAGTCTCTTACTAGGATTCGATCCGCCTGTGGTTGTTTTATTTATCTGAGTTTGGTACTTTGACATTTGGCTTTTGCCCTTAGAGGGTTGTAGTGATCTTATTGTATGATGTTTGAGACTTGTACTGTTATTCTGTGACGTGGCGATTGTAAGCCAACTATTTTCAGTTTACTATCCCTCTTTTACATGAGTTGTGCAAAGATTACCAAACTTGAGATCATTCTAGGATGGACTTATGCCTTTAAGTCGTGCCTCGACACGTAGGAGGTATAATTCCATCCAGGGCATTACAGTTTCGGGCCCAATGCATGGTAGTAACTGGAACTTGAACAACACATACAGATCTCGGGTCCTATGTACGGTTCCAATGAAACAACCCACCACGTAATCCTACAGGGCCTTTCATTGATACCTTAACCAAACGTGTTCCACACTTCTCTCTTTATCGATATGATTGTTTCACTCTGATCCATCACCCAGATGAACCAGACCGGACACAACTCTAAGCATAGCAGGCAACATAAGCAAATAGCATGGTGGATCACGCATCACATGGCTCAATCAACTCCTACACATGCTAGTGGGTTTCAACTATTTACTGTGGCAATGATAGGTCATGCAAGGGAATAGGGTTCAACTACCGCAGCAAGTAGCAGTTCACACGCTGTTGCCTTAATGCACTAAAAGAGAGCAGGAGCGAGAAGATGGGTTTGTATCGGAATGATCAATGATTGCTTGCCTGACAAAGTGGTTGTCGGGTACTGCTCTTCAACTGGATACGCAGCAGTATCCTCGGGAGCAGGACCTAACACGGAGAATACCGGCGATACAATCATTAAACAAACAAATGCAACAATATGATGCATGCTCATGACATGGCAAGATGCATGTGTTTTGGGCTAATGCAACTACAACCAGAAGGATTTGAGCCTATTTGAATCAAAGATTCAAATTGGCACTTTAGCTATTATTTAATTAAGTGCATTATCATGTTTTAATGTATACAGCAAGGTTAAGTTGCTCAAACATGCATGAAACCAATGCCATTGGAAAGATTGGATTTTTCTGATCAATTTTCATATATAAATCTTTTCCATCTGAGCTACTGTTGAATTTATATGATTTTTTGAAGTTTAGGCATTTTCTGGAATTTCCTGAATTATTTTTTAAATCTAAAAATCCCAGAAAATCCTTTACTGCGTCAGCATGTCATCATGCTGACGTCAGCAGTCAACAGGGCGGCCCAGGTCAAACCTGACCGGTGGGACCCACTGGTCAGTGTCATAGTTAACTAATTAACTAATTAGAATTAAATTAACACTTAAACTAGGTTTGACTAGCAGGCAGGGCCCACATGTCAGTGACCCAGGCGGGTCAAACCCGTGGTCAAACAGGCCCAACTCGCCGGCGTTTAGCCGCCGGCGAGGCCAAACACGGCGGTGAGGTGCGGGTTTCGTGCTCCGGCTGCCAAAACGACGGCGGAGCACACCTACGGTTAGCTGGAGGCAAACCGCATCGAATGGAGGTGGTGGCTGGCCTCGGGGTCGCCGGAGATGACGCCGGCGACGAGTCCAGCGGCTGCTGGAGTTCGGCAAAGTCAAAAACGACGGTGCGGTGCTCGTAGAGGTGCGTGGAAAGGTCCTACCGCATCTACACGGAACGGCAAAACTGATAGGCACGATGGCCGGGCCATTGGATGGCCGGAGCCTCGTTGGCGACGAGCTCCGTGGCGGTGCGTGCAGGTGAGCTACGTGCGGTGCGTTCCAGGGTAGGGGAGAGCCAACGGAGAGGGGGAGGGCGAAGCTGAGCTCACAGAAGTTGCAGCTGACGCCGGAGCGAGCTTGGGGGCGGTCGGAGCTGAGCGGGACGGCGAGGGGGATCTCCGCGGCCGGAGTTGGGGAAGAAGAGGTCGGGGGCGTCTCCAGAGCGGGCGAGCGCTCGGGGCTCGGCCTGCTCGATGTAGTCGAGGACAGCGGAGACGACGGACACGGCGACGGGGCTCAGGGACGACGGTGGGCGCGGCTACTACGACGGTGCGAGCACGGCGGCGTCGGCCATGGTGCGGGGAGGGCGAAGGAAAGGAGCTGGGGAGAGTGGAGAGTGTCTGCGAGGTCGGGGGCGAGGTGGACGTTCGATCCAGGCCTCCAGGGCGGCGAGGGGAGGAAGCAGGGCGGCGGGTAGCTGCGTGGCGCGTGCTGCGGCCGCCGTCGAGCACCTGCCTGCCTGCCTGGCCGAGCCAAGCAGCTCGCTAGAGCGGTAGCTGGGCTGGGCCGGCAGGTGGGCTGGGTGGGCGTCAGGTAACCTTTCTCTCTCTCCCTTTCCTATTTCTTTTCTGTTTCATTTCTTTTGCAACTTTGTTTAACTAATAAAAATGCAAGAACATTTTTATAACTCATAAAACTTGTCATGCCCACTGTATATAATATGAACATCAAGGAACATTATAGTTTATGATTATTTGGGCACATAAAATATTTTATAGCATTAAAATGCCCAAATGCAAATACCATATGATTTAATCCAGAGACCTTGGATGTCCTAGAAAATTGTGCACCATTTTTGGAAGAGGTTTAAGACCAAGGCAGAAATGATGGACATTTTTGAAGGGCATTTTGGGTACATTGGAAAAGATTTTATCAAACCCTAGTTGTTAGAAGAGGGGTGCTGGGGTTTCTGTCATTCCCATTTCAAGTTTCTTTGATAAGTAAACATGATGCACACTCTAGCTAGTCCTAATGCAAGTGCTAACTAGGGATGTGACAAGTCACCCCCACTTAAAAGAATCACGTCCCGAGATTCGGGTTCTTCCAGAAAGAGGGTGGGGTACTCAAGTCGAAGACGATCCTCCCTTTCCCAAGTAGCTTCACTCTCGGAATGATGTGACCATTGAACCTTGAGAAACTTGATATTGTGGCGTCGAGTGGTGCGCTCGGTTTGATCAAGAATACGAACGGGGTATTCTCGATATGTGATATTATCCTGGAGATCAAGCGTTTCGTGGACCACTCCATGGATAGAATCCGAGAAGCAACGCCTGAGTTGAGAAACGTGGAACACGTCATGAACTCTGGAAAGATGCGGAGGTAGTTCCAATTGGTAGGCAACTTCTCCTCGTTTGGCAAGAATGCGAAAAGGACCGATGTGCCACAACCCTAGTACTGGTATGCACTAGGTTAGTCTTGTGGTTTGCATCATGTTTAGATTTCAAATGGAATTGAATTGAGGACTTGTGAAACCCTCAGAAACCCTTTTTGAAAATGACCCAAAAAAATTGCTCCAAAAAGGTCCAAGAAAATTTTCATGTGGCCCTCTGAAAATATTGGTTAGAGATAAAAATCAAACCAATATTATTAGGAGCTCATAAGTATTTGTTTTGGGCATTTGGAATTAATGCAATAGTTATTTGCATTGGATATATATATATTTTATATTTTATATATGTCCAAAATTCTGATTCTTTATTTTGAGGGGCTTGGATTAATTCCTAGGTCCCTGCAAAATAATAATGTCAGAAGAAAATAATTGATTTAGTTTAGAAACTAAATCAAAACATAATTGCAGAAAATAGAAAACAGAAACTAAATTAAAAGAGAAAGAGAGTCACTTACCTGGGCCACTCACCTGCTGCCTGTCCAGTCCAGCGTGGCCCAGGAGCTGGCCCAGCCCACCACCACATCCCTCCCTGTCGTCTTCCTCCTTGCCAGGAGGACGAGCGCGTGCCCGGCGCCCGCGGCCACACGCCACGGCCACCTCCTGCTTCCGTTGCTGCCCGACGCGCCTGGTTGCCTCTGGACGATGCCACGCACCCCCCTGGACCCTCTCACTCCCCCTCGGTCTCTTCCCCCCCTCTCCTGGCGCTCTCCCTTGCGAGTGCCCGAACGCCACCGTCGCCGCCGTTCCCATAGCCGTGGCCACCGTCCACCTCTCGCCTCGCCGGAGTGCCCAGTAGCTCCACCTCGTTCCTCTCCTTCTCCTCGCCGAGCTGCCCGACATCAGAAGCCCCTGGAGTACCGTCGTCGACCTCGTCTTCAACCTGCGGCCGTGGAGATCGCCGGCAACCGTGCGCCCGCTCCGACGCGTCCCCGAGCTCGCTGACGACGCCATCGAGATCGCCGTGAGCTCCTCTTCCTTTCCCCCCTTCTCTCGTGCTCGCGCCTATCCCCTAGCTCTGTTTCCTCCCGCGGCTGAGAGCTTCTCGCCACCGGCCATGGTGTAGCCGTGGCCACAGCCGCACGAGCTCACAACGGAGCGCGTCATCATGCTCTGGAAGCCCCCAGGAGCCTAACGCACCCACTCCCTCGCCTTCTCGTGCACCGTAGCACCTAAACCATCGGTGCCCGAACTCCGGCCGCCGCCGGGCTCGGCGCCGGCGACGATTCCGGCCACCCCAGCTGCTGTCGCCTAGTGCGTTGGATGCGCAAGAGCCTGCGCATCCTGTAGGTGCCCTCCGCCGCTCAAATGGTCGTCGGAGGCGGTTTTCCGACGCCCTCCGCCGCATACGGCCTCGCCGGCGGCTAACCGCCGGTGGGTTTGACCCAAGCCCACCGGGTTTGACTTTCCCTGAGTCAATGACATGTGGGGCCAGCCCTGACTAATTTTTGTTTAGGGTTTTAATTAAGTTTTAATTGCTGTCATTAATCTAATTAGACACTGACATGTGGGCCCCGTGTCTGTTTAGTTTAGTTTTAAACTTTTAGTTAAGTGCTGAGAGACTGACCAGTGGGACCCACTGTCAGGTTTGACTCTGGACCAGACCTTTGACCTGCTGACGTCATGCTTGGGTCATGCTGACGCAGTATTCCAATTCTGGAATTTAAATAATCTTAAATGATTTATTTATTTCAGAAATTGGTTTAAACTTCAAAAAATCACATAAATTCAACCGTAGCTCAGAATGAAATAATTTATATATGAAAAATTATCAGAAAAATTCAATCTATCCATCTGTACCATTTTCATGCATGACAAATGAAGTTATACCTACTGTTTATATGAAAACACATAAATGGCATTTAAAATGCTTATTCTTAGAATTGCATTTGAACCCTTGGTTCAAATGGAATTCAACCAAACAAAATGCTAGTTGCACTAGCTCAAACAACATCATAACTTCATGCCATATGCATGCATCATATTGTTGCATATGCTTGTGTTTGACTGTCGGCACCGTTCTTCTCGATAGGTCCAGCTCCGGAGACCGATCCAGAGTACCTGTCAGAGGAGCAGTGCTCTGCGCGTTGTTTTACCAGGCAAGCAAACCCCTTTGTTCATTCCGATACAATCCTACTCTCTCGCTCCTGCTCCCTGTTATTGCATTAGGACAACAGCGACTTCAACTGCTACTTTATGCTGCGGTAGTTGAACCCATTCCTCTGCATGACCTGTCATTCCACAGTAAATAGTTGAAACCCACTAGCATGTGTAGGAGTTGATTGAAGCCATGTTGTGATCTTACCATGCCTTGCTTGCTATTGCTTAGAGTGTGTCAGGTCCAATTCATCGGGAATGAATTGGAGTACAATGATATGTTCTGATGCTGAGGGTTAAGTGTGTGAACACGATTTGGTAAAGGTAGTGGTGAGAGGCCATGTAGGAGTACATGGTGGGTTGTCTCACTGGAACCGTCCCTAAGAACTGAGTTCTGTGTATGTTGTCCAATGACCAGCTACTACCACGCATTGGAATGCTTAAGTGCCCCTCTCGACTTATTAATCAACATGATCTCTGTCCAGGAGTTGCAACTAGTTTCTGGTGTTTGTAGGTAGTGTTATTTCTCTACCAGGTGGCACCCGGCGGGGTGGGCTTGGGACAGACTAGGCACACGTGGCCCGGTGTACCGAGTGGCACCCAGATAGTGGGCTCGAGAACCCTGTACACATCGTTTGGGGCCGTGATGGAAACCTCGGCCGGACTCCCTTGCGGATGGAACCCGAATAGGCGATATACCTGGACGAGAGACTTGTGTGGTTAGTCAGGTCGCGGCCAACACCCTCGCCAGGCTTCCGCTTGAAGGTTGCCGAGATACACGACGTGTACATGGCGGTAAGTGGTGAGAGCGTGTGTGAAGAAGTACACCCCTGCACGGTTAACATGATCTATTCGAATAGCCGGGTCCGCGGATATGGACTTCTTGGATGCTTACGTGGTACATAGACAACTTGAAGTAGATACTCTAAAATACTCAAGACGAGTGTGAGTGCTATGGATGGCCTTCTCGTAGGGAGATGGGGATGAATCCATAGTGGTGTATTGTGTGATGCTTAGTGGACTCGTGTGCGCCACCTCAAAAGAGTTACCAGCAATCGTAGAATAGGATAGCCACTAAGTCAAAGCTGGCTTACTGCAACTAAACCCCACTTTGCCATCTTGATACAAGTGCATGTATGATAGGATCTGATGTAAGTCTTGCTGAGTACCTTTGTACTCATGTTTGCTTAATTTATGTTTTGCAGGTGAGATTGATGTCTCACTAGTAGTTCCGCTTGGACTTCGACAAGTAGCTTGTACCTCAGCTACGTTCTTGGACGAGTGTTGTAGATAGTCAGGCTCTTCAGCCTTTTTCATTTGTAGATGTATGTACTCAGACATGTTGTACTTCCGCTTGTTGCTTGTATGCTCTGAATGTTGGGTCATGAGACTCATGTTTGTAATATCTGGCTCCTCGGAGCCTAATGAATAAATACTTTGTTGATTAGAGTCTTGTTGTGATGCCATGTTGTATTTGTACATATTGAGCATATTGTGTGTATGTTATTGAAATGCTTGGTATGTGTGGGATCCGACACCTAGTTGTTTACCCTTGGTAGCCTATCTTACAGGGAAATGTCTCCTAGTGTTTCCACTGAGCCTTGGTAGCCTGCTACTGCTCCGGGACACTTAGGCTGACCGGCATGTGTCCTTCTTCGTTCCTGTGTCTGTCCCTTAGGGGAAATGTCACGCGTTGTTCCTTCAAGTCCTTGTAGCTTGCTATGACTTGGGTTCATACGTTGATGACCCACACGTTCGTTGCTGGGTCATGAATGTCTGTCTCTGTAATTTAGTGCCACTTTTGGTTTATAATTGGTCATGTCGGCCCGGGTTCTCTGTCATATGGATGCTAGCGACACTATCATATACGTGAGCCAAGATGCGCAAACGGTCCCGGGCTAGGTAAGGTGGCACCCGTGGGGATACCGTGCGTGAGGCCGCAAAGTGATATGGTGTGTTACATGCTAGACCAGTGTGACTTAGGATCGGGGTCCCGACAGCGTTGGTATCAGAGCCTGACTACCTGTAGGATTACCAAGCCAAAATGGTCGAAGTTGAGTCTAGAAATTCCTTAGTTATATAAGGGAATTGATTGTGGAAGGGAACGTAAGGCTCTTTTTACTCCTTTTACCTCGTGTCTTCTGATCTGAGTCATCTTACTTTTCCTACGGGGTTAAGGAACTAGGCTTTCTCTTCCGTCTATCAGGATCACGAGTTACTACTCCGTAGTCCCTTAGGATTGGTTGATCAGAGTCCTATTTCCGTGTTCTAGTTCTTTCAGTATAGTTTGTTTAGTACTATCACAGTACCTTGAGTGATGATGTTGAGATGTTGTATTACCCTTTGTTATCAGGATGTCTCATTCTGAGCATTTTACTGCCGTTATGCTGCCGGAATTATCCTAGTAGTTCGAGAGATACTAATTTCTTGTTCTACCTTATGCATCCTATAGTTGTTGATGTTTCCGTCTTCGGTTTCGCTTCTCAGGATGTCTTCTGTTAAGCGAAGCTCAGCTGCTCGTAGACAGAACCCCGGAGGTGGTAGGGATGAGGAGGATCCTCCCGACCAGCCTTTGTTGGCGGAGTTAATGTTAGAGATGGAGAGAAACAAGCGTGAGTCTAACCGCTTGTTGGCACGTATTGAGGAGAACACCGCACATCAGTGCAAGCAATCAGCAACCATCCATGACTTCATTCGTCTGAAACCACCCACCTTCCATCATCCCATTGAGCCACTCGACGCAGATGACTGGCTCCGTAGTATCACTCACAAGCTGCGTTCTGCGAACGTAGCTGAAGATGACAAGGTCATCTATGCCACTTATCACCTGGAAGGTCCTGCTAGTCTTTGGTGGCAGAACTATGAGGCCATGATTCCAGCTGGCCAGATTCCTACCTAGAGAGATTTCACCGAGGCTTTTCGTGAGCATCATATCCCTCAAGCCCTTATCGATCGTAAGAGAGAAGAGTTCTGTAGTCTTACACATGCTAAGATGGCTGTTGATGCTTATAGTCGAGAATTTGAGAACCTCGCCCGCTATGCTACAGAAGAAGTGTCCACGGACGCCAAGAAGCAGGCTAGGTTCCGGAAGGGTCTCAACCCCAAACTGCGTCGTGATCTCCACTTGCATCATTGCAACACATTCCAGGCTCTTGTGAACAAGGCCATCAATGCAGAGACAGCTCAACTCACTTACGAGGAGTCTCGTAAGCACACCCTTGATTTGGGATCTTCCTCCAGTACTAGTTCCCAGAAGCGCCGGATTTGGGTTCCGAACTCTGTTCTTCCACCCACTTATCCTCCGAGGCCATCTTGTGTGGTACCTCATCCAGCTTAGTCTTATGTTCCACCCAAGCCTATTGTCAAACCGCTTGTCAATGCGGGTCCACGACCTACCTCAGGGACTTGCTTTACATGCGGAAAGCCAGGACACTATGCACGTGACTGTTCTCAGGCCAGTCTTGCTCCACCCCAGCCCGAGAAGTCTGTTCTTCGTAGTAAGCCACCACGCAAGACGATCAGTGCCAATCCAGCTCCCACTAAACATGGACGTGTGCATCACGTCTCAGCTAAAGACGCTCATGATGATCCAAATGTCGTTCTTGGTACACTCCTTGTCAATTGCCATCCGGCTTCGGTTCTGTTCGATACCGGAGCATCTCACTCCTTCATCTCTGAAGGCTATGCTCGTTTGCACGACATGTCATTTTGTGACATGCCAACTCCGCTCGAAATCCAAACCCCGGGGTCTAGATGGCAAACTACCAGAATAAGCCATGATAATGGAATCCTTGTTGATAGACTTGTATTCTTTGCCTCACTCATAGCCCTCAAGTCTTCAGATATTAACATCATCTTGGGTATGGACTGGATGACAGCTCATCATGCCAAGATCGATTGTTACACTAGGTCTGTTCAGCTTACACACCCATCTGGCAAGATAGTCACTGTCTCCACTAGAGTTGCAAAGCGTCAACTCTATTCTCTTAATGACAGCCCCCTTCCAGACCTTGAAGATATCCCGGTAGTCCGAGACTTTCCGGATGTCTTTCCAGAAGAACTACCAGGTGTTCCACCTGATAGGGATGTAGAGTTCGTCATAGATCTTATCCCAGGAACTGTTCCAATTTCTAGGAGACCTTACAAGATGGCACCCCTAGAACTAGCTGAGCTTAAGAAACAACTTGATGAGTCCTTGCAAAAGGGTTTTATTCGTCCTAGTTCTTCTCCTTGGGCTTGTCCTGTCCTCTTCGTCAAGAAGAAGGATGGCACGGAACGGATGGTTGTAGATTATCGTCCCGTTAATTTGGTCACGATAAGAACAAGTATCCGCTCCCCAGGATCAACGACCTGTATGATCAGCTCGCTGGATCCTCAGTCTTCTCCAAAATGGATTTGAGGTTAGGCTACCATCAAATCAAAATTAGAAACGGAGACATTCCTAAGACGGCTTTTGTCACTCGTTATGGCCAGTACGAGTACACCGTCATGTCTTTCGGTCTAACCAATGCTCCAGCCACTTTCTCCCGCTTGATGAACTCGATCTTCATGGAGTATTTGGATAAGTTCGTCGTGGTTTACCTCGACGATATTCTTATTTACTCGAAGAACGAGGAAGAGCATGTCGAACATCTTAGACTTGTTCTAGAAAAACTCAGAGAGCACCGCCTTTATGCCAAGTTCTCCAAGTGCGAATTTTGGTTGCCAGAAGTGACCTATCTCGGCCACGTAATCTCAGGTAAGGGCATTGATGTCAATCCTGAGAGAGTTCAGGCCATTCTTGATTGGACTCCGCCTGAAACAGTTAAACAAGTTAGGAGTTTCCTTGGTCTAGCCAGCTATTGTCGCCGCTTTGTTGAGAACTTCTCGAAAGTGGCCAAACCTCTCACGAAACTTCTCAAGAAAGATAAAAATTTTGAGTGGTCCCCACAGTGTGAGCACAGTTTTCAGGAACTGAAAAGACGCCTGACCTCTGCTCCCATACTTGTGCCACCGGATTTCACTAAGGACTTTGTTATCTACTATGATGCCTCACGACAGGGACTAGGTTGCATTCTTATGCAGGATCGTCGTGTGATTGCCTATGCATTTTGACAGTTGCATCCACATGAGGAGAATTATCCTACACATGATCTAGAGCTTGCAGCTGTAGTCTATGCACTTAAGACCTGGCGGCATTACCTCCTTGGTAATCGTTGCGAGATCTACACCGATCACCAGAGTCTCAAGTATATCTTCACCCAACCAGATTTGAACCTTAGGCAAAGACGTTGGTTGGAGTTGATCTCAGATTACGACTTAGGAATTACCTACACCCCAGGCAAGGGAAATGTCATGGCTGATGCGCTAAGTCGTAAGACCTATTGCAACAATCTCATGTTGCAGCAGGGCCAACCACTTCTCCATGAGGAACTATGTAAGCTTAACCTTCACATTGCTCCTCGCGGATTCCTTTCTACCTTGGTGGCGAAACCTACCCTTGAGGATCAGATCATTTCTGACCAGAAGTTTGATAGGGGTGTTGTCCGCATCAAGAGAAACATTAAAAGGGGAGTTGGTGGATGTTTCTCTATGGATGATCGAGGAGTTGTTTTCTTCGAGAATCGCCTGGTGGTTCCCAAGAATCAACATCTGCGACAATTGATCCTTAAAGAGCCTCATGAATCTCCTCTCACGATTCATCCCGGTAGTACTAAGATGTATCAGGACCTACGCCAGAGGTTCTGGTGGACTAGGATGAAGAGAGAAATTGCTGAGTTCATTGCTAAATGTGACGTTTGTCGTCGCGTTAAGGCAGAACATCAAAGACCCGCTGGCACCCTTCAGCCTCTAGCTATTCCTGAGTGGAAATGGGATAAAGTTGGTATGGACTTCATCACCGGCTTTCCCAGGACCAAGAGAGGGAATAATGCTATCTTCGTAGTCATTGATCGTCTCTCCAAGGTGGCTCACTTCCTACCTGTTCGAGAGAGTATCACTGCTAGTCAGCTTGCTGACTTGTATATTTCTCGAATAGTGTCACTTCTTGGTGTTCCACTAGAGATCAATTCAGACCGTGGTAGTTTTTTCACTTCTCATTTCTGGGAGAGTTTCCAGACTGCCATGGGCACCCATCTTTCTTTCAGTACCGCTTTCCACCCTCAGTCAAGTGGTCAAGTGGAACGGGTTAACCAAATTCTCGAAGACATGCTTAGAGCTTGCGTTATCTCATTCGGTATGGATTGGGAGAAATGTCTTCCTTTCGCCGAGTTTGCTTATAACAATAGCTATAAATCCAGTCTCAAGCAAGCTCCTTTTGAGATACTCTATGGACGAAGATGTCGAACACCTTTGAACTGGTCAGAAACCGGTGAAAGACAATTCTTTGGACCGGATATGATCCAGGAAGCAGAAGAGCAAGTTCGTATCATTCGTGAGAATTTGAAAATAGCCCAATCTCGTCAAAAGAGCCAGTATGATCGTCATCATAAGGAAGTGGCTTATGAGGTTGGTGACAAAGTTTATCTCCGGATTACTCCTCTGAAGGGTACCCATCGTTTTGGTATCAAGGGCAAGTTGGCTCCTCGTTACATTGGTCCTTTTCGCATTCTTGCTAAACGAGGAGAGGTTGCCTACCAATTGGAACTACCCCCACATCTTTCTCGAGTTCATGATGTCTTCCACGTCTCTCAACTCAGGCGTTGCTTCTCGGATCCCATCCACGGAGTGGACCACGAAACGCTTGATCTCCAAGATAACCTCACATATCGAGAGTATCCCATTTGCATTCTGGATCAAGCAGAGCGTGTCACTCGAAGTCATAACATCAAGTTTCTCAAGGTTCAGTGGTCTCATCATTCCGAGAGAGAAGCTACTTGGGAGCGAGAAGATCGTCTCCGACTGGAGTACCCCACCTTCTTTCCGCCTACTCCTGAAGCTCGGGACGAGATTCTTTCGAGTGGAGGCGAGTTGTCACAACCCTAGTACTGGTATGCACTAGGTTAGTCTTGTGGTTTGCATCATGTTTATATTTCAAATGGAATTGAATTGAGGACTTGTGAAACCCTCAGAAACCCTTTTTGAAAATGACCCAAATAAAAATTGCTCCAAAAAGGTCCAAGAAAATGTTCATGTGGCCCTCTGAAAATATTGGTTAGAGATAAAAATCAAACCAATATTATTAGAAGCTCATAAGTATTTGTTTTGGGCATTTGGAATTAATGCAATAGTTATTTGCATTGGATATATATATTATATATTTTATATATGTCCAAAATTCTGATTCTTTATTTTGAGGGGCTTGGATTAATTCCTAGGTCCCTGCAAAATAATAATGTCAGAAGAAAATAATTGATTTAGTTTAGAAACTAAATCAAAACATAATTGCAGAAAATAGAAAACAGAAACTAAATTAAAAGAGAAAGAGAGTCACTTACCTGGGCCACTCACCTGCTGCCTGTCCAGTCCAGCGCGGCCCAGGAGCTGGCCCAGCCCACCACCACATCCCTCCCTGTCGTCTTCCTCCTTGCCAGGAGGACGAGCGCGTGCCCAGCGCCCGCGGCCACACGCCACGGCCACCTCCTGCTTCCGCCGCTGCCCGACGCGCCTGGTTGCCTCTGGACGACGCCACGCACCCCCCTTGGACCCTCTCACTCCCCCTCGGTCTCTTCCCCCCCTCTCCTGGCGCTCTCCCTTGCGAGCGCCCGAACGCCACCGTCGCCGCCGTTCCCATAGCCGTGGCCACCGTCCACCTCTCGCCTCGCCGGAGTGCCCAGTAGCTCCGCCTCGTTCCTCTCCTTCTCCTCGCCGAGCTGCCCGACATCAGAAGCCCCTGGAGCGCCGTCGTCGACCTCGTCTTCAACCTGCGGCCGTGGAGATCGCCGGCGACCGTGCGCCCGCTCTGACGCGTCCCCGAGCTCGCTGGCGACGCCATCGAGATCGCCGTGAGCTCCTCTTACTTTCCCCTCTTCTCTCATGCTCGCGCCTGTCCCCTAGCTCCGTTTCCTCCCGCGGCCGAGAGCTTCTTGCCGCCGGCCATGGTGTAGCCGTGGCCACAGCCGCACGAGCTCACAATGGAGCGCGTCATCGTGCTCTGGAAGCCCCCAGGAGCCTAACGCACCCACTCCCTCGCCTTCTCGTGCACCGTAGCACCTAAACCGTCGGTGCCCGAACTCCGGCCGCCGCCGGGCTCGACGCCGGCGATGATTTCGGCCACCCCAGCTACTGCCGCCTAGTGCGTTGGATGCGCAAGAGCCAGCGCATCCTGTAGGTGCCCTCCGCCGCTCGAATGGTCGTCAGAGGCGATTTTCCGACGCCCTCCGCCGCGTTCGGCCTCGCCGGCGGCTAACCGCCGGTGGGTTTGACCCAAGGCCACCGGGTTTGACTTTCCCTGAGTCAATGACATGTGGGGCCAGCCCTGACTAATTTTAGTTTAGGGTTTTAATTAAGTTTTAATTGCTGTCATTAATCTAATTAGACACTGACATGTGGGCCCCGTGTCTGTTTAGTTTAGTTTTAAACTTTTAGTTAAGTGCTGAGAGACTGACCAGTGGGACCCACTGTCAGGTTTGACTCCGGACCAGCCCTTTGACCTGCTGACGTCATGCTTGGGTCATGCTGACGCAATATTCCAATTCTGGAATTTAAATAATCTTAAATGATTTATTTATTTCAGAAATTGGTTTAAACTTCAAAAAATCACAGAAATTCAACCGTAGCTCAGAATGAAATAATTTATATATGAAAAATTATCAGAAAAAATCAATCTATCCATCTGTACCATTTTCATGCATGACAAATGAAGTTATACCTACTGTTTATATGAAAACACATAAATGGCATTTAAAATGCTTATTCTTAGAATTGCATTTGAACCCTTGGTTCAAATGGAATTCAACCAAACAAAATGCTAGTTGCACTAGCTTAAACAACATCATAACTTCATGCCATATTCATGCATCATATTGTTGCATATGCTTGTGTTTGACTGTCGGCACCGTTCTTCTCGATAGGTCCAACTCCGGAGACCGATCCAGAGTACCTGTCAGAGGAGCAGTGCTCTGCGCGTTGTTTTACCAGGCAAGCAAACCCCTTTGTTCATTCCGATACAATCCTACTCTCTCGCTCCTGCTCCCTGTTATTGCATTAGGACAACAGCGACTTCAACTGCTACTTTATGCTGCGGTAGTTGAACCCATTCCTCTGCATGACCTGTCATTCCACAGTAAATAGTTGAAACCCACTAGCATGTGTAGGAGTTGATTGAAGCCATGTTGTGATCTTACGATGCCTTGCTTGCTATTGCTTAGAGTGTGTCAGGTCCAATTCATCGAGAATGAATTGGAGTACAATGATATGTTCTGATGCTGAGGGTTAAGTGTGTGAACACGATTTGGTAAAGGTAGTGGTGAGAGGCCATGTAGGAGTACATGGTGGGTTGTCTCACTGGAACCGTCCCTAAGAACTGAGTTCTGTGTATGTTGTCCAATGACCAGCTACTACCACGCATTGGAATGCTTAAGTGCCCCTCTCGACTTATTAATCAACATGATCTCTGTTCAAGAGTTGCAACTAGTTTCTGGTGTTTGTAGGTAGTGTTATTTCTCTACCAGGTGGCACCCGGCAGGGTGGGCTTGGGACAGACTAGGCACACGTGGCCCGGTGTACCGAGTGGCACCCGGATGGTGGGCTCGGGAACCCTGTACACATCGTTTGGGGCCGTGATGGAAACCTCGGCCGGACTCCCTTGCGGATGGAACCCGAATAGGCGATAAATCTGGACGAGAGACTTGTGTGGTTAGTCAGGTCGCGGCCGACACCCTCGCTAGGCTTCCGCTTGAAGGTTGCCGAGATACACGACGTGTACATGGCGGTAAGTGGCGAGAGCGTGTGTGAAGAAGTACACCCCTGCAGGGTTAACATGATCTATTCGAATAGCCGGGTCCGCGGATATGGACTTCTTGGATGCTTACGTGGTACATAGACAACTTGAAGTGGATACTCTAAAATACTCAAGACGAGTGTGAGTGCTATGGATGGCCTTCTCATAGGGAGACGGGGATGAATCCATAGTGGTGTATTGTGTGATGCTTAGTGGACTCGTGTGCGCCACCTCAAAAGAGTTACTAGCAATCGTAGAATAGGATAGCCACTGAGTCAAAGCTGGCTTGCTGCAACTAAACCCCACTTTGCCATCTTGATACAAGTGCATGTATGATAGGATCTGATGTAAGTCTTGCTGAGTACCTTTGTACTCATGTTTGCTTAATTTATGTTTTGCAGGTGAGATTGATGTCTCACTAGTAGTTCCGCTTGGACTTCGACAAGTAGCTTGTACCTCAGCTACGTTCTTAGACGAGTGTTGTAGATAGTCAGGCTCTTCAGCCTTTTTCATTTGTAGATGTCTGTACTCAGACATGTTGTACTTCCGCTTGTTGCTTGTATGCTCTGAATGTTGGGTCATGAGACTCATGTTTGTATTATCTGGCTCCTCGGAGCCTAATGAATAAATACTTTGTTGATTAGAGTCTTGTTGTGATGCCATGTTGTATTTGCACATATTGAGCATATTGTGTGTATGTTATTGAAATGCTTGGTATGTGTGGGATCCGACACCTAGTTGTTTACCCTTGGTAGCCTATCTTACAGGGAAATGTCTCCTAGTGTTTCCACTGAGCCTTGGTAGCCTGCTACTACTCCGGGACACTTAGGCTGACCGGCATGTGTCCTTCTTCGTTCCTGTGTCTGTCCCTTAGGGGAAATGTCACGCGTTGTTCCTTCAAGTCCTTGTAGCTTGCTACGACTTGGGTTCATACGTTGATGACCGACACGTTCGTTGCTGGGTCATGAATGCCTGTCTCTGTAATTTAGTGCCACTTTTGGTTTATAACTGGTCATGTCGGCCCGGGTTCTCTGTCATATGGATGCTAGCGACACTATCATATACGTGAGCCAAGATGCGCAAATGGTCCCGGGCCAGGTAAGGTGGCACCCGTGGGGATACAGTGCGTGAGGCCACAAAGTGATATGGTGTGTTACATGCTAGACCGGTGTGACTTAGGATCGGGGTCCCGACACGATGTAACAAGGGGCCAATTTGCCTTTGATACCGAAGCAATGGGTTCCCTTAAGAGGGGTAACCCGAAGGTAAGCCTTATCGCCGACTTCAAAAGTCACGGCCTTATGATGGCTATCATATTGGCTCTTCTGACGAGACTGGGCTGTTTTCAATTTCTCACAAACGATGTGAACTTGCTCTTCTGCTTCTTGGATCATATCCGGGCCAAAGAATTGTCTTTCCCCGGTTTCTGACCAGTTAAGAGGTGTTCGACACCTTCGTCCATATAGAACTTCGAAGGGAGCTTTGCCCAAGCTGGCTTGATAACTATTGTGATAAGCGAATTCGGCAAATGGAAGACACTTTTCCCATTCCATACCGAAAGAGATGACAGAGGCTCGAAGCATGTCTTCCAGAATTTGATTGACTCGTTCCACTTGACCACTTGACTGGGGATGGAAGGCAGTACTGAAAGAGAGATGAGTTCCCATAGCATTCTGGAAACTTTCCCAAAATCGTGAAGTGAAAAGACTTCCACGGTCCGAGTTAATCTCCAACGGCACACCATGAAGTGATACTATCCGAGAGACATACAAATCTGCTAGCTGGCTAGCGGTAATACTCTCTCGAACAGGCAGGAAATGAGCTACTTTAGAAAGGCGGTCGATAACGACGAAGATAGCATTATTCCCTTTCCTAGTCTTGGGAAACCCGGTAATGAAGTCCATACCGACCTTGTCCCATTTCCATTCAGGCATAGCTAAAGGTTGAAGGGTGCCAGCAAGCCGTTGATGCTCTGCTTTGACTCGACGACAAACGTCGCAGTTAGCAATGAATTGAGCGATTTCTCTCTTCATCCTAGTCCACCAGAATCTCTGACGTAGGTCCTGATACATTTTGGTACTACCGGGATGAATTGTGAGAGGAGATTCATGAGCCTCCTTAAGGATCAACCATCTCAGGTTTCGTACTTTACGAACCACTAAACGGTTGCTAAAGAATACAACTCCTCGATCATCAATTGAGAAACATCCCGTGACTCCTTTCTTGATGTTCCTCTTAATACGGGAAATTCCCGGGTCAACCTTCTGTGCTTTGATGACCTGATCCGTAAGGGTAGGTTCCGCCACCAAGGTGGAAAGGAATCCTCGAGGTACAATGTGGAGGTTAAGCTTACGAAATTCCTCGTGGAGAAGTGGTTGTCCTTGTTGCAACATCAAGTTGTTACAATAAGACTTACGACTTAGTCCATCAGCCATGACATTGGCCTTTCCAGGGGTGTAGGTGATTCCTAGGTCGTAATCTGTGAGCAACTCAACCCAACGTATTTGCCTGAGATTTAGATCCGGTTGGGTGAAGATGTACTTCAAACTTTGATGATCAGTGAAGATTTCACAGCGATTACCTAGGAGGTAATGTCGCCACGTTTTGAGTGCATGGACTACAGCTGCAAGCTCTAGATCATGAGTAGGATAGTTATCCTCATGTGGACGCAACTATCGAGATGCGTATGCAATCACTTGACGATCTTGCATGAGTATGCAACCTAGTCCTTGTCGCGAGGCGTCGCAATAGATTATAAAATCCTTGGAAAAGTCTGGTGGTACCAGTACAGGTGCAGATGTCAGGCGTCTTTTCAGTTCCTGAAAACTGGACTCGCACTGTGGGGTCCACTCAAACTTTTTATCTTTCTTGAGGAGTTCAGTTAGAGGTTTAGCAACCTTGTAGAAATTCTCGACGAAGCGTCGGCAGTAGCTCGCTAAGCCAAGAAAACTCCTAACTTGCTTGACCGATTCAGGGGGAGTCCAATCAAGGACGGCTTGAACTCGCTCGGGATTGACAGCAATACCCTTGCCAGAGATCACATGACCTAGATAGGTTACTTCCGGCAACCAAAATTCACATTTAGAGAATTTGGCATAAAGGCGGTGCTCTCGAAGTTCCGTCAATACCAGCCTTAAATGCTCGACATGATCTTCCTTGTTCTTGGAGTAAATGAGTATATCATCGAGGTATACCACGACGAATTTATCAAAGTACTCCATGAATATAGAATTCATTAACCGGGAAAAGGTAGCTGGTGCATTGGTTAACCCGAAAGACATGACGGTGTACTCATATTTGCCATAACGAGTAACAAAAGTCGTTTTAGGAATGTCCCTGTTCTTGATTTTGATTTGATGGTAACCCAACCTCAAATCCATCTTAGAAAAGACTGAGGATCCAGCGAGCTGATCATACAGGTCGTTGATCCTGGGGAGCGGATACTTATTCTTTATGGTGACCAGATTGACAGGTCGGTAATCTACAACCATCCGCTCCGTTCCATCCTTCTTCTTGACGAAGAGGACGGGGCAAGCCCAAGGGGAGGAACTAGGACGGATGAAACCCTTTTGCAAGGACTCATCGACTTGTTTCTTAAGCTCAGCTAACTCTAGGGGTGCCATCTTATAAGGTCTCCTAGAGATTGGGACAGTTCCAGGAATAAGATCTATCACGAACTCGACATCTCTGTCAGGTGGAATTCCTGGCAGTTCTTCTGGAAAAACATCCGGAAAGTCACGGACTACCGGGATATCTTCGAGTTCTGGTAGAGGGCTGGCATTAAGAGAGTAGAGCTGACGCTCAGCCATTCGGGTCAAGACATTGACTATCTTGCCGGATGGGTGTGTAAGTTGAACGGTTCTAGTATAGCAATCAATCTTGGCGTAATGAGTTGTCATCCAATCCATACCCAAAATGATGTTTATGTCCGAGGACTTGAGAGCGATTAGAGATGCTAGGAAAACAAGTCTATCGACAAGGATTTCATTTCCATGGCTTACCCTAGAGGTTTGCCACTTTGAACCAGGAGTTTGAATAACCATGGAAGTAGGCATGTCACAAAAAGTCATGTTGTGCATTCGAGCATAGCTCTCAGATATGAACGAATTGGATGCTCTAGTATCGAAAAGAACAGATGCCGGATGGCAGTTAACGAGAAGCATACCAAGGACGACGTTAGGATCCTCATAAGCTTCCTCAGCAGAGACATAGTTGACATGACCACGTGCAGTGGGGATTGGCTTGACATAATTCACCTTGCTGGTTGGCTTACCACGGCCAACGGGTTTTCCTGGTTGGTTCTGAGGACACTCACGCATGTTGTGCCCCGGTTCTCCACACTTGAAGCATGTCATAGTGCTAGTGCGTGGAGCAAAGTTGGAAGGTGGTCCTCCATAGGTCTTAGCAGGTGCAAACGGTTGAGTTGGGCGAGGCGCCTCATAGGATGGCCTCGGTGTGTACTTGGGTGGCAGAGCAGTGTTAGGAACCCACACACGGCGCTTGTGAGAGCCAGAGCCGGATGAGGAACCAAAGTCTCGGGTATGCTTGCGTGTGGACTCGAAGTCAGTCTGGCCCGTCTCAGCACTGATAGCCTTGTTTACCAACTTCTAGAAGGAAGTGCACTCGTGCAGACGTAGATCTCGGCGGAGTTCAGGGTTGAGTCCCTTGCGGAACCTTGCCTGCTTTTGGCATCGGTGGATACTTCCTCACGTGCATAGCGTGCCAAGTTGCCAAACTCGCGACTATAGCTATCCACAATTAACCGGCCCTGGGTGAAATTGCAGAATTCCTCCCGCTTGCGATCCATGAGACCTTCCGGAATGTGATGTTCACGGAATGCCTCACTGAACTCAACCCAAGTAGTGATTTGGCCAGCAAGATGCATAGCCTCAAAGTTTTCCCACCAAAGACTGGCAGGGCCCTCAAGATGGTAGGCGGCATAGGTAACCTTGTCAGCTTCGGCCACACGGGCAGAGTGTAGCTTATGGGTGATACTACGTAGCCAATCATCCGCGTCCAGGGGTTCAGTGGAGTGATGGAACTTCGGTGGGCACATCTTGATAAATTCATTGATTGACACCATGTCATTCCTCTGGCGGAACCCAGTGTTCTGCTCTATGCGTTCCAGCAGACGGTTGGTCTCTCTCTTGTTCCGTTCTGCCTCAAGCATAACTTCAGCCAAGGAGGGTGGCTGGGGCAGATTCCCATCTCTAGCCCCACTAGCCTCACCCTGCTCCTGAGCAGCAGGAGTGTTGGGAGTGTTGACCATCCTAAAGAAGCAAAACAACGGTTTAGACAAGGATGGCAAAAATTTGACATAGAAGTGCAGAATGTAATGGATGACACGGAATGCTGAGATGTTCATCCGTACGACATGGTAATATAGAAACTGATATATATACACCAGTGGTCATACACACCATACATAGTTTAGTACAAGCCAAAGCTAAAGTACAACTGCGGTGAAAGACGATACATCCCATTAGAGGCATTCCAAGCTCCTATACATTATTTAACTACACCTCCGGAACTCAGTACACACTAAGTCATATTCCACAAGACGCGCAGGACTGTGGGAATACAACTACTACTACCCCGGTCTAGCTCAGACATTCCCGTAGTAATCTTCATAAAGATTACCACCGTAGCCTGGAAGTGGAACAGACGGGTCTTGAAACTCGCGAGCACTCGAAGGCTGTGGACCATAGGGACATGAATGTGGCCTCGATCCCGATGCTGGTGGTAACCGACGCCCACGTGGAGGTGTAATACCCCCAACATCACGCCAATCCATGCGATCAGGCAGACGAGTCCGCACGGGGTACAAATCCCGCATGTCCAGATATCCGGCGTGCACAGCAGGTGCAAGTCGTGGTAAAGTAGTCCAGTGGGCGGCTCGAGTGTTATACAGCTCCATTCGGAGGGCACGGACCTCACGGTCCCTATCCTCCAGCATCTGAACAGTAGTCTGAAGCAGTGGCTCTTCATGAGCAGCATTAGTATACAGACCAGTGTAGTAGCCTTCCTCTCCGGGAAGTGAGGCTGGCATGTAAAAGAACTCAGTGTTCAGCAACACGGCATGCCTAGCCCGGAGAATGGTCATCATCGAATAGGCGGCATCCTGCACTGCCATCTCGATGGTAATCCCGAGTCCATAAGACCAATGGATAGGGTCGTTAGCTCCGGGATATGAGGGGTATATCCGGACTGTGCAGAAATACTGACTCTGATTGAAATCCCGGTACTGCTCCTCCATGGTGTACTCAGGATACCAGCGATAACCGGTCTCAGTCATCACACGGACTAGCATGGCCGTGTGACCGCGCACATTAATGCACCGAGTCAAACGAACCACTTGGTGAGGTGTGCGGCCAGACATCTGAAACACGAAGTAATGCAAAGGCATTAGTGTTTCTATAAGAAATCGGGCAGCATAACAACTGTAAATGCTCAAAGAAGATTTGAGACATCATACAAATGATAGCTTAGCCACTCAACAATTTCATATCAAGGTTCCGGGTCCAACAATCCATCATATTAAAAGGATAGAAACTGAACTGAGGCTTGAAACCAACAATCCTAAGAGTCTACGGATTAGTAACACATGAACCTAGTAAGGATAAGAGGTCTAGTCCCAAATCCCCGTAGAAAGAATAGACTGACTCAGATCAGAAGGGCATAAGGTAAAGGAGTAAAAAGAGCCTTACGTTCCCTTCCATAATCAATTCCCATACATATAACTAAGAATTTTTCTAGACTCAACATCGACCAGTTTGGCTTGAGAAACCTACAGGCAGTCCAGCTCTGATACCAACGCTGTCAGGACCCCGATCCTAAGTCACACCGACCTAGCTGCAAACACGTCATATCACTTTGCGGCCTCACGCACGGTAACCCCACGGGTGCCACCTTACCTGGCCCGGGACCAATTGCGCATTTTGGCACACGTATATGACAGTGTCGCTAGCATCCATATGACAGAGAACCCGGGCCGACATGGCTAGTTATAAACCAAAAGTGGCACTAAATTACAGAGACAGGCATCCATGACCCAGCAACGAACGTGTCGGTCATCAACGTATGAACCCAAGTCGTAGCAAGCTACATGGACTTAAAGGAACAACGCGTGACATTTCCCCTAAGGGACAGACACAGGAACGAAGAAGGACACATGTCGGCCAGCCTATGTGTTCCGAGCAGTAGCAAGCTACCAAAGCTCATTGGAATCACTAGGAGGCATTTCCCTGTAAGGTAGGCTACCAAAGGAAAACAACTAGGTGTCGGATCCCACACATACCAAGCATTTCAACCATACACACAATATGCTCAATATGTGCAAATACAACATTGCATCACAACAGAACTCTATGACTCAAAGTACTTTATTTAAGAGGCTCCAAGGGCCATACATAACATATCCATACAGATAGGGGTCACATGACCCAACACTCAAGTCATACAGTCATACAAGCACAAGCGGAAGCTACATGTCTGAGTACAGACAACTTAGAAAATAAAACAGGCTTGGTGTAGCCTGACTATCTACAAGGCCCTTCACAAGCTCCAGATCTCCGTCTGGGTGTCAAGCTACTCGTCGACGTCAACGTCTATGTAGAACCCGTCAGAAGGGGCAGGGTACTCCTCTACAACAGTTATTAAGCAAACATGAGTACAAAGGTACTCAGCAAGTCTTACCACAGAACCTATCATACATGCAACATTATCAACAGGGGTAGTGGAGTTCATAGCAGAAAGCCAGCTTTGACTCTTGGCTAACCTATACTACAACTCTCAACAGATTGCAAGATGTTACTACGAACACGAGTCCTCTACTCACCACAACAATACACTACCGAGGATCCTCTTCCGTCATCCTACGGAAGGGCCATCCACGGCACTCACACTTATCTTGAGGCTTTTAGTAGTATCCATCAACTTATCTATGAACTGTAAGAGTAACCAAGTAGTTCGTACCGTGAACAACGGCTATTCGAATAGATTGATAACCCTGCAGGGGTGTACTTCTTCACACACGCTTTCACCACTTATCGTCGTTTACTCGACATGTACTCGGCAACCTTCAAGAGGAAGCCCAGCGAGGGTGTCGGCCACGACCTGACTAACTACACAAGTCTCTCGTCCAGGTTTATCGCCTATTTGGGTTCCATCCGTGGGGAGATCCGGCCGGGGTGTCGCTCACGGCCCCAAATGATGTGTACAGGGTTCCCGAGTCACCAAACGGGCAACCGGTACACCGTGCCATGTACCTGTCGCATCACAACCCACCCCGAGGGTCAGCGATGTGCACGACCTCCAGTAAACTATAAACACCAGAAACTAGTTGCAACTCCTGGACAGAGATCGAGGGTAATTAATAAGCCGAGAGGGTCCATTGGTTTCGGGCCCAATGCATGGTAGTAACTGGAACTTGAACCACACATACAGATCTCGGGTCCTATGTACGGTTCCAATGAAACAACCCACCACGTACTCCTACATGGCCGTTCATCGATACCTTAACCAAACGTGTTCCACACTTCTCTCTCTTTATCGATATGATTGTTTCACTCTGATCCATCACCCAGATGAACCAGACCGGACACAACTCTAAGCATAGCAGGCAACATAAGAAAATAGCATGGTGGATCACACATCACATGGCTCAATCAACTCCTACACATGCTAGTGGGTTTCAACTATTTACTGTGTCAATGACAGGTCATGCAAGGGAATAGGGTTCAACTACCGCAGCAAGTAGCAGTTCACACGTTGTTCCCTTAATGCAGTAAAAGAGAGCAGGAGCGAGAAGATGGGTTTGTATCGGAATGATCAATGATTGCTTGCCTGACAAAGTGGTTGTCGGGTACTGCTCTTCAGCTGGATACGCAGCAGTATCCTCGGGAGCAGGACCTAACACGGAGAATACCGGCGATACAATCATTAAACAAACAAATGCAACAATATGTGCATGCTCATGACATGGCAAGATGCATGTGTTTTGGGCTAATGCAACTACAACCAGAAGGATTTGAGCCTATTTAAATCAAAGATTCAAATTGGCACTTTAGCTATTATTTAATTAAGTGCATTATCATGTTTTAATGTATACAGCACGGTTAACTTGCTCAAACATGCATGAAACCATTGCCATTGGAAAGATTGGATTTTTCTGATCAATTTTCATATATAAATCTTTTCCATCTGAGCTACTGTTGAATTTATATGATTTTTTGAAGTTTAGGCATTTTCTGGAATTTCCTGAATTATTTTTTAAATCTAAAAATCCCAGAAAATCCTTTACTGTGTCAGGATGACATCATGCTGACGTCAGTCAGTCAACAGGGCGGCCCAGGTCAAACCTGACCGGTGGGACCCACTGGTCAGTGTCACAGTTAACTAATTAACTAATTAGAATTAAATTAACACTTAAACTAGGTTTGACTAGCAGGCAGGGCCCACATGTCAGTGACCCAGGGGGTCAAACAGGCCCAACTCGCCGGCGTTTAGCCGCCGGCGAGGCCAAACACAGCGGTGAGGTGCGGGTTTCGTGCTTCGGCTGCCAAAACGACGGCGGAGCACACCTACGGTTAGCTGGAGGCAAACCGCATCGAATGGAGGTGGTTGCTGGCCTCGGGGTCGCCGGAGATGACGCCGGCGACGAGTCCAGCGGCTGCCGGAGTTCGGCAAAGTCGAAAACGATGGTGCAGTGCTCGTAGAGGTGCGTGGAAAGGTCCTACCGCATCTACACGGAACGGCGAAACTGATAGGCATGGTGGCCGGGCCATTGGATGGCCGGAGCCTCGTCGGCGACGAGCTCCGCGGCGGTGCGTGCAGGTGAGCTACGTGCGGTGCGTTCCAGGGTAGGGGAGAGCCAACGGAGAGGGGGAGGGTGAAGCTGACCTAACAGAAGTTGAAGCAGACGCCGGAGCGAGCTTGGGGGCGGTCGGAGCTGAGCGGGACGGCGAGGGGGATCTCCGCGGCCGGAGTTGGGGAAGAAGAGGTCGGGGGCGTCTCCAGAGCGGGCGAGCGCTCGGGGCTCGGTCTGCTTGATGGGCCTCGAACCCCTCATTGGTTACCCCAAGTGGAAGGTGTAAGATGCAGTAAGTAGAAGTGTTTTCCCCTAGCAAAGATGCCAAGGATCGAATCCCTAGAGACTCCTAGGTTCAACAAGTAGGTGTCAACTGCAAACGGCGCAATTAGCAATCAACGTGGACCTGCACACAGATACAAATAACTTTGCTCCCAACGAGTACAGAGAGGTTGTCAATCTCTCCGGCCTTGTAGTTCACAAAGGGTTAAAAGCAATGATAGTAGTGATAGATAGTGTTTTGCAATAGTAAATAAAATAGCGAAAAGTAAATAGTGGATGTGATCAATGATGGTAATATGGACCGGAGTCACATGATGTTCACTAGTGATGTCTCTCTCCCAAAAGACGATAAAACAGCTATGTGAGGTAACAAATTACATCTGGGCAATTGACAGGACCACGAACGCAAACCAATGCTGACTACATTGCAAGAAAGGTTGAGGTTCAAAGCATGGGCGGTACGCCAAAGTAAGTAGACCGAAATCCATCAATATCTACTACTAATCATCCACCTTGAGATATCTATCCAGAACATCTCGCTGGTATTAAGTTGCGAGTCCCACCCATAGTGTAAACTCAATGCAACAGACAACTGCATTAAAAGAAATTTGCGTAAAGTAAACAATCCTTGCACCCGCGGGCACAAGCACCGTTGTTTTCCCCCTTGTGGCAATAGCACATCCCCTAGACTCATGTTTCTGTCACTAAAGCTAGTCATCGAGGGGCATGAACCCACAATCGAGCATAACGTTCCCTCTTGGAGTCACTACCTATTACTCGGCCAAAGCAATAAATAACAACGGAGAACATGCAAGAATTACTTATGAACTAAAAATATAAAAGAGGTGAATCAAATATATTACTCAAGATCAATCTGAACATAATCTCATAATCCATCGGATCCCAGCAAACTCAACATAGCAACAGCATAAGGATTACATAGGTGCCTCGATCATGTAGGGCAGCTCACGAGGACTAATTAGTGAAGAACAAGAATGGGCGGAGACCATCACATAGCTACTGGTCATGGACTCATGGTCCAAGGGAGACTACTCACGAGTCATCCGGGAGGCGTCCATGGTGGTGGAGAAGCTCCCGGTGGTGATCCTCCCCTCCTGCAGGGTGCCGGGAAGAGTTCTCCTGGTGCTCCCGATCTTGGAAGCGGCGGCGGCGGCGGAACAGAGATGGGATCGCGAAAAAAAGTCATGTTCTGAGGGTTACGGGGAACCCTTTAAATATATGCCAAAGTAGGGCACCGGGGGAGCCTCGGGGGGCCCAGGCGCCCCCCCCCCCGGCGCGGCCCAGGGGGGGCGCGCCCACAGGGCGCCTGGAGCCCCTGTGCCCCCCCCCCAGGCTGCCCTTCGGACGCAGTGTTGTTTCCGGTTCGCTGATTTTTTATATAATTTTTCTGGATTTTTCTGGGCAGTTCTCGAAACGTGAAAACCTGAAATACAAAAACAGCCGAAAACAGAAACTGGCACTGGGGTGCACTGGATTAGTAAGTTAGTCCAAATATGATCAAAAGTGTATGGAAGTGTATGAATATCATAGCAATATCACCCAAAAGTGGCATGGAGCAAGCAGAAATTATAGATACGTTTTGGACGTATCAACATCCCCAAGCTTAATTCCTGCTCGTCCTCGAGTAGGTAAATGATAACAAGAATAATTTCTGTGGTGACATGCTATTAACCATATAGGACTTTCTCATAGTCATATGACAAAAGCTTACTGAGACAATGATTCTAAAGTAACTAAGTTGTCTCAAGAGAAAATTACAAATGACTGAAGGTTTTACAACATGAAACTGAAACATAAAAAAGATTTGCAATGAACATGATGTGCAAATATGATAAAGTGATATCTATCTTGCCCCCTTTAGTGATGCAAAACATAAATGCAAGGCACCTTCAAGGTTTAAGTGATGACTAGATACAATCATTTTAGAATAAACGATATCACAATCATGCAAAAGACAATGCTACTTTGGGACAATGCACATTACACTCAGAATGACAATCATGCTCTCAGTAGTTGGTGCTTGAAGTGCTAGAGCTTTTTATTTTTAAACATGGAAGCAATTGTGTCAACGGTAGTAGTACTGTTGGAAATATGCCCTAGAGGCAATAATAAAAGGGTTATTATTATATTTCCTTGTTCATGATAATCGTTTATTATCCATGCTATAATTGTATTGATTGGAAACTCAAATACACGTATGGATGAATAGACAGACTTTGTGTCCCTAGTGAGCCTCTACAGGACTAGCTCGTTGATCAAAGATGACCGCGGTTTCCAGGTCATAGACATGAGTTGTCATTTGATAACGGGATCACATCATTAGGAGAATGATGTGATGGACGAGACCCAAACGTTAACATAGCTTTTGATCGTATCAGTTATCGCTATAGTTTTCTGCATGTCAAGTATAAGTTCCTATGACCATGAGATCATGTAACTCACTGACACCGTAGGAGTGCTTTGTGTGTGCCAAACGTCACAACGTAACTAGGTGACTATAAAGGTACTCTACAGGTATTTCCGAGGGTGTCTGTTGAGTTGACATGGATCGAGACTGGGATTTGTCACTCCGTGTGACGGAGAGGTATCTCCGGGCCCACTCGGTAATACGTCATCTCAATGAGCTCAAAGTGACTAAGTAGTTGGTCACGGGATTATGTATTACGGTAACGAGTAAAGAGACTTGCCGGTAACGAGATTGAACTAGGTATAGAGATACCGACGATCGAATCTCGGGCAAGTAACATACCGACGAGACAAAGGGAACTGTATACGGGATTGCCTGAATCCTTGACATCGTGGTTCATTCGATGAGATCATCGAGAAACATGTGGGAACCAATATGGGTATCCAGATCCCGCTATTGGTTATTGACCTGGGAGTGTCTCGGTCATGTCTACATGGTTTCCGAACCCGCAGGGTCTACACACTTAACGTTCGGTGACGCTAGGGTTGTTAGAGAGAAAAGTGTATGGTTACCGAAGGTTGTTCGGAGTCCCGGATGAGATCCCGGACATGACGAGGGTCTCCGGAATGGTCCGGAGACGAAGATTGATATATAGGATAAAAGGTTTCGGAGTCCGGAAGTGTTCCGGGGAGCATCGGGAAATCGGCGGAGTACCGGAAAGGGTTTCGGGGGGTCCGGAAGTAGTTCTGGGCCTAATGGGCCACAAGGGGGAACACCACAGCCCTCAGGGGGCTATGCGCCCCCCCCCCTGGGCCCTCTCCTCATGCGGCTAAGGGGGTGGGACCCCCTAGGGCAGCCGCACCCCTTTGGAGTGGGGGGCA
>LR738713.1:685304158-685344553 GCA_902687465.1 Secale cereale
GGGGAAACCCTAGGGCCTGGCCCTTGGCCGCCGCCCCCCCCCCCCTGCTTTGGCCGCCGCCCCCTCCCCTTGCCCTGGCCGCCGGCCCCTAGGGGAAACCCTAGGGCGCCCCTCACCTCTCCACCCCCCCTATATATAGTGAGGCAAAGGGAGGGCAGAAAACACAAGTTCGTGCCTCGGTGCTGCCCTCCCTCTCCCATAACATCTTCTTCTCCCGCGGTGCTTAGGCGAAGCCCTGTCGGAGTTCTTCTCCACCATCACCACCACGCCGTCGTGCTGCCGGTTCTCCATCAACCTCTCCTCCACCCCATGCTGGATCAAGAAGGAGGAGACGTCCCCGAGCCGTACGTGTGAAGAACGCGGAGGCACCGTTGCTTCGGTGCTAGGATCTTCGGCGATCTGAATCGCGGCGAGTATGACTCCATCATCCGCGTTCATAACGCTTCCGCTTAGCGATCTACAAGGGTATGTGGATCCTACTCTCCCCTCGTATTTGCATCTACTAGATTGATCTTGGTGAACGTAGAGAAAAAATTTTTGTTTTCCATGCAACGTTCCCCAACAAGTACTTCATATGTGTCATGCATAAAACATCCTATAAGTTGCAAGCCTCATGCATCGAATACTAATAGTGCTCGCACCTTGTCCTAATTAGCTCGGATCCCCATGGGTTATCATTACATTGCATATGTTTTAACCAAGTGTCACAAAGGGGTACCTCTATGCCACCTATACAAAGGTCCAAGGAGATAGATCGCATTTGATTTCTCATTTTTGATAGATCTCAACTTGAGGACATCCATACCGGGACAACATAGAAAATAGATGATGGACTCCTCTTTAATGCATAAGCATATTCTCATGAGAGATTGAGGATTAAGGTCCAAGCTAAAACTTCCACCATGATGCATGGCTTTGGTTGGCGGCCCAATGTTCTTCTCTAACAATATGCATAGTTATTCAACCCACGGTAAATCACCCTTACTTCAGACAAGACGAACATCCATAGCAACTCACATGATATTCAACAAAAGTGTGACAGTTGATGGCGTCCCCAGAAACATGGTTACCGCTCAGCAAGCAACTCATAAGAAATAAGATACATAAGCAAAATATTCTTTACCACAATAGTTTTTAGGCTACTTTCCCATGAGCTATGTATTGCATGGTTAGTTTGCTTAGTACAGGTGGAGGTTAGCAGAAGATTGGGAGCGACCAACTAAGAGAGAAATGACGGTCATAATCATGCAGAGCGACAAAGCAATATTGAATCAGGCATGGTAGTTATATCGCTACTCAGAAACAAAAGATCATCAAGGCTTGACAGACTTTCTTTACAGTCTTGAATATGCGTGAGCATACGCCAAGTCAATCAAAATAAATTCTCGAAGGAAGATATTACTAAACCATACCATATCATAGGCAAACAAACCAAGTTGGTGCTCCAATAACACATTGGGAACCCCCCAGCTATTTGAGATTAACCAAAAGAAAACCTGAACTACTAAGCACCATCATGCAGGTAGCATCTTTATCATAGACACATTAACCCATGCAACGGAAGCAAACTCTCTTAATAAGGTGAGCATGGTAATTAAAGAGAGTTCAAGCAACCAACTAAATAAAAGCTCTTGAGAAGATAAGCATGAATAATAAGAGCAAAGCACGATAATAGCTAGTAAAAGACAAAGAACACACACAGCATAGATAGACATGAAAATTCTATGTAATGTTCTAGGTAGAGGTGGAGCGTGTTTCTCTCCCACATAAAGGAATGCTGGGTTCCGACTCGTTATGAAAAACTAAAAGGAAAACTAAAAGCAAGACGCTCCAAGCATAGCACATAACACATGAAGTGATAAAAATATAGTGGAACGAAAGACGAACTGATAATGTTGATGGAGAAGGGGATGCACGGGGGCATCCCCAAGCTTAGACGCTTGAGTCTCCTTGAATATTTCTTGGGGGTGCACGGGGGCATCCCCAAGCTTGAGCGCTTGACACTCCTGAATCTTTTTTATCATCTTCCCTCGCACACTTGAAAACTCCCTTCATACACAACTCATCATAATCTGATTAGCGAGGTTAGTACCCTTAATAAAATAATTATACCTTGCTGGAAATAAGGATATTCTTGAAGTTCTACTGTTTCTCAAGATTGCCAAAAGGTTTTTGCAAAGAAAAAGCAAGTTCTTAATTTGCAAAGTGAAGGAAAGGCAAAACAGGACAGAATCTGTGAAAACAGAACAGCAGGCAGTAATTGACCTGTTCGGGATACTTCTGCAACTCAAATCAAAAAACTCAGAACTGACGCACGAAAGACAATTATATAGAGAACGCTGTCGAAACAATTCAGACCAAAAAGATGATCTGGTGATTTTATACGAATTTTTCTATCCAAGGACAGAATCTGTTTCCTGGACAGCACCTCACAACTTTTGAACTTTCTAGCTGTCAGAGGTTATACTTGGCACAAATATGAAAAGCAAAGATACAATGATGATGCTACAGCAGTAAACAACATCAAGACACAACAAAAGCAAAAAATTTATTCATGTGGGCTGCCTCCCAAAAGCGCTTTCTTTTATGCCTTTAAGCTAGGCATAATGCATAGATCAAGTTTTATCAAGAGTAAAAGAATAACTAGCCCGTACAACGGACTCAAAAGGTAACTTGATCTTCTTACGAGGGAAGTGTTCCATCCCCTTCTTGAGAGAAACTGAAATTTTATATTACCCTCTTTCATGTCAATGACAGCACCAACGGTGCGCAAAAAGGGACGTCCCAAAATAATTGGACATGAAGGATCACATTCAATATCCATGATAGTGAAATCAACGGGCACATAATTATCATTGACAACAATAAGAACATCGTCGATCCTCCCCAAAGGTTTCTTTATGGAAGAATCAACGAGAACATTACCAAAAGAACAAGAATCATAAGGTTTCAATTTAAGCATATCATATAACCTTTTGGGCATAACAGAGGTACTAGCACCAACATCACATAATGCATAACAAGAGAAGTCATTCAAATAAATTTTTATCATAGGATCCCAACCATCCTCTAGCTTTCTAGGTATGGAGGCTTCTACTCTAAGTTTCTCCTCCCTAGCTTTGATGAGAGCATTAGTGATATGCTCTGTGAAGGCAAGGTTAAGCGTGCTAGTGCGGGGATCGCTCGACATCTTGTGAAGGAAATCAATAACTTCTGTAAGAGTGCAATTATCAAAATCAAGGTCACGAGCATCAAGTAAAGTGGTAGTGGTGTCCTTAAGGTTCACTTGTTTGGTAGTTTCTATAGCATCACCATTGATAGGTCCATTGGGACCAGGAGTACATTGGGTGCTAAGAGTGTGAACATCCTCAATAACTTGAATAGTAGCAACTGTGTGGTGGGTAGGAAGGCTCTTAATTCTTTCCACTTCCTCCCTTTCTCTAGCCCATCTCTCTTTAAGCTTAGCCATCATCCTAATATTTTCATTAATTTGTACTTGAGTAGCATTAATAGGGATGACTTCCCTCTCCTTAAGTGGAGAAGTTTCAATTTTTAGCAATTTTAACTCATTGGCTAAGTGGTCTACCTTAAAAGAAAGATCATCTAGTTTATGTAGTTTCTCTTCTACATTCTTATTAAAGGCTTTTTGGGTAGTGATGAAATCTCTAAGCATGCTCTCTAGTTCAGTGTTGGAGTTCTTGGTACTAGGATAAGCATTGTTGTTCCCATAAGAGTTAGAGGTGAACGGTCTAGAATTGTTACCAAAGTTACTCCTATAAGCATTGTTGTTGAAATTATTTCTAGAGATAAAGTTAACATCTACTTGTTCTTGAGCAATCAAAGAATTTAAAGGAACATCACGAGGATCAACAGTAGATTGCTTCGAAAGTAGAGACATAATCAAGTCAACTTTTTCATTAAGGGAGGAAATCTCCTCGACAGAGTTTACCTTCCTACCTGTTGGAGCGCGTTCGGTGTGCCATTGGGAATAGTTGGTCATCATCTCATCGAGAAGCTTCGTGGCAGCACCAAGTGTAGTTGACATAAAAGTTCCTCCCGCGGCCGAATCTAACAAGTTCCGCGAGGTAAAGTTCAAGCCTGCATAAAAAGTTTGGATAACCATCCAAGTAGTCAAACCGTGAGTAGGGCAGTTTTTGATAAGAGACTTCATACGTTCCCAAGCTTGGGCAACGTGTTCATTATCCAATTGTTTAAAATTCATGATGTTACTTCTAAGTTGGATAATTTTAGCAGGTGGATAGTATTTTTCGATAAAAGCATCTTTGCACTTGTCCCATGAATCTATGCTATTTCTAAGCAAAGACTGAAACCAAATTTTAGCTCCTCCTCTCAAAGAGAAAGGAAAAAGCTTAAGCTTAACAATATTACCATCTATTTCTTGGTACTTTTGCATATCACAAAGTTCTACAAAGTTGTTCAAGTGTAAAGCAGCATCATCTCCAGCACCGGAGAATTATTCTCTCATGACTAAGTTAAGTAAAGCAGGTTTAATTTCATATGAAGGTGCTGAAGTGGCAGGTGTAGTGATAGGTGTGCTGATAAAGTCATCGTTGTTGTGACTAGTGAAGTCACACAACTTGGTGTTCTCGGTGGAACCCATAGTAGCAAGCAAGCAAGATAACTATTTTTGTGATTTTCGATAAAAAGGAACAAAATCAAAAATGAAAGGTAAACTAATAAGACTAAAAAGCAAAGGTAAAAGATAGCATGCAACTCCCCTATCCTGAAGAGTGGAGTCCCCGGCAACGGCTCCAGAAAATACTCCTTGATGGGCCTCGAACCCCTCGTTGGTTACCCCAAGTGGAAGGTGTAAGATGCAGTAAGTAGAAGTGTTTTCCCCTAGCAAAGATGCCAAGGATCGAATCTCCAGAGACTCCTAGGTTCAACAAGTAGGTGTCAACTGCTAACGGCGCAATTAGCAATCAACGTGGACCTGCACACAGATACAAATAACTTTGCTCCCAACGAGTACAGAGAGGTTGTCAATCTCTCCGGCCTTGTAGTTCACAAAGGTTTAAAAGCAATGATAGTAGTGATAGATAGTCTTTTGCAATAGTAAATAAAATAGCGAAAAGTAAATAGTGGATGTGATCAATGATGGTAATATGGACCGGAGTCACATGATGTTCACTAGTGATGTCTCTCTCCCAAAAGACGATAAAACAGCTATGTGAGGTAACAAATTACAGCTGGGCAATTGACAGGACCACGAACGCAAACCAATGCTGACTACATTGCAAGAAAGGTTGAGGTTCAAAGCATGGGCGGTACGCCAAAGTAAGTAGACCGAAATCCATCAATATCTACTACTAATCATCCACCTTGAGATATCTATCCAGAACATCTCGCTGGTATTAAGTTGCGAGTCCCACCCATAGTGTAAACTCAATGCAATAGACAACTGCATTAAAAGAACTTTGCGTAAAGTAAACAATCCTTGCACCCGCGGGCACAAGAACCGTTGTTTTCCCCCTTGTGGCAACAGCACATCCCCTAGACTCATGTTTCTGTCACTCAAGCTAGTCATCGAGGGGCATGAACCCACAATCGAGCATAACGTTCCCTCTTGGAGTCACTACCTATTACTCGGCCAAAGCAATAAATAACAACGGAGAACATGCAAGAATTACTTATGAACTAAAATATAAAAGAGGTGAATCAAATATATTACTCAAGATCAATCTGAACATAATCTCATAATCCATCGGATCCCAGCAAACTCAACATAGCAACAGCATAAGGATTACATAGGTGCCTCGATCATGTAGGGCAGCTCACGAGGACTAATTAGTGAAGCACAAGAACGGGAGGAGAACATCACATAGATACTGGTCATGGACTCATGGTCCAAGGGAGACTACTCACGAGTCATCCGGGAGGCGTCCATGGTGGTGGAGAAGCTCCCGGTGGTGATCTTCCCCTCCGGCAGGGTGCCGGGAAGAGTTCTCCTGCTGCTCCCGATCTTGGAAGCGGCGGCGGCAGCGGAACAGAGATGGGATCGCGAAAAAAAGTCCTGTTCTGAGGGTTACGGGGAACCCTTTAAATATATGTCAAAGTAGGGCACCGGGGGAGCCTCGGGGGGCCCAGGCGCCCCCCCGGCGCGGCCCAGGGGGGCGGGGCGCGCCCATAGGGCGCCTGGAGCCCCTGTGGCCCCCCCAGGCTGCCCTTCGGACGCAGTGTTGTTTCCGGTTCGCTGATTTTTTATATAATTTTTCTGGATTTTTCTGGGCAGTTCTCGAAACGTGAAAACCTGAAATACAAAAACAGCCGAAAACAGAAACTAGCACTGGGGTGCACTGGATTAGTAAGTTAGTCCAAATATGATCAAAAGTGTATGGAAGTGTATGAATATCATTGCAATATCACCCAAAAGTGGCATGGAGCAAGCAGAAATTATAGATACGTTTTGGACGTATCACTGCTCGATGTAGTCGAGGACAGCGGAGACGACGGACACGGCGACGGGGCTCAGGGACGACGGTGGGCGCGGCTACTACGACGGTGCGAGCACGGTGGCGTCGGCCATGGTGCGGGGAGGGCGAAGGAAAGGAGCTGGGGAGAGGGGAGAGTGTCTGCGAGGTCGGGGGCGAGGTGGACGTTCGATCCAGGCCTCCAGGGCGGCGGGCAGTTGCGTGGCGCACGCTGCGGCCGCCGTCGAGCACCTGCCTGCCTGCCTGGCCGAGCCAAGCAGCTCGCTGGAGCGGAAGCTGGGCTGGGCCGGCAGGTGGGCCGGGTGGGCGTCAGGTAACCTTTCTCTCTCTCCCTTTCCTATTTCTTTTCTGTTTCATTTCTTTTGCAAATTTGTTTAATTAATAAAATGCCAGAACATGTTTATAACTCATAAAACTTGTCAGGCCCACTGTATATAATATGAACAGCAAGGAACATTATAGTTTATGATTATTTGGGCACATAAAATATTTTATAGCATTAAAATGCCCAAATGCAAATACCATATGATTTAATCCAGAGACCTTGGATGTCCTAGAAAATTGTGCACCATTTTTGGCAGAGGTTTTAGACCAAGGCAGAAATGATGGACATTTTTGAAGGGCATTTTGGGTACATTGGAAAATATTTTATCAAACCCTAGTTGTTAGAAGAGGGGTGCTGGGGTTTCTGTCATTCCCATTTCAAGTTTGTTTGATAAGTAAACATGATGCACACTCTAGCAAGTCCTAATGCAAGTGCTAACTAGGGATGTGACAGAACTTGAGCTAGTTCTGTGTCACCCTAGGTTATAACTTTTACATGATGAATCGCAGCCGACATAATTCCCCATCACCGATCCAATGCCTACGAGCTTTTCACATATTGCTTGTTGCTTATTTACTTTTCCGCTACTACTATTACAAAAACTACAAAAACACTACCGTTACTTTTATTGCTTCTACCGCTATCTCCATATTACTTTGCTACTAAACTACCCTGCTGCAGATACTAAGTTTCCAGGTGTGGTTGAATTGACAACTCAGCTGCTAATACTTAAGAGTACTCTTTGGCTCCCCTTGTGTCGAATCAGTAAATTGGGTTGAATATTCTACCCTCGAAAACGGTTGCGATCCCCTACACTTGTGGGCTATCAAGACTATTTTCTGGCGCCGTTGCCGTGGAGCATAGCTCTATTCTTTAAGTCACTTGGGATTTATATCTGTTGATCACTATGAAGAACTTGAAGGACTCAAAAACCAAGATATCCCTCAACTACAAGGGGAGGTAAGGAACTGCCATCTAGCTCTGCACTTGATTCACCATTTGTTTTGGGTAAATTTGTGACACCTACTCCTGCTATTGAATCTGATATGTCGTATGTTCTTGATGATGCCACTTCTGCTATGTATGATGAAACTACTTCTATGCCTCATAATAATGTGCCATTTGGTGAATTTCTAGATGAACAAATTGCTAAGGTTAGGGAGAATGCAAATATTGAAACTGATAATATTTATGAAAGTGATGATGAAACTACTCCCAAGAGATATGAATTGCCTGTCATGCCTCAGGGTTATATTATGGATGAAGAAACTGCTAGAGACTTTCTTGCTTGCAATGATAGATATGATCTTAAGAAGTTATTAGCTAAGCTGAAAGAAAAGTCCTTGAATTCTAGAATGAAACATGACCCTGCTTTTGCTACTTCACCTATATGTGTCACTAATAAGGATTATGAATTCTCTGTTGATCCTGAGTTAATTACATTGGTTGAATCTGATCCTTTCCATGGCTATGAGTCTGAAACTGTTGTGAAACATCTTACTAAGTTGAATGATCTAGCCAACCTGTTTACCAATGATGAAAAGATTCGTTATTACTATATCCTTAATTTATTTCCTTTCTCGTTAAAGGGTGATGCTAAGACTTGGTTTAATTCTCTTGATCCTGGTTGTGTGCGTAGTCCCCGGGATATGATGTATTACTTCTTTGCTAAATATTTTCCCGCTCATAAGAAACAAGCTGCCTTACGGGAAATTTATAACTTTGTGCAAATTGAAGAAGAGAGTCTCCCACAAGCTTGGGAGAGGCTTCTCCAATTACTTAATGTTTGGCCTAATCATCCTCTTGAGAGGAATGATATACTTGAGGTCTTTTATAATGGACTAACCGATGCTCCAGAGACCACCTGGATAGTTGTGCTGGTTGTGTTTTCAGGGAAAGAACAGTTGATCAAGAAGAATTACTATTGAATAATATGTTGGCCAATGAAAATAATTGGACACTTCCTGAACCAGTCCTGAAGATATGCAAGAGGCAAAGAAATCTATGAAAGAAAAAGGTATTAATGCTGAAGATGTTAAGAATTTACCACCTATTGAAGAAATACATGGTCTTGATAACCTGACACAGGTAGTAAAGGTAAATTCTCTTTATAGATTTGATGAAGGTGATATCCCTCATTATAAGTCTGTTAGCCAATGCTTAGATGAGTTTGACAATTTTATTGTGAAACAAGAAAACTTCAATGCTTATGTTGGTAGAAAATTGCAACGTAATGCTTATATGATTGAACGCTTGAGTGATTATATTTCTAGAGTTAAAGGTGAACTGAAACTCATTATTAAACATGCTTCTATGGTTACCACTCAAGTAGAACAAGTACTTAAGGCTCAGAATGATTTTCTCAATGAATTAAATGGTAAGAATAATGACTATGTTGTTAGAGTTGCTACTAGAGGTGGTAAAGTGACCCAGGAACCTTTGTATCCTCAGGGCCACCCTAAGAGGATTGAGCAAGATTCTCAGAGAGCTAATTTAGATGCACCTAGTTCTTCTAAGAAGAAGAAAAAGACAAATGATAGAACTTTGCATGCTTCTAGTGAACCTGTAGCTGACACACCTGAGAATCCCAATGATATTTATGTTTCTGCTACTGAGACACAATCTGGTAATGAGCATGAACCTAGTGATAATGTTAATGATGATGTTCATGATGATGCTCAACCTAGCAATGATAATGATGTAGAGATTGGACCTGCTGTTGATCTTGGTAACCCACAATCAAAGAATCAATGTTATGATAAGAGAGACTTTGTTGCTAGGAAGCACGGTAGGGAAAGAGAACCATGGGTTCAGAAACCCATGCATTTTCCTTCTAGGCCATCCAAGAAAAAGGATGATGAGGATTTTGAGCGCTTTGCTGAAATGATTAGACCTATCTTTTTGCGTATGCGTTTGACTGATGTTCTTAAAACAAATCCTTATGCTAAGTATATGAAGGATATTATTATCAATAAAAGAAAGATACCTGAGGTAGAAATTTCCACCATGCTTGCAAATTACACTTTTAAGAGTGGAATACCTAAGAAACTAGGAGATCCAGGAGTACCTACTATACCTTGCTCCATTGAAGGAAACTATGTTAAAACTTCTTTATGCGATCTTGGAGCCGGTGTCAGTGTTATGCCTCTCTCTTTATATCGTAGACTTGACTTGAGTAAGTTGACACATACTAAAATCTCTTTGCAAATGGCTGATAAATCAACTGCTATGCCTGTTGGTATTTGTGAGGATGTGCATGTTGTAGTTGCAAATGTTACTATTCTAACGGACTTTGTTATCCTTGATATTGCCGAGGACGATAGTATGTCTATTTTCCTTGGTAGACCCTTTTTTAATACTACAGGGGCTGTTATTGATTGCAACAAAGGCAATATCACTTTTCATGACAATGGTAATGAGCATATGGTCCACTTTCCGAGGAAACAACCTCGGGTCCATAGTATCAATTATATTGGAAAAATTTCAACTATTACTATTGGAGGTTTTGAATTTCCTCTTCCTACTGCCAAGAAGACATATGACATTCTTATTGTTGGGGACATACATATCCCCATTGAGGTAACCTAGTGTTATTAAAAAATTCTCCAGTTTCATGTTATTCGGAAAGAGTTTATTAACAAGACCTGATCAACCTTGTTAATGGATTCCTTTTGATGAGCATGAGATAGCTGAATCTAGATAGCACAACCTTCTGTATCCCCCTTTTACCTTCTGTTAATTAGAATAAATAAAGCAAAAATAGTATTTTCTGTCTGTTTTCAGACTTATCCGTGCAATTAAAAAATACCCAGAAAATAAAAGTTCTCCAATGTCACAGCCTGATTTTTGGCCCATTCTTTTTCTTTGGATTTTCTGAGATTTTTGCGTGAGTTTTCTTTTTCCGTGGCTATGTGGTCTGGAAACTGAAGAAGATGACCTCTTCTTTCTTTCCAGAGTGGCTTGTCATCCTCATATATATCCCTAGACCCTATCATTTTCACCCTTGACCTAACCCAATATTCTTTTTCCAAAGAATATTCCTTTTCTATTAAAGGAATAATTCTTTTTGCCCTAGGTTGTGAAGAAACCTATATCTCTGTCATTCTAAAAATTCCCAAGTAATTCTCATAAATTTCTCGGGTCATATCGTGCTCAAATATGGCAAAACATTTCATTGCCATGTTCAAAAATAATCCTCCAAAAATCATTTTCCTGTTCTGTCCTAAATGGCACTTTGTGAAGCAAGTGCTATTTATCTTTGTCCAATTTCTCTAAAACTTGGTGGACATATTTTCCTGTCCATATAATTGCCTTGTGCCAATGTTCAAACACATTTGCCTAGTAATAATTTTCCAGTGATTTTTCAAAATTTCTGTCCAGAAAGAAACTTTGTGAAGGAAGTATATTCTAGGCATGTCCAAATGAGATTAAACTTGCTCACATCCTTAATTTGACCAAATCATGCGACTCCACCAAATTAGAGCTCATGAAGATCAACTATTTGAGCTCAGTTCCAAATCTTGGTTTCTGGTAAAGTTTTCACTTTGTGAAGCAACACTATTTTACCTTGCTTAATTTGTGCTGCCAATTTACCAGGCCATTCTTAAATCTACCTCTACTCAATTCACTAAGTTATGACTCAATCCAGTTATCCTTTTAGCCTCAGTAAATTCTCCAAGATTCTGTCCAGATTGGAGCATTGTGAAGGAAGTGCCACTTTGGTAACTCCAAATGGCATGATCTTTTTACAGCAGCTCCATATGGTCTAATAACTCAACACCACCAAATTTCAGCTCATGCCACTTAAGTGTGTGAGTCCAACATCTTTATCTCTAATTCTGGCCAGTTTGGCACTTTCTACTGCAACCCTAAGCTAAACTCCTCCTCTTAGTCCGTTGTTTGGTGATATAAATCACCTTGGTGTAAGATCATCGTCAGACAAACTTTCTACCAAGTTACCCAGATGGTTTAACCACAGGAAGTTACAAACACCTTGTTGTTGTTTTACCATGGAGCCATCCTCAAATCTATTCTTTGCCCCTGGATCATTTTATTTCTTCATTGCTAGTTAGGGCACTGATTTTAACCTACTGGACATGTCTGGCCACGTCAAAGCTCGCCGCTTGCAACAGTGCGCCTGGTGACCACACCTGCGTCATGCACAGCGCGCGCTCTGGAACGGCCGGGCCACTGTGCTCGTCGCCTCCCTCCTCGTCTTGGCCTCAAACTATGTCCTGGAGCTCCCCCGTGCTCGTATGAACCTCCCTGAACCTCTGCCTCGTCGTGGCTCTCCGGAAGCGCGCCGTCACAATAGTGCCACTGCCGTGCTCTGCCCCTGACCGCCATTAACGCACTGTGGGAGCTCTCTTGTGAGCGTCCAGAGATCTCCCCTCGCCTATATAAGGAGTGCCCGACCTCCCCCTCACGTATCCAGCTCCTCCCTCGCCTCTCTAGACCACCAGAGCCCTTGTGCTCCTCTTCTTTCCGTCGACGTCCGCCATGGCCGCCTCGGTCTCGGCTTGAGTCCGGCGAGCCTAGCCCTCCTCTCCTCCTACCATCATTACCATCGTGTTCCCCACGTCCCACTGAGCCGCCCTAACCCCTTGCCCCCTCACCGGAGCCCCTGCATCGCCGAGCCCCTCATCACCAGAAAGCTCTCTGTACCTTTCTGTCACCTCCCTAGCGCCGTCCCTCCCCTCCTATCCACTCATCCCCGGCGCCTGCTAGTCCTTTTAACGGAAACGGTGCTCCGCCCCGCACCCACCGGTGGTCTCGCCTCGTCCAACGGTGGCCGGAGCTAGCCGCTCCACCACTGGCCGCCCGCCTCTGCCTCCCGCGAACCTCCGCCGCCCCGCGTCATCCTTTACTCCCCGGGGCCGGCCGACCTCCTGGGCGGACGCGCCGCGCCGCCCCGGTCCCGCCAGTACCCGCGCCCTGGCCGGAGACGGCCGGAGCCGGCCGGGCCATTGCCGGCGTCGCCCCTCCCCTGCTCCTCCTCTGTCCCGTGCGGGAACAGGGCGAGAGGAGGAAGACGATGACCGAGCGTCTGGTCCCCTGCCCGTGGGCCCCACCGGTAAGTAACACAAACCCCGGGCCCATATGTTTTAAGTGGAGACGGTTTCTCGAATTACGTTTTCAGAAACTGAAGGCTTCTTTTCTTTCTTCTTCAGCCCATAGTGCGCTTTCTAATCCAGAAGGCGTATTTCATACTCTGCCCTTCTGTCTTATCCACTCAGGGACCTGTTGGTGATGAAAATTTTCACAGATTGGTCCCTGGTGTTCAACCCTTCATAACTTTTCAACCGTAACACGGAATCAGGTGATTCCAAAGCCCACGTCTTCGTCTCGACGAGACCTTTCTGTTGGTATCATTTTCACTATGGGTTGAAATTCTGAAAATGACCATTTTGCCCTTGCCGTAAACAACCCCCTCCGAGAGAGAACTGTTTCCGTCGATTCTTTTCGCGATCGTTCCGCACTTTTTCCTGGAGTCTCCGTCACCAGGTAAGCCACAATATCCACTTGCATGATAGTCATGCATTAGCCATGGTTTTCAACTTGAATATTTATTAAATGTTTGTTTGTTTAAAATATGATTATCATTGTTTCGGTAATGCTTCGGGGTTATTGTTTATTTTCTTGCTATGTTGTTATGCACTTGGTTGTCATGCCATGCTAGTTGCTAGTATTCTTTTCATATGTTTATGCCTGCTAGTAGTGCATGTTGATATTGGTGACGGTCTTCGGTGCATGACTGCCGTCTGCCCCGAGTACCGTTGTTATGTAGGTTCCTTTGCATCCAGTTAGTTAAATGCTTGCATGTTAATATTGTTGATATGTTCTTGCATGATATTTATTGTTGATGCTAGTGGTCATGCTATGTTTCGAAAAATATGTACTTATGATGTTCATGCTAGTCAGTATGCCATGCTTACGATTCATTGTTGATATGGTGGATAGTTATGTGGTTCTCTCATGATTATGTTGTTATTCATGCTCATGCATTGTAATTGCATCATGTATTTTATCATGACTCAGCATATTTGCATTCAAGTTTAACCGGATTAAATTGAACTTGAACAATTGTTGTCTGAGTCATGGTGCCACCATATCGAACTGACCAGTGCAACCATGTTTACATTTATGGGAAGGCCCTAACTGGGTCTATTGTCATGCCTCTCGCCGGTTCCCCCAACGAGGGAAGGTTATGGGCATGCAGTACCTTGGCCCGGTAAGCAGACATAACCTTGTCTGACCGTTCTTGTTGTTATGGATCCGGGTCCCCGTTTGGGACCATTGATGTTTGGCCACGACGGTGGTCGTTGTGTCTTTGGTAGACACGGGGCCACCAGGACTTGGCCCAAAGGGCAGTTGGTCGGAGTGGCCGGGAGAGTGTCATGACAGTAGATCGGTTTGGTCGGAACGCTGTTGGTCCACCCGAATGGGAGAACGAGGCCATGGGTTCCGTAGTGTGGGTACAGTGCGCTACCTCTACAGAGTGTATATTAAATCTATCGATAGCCGCGCCCACGGATAAGGGCCCAGTTCGTAGTTGGTCACACTATGAGTCAACAGTAATAATAATAATGTGCTTTAAAACAACCCCGGTTCAATGATGAGATAAGATGGTAGTGATCTCCGGAAAGATCGCATTTGGTTTAACCAAGCTTGATTTGATCCTGAGACGATCGTGTAATGTCCGAGGTTGGTAAGTGATGTATGTGCTGGTTACGAGGTAACCCGAACAAAATAAATGGTGCATGTAGTGTCATCATGTTGCATGCTAGTATCATTAGATTTATATGTTCATGCCCTGTTTATATTGTCTAGCTGTATCATGTTCATGTTGTTCATGCTATGTTATCCTGATAATTTTATGATAATTCCTGATTAACCTGTAATTGCCATGTTGTTGTTTGTCTTGAATGCTTCTGGCTATTGTGAGCTTGCAAGTACATTCAATGTACTGACCTGGCGCGTCATGCCAGCTTGCAGGTCGTTCTTGGATTGCTTGCTTGTTTGGTGTTGTTCCCGTGTTCGCGAGCTAGGATAAACGTTCCGGCCAGAGTCCCTACAGATTGGAGTTCATCATCGTCGTTCATTGTTCCACTGCCAGTAGTTGTTCCGCTGCTTCGAGTTGTTCTGCTACTTGTATAGAGCAACCGTGGTTGGCGCAGTGTCGCCGTGCCGATGTTATTCTTTATAATATCGGACCCCTTGTAATCATATTCGTGTTGTAATAGAAAGCTGGTTTGTTCTATGCTAAGCAGTGCCGTATTCCAGAAGACTTCATCTCGATCTCTGGGCTGGAATACGGGCGTTCCGGTTTTATCTGAGCCGGGGTGCCACATCCAAATGCCCTGAAAATGAAATAAGTTTTTTTAGAATATTTGAGAATATATGGCACAAAACACACAGCGAGGGGAGCCAGCACCTGGCCACGACGGTCCAGGGCGCGCCCACCCTCACAGGGCGCGCCCCTGCCTCGTGGGCCACATGTGGCCCCCCTCCACTTATTCCTGCACCCACACCCTTCTTCTTCCTCCCAAAAAAACCACCAACCAGCTCAAGCACGAGTTCTAGCTCATCTTGCTGCCATTTTCGATCTCCTTGCTCAAAGCACCATTCACCAAACTGTCTAGGGAGATTGTTCCTTGGTATGTGACTCCTCCATTGATCCAATTAGTTTTTGTTCTAGTGCTTTATTTATTGCAAATTTTTGCTGCTGTGGTGACCTTGTTCTTGAGCTTGCATGTCAAATTTCCTTGGTTCCAAGTAGTTCTAATGCATGATATAGTCCCTAGGCACTTGTAGGAGTTGTTGCTATCAATCTTGTTGAGTTTTGTTAACTTTTATTTTGAGTTACCAAAAATTTCAGAAATTTTCAAAGGAGGAAAATGATAAAGAGATTGTTGAGGGGTTCCTCCAGTAAAAGTTCAGAGGAGAAGAAGAAGGAAGAAAATAAGAAGCCCAAATATAATCTCCCTCGCATGGTGGAAGTTCGGCCGTGTGAGTGGCCTTGTAATGATTTCATGAGAGCCGTCGGGATTTACGTAGACTTTTATTGGTTGGCAAATAATGCAGGCCTCACTGATTTCCTCCACGACCAGCGTGAACAGTTTCTCTTACTCACTAATATTTTCACGCAAAATTTTCATTTCCAAGCTAAGAAAACACCACCAACAGTGGAGTTTCGTTTATGATGAGGTTAAGGAAATATCATTCTTTGAGTTTTGTGAAATATGCAAGATACCCTTTGAAGGTAGACTTGATGAACCACGTCGTGAAGACATTGAAGGGTTTATTGACATGATAGCTGTAGGGGAGACTAGACAAGTCTCAGGGGCAAGAATTACTAGTATACATTTCCCTGTTCTGCGCTACTTTGCTTTATTTGCTAGTAGATGTTTAATTGGTCGCGGGAACAGTGGGAATCTCATTACCCCTGATATTGTCATTTTACGCCATGCTTTGTTTCAAGACACAACTTTTAGCTTGGGTGCCGTCCTTTCTAAACGACTGAGTCTGAACCGCTCAAAGGGCCCCGTCTTTGGAGGCATCTTTGCTTCTTGCCTTGCTGAACATTTTAGAATACCTATTAGGCATCATGAGAAGGAATAAAATTTGCTTGCCCCTGTTTATCTAGACTATAAGAGCATGATAGCACATGATTTTATTGTTAAAGACAAAGAGAAGTTGCTTAATTATAAATTAAGGCTTGATGAAAAATATTGTCAAATTGTTACCTTGCCTGCACCATCTCTGTTTGATCTGTCTACAGGCATATATCTAGTTACGTCAAATGCTTTTTACAAGCACCAGAGCCAAACATGAGCTTCAAAGCCTGAGCCAGAGCCACCACTCGATCCTTACCATCAGTTTGTTTATGGGTGAGATCTGGATGAGCTTGCCAACCAGTGGCACCCATAGGACACATCTCAGTACATTGGAGAGAGTAGCTTCGATCCGTGGCCATAGACGAACATAGGCCAAAAGCCTAAGCTTGTGGTAGTACGTGTTTCTCACCGACTTTACATTCATGCCCACACACTTATTCTAGTTGTCGATGCTCATACTCTTTCATTGTACCATCCATGTTTAGTTTCAATTCTGTTTCTTAGTCTTTTTCTTGTGTGCTAGAAAAAACCTTAAGAAAAACAACAAATAATAGTTGTAGCTTTTAGCTAGTTTACTTTCCTTGCTTGTAGTAGTAGTAATTAAAAGAAAACCCACAAAGATTGTGCGTTCTTCTTTTGCTTGTTGGGAGCTTTCCCGTGTAAATAGTTTCTTTTCTTTTCTTTGGGGGTCAAGAGTAGAAGACCATGATTAAAATGCTTAGTGGCTCTTGAAAGATCGTGGATGTCGCCTAGAGGGGGGGTGAATAGGCGCTTTAAAATAATTACGGTTTCGGCTTGAACAAATGCGGAATAAACCTAGCGGTTAATTTTTCAAGTGATGTCTACACACGCTTCTACTCTTGTAGACTATGTTGGGCCTCCAAGCGCAGAGGTTTGTAGGACAGTAGCAAATTTCCCTCAAGTGGATGACCTAAGGTTTATCGAACTCAGGGAAGTAGAGGTTGAAGATGGTCTCTCTCAAGCAACGCTGCAACTAAGATACAAGAAGTCTCTTGTGTCCCCAACACACCTAATACACTTGTCAGATGTATAGGTGCACTAGTTCGGCGAAGAGATGTTAAATGGCAAGTAATATGGATGGCAAAACAAAGTAATATAAATCTGTAATAAAAAGTGCAGCAAGCAAACAAGTGGTAAACGTGAGCACAAATGGTATTGCAATGGTGGAAACAAGGCCTAGGGTTCATACTTTCACTAGTGGCAACTCCCAACAACATTAACATAATCGAATCACATGATATTTCCGATAAAACATGCAAAGGGGACGCACTTGGAAGTCATTCCTTCGTGGTCAAGAGAGGACGAGAATTATGTAGGGCTACAAAAGCACACCTCAAAGTTCGTAGTTCTCAATCTAAGGATTTCCCAATGTCACCGCGGCCATCCAAAGAGAGTCCCACAATCACCACAACATATCTAAAGGATAGTCAAAGACAAGCACCAAGAGACTCTCAATCTTCAATCAACACACAAGAGAGGAAATCACTCATGAAAATATTGTTCTAATCCATGTCCAATAGACCGCTGTCACCTTGGTCTCGGGGATTATACTAGATAAAGACAAGTGAGTACATCAATCCAATACATAGAGGAAGGGGAAACACCCTAGATTAACATAGCCTATGATCACCACGAAGATCACATCATGGGAGAGAGAATTGACCACATAGCTACTGGTAAGAACCTCAGCCCCGAGGAGGAACTACTCCCGCATCATGGAGGGAGGAAGCAACGTCGATGGAGATGAATCCGGGGGCACTTCCCCGTCCCAGCAGGGTGCCGTCACAGGAATTCTGGTCCCCCGAAGCTTGATGGCCATGGCGACGGAGATCGGAATCGCGTCTGGAGAAAAGGGGTCCGGAATCAGGGTTTCTGCGACACGCTTTAAATATATGCCAAAGGGGGGCATCGGAGGGGGTCAGGGGTGCCCAGGCGCCTCCCCGGCGCGTCCCAGGGGGGGCCGCGTGGGCAGGCCACCTGGAGCCCCTGTGGGTCCCCTCCGACCCTACTTTGGCCGCACGGTAGCTCCTGGAACGCTGATTTTTTATATATTTTTTCTGGATTTTTCCTGGCAGTTCTCGTAATGTGAAAACCTGAAATACAAAAACAGCCGAAAACAGAAACTTGCACTGGGGTGCACTGAGTTAATAGGTTAGTCCAAATATGATCAAAAGTGTATGGAAGTGTATAAATATCATAGCAATATCACCCAAAAGAGGCATGGAGCAAGCATAAATTATAGATACGTTTTGGACGTATCAACATCGCCAAGCTTAATTCCTGCTCGTCCTCGAGTAGGTAAATGATAACAAGAATAATTTCTGTGGTGACATGCTATTAACCATATAGGACTTATTCATAGTCATATGACAAAAGCTTACTGAGACAATGAACCTATAGTAATTAAGTTGCCTCATAAGAAAATCACAAAGGACTGAAAGTTTTACAATATGATACTGAAACATCAAATAGATTTGCAATGAACATGATGTGCAAATATGATAAAGTGATATCTAGCTTGCCCCCTTTAGTGAAGCAAAACATAAATGCAGGGGCACCTTCAAGGTTTAAGTGATGACTAGATACAATGATTTCAGAATAAACGATATCACGATCATGCAAAAGACAATGCTACTTTGGGACAATGCACATTACACTCAGAATGACAATCATGCTCTCAGTAGTTGGTGCTTTAAAAGAAGGTGGAGACTCTCGAACCGTGGCTTTTGTTGGCAAGGTTGAAAACCCGTAGTCGGAAACAAAGACAAAACATGTACCAGAGCTCTTGGTTTGCAAAATGAAGGAAATGCAAAACAGGACAGAACCTGTGAAAAACAGAACAGCGGGTAGTAATTGATTTGTTCGGGGCACTTCTGCAACTCAAATCAAAAAACTCAGAACAGACGCACGAAAGACAATTGTATAGAGCACGCTGTCGAAAAAATTCAGACCAAAAAGATGATCTGGTGATTTTATACGAATTTTTCTGTCCAAGGATAGAATCTGTTTCCTGGACACCACGTCACAACTTTTGAACTTTCTTGCAGTCAGAGGCTACACTTGGCACAAAATTGAAAACTAAAGATACAATGATGTTGCTACAGTAATAACAAACATCAAGACCACTAAAACTGAAAGCAAAGATAACAAGGGTTGTCTCCCTAGAGCTCTTTCTTTATAGCCATAAAGATAGGCTTAAGACTTTAATGATGCTCTCGCAGGAATAAGAGCTGAAGAACAAAAGAGAGCATCAAGAAGTAAATACCAAGCACATTTAACCCTAACATGCTTCCTATGCATAGGAGTTTTGTAATAGAATAATTCATGGAAGCACAAAGCAACTAGCATAGGAAGGCAAAACAAGCATAACTTCAAAATATTCACCATAAAGAGAGGAAACTTCTTATTATTAAGATATTTAGAACCAAGCCTCCCTCTCTCATTATAAATTTCCGTGGCATCATGGATGAACTCAACAATATAAGCATCACATAAATCATTGTTACCATGATCCACATACAAAAAGGTACTCTCACTCCCCACATAGGCATAATTTTTCTCATTGGTAATAGTGGGAGTAGGACTATCATAAACAACTTGAACACTATAGATTAGTTGTATATTAGGAGGGTGGTGTTCAACAAGGGAGTAATTCCCTTCATGATTATGACAAGTTTCATAAGGATAATTTCTCCTTATGTCATAGGTACCTTTATAATCACTATAGATTGGAGTTATAACATCATCATGGTAGAGAAGAGCATTATCATTGCTAGCAACTATATTTGTAAACATGTTGTCTTTATTCTTACTAGCAAGAGAATTATCAATTATCACATCACTAGTGGGTAAAGGATTTGCAATCCTATCATCCCCAAGCTTGGAGCTTCCCATATCTTCACTTTCAGAGTTGGTACCAAAAAGATTTTCAAGATCATAAGCAGCATTATCATCATTTTCCCAATTACAATAAGTAACATGCATATCATAATCAAAATCATCTTCAATAGTACCTACGGACGTATCATCAAGATGATAATTAAGGCAATAAACTTCACCTTCTTCTTTAAACTTACAACCGTTAGGATAAAAGTTGATAGGAGGAATATGCTCAGGCCAGGTTGATACCCATTCTTCTTCCTTCTTGCTCCTCTTCCTCCTCCTCTTCTTTTTCTTCTTCTTCACCTTAGGAGGGGGTGGTTGGAGATGAAGCTTCTCCACATATCCTGGTTTATCATTAGAAACAATAGGGGAAACTTGGGAGGAACTCTCCTTTTTATTAGAAGAAATATAAGAGACATTTTTATACTTTGGTAAAGTCCCCTCCTTTCTAATCTTACTTATGTAATCATTTTCATGGAAATTAACAACACAATAGAGATGGCAATTTTGCAAAGTGTTTTTTATTCCTATGGCATTATCATCTAGCCAAGAAGTCTTTTCTGATAACTCTTCACACATCAAAAATAGCATAAGCTCATCATAAAGATCAGAGGTGATCATGTTATCACACAACCGGTTAACAGTTATGTTTTGAAAGTTCAAGCATTGAAAATTAAAGTGACCCTCTATACGGCAAAGTTCACAAGTAAAAGGATAAAGGTAACACAATTCTCTAGCAATTTCATTTAAATCTCTGACCCAAGTGATTGTTCTTTCATGCTTATGTTGCTTACAATACTTCTCTTCTTCAATCGTAGGCCTTTCACAAGGTCTATCCACTCCACAAAAATTAACATGCTTATATAAAACTTCATTTTTAGGAATTGGATCATGCATGTTGCAATCATCATGAACAATTTCATTTTCTTTGCAAGTCCCTTTAAAAGGTTTATGATACTTGATCCAATCCTCCTTAGGCATATTAAGATGTGAAGCAAAAGATTTGAGGAAATCAACAAGGAGTTGAGAATCAAGTCCAAACTTAGAACTAAACTTATTAAAACTTGTAGTTTCAACAAAGGACTTAATGCAATCATACTCATAAATTATACCTGACTCTTTAGCTTTGTCGATCTCCCAATCTTCAGTGTTGCGTTGAATTCTTTCAAGGAGTTCCCATTTAGCATCAATCTTTTTGTTTGTGAAAGAACCCATAGAGGAAGCTCGAGCAAATCTTTATCCTGTCGAGAAAGCCTCGCATAGAAATTAGTAATAATTATATCTTTGGGGAGCCCATGGTCAGGACATTTTAGCATTAACATTTTCAGTCTCCCCCAAGCTTGAGCTATGCTCTCTCCGTCATGAGGGTAGAAATTATAAACATAATTCCTATTCTTATGGACTTCATGAAGAGGATAAAACTTGGAGTAAAAGAGAGACCGGATCTCTTCCCAATCAAGCAAGTGTGAGTTATCGAGAAGCTTATACCAATCTGAAGCTTTATCTATAAGTGATACGGCGAACAATTTCCTCATGACAAACTCCCTTGATACACCTGCAAGCTTAAATAATGAACATAGTTGTGACAGATATAGCAAGTGTTCATCGGGATGTCTGTCTCCTGCATAACGATTAGCCAAAACATAATCGATAATACCAGATGGTATTTTATAGGGCACAATTTCAGTAGGGGGAGGGGCAACCACCACAGGTGTGGGGCGTCTTCCCGCAAGCAACGATCCAATAGCATGGTTTTCCATAAACATAACTAGTGAAATAAAAACAAGAAACAAAAAAAATTTAATTGCAAGATCTAAAGATATACCTTCAAGCGCTCACCTCCCCGGCAACGGCGCCAGAAATAGCTTGATGTCTACACACGCTTCTACTCTTGTAGACTATGTTGGGCCTCCAAGCGCAGAGGTTTGTAGGACAGCAGCAAATTTCCCTCAAGTGGATGACCTAAGGTTTATCGAACTCAGGGAAGTAGAGGTTGAAGATGGTCTCTCTCAAGCAACCCTGCAACTAAGATACAAGAAGTCTCTTGTGTCCCCAACACACCTAATACACTTGTCAGATGTATAGGTGCACTAGTTCGGCGAAGAGATGTTAAATGGCAAGTAATATGGATGGCAAAACAAAGTAATATAAATCTGTAATAAAAAGTGCAGCAAGCAAACAAGTGGTAAACGTGAGCACAAATGGTATTGCAATGGTGGAAACAAGGCATAGGGTTCATACTTTCACTAGTGGCAACTCCCAACAACACTAACATAATCGAATCACATGATATTTCCCATAAAACATGCAAAGGGGACGCACTCGGAGGTCATTCCTTCGTGGTCAAGAGAGGACGAGAATTATGTAGGGCTACAAAAGCACACCTCAAAGTTCGTAGTTCTCAATCTAAGGATTTCCCAATGTCACCGCGGCCATCCAAAGAGAGTCCCACAATCACCACAACATATCTAAAGGATAGTCAAAGACAAGCACCAAGAGACTCTCAATCTTTAATCAACACACAAGAGAGGAAATCACTCATGAAAATATTGTTCTAATCCATGTCCAATAGACCGCTGTCACCTTGGTCTCGGGGATTATACTAGATAAAGACAAGTGAGTACATCAATCCAATACATAGAGGAAGGGGAAACACCCTAGATTAACATAGCCTATGATCACAACGAAGATCACATCATGGGAGAGAGAATTGACCACATAGCTACTGGTAAGAACCTCAGCCCCGAGGAGGAACTACTCCCGCATCATGGAGGGAGGAAGCAACGTCGATGGAGATGAATCCGGGGGCACTTCCCCGTCCCGGCAGGGTGCCGACACAGGAATTCTGGTCCCCCGAAGCTTGATGGCGATGGCGGCGGAGATCGGAATCGCGTCTGGAGAAAAGGGGTCCGGAATCAGGGTTTCTGCGACACGCTTTAAATATATGCCAAAGGGGGGCATCGGAGGGGGTCAGGGGTGCCTAGGCGCCCCCCCGGCGCGGCCCGGGGGGGGGCATGGGCAGGCCGCCTGGAGCCCCTGTGGGTCCCCTCCGGCCCTACTTTGGCCGCACGGTAGCTCTTGGAACGCTGATTTTTTATATATTTTTTCTGGATTTTTCCTGGCAGTTCTCGTAATGTGAAAACCTGAAATACAAAAACAGCCGAAAACAGAAACTGGCACTGGGGTGCACTGAGTTAATAGGTTAGTCCAAATATGATCAAAAGTGTATGGACGTGTATAAATATCATAGCAATATCACCCAAAAGAGGCATGGAGCAAGCAGAAATTATAGATACGTTTTGGACGTATCATCAAGCACAAAACCTACAACAACTAGGCTCACCTATGTGCACCAACAACTTATGCTAAGCAAGATAAACAACTAGGAGATAGCAAGATATATGACAAGAAACAATATGGCTATCACAAAGTATAGTGCATAAGTAAAGGGCTCGGGTAAGAGATAACCGAGGAACGCGGAGACGACGATGTATCCCGAAGTTCACACCCTTGCGGATGCTAATCTCCGTTTGGAGCGGTGTGGAGGCACAATGCTCCCCAAGAAGCCACTAGGGCCACCGTAATCTCCTCACGCCCTCGCACAATGCAAGATGCCGTGATTCCACTAAGGGACCCTTGAGGGCGGTCACCGAACCTGTACAAATGGCGACCCTTGGGGGCGGTCACCGAACCCGTACACTTTGGCAACCCTTGGGGGCGGTCACCGGTACCCGTCAAATTGCTCGGGGCGATCTCCACAACCTAATTGGAGACCCCGACGCTTGCCCGGAGCTTTACACCACAATGATTGAGCTCCGAACACCACCAACCGTCTAGGGCGCCCAAGCACCCAAGAGGAACAAGCTCAAGGGTACCAAGCACCCAAGAGTAATAAGCTTCTCAAACTTCACTTCCACGTATCACCGTGGAGAACTCAAACCGATGCACCAAATGCAATGGCAAGGGCACACGGAGTGCCCAAGTCCTTCTCTCCCAAATCCCACCAAAGCAACTAATGCTAGGGAGGGAAATGAGAGGAAGAACAAGAAGGAGAACACCAAGAACTCCAAGATCAAGATCCAAGGGGTTCCCCTCACCTAGAGGAGAAAGTGATTGGTGGAAATGTGGATCTAGATCTGCTCTCTCTTTTCCCCCCAAAACTAGCAAGAATCCATGGAGGGATTGAGAGATAGCAAGCTCGAAGAAGGTCAACAATGGGGGAAGAACACGACCTCAAAGGATTAGGTCCATTGGGGAAGAAGAGCCCCTTTTATAGGTGGGGAAAAATCCAACCGTTATGCTCACAGCCCGCACAGAGCGGTACTACCGCCGTAGCAGTAGTACCCCTTTGAAAAACAACACCGAGGAGGCAAAAAGGCCAGAAGAACCGTCGGAGCGGTAGTACCGCTTGACCTCACAGTACTACCACTAGGGGTAGCGGTACTACTGCTAAGGGTAGCGGTACTACTGCTTGCGAGCGGTACTAAAAAATTACATCCGTGCCTACCACCGCTGGACTTGTGACGAGTTTTTGGTCCCGAGCGGAAGTAGCCACGGAAGTAGCCACGGAAGTAGCCGCGGTAGTACTGTTCCAAGCGGTAGTACCGCTCCCGAAAGCGGTAGTAAAAAATTGCTTCCGCTCCAACCCGCGGTAGTACCGCTGCAGCCTTTTCAGTACACCAAAACGACCATAACTTTTGCATACGGACTCCGAATTCGATGAAACCAAGTTTGTTGGAAAGCTAGAGACAAGGGCTAACACAATATTGATAGAAATATCAATAAGAAGCAAATTAGAAAAGGCCCATAAGAAAATGGTGAGAACCCTTCCTCGGAGAAGACCGGTAAAACACCCAACACCGAAAACATCATAGAAGACACATGTGAACTCCGTTTTCGATGAACTCAAGCTTGTCATCAAGATGACCATAAGCTCTAAGACTCACAAAGAGAACCAAACAAGAACCAAGAAACATGATGCAAGGATGCAATGGTTTGAGCTCTCTTCTAACGATACGATCAAGCTACCAACTTGAGAGCCCCCCTTGATAGTACGGCAAACGATGCTATAACCCGGTCTCCCAACTACCACCACGAGACCAGTAAAATAGAAAACCTATCAAGGGAAAACCTTTGCTTTGCACAAAGTCCACTTGAGCTAGATGTAGACGATCTTGACTTCCTCAAGTTGGACCACCTTTCTTGATTGCGTTGTCTCGGTGAAGACTAGTAGATTGCTCCCCCATACTCCACTATGGGTGAGCCACTCTTCGGCATATCTTCACAAGTCCATTGTCACCACAATTGACGGCAAGCTTCAAGCACTTGATCTCTTCATGATGCTCCACTTGAACTTGCACACCGCAACCTAACCCCACAGAGAACTCTCACGAAGACCATGGGTTAGTACACAAAGCATGATTGACAATGCTTACCATACCATAGGATTGCTTGATCCCTTCTCGGTACATCTTCTACGCTTTGTGTGTTGATCAACTTGATTCACTCCTTCACTTAGTCTTGATCAACCTTGAATCTTTCCAACTCTCTTCATTTGGATGATGTCTTGAAGGTAAACATGAATGATCACAAACTCTTCTTCTTCAAGACATGCTTGCAATAAGCTCAACACCCACAAGACCAATCTTTGGATAATTCCTTAATAGCACCTTGGTCATCACAAACTCTCCTTGAAACCAACAAATGAACTCCAAGAAAAGCCTATGGACAAACCCTTCAAATATAACTCAAGGCAACCATTAGTCCATAGAGATTGTCATCAATTACCAAAACCAAACATGGGGGCACCGCATGTTCTTTCAGCTCTCTTATGCTTTATTGTTGATTTAACCTTGAGCCATGTTACCTTGTCTTCTCTCTTGTATTAAATGCTCGTAGATTCCATCTTTGTCCAATGCACGTGCACTATTATTATTATCCACACCGTTCGGTCGTGTGAGTGAAAGGCAATAATGATGATATATGATGAACTAATTGAGATGAGGAAAGCTGGTATGAACTCGACCTCTCTTGTCTTTGTAAATATGATAGTTCATCGTTCCTGATTCAGCTTGCTATGAATAAAACATGCTTGCAATGACAATTAGAGATTATAGCTTCTTATGCCATGCTTAATTAGCTGAGAGCTTATAATGGTCTATCTTGTGTGCCAACATGATATTAAAATGGTTGTGATGTGATATGATAGGGTGGTATCCTCCTTTGAACGATTCAAGTGGTCTAACTTGGCATATGTTCACGCATGTAGTTGAAACAAATCAACATAGCCTCCACGATATTTATGTTCATGGTGATTTATATCCTACTCATGCTTGCATTCATTGTTTATTAATTCTAATGCATGTTCATGACTGTTGTCGCTCTCTAGCTAGTCGTTTCCCAGTCTTTTTCTAGCCTTCACCTATACTAATTAAGCAGGAATACTGCTTGTGCATCCACTTCCATAAACCCCAAAGTTATTCCATATGAGTCCACCATACCTTCCTATATGCGGTATTTACCTGCCGTTTCAAGTAAATTTGTATGTGCCAAACTCTAAACCTTCAAATGAAATTCGGTACTGTATGCTCGAACAGCTCATGTATCAACTAGGGTTGTCTATATTTTCCATGCTAGATGGGTTATTCTCACGGTGAGTGGACTCCGCTCATCATTCATGAGAAAATGGCTGGTAACCGTGATGCCCAGTCCCATACTCAAATCATAATAATTGAACAAAACTTCCCCAGGGATGTTGCTTGTTTAGACAGTACCCCGTGAATTCGGATGGCCGTGGAGTGTGCTTGTTGGTGGTTGGGGGAGTATAAACTTTACCATTCTGTTTGGGAACTGCCTATAATGTGTGTAGCATGGAAGATATCGAGATTCTTGGTTGTTATGTTGACAATGAAAGTATACCGCTCAAAATGTTATTCATCTCTATTTAAAAGTCGCGCTCTGGCACCTCTACAAATCCCTGCTTCCCTCTACGAAGGGCCTATCTATTTACTTTATGCTGAGTCATCATCCTCTTATAAAAGAGCACCAGTAGGAGAGCACCTCTGCCATTTGCATGTATTACTATTAATATGCATTGAGTATGATCATGACTGGATCTCTTTTACCATGAATTACAATGTCTAGTCAGTCCTTGATCTTTAAGGGTGCTCTCCATTTATGTTTTGCGGTCTCAGAAAGGGTTAGCGAGATACCATCTTGTTATATCATATCATGATTGTTTTGAGAAAGTGTTGTCATCTGAGGTTTATTATTATTGCTCGCTAGTTGATTATGCCATTGATGTGAGTAGACATGAGACCTGAATGTTATTGTGAATGTGGTTAGTTCATGATCTTTGCTGAAAACCTGAATGTTTGCTTACATATTTGCAACAACAAGAGCAAACAGAGTTTGTCAAAGTTTTTCTTTATCACTTTCAGTTTATCAACTGAATTGCTTGAGGACAAGCAAAGGTTTAAGCTCGGGGGAGTTGATACGTCTCCAATGTATCTACTTTTCCAAACACTTTTGCCCTTGTTTTGCACTCTAACTTCCATGATTTGAATGGAACTAACCCGGACTGACGCTGTTTTCAGCAGAATTGCCATGGTGTTGTTTTTGTGCAGAAATAAAAAGTTCTCGGAATGACCTGAAAATCCACGGAGAATTATTTTGGAAAATATAAAAAATACATGCGGAAAGATCAAGACTAGGGGGCCCACACCTTGTCCATGAGGGTGGGTGGGGTGACCCCTCCCCCTGGGCGCGCCCCCTGCCTCGTGGCCCCCCTGACGCTCCACTGATGTACCCCCGGACTCCATATATTCACTTTCGGGGAGAAAAAATCAGGGAGAAAGAATTATCGTGTTTTACGATACGAAGCCACTGCCAAGCCCTAATCTCTCTCGGGAGGGCTGATCTGGAGTCCGTTCAGGGCTCCGGAGAGTGGAGATCGTCGCCATCGTCATCATCAACCTTCCTCCATCACCAATTTTAAGATGCTCACCGCCGTGCGTGAGTAATCTCATCGTAGGCTTGCTGGACGGTGATGGGTTGGATGAGATTTACCATGTAATCGAGTTAGTTTTGTTAGGGTCTGATCCCTAGTATCCACTATGTTCTAAGATTGATGTTGCTATGACTTTGCTATGCTTAATGCTTGTCACTAGGGCCCGAGTGCCATGATTTCAGATCTGAACCTATTATGTTTTCATGAATATATATGTGTTCATGATCCTATCTTGCAAGTCTACAGTCACCTACTATGTGTTATGATCCGGCAACCCCGAAGTGACAATAATCGGGACCACTCCCGGTGATGACCATAGTTTGAGGAGTTCATGTATTCACTATGTGTTAATGCTTTGGTCCGGTACTCTATTAGAAGGAGGCCTTAATATCCTTTAGTTTCCACTAGGACCCCGCTGCCACGGGAGGGTAGGACAAAAGATGTCATACAAGTTCTTTTCCATAAGCACGTATGACTATATTCGGAATACATTCCTACATTACATTGATGAACGGGAGCTAGTTCTGTGTCACCCTAGGTTATAACTTTTACATGATGAATCGCATCCGACATAATTCCCCATCACCGATCCAATGCCTACGAGCTTTTCACATATTTCTGGTTGCTTATTTACTTTTCCGCTGCTACTATTACAAAAACTACAAAAACACTATCGTTACTTTTATTGCCGCTACCGCTCTCTCCATATTATTTTGCTACTAAACTACCTTGCTGCAGATACTAAGTTTCCAGGTGTGGTTGAATTGAGAACTCAGCTGCTAATACTTAAGAGTATTCTTTGGCTCCCCTTGTGTCGAATCAAGAAATTGGGTTGAATACTCTACCCTTGAAAACTGTTGCAATCCCCTACACTTGTGGGTTATCACAGCGCGCGCCGATTGTCTTTCTCATCAGCGGCGTCGTCGATCACCGCGGACCAGACCCGGGTGACCTGCAGCTTGACCTGCATCACCAGCGCCCACTCCTGGTAGTTGGTGCGCGTGAGCATCATCGACGCCCCTGACTCCTCTCGAACGACGCGCTCCACCACGCGATACTCGCCGCTGCCGCTGCCGGTGAGGCGCGCGAGCGGCGCCTTGGATGAAGGCGTCTTCAGCGGCGACTTGGTCCCGCTTTTGTTCTTACCGTCCGACTCGTCGCCTGACTTAAGCGCCGCCGCGGATCAGACACTGGCGGCCACCGGAGCAGGATCAAACATCAGGCTCTGATGCCAATTGTCGTAGTCGATGCGATCGAGACTGAGCGAGAGAGAGAAAGAGAGATAGAGAGAGGATGAACAAGACGATAGTTTTGGTCGCCGGGCGGAACCCCAGCTTTTCCGTATGATCTATTTCTTCTCTGTTATTCTGTTTACAAGAAGGACTAGCTATCTAGCCCGGCTAGTCTGCTGCGATCCGGTTTCATCGCGCCATCCCACGATGACCACATCGCTAGCTCGCCACACTGACCGGGCAAGAGCAAAATAGAAAACGAGTGTGGGGCGATCATGCACACGACTCGCCCCCTGGCTATCCCTACGTGCATGCTGCATGTCCACATCACATCAACACACACATGCACAGCTTATTCAAATGAAAAAACTACCCACATCGCCTGGAGCTTACTGAGCTAACAGGGTCGTGGCGCTTGGCGGCGACTTAATGTCCGGCGGGAGACGAGGCATTTTTACTTCTTTAGGGTCTGCAATCAATGACACAATTCAGCAGGTGAGTTACAAAAACTGAAATTCTGTGCTTGTGTAATGCTCATCACCCAAGGATTCGTTTTTGCTTATATCCTGGAATGGGGTGCGCGTCCCATTGGGATTGGTCGGGGCCATACAAAGTCCTTCAACCCTGTGAATGTGATGAATGTTATCACACAATTGTAACAGAAGGAATACAATTAGCACAACGCAGACAGAGTAGAGTTATATATTCAGCTCCATCAACTTGTTTACCATCAAAGCTTTCTTATGGTGCATATTGAACAAATTGAATTCATTTTTCACGAATAAAACTGGGAAAACGCATCAGGATATAGTAGGTTCTATTACTATTCATGTACATACATCTGGGGACTTTATTTTTGTTCATATGAATTGGAACTGAGCATTGAACGATCCATATGCAGCTTGATGATGCATTTTTAGGTGAAGTCAGTACAATGCTCATTTACCAAGGATGAAGTCTTTGCACCCCAGCCCGGCACGCCGACGTCTGTGAGCTCACGTGCTCTTGTGATTCAGACTTGTTTGGACTTTTAATTTGTGTCTTGTGATTTCTTAGATCTGAACAATATCCATGGTGTTATGCTCTGTGGCTCTCCTGCCCGCACCATCTCCGGACGTCAAGGAAGTGTCAAGAAAAAAATCAGGTCTCGGTGTGATGCAACAATAAAACCGTATATGTTACGCCTTCTGAGTTTAGCCATAGATTTTGAATCTAGTACTGCACAGATCTTGCAGTAGATAATTCCCTCTTATATAGTTCTCATTGTACATTTTTTTTACTCGAAAACTATCGGTCGTGCTACTGCTCAGTTTAGGCAATTGATCTTGCTGTAGATAATCCCCTCTTATATAGTTCTCATCGTTCCTATTTTCTATGTGAAATATCAGGTACTTTACATGGAGTACATTTCGTTGTTTATGTATATCTCTCAACAAAAAAGGTAAAGCCAAAGATTAAATTGCTATGGTGATATTATGGTCTCCTTTTTGTATTTCTGTCAACAAGAAAGGTGAAGCCAAAGCTTAAATTCTATAGTGAAGTTTGTTTCATTCTGTTTGTATTTCCGTCAATAAAACCGTGAAGCAAATGCTTAAATTTCTGTAGTGATGTTAGATGACCGTTCGTCAGTTTTGTTTGAGAAGGCAATGTGTTCTGACATGTTGATAATCATGGTAAACTAAGAGGCTTAGAAGCGGACTTAACGAAAAAGGGATTAGAAGCACCTTCAGCTCATGCTTTTACAGTCATATTTAGAGCTTCAGTTCTGAGAGATATTTCTTAAAGGAAGAGAGAATTGTTATTTGCAGCTTCATGGAACGACGTCAGGATTAGGTCAGATACGCACATCAGGGATCATGTTAGCATATGGTCATGCCATAAGTCACTGGTTCCTACATTTTCTTCTATAACTACTCTTGTTTTTCATAAATTCAATCATTCCAATTGATGGATCACATGAACAGGTTGACAAATGAGCATGCATCTGCTCCGCACAGGCGTCTTGCTAGCCTAACGAAGTCTTGGCGGCAGCAGCGTGTAAAAGCCTTTACGAACTTCAGATCAAATGAGAGCATGCACCTGTGCCCGTGAAGAGCTCCTCGTCGCGGCCGTGGTAGGGCGCCTGGGCGGCTGCACCTATGTTGGGGAAGAGCTCGTTGTCGCGGCCGTCGTCAGGTGACTCGGCGAGCTCGTCGTTGGGTGCCTCGGCGAGCTCGTCGTCGCGGCCATGGTCGGGTGCCTCGGCGGCTGAGGACGGCAGCGACGGCGCACGCAAGATGTGGATTGATTCCCTGGATATATTATTTCTAAGTTAGCACATTTGTCTCTGTATATGATTCTCCGTGTAAATTGGATGTCAGCTGTTTCTTTTTTCCTTTCTGCGGGCGTGAGCTGTTTCCTGGTGCGGGCGTTGCCAGAGTTTTCGTCCGTCTTGGGTAAATGCTAAACGCACTTGGGTTGTTACCTGGTGTAATCGTGATGGCTAGATCTAATTAAGCGATTTGATCGTGAGGCTTCAATTGACCGAAAATGTTATGTATAGATTAGGCTGGGTGTTGTTTAATACTAGTAGTAGAGATTCCCATCCCCCACCGCGTCTAGCTAGCTGGAGTAACTACCTAGTGACCGACCACTCAGTTGACAGAAGCGGTCACGCTTGCTTGGATCCGCCATTTTTGCTTGGGTGTCCGTCGTGCGGACCATCTTGGTGCATCAGGGAGGGCGCGAGGGAGACATCCACCCCACCCCACCCCACCCCAGAGATTAACCAATGCACATTACCGATGCACGGCAATTATATACACATTATTTAGGCCATAGCCAACTGATTAAACGTGCAGTCCGTCCCTCTAGGCGAGTAAGAGCTGCAAAGACCTTTCCTTACTGCATTTAAAAAGAAAAAAAAGGAGAAAAAAATCGTAGCCAATTAATGTTCCAACGGATGATTTTTCAACCAACCAGGCTGTGTCTTCGGCCAACACAAGTAAAATACAATCACTTCCAGCAAAATGACCGCCAGTTGGTATACATATAAACAAGATGAGCAACTTGCTACATGCAGATATACATATAAACAACTGATAACACCTTAGTTACTGCTAACCATGATCTTATATGCATACATTGAGTGAGTTTGAAAGGAATCGGTATTCCACTTTGTGCATACATATGTGTGCGGCTGATCGCTGAGCTAGAGCGGTAGAGGGCAAGAGACAGACCAGATGGGTCTCTCAAGTGCTCTGGAATGGTGGGAGGTGTGGCAGCTGCGCATCCTCGTCCTGGGCAGTCTCTTTGTCCAGTACCTCCTGCTCTTCTCTGCCCCCTTCCGCAAGTTGGCTATTCCTTCCTGGTACAGATCCATAGTATGGCTCGCTTACCTGGCCAGCGATGCTCTTGCCATATACGCCCTCGCCACCCTCTTCACCCGCCAGACAACCCTGGATTGTAGCTCTACACACAATAGCGTCTTGGAGGTGGTGTGGGCACCGGTTCTCCTGATGCACTTGGGAGGACAGGATCCGATAACTGCCTACAACATTGAAGACAACGAGCTATGGACACGGCATGTCCTCACTGCGGTGTCTCAAGTAACGGTAGCCATATATGTGTTCTGTAAATCATGGCCAGGTGGCGACAAGAGGTTGTTACAGGCAGCAATCATGTTCTTCATCCCCGGGGTTCTAAAATGCTTAGAGAAGCCTTGGGCTTTCAAGAATGCTAGCATCAATAGCCTAGTCAGTTCTTCTGAGCCTGCTCCGACAACAACAGATAAGGTATGCATACTAACTCTTGCAGCTATATGCTGATCTATCACATGTATTGCTTTGCTAGCCTGCACTACAAAGAGGAATCAAGCTAGATCTTCTCTAATATAAACCCACTCAAGGGAATACAACTAATTAACAAAACAAAATCAGTTTCCTTTTTGACATGCTTTTATATATATAATGGATGCTTAACTCTTGTCCTTTGCATCAACTAGGATTCACACAACCATAATGCCTACCTTCTATACTAGTAAACTGAACTCCAGTAATATATATCATGGCTAAGGCTCAAGTACGTACTCTAAATGAGCTTTTCTTTCTTTCTTTCGTGCACGCAGCTCACTCTTGGCAACATGCAACATGACCAGACTAGCTCCAAGAATATAGATACACTTGAAAACTATGTGCAAGAAGCCGCAAGGACAAATACTTCTTTTCGGGCCCATGAAAATCTTGAACGACAAGAGAATATTATTCATCCCTCCCATCTATTTGTAGACCTTCCATCCTCATATGGTGATCGACTTTGCGTTCTAAATTCATTCAGGATGCTTGACGGAGAGAAAGCATATGATTTACTGCAAGGAGCACTTTCTAGCATGTTTGACCTTTTTTACACAAAAGATACTTTGTTCGCCCCCTCTTCTGGTCCTATGCTACACCCTTGGCAACTAGTATGTGGTTTCATCATACGGGCTACATGTGTTTACCTTCCATACGCAGCCATCGGCCTCTTCCACAAGAGTCGCAGAGAAGCTTATAATGATTATGATGTGAAGGTTACATATGCATTGTTCTGTTGTACTGCTCTACTGGAGTCCTATTCAATCGCTGCAAAAATGTATCTTTCCCATTCCGTGTTCTTAAGATTATTAGGAAATATTCCTGGTGTAGGAAGATTATTCTCAGTGTTTCAAAAAAGACCAAGATCATCAGTCAGGGTTTCCCAATACAGCCTCATAGGATTCTTTGCCCGTAACAGTAGACACACCTTGAAGATGTGTGTCCTGAGTTTGCTTCAGTGCAGGGACTTTTTTGACCAACGGTGGTGCATGAAGCCCTGTAACTCATCTGTTGCCATTGTAAAGTTAGTTCTCGAGTATGTGAAGAAAGGGTGGAACGATCAAATAAAAAATGTTGACGGTTACTGGAAGTTCATCGACCACAGGGGTCAGTGGACTATTCAGGAAAAGTGCGAGCAAGACCTGATTTGGAGCTTGAAGAGGCCATTTGATAAGACTGTCATTCTCTGGCACATCGCTACAGATTTATGCTTCTACAGTTCAGCTAGTCACCGATGTGCCCCTGGTCAACCGCATGGGCGTGCAGCCTGGTGTGAAAGATCCCCATATCACGAAAGAGCTGTTCGGTGCAGAGAAATGTCCAACTATATGACGTACCTACTCTTCGTCAACCCTGAGATGCTATTGCCTGGCACTAGGAGAAATCTATTCATGACCGCTAATGCTGAACTGGAGAAGATCCTCAATGGCAACAAGCTATCACTTGATACCCTCTTTTTCAGGGAATTCAAGAAGATCCTAAATGGCAAAAATCCATCGCTCAAGGAGATCCTCAATGACAAAAATCCATCGCTCAAGGAGATCCTCAAGGTCAATAAGCCAATCCTTAAGGAGATTCTCAAGGGCAAAAAGCCATCGCACAAGGAGATCGAAAGGGGGCTCATGCAGATTCTAATTACCAAAATGAAGGCCACAGAAGAAGTTGGATCCTGTACAGAACTGCCACCGGATGCAGAGAACAATCCAGCTGCAGAAGGCTTTGTCGATGACGCCTGGAAGATCTCTAAAGTGTTGTTGGCTTTAGGTGATGAGAAGATGTGGGAGGTGATTGAAGGTGTGTGGGTGGAGATGTTGTGCTTCTCGGCCAGCAGATGCCGAGGGTACCTACACGCCAAGAGTTTGGGCACCGGTGCCGAGTTACTCACCTATGTCTGGCTCCTGTTGTCCCACATGGGGATGGAGACCTTGCCGGAGAGGATGCAGCGGACAGAGCTTTCAACTGGAAGACGGAACGACAACAGCTATACATCTACTCCCGACGCCAGGCCTACCACTGGGGAAGGCATTGTTTGACAAATGGAAGGTGACTCTGCTTCTCAAACACAGCTGTTGCTTATTTGGTATGCGTGGAAGGTTTGTCTTGATTTTGTTCATCGTGATGTGTATTGTCCTTGGTTGATGTGGTTATGTAGTGCTCGTGTTCACCAGCTGGATATGGAAAAAGCCATTTCATGTGTTTAAGCAATGGATTTGGTGTGAGAATGTCGTTTGAACATTCTGGTTATACCGCCTGTTGATTCAGTAGTTACTACCCAAAGTTGAGAACTGCAGTGCTGTGTCTGTACGATTGTATAAATGTATAATCATCATCACTTCTCTCTACATCTCCATCTGCAGCTCCCCCTCTATTTCTTGATGTAAGTTTGGTGTGTTTTACTATTTGTAGCTGCTCCTTAATGTGTGCTTCTACATGCCAGGAGTTATTTACCCAAAATCACCACACTTGGGGCTAGGTTAACAACTTAATACCACATTTGAGGCAGGGCATAAGGAACCACCAAAATTGTGCCTAATGAATAACGAAGAGCACCGAAAGTCTGATAACCTCGTGATAACAACGAAACTGACAAGTTGGGCCCACTTGTCGGACTAACGTGGCGTGCTTGTGTGGACATTGTGCTAAGTTGGACAACGGTCCCACCTGTCAATGAATCCAGCGATTTATCTTTTTTGTTACATCTCCATCTCTTTTTGTCCTTGGCATTTCAACAAACAGGCTATGGGCGGCCGGAAACCTCGTCTGCTCGCCGCCATTGGTGCCCTGCTCTCAGAGTAGACAAGGCATGTTGCTAGCCTTTGACTGTAGCCACGACCAGCCAGGCGAGGCCGCGCGGCGGCGCATCGAGGAACAGGCCAGCAGCCGTGGAAGGAAGAATCTCGGGTGGCATCCGTGGTGGGCTCGGTCTGCTGGTGCTCGGCACCGCACCGGCTCGTTGAGGAGCTCCCGTGCAGCGCTGAGGTCGTCCACAAGCAGCCGCAGTAGCCGCAATGCCCGCCGCCGTGGCGCACCACGGGCGTAATCTCCCCACCACAGGCGCGTACACCAATGGCCTCGCCTGGACTCCGCCTCCTCAAGTTTGCGATCCGCTGTTGCTTTTTCCCTCACGGCCGTTCCGCTGGGCGGCGCCCATGGTGGTCTTCTGCAGCTGTGGCAGATGGGTGGCAGTGTCCGACGGGCGTAGCGGCGACTTGAGGGCGGTTCGTGCGGCGGGACACGCGTCGCCCGTGGCTCGTCGGGGCAGCTCGTGCGGCGGCTAGTGGAGCATCTCGGCGCACTTGGTGTTCTCGTGGAGTTGCTAGTTCGTCACAGCAGAGTAGTTCACCGGTGTCAAGCTCCTCGTCAGTGCTTATAAGCTGCTCAATTAATTGCCCCATAGAAGATAGATGGGATGAAGATGAACATTGAATCATTGACATGTGGGACCTACGTATCTTCTGCCACCTAAGCTGGTCTAAGTTCTAGTTTTTGTTTGATCTTTGCCACGTCAGCCCGACGGGTAGGCCCAACTTGTCTGTTTCGCTGTTATCGCGAGGTTATGAGACTTTCAGTGCTCTTCGTTATTCGTTAGGCACATTTTTGATGGTTCCCTGTGCCCTGCCTCAAATGTGATACTAAGTTGTTATCCTAGCTATAATGCCCCGGACACACTCGCCGGTGGTCGTTACTCCTGGCGGAATCTAGACTAGCCTCGTATAGCAATATTAGTCTTTTCTGCGCACTTTGTCCTCACTCATGCGCGACCGGGAGCAATTTCCAGGTCGGTCACCCATCCTGAAATTACTCCAAGCTAAGCATGCTTAACTTTGGAGTTCCGTAAGAATGGGCTCTCGGAAAAGAAGTAATTTCTTATTTATATGAGTAGTCTATCATCCCTATTAAGTCAGACTATCACATGCATCCCATTCAGAGGAACCGACGTCCTCGTCGGGCCATAGGAATGTTCCATCTTGTCACATACGTCTGTGCTTCCAGGCCGGCACATGTGACATGTCGTGTGCCACGACGGGTCACAAACGTCATTGACAACATGACCGCGCACCTGTCCGCAACATTCGTGTAACCACGAGGGTCGGCTCTGATACCAACTTGTAACGCCCAAGATGCACCCGCCGGTGGCCGTTACACCTGGCGGGATCTAGACTGGCCCCACGGATCAATACTAGTCTTCTGCGCACTTTGTCCTTACTCATGCGCATCCGGGAGCAACTTCCAGATAGGTCACCCATCCTGAAATTACTCCAAGCTGAGCACGCTTAACTACCCCCCTCGCAACAGAACAAATAGTATTACTAGATATCTATCAAAATTATGCATTGACGCTCTTCGCTTCTATTTGCAGCAATGCCGCGCTCTCTGGAAATGGAAATTGACGTCTCAGGAGGAGGCCTTTGAACAGTTTATCAGAAAGGTTCAGGGGACTAGAAATTCCATAGGTTAACGATGCTACGGATTAAACAGCTATTAATTCATTCAAAGTGGTAAAGCATTACCATTTTCTTAACCCGTTTTACTGCTAGACTGAACCACCACTAATTTATGTGAGTGGTAAAGCATTACTACTTCCTTGACCCACTTTACTGACAACAATTAGCGAACCACCACTAATTCATCTATGGTAAAGCATTACCACTTCCTCGACTCATTTTACTGCCAAGAATTAGCAACGGCTGTACGCGGGACGTAGGTGAACTCCCGCGAGGGATGGTAATGAAATTAAATGAATTGCGTTTTTCTCTACAGGATTTACCTTCCTTGATTAGACGGGTGAAGCGGTTACAGCGACCCGTCGAATGAGGACCAACGCCTATGATAGCCCATTCTGCGTGCTCTCGCTTAGTTTAGCGCCACCGTATATGATAACACCCTCTTAAAACCTTATTCTGCTAATAAAAAAAGGCTTATTCTACTAACAATACCGAGCTGACCCCGTAGCTACAAACTAAGAGCATCTCCAACGGGCGCTGAAAAAGGCGCGCGCGCGCTAAATCGGCGTTTTCGCGCGCGCGGGAAAAAAACCGCGCTCCAGCGGCGGCGGGAAAGACGCGCGCGCGGGAACCGCTTGCGCGCGCGCGAAACGGCGGCCTCCCGCGCGCCTTTTTTGCGGCGGCGCGCCCCGCGCGCGCTATAAAACGCCGCGCGCCCGAACGCCTCGCTGCACCTCTCCCTCTCCCTCTCTCCTCCTCTCTCTCGCGCCCGCCGATCCCTACCGCCGCATCGGCGCACCGCCGCCGCACCGGAGCACCGCCGCCGCCCCCGACGCGCCACCATGCCGCCGCGCCGCCGTTCTTCCTCGGGCTACCGCGGCGTCCGCGAGCGCCCGAACGGCGGCGGTTTCTACGCCGAGATACGCTCCGGCGATCTCCGGCTCCCCCTCGGCACGTACGAGACGGCGCACGAGGCCGCCCGGGCGTACGACGCGGCGGCGTGGCGCCTAGGCAGGCCGCGTCGTCAGATGAACTTCGACGACGCCCGCACCCTCGAGCAGGCGTTGGAGCTCGCCCCGCCGCCTCGTCTGCACACCACGCGAGATCGTGCGGAGCACACGGCGGCGCAGAACCGCCTCCTCGTCGCCCTGGAGGACGAGCGACGCATGGCGGAGTGGCGCCGCCTCCACCCGGAGGACGTCGTCGCCGAGCATCAGTTCTGGGAACGTCGCCGCGAGGACAGGCGTCGTCGGAGGGAGTTGGCGTGTCAGCAGACCGCCATCCGCGATGCCGGCGGCCAATCCATCTTCACTGATGAAGATGACCGCTGGTTCGACATTTGGCTGTCGACCTCCTCCGACGACAACAACGAAGGCGATGATGATGACTGGAGCGATTAGTTTTTTTATGTTTTCGAACTATATATCTATCTATCTAGAACTATCTATCTATGTTTTATCTATGTTTTATTATTAGAACTATGTTTTTTATCTATGTTTGAACTATCTATCTTTGTATCTTTTTATTTTAATGCAATTTTAGTATGAAAAAAAAAGTGTGCGCGCTGTGTATTTTTTGGGCACCGCTGGAGCAGCACGCGCGCGCTGCAAAATAGCGCTGCTGCTGGAGCCAGCACTGCGCGCCGCGGCAAAACAGGCGTTGCGCGCGCGCTATATGGTTTTTTTGGGCGCGCCGCTTAGCGCGCCTGTTGGAGATGCTCTAACCCCGCAAAAGGAAGAGACCGAGTTGCATGAGGCAAAAAAAGAAACTCCCCGCTCCCTCTCCCCACGACCTCCATCAACTCTTTTCTCCCCTCCCAGCCAACCACCTACCCACGCCGCGTCCCACCTCCCTCCCCATGCCGCGCCCCACTTTCCTCCCCGCGCCGCCCCACCTTCTCCGGACCGAAGCACCCCTACCCAACCCATCTTCTCCAACAGCGGCGCGTGATGCGCCCTTTGTACTATCTACCAGCTCAAGGTACGACTGTATGAAGCTGATTGTCGAACGTATCCAACAAAGACAGTGGGGCAACCCGGTAGTCCTAGTTCGTAGAATAATCCTTATCACAAAGCTGTTCAATAGTCCGCGGCAACTGGAGGACGTCCTGCAAATGATCCTTGGGGTGTGGGTGGAGATGCTATGCTACGCGGCAAGCCACTGCAGCCAGGACTCCCATGCCAGGCAGCTAAACAGTGGCGCCGACCGCCGAGTTTATGACCATCATCGGGAAGGCTGGAGCTGCAAGAATGGTGGCCGACCGTCGTAGCTGCGGCAAGTTCAAACCGGAAAGATGTCAGCACTGTCATTGCGGCCACTCTACGCTTTATCTGGCTTGAGAGGAACAGTAGAGTATTCGACCACAAGGCCTCGTCGACAACTAACGTTATCTCTAGGCTAAAAAAGGACCTAGATCTCTGGAGGGCAGCTAGGGTAGACCGTGGGCATTCGTTTCAAGTGCAGTAAGCTCCCTATAGTATGTGTGAGGTGGATCTTGCTACTGGGAGCATAACTTGATTGTATTGTTTCTTTCCCATACTGGAGGGGAATCAGATCCGCTGCGCTCGCGTCGCCTCCAGGGGG
>LR738713.1:685349811-685489688 GCA_902687465.1 Secale cereale
GTGCGCGGGGGTTTCCCCCGACAGCGCTGAGCGGCTGGTTTTCATCCAGCGAGGAGAGCGCGGGTCTATCCGATCGCGTTTGACGGCTCAGATTGAAACCCTAGCCGCCCCGGGCCATATGGGCCGAAAGGAGAGGCAGGCCGCCAGCGGGCGGGCCAGCCGCCGAGGCCGAGCGCGAGGCCAGCTGGCTCGAGCCGCTAGCTGCGGGCGCGCGCGCTGGGCCGAGGCTCCAGCCGCCGCGGGCGCTTGATACATCCAAAACGTATCTATAATTTCTGCTTGCTCCATGCTTCTTTTGTGTGATATTGCTATGCTATTTATGCACTTCCATACACTTTTGATCATGTTTGGACTAACCTATTAACTCAGTGCACCCCAGTGCCAGTTTCTGTTCTCTGCTGTTTTTGTATTTCAGGTTTTCCCATTACTTAAATTGCCAGAAAAATTCTGGGAAAAATATATAAAAAATCAGCGTTCCAGAAGCTTCCACGCGCCAGAAGTGGGGCCAGAGGGGAGCCAGGGGTAGCCCAGGCGGCCTGCCCACGCGGCCCCCCTCCTGGCCGCGCCGGGGGGGCGCCTGGGACCCCTCTCCGTCTCTGGTGACCCCCTTTGGCATATATTTAGCACGCGTCCTGAAACCCTCAAGGACGGAACCCCTTTTTACGATCTCATCTCTGTTCCTCCGCCGCCGCGCTTCCAAGATCGGGAGCACCAGGAGAACTCTACCCGGCACCCTGCCGGAGGGGAGAACCACCACCGGGAGCTTCTCCACCACCATGGACGCTTCCCGGATGAGTTGTGAGTAGTCTCGCTTGGACCATGGGTCCATGACCAGTAGCTATGTGATGTTCTCCTCCCCTCTTTGTTCTTCATCGATTAGACCTCGTGAGCTGCCCTACATGATCGAGGCACATATGTAATCTTTATGCTGTTGCTATGCTGAGTTTGCTGGGATCCGATGGATTATGAGATTATGTTCAGATTGTGTGTGAGTAATATATTTGATTCACCTCTTTTATATTTATGTTCTTGAGTAATTCTTGCATGTTCTCCGTTGCTATTTATTGCTTTGGCCGAGTAGTAGGTAGTAACTCCAAGAGGGAACGTTATGCTTGATTGTGGGTTCATGCCCCTCGATGACTAGTTTGAGTGACAGAAACATGAGTCTAGGGGATGTGCTGTTGCCACAAGGGGGAAAACAACGGTGCTTGTACTTGCGGGTGCAAGGATTGTTTACTTTACGCAAAGTTCTTTTAATGCAGTTGTCTGTTGCTTTGAGTTTACACTTTGGGTGGGACTCACAACTTAATACCAGCGAGATGTTCTGGATAGATATCTCAAGGTGGATGATTAGTAGTAGATGCAGATGGATTTCGGTCTACTTGCCTTGGCGTACCGCCCATGCTTTTGAGCCTCTACCTTTCTTTGCAGCATAGTTAGCATTGGTTTGCACACATAATCCTGTCAATTGCCCAGCTGTAATTTGTTTACCTCGCTTAGCTGTTTTATCGTCTTTTGGGAGAGAGACATCACTAGTGAACATCATGGGATCCCGGTCCATATTACCATCACTGATCACACCCGCTATTTACTTCCTGTTCTTATTTCCTAGTTGCAGTCATACCTATCACTATTATCTGTTGCGTTTGATCCTTTGTAAACGACAAGGCCGGAGGGATTGACAACCTCTCTGTACTCGTTGGGAGCAAAGTTATTTGTATCTGTGTGCAGGCCCTGTCAAGCATAAGTTTCTGGTGCTATTGACACCTTCTTGTCGACCCTCGGAGTCTCACGGGATTCGATCCTTGGTATCTTTGCCAAGGGAAATTTGCCGCTACGCTACATCTCAAACCTTCCACTTGGGGTAACCAACGAGGGGCGAGTAGCCATCAAGCAAGTTTCTGGCGTCGTTGCCGGGGACTCCACTCTTCAAGATAGGGGAGTTGCACGCTATCTTTTACCTTTGCTTTTTAGTCTTGTTAGTTTACCTTTCAGTTATTGCTTTAGTATCTTCTATCAAAAATCACAAAAATATTTATCTTGCTTGCTGCTATGGGTTCCACCGAGAACACCAAGTTGTGTGACTTCACTAGTCATAACAACAATGACTTTATCTGCACGCCTATTACTACACCTGCCACTTCAGCACCTTCCTATGAAATTAAACCTGCTTTACTGAACCTAGTTATGAAAGATCAATTCTCCGGTGCTGGAGATGATGCTGCTTTGCACTTAAATAATTTTGTTGAACTCTGTGATATGCAAAAGTACCAAGAAATAGATGGTGATATTGTTAAGCTTAAGCTTTTTCCTTTCTCCTTGAGAGGAGGAGCTAAAATCTGGTTTCAATCCTTGCCTAGGAATAGCATAGATTCTTGGGACAAGTGCAAGGATGCCTTTATTGGGAAGTACTATCCCCCTGCTATAATTATCCAACTAAGGAGTAACATAATGAATTTTTAACAATTGGATAATGAACACGTTGCCCAAGCTTGGGAACGCATGAAATCTCTTGTCAAGAACTGCCCTACTCATGGTTTGACTACTTGGATGGTTATCCAAACTTTTTATGCAGGCTTGAACTTTACCTCACGGAACTTGTTAGATTCGGCCGTGGGAGGAACCTTTATGTCAACTACACTTGGTGCTGCCACGAAGCTTCTCGATGAGATGATGACCAACTATTCCCAATGGCACACCGAACGTGCTCCAACAGGTAGGAAGGTAAACTCTGTCGAGGAGATTTCCTCCCTGAATGAAAAAGTTGACTTGATCATGTCTCTACTTTCCAAGCAATCTCCTATTGATCCTCGTGATGTTCCTTTAAATTCTTTGATTGCTCAAGATCAAGTAGATGTGAACTTTATCTCTAGAAACAATTTCAATAACAATGCTTATAGGAGTAATTTTGGTAGCAACCCTAGACCGTTCCCCTCTAATTCCTATGGGAACAACAATGCTTATCCTAACACCAAGAACTCCACTTCTGAACTAGAGATTATGCTTAAAGACTTTATCACTACCCAAAAAGCCTTCAATAAGAGTGTAGAAGAAAAACTAAACAAACTAGATAATCTCTCTTCGAAGGTAGAAAATTTAGCCCATGAGGTAGAGTTACTTAAAATTAGAACTTCTCCTCTTGAGGAGAGGAAGACCACTCCTATGAATGCTATTCAAGTGCAAATTAATGAAAACATTAGGATGATGGCTAAACTTAAAGAGAGATGGGCTAGAGAAAGGGAGGAAGAAGATAGAATTAAGAGCCTTCCTACCCACCACATTGTTGCTACTATCCAAGTTGTTGAGGATATCCAAACTCTTAGCACCCAATGCACTCCTGGTCCCATTGGACTTATTAATGGTGATGCTATGACCTCAACCGTAGAAACTCCTATAACCATAGAAGCTACCAAACAAGTGAGCCTAAAGGACACCACTACCACTTTACTTGATAGTAGTGACCTTGATTTTGATAATTGCACCCTTTCTGAAGTTATTAGTTTTCTCCACAAGATGTCTAGAGATCCCCACACTAGCACGCTTAATCTTGCCTTCACGGAGCATATGACTAATGCTCTCATCAAAGCTAGGGAGGAGAAGCTTAGGGTAGAAGCCTCCATACCTAGAAATCTAGAAGATGGTTGGGATCCTATGATTAAACTTAAGTTGAATAACTTCTCTTGCTATGCTTTATGTGATGTTGGAGCTAGTACCTCCGTTATGCCCAAAAGAATGTATGATATGCTTAAATTGAAACCTTTTGATCCTTGTTCTTTTGGTGTTCGTCTTGTTGATTCTTCCATAAAGAAACCTTTGGGGAGGATCGACTATGTTCTTATCATTGTCATTGACAATTATGTTCCCGTCGATTTTACTATTATGGATATTGAATGTGAACCTTCTTGTCCAATTATTTTGGGACGTCCTTTTCTTCGCACCGTTGGTGCTATCATTGACATGAAAGAGGGTAATATAAAATTCCAATTCCCTCTCAAGAAAGGAATGGAACACTTCCCTAGAAAGAAGATCAAGTTACCTTTTGAGTCTGTTATACGGGCGAGCTATTCTTTTACTCTTGATAAAACTTGATCCTCTCTCTTTGCATCATGCCTAGCTTAAAGGCATAAAAGAAGGCGCTTTTGGGAGGCAGCCCACAATGAATAAAATTTTATTTTTATTTTGTCGTGTCTTGATGTTTGTTACCACAGTAGCATCATCGTTGTATCTTTACTTTTCAGCTTTGTGCCAAGTTTAGCCTCCGATTGCAAGAAAGTTCAAAAGTTGTGACGTGCTGTCCAGGAAACAGATTCTGTCCTTGGACAGAAAAATTTGTATAAAATCACCAGATCATCTTTTTGGTCTGAATATTTTCGATAGCGTGCTCTATACAATTGTCTTTCGGGCGTCTGTTCTGAGTTTTTTGATTAGAGTTGCAGAAGTGCCCCGAAAAAATTATTTACTACCTGCTGGTCTGTTTTTCACAGATTCTGTCCTGTTTTTTTTGACTATATACTGCAGGGCAAAAGCCCCACAGCCCACTTTATTGAGTTATAAAAGAATCAAAATACAACAAAGTTAGAGATACTTACAAAGGTTAAGTAAACAGAAGGGCCTAAGGTAAGTTAGCTAACCAATACATAAAGCTATCTTTATATTTACATTTTATCCTATGAGATAAGAGAGTCATGTCATGGATAAAATTGTGCCTCCATCGCCTGAAAAGAGGAGATTCGTTTCTGAAGACCTTTCCATTCCTGGTAATCCAGATGTTCCAGGCAGCAGTAAAAACCACTTCAGTAAAGAATGGTTGACCAAATTCAGTCCTTGCTTTGCAAGCCATTTGGTAGGTAGTCATACCAGGTGCAGGATCCCAAGAAATTTGCAAATAGTTCCAGACTCTTTGGCTGAATATGCAGGAGAAGAAAAGATGGCTGACATCTTCATGTATATGATGAAGACATAGAACACAGGTTAGGTCATCCACATGCCAATGTCTGCGCTGAAGCATATCTCTGGTGTTTAGCCTGTCTCTAAGGAGTAGCCAACCAAACATTTTAATCTTCATTGTGCATGCACTCTTCCATATCCAAGAAAAGATATGGTCAGAAACTATTTGTTGATGAACCTGAGCGTAGTATGATTTGGGCCTAAAGGATCCTTTATTGAAAGGCCAAATCCAGCTATCAGTGTCTTGTGAAGTACCCTGAGAGCTCAAAGCATTCTGCAGGTGTTGCAGTTCATCAAAAGCATGTGTGGATAAAGGCGTATGAAAAGATCCCAGAAGATCCTGAGCCATAACTTGAGCAACAGAAAGATGACCATCAATCACATAAGAGTATAAACTGGGGTAGTAATTGCTCAATGACTCTCCATTGATGGCAGACAGCCAGGGATCATGCCAGAAAAGGATGGAGGTGCCATTACCAAGGCAAGGTTTGGCAATAGACAAGTATTTGGCAGATAATTTGAAAACATCTCTCCACCAAAAAGATCCACAAAGAATAGTTGAATGAGGCACAGAATCATGGTAGTAAGAATCCCAGACCAAGCTTACCCAAGGGATATCTTGATGGTTGTAAAACTTATGGAGAAATTTCATCAACAGAGCTTCATTGTGCACTTTGAGGTTAAGCACTCCAAGACCCCCTTTATCCTTTGGTAAGCAGACCAATTTCCATGCAGCAAGAGACTGCTTTGGTGTGTCAGAATTGCCTCTCCACAAACACTGTCTCTGTATCCTTTCAATTTGTTTAAGAATGCCAATTGGGATGTCCAGAGAGCAAAAGAAATATATGGGCATAGAATATAAGACAGACTGAAGAAGCTGTAGTCTGCAGCCTTGATTAAGGAAACAGGAAGATGCAGAAAGCCTTCTTTCAATTCTGTGCGCCAAAGGAAGCAAGTCTTGAACTGTAGGTTTAGTTGTACCCATAGGCAAACCTAAATAAGTAAATGACATTGTTCCAAGCTGACAGCCTAATAATGTGGATAATCTGTGTGCCTCCTCAGCAGATAAATTAATGGGGATCATCATAGATTTAGCAAAGTTTACTGATAGTCCAGTTGAAGCTGCAAAAACATCTAACATGTCCTTCAGGGCAATTAGTTGCTGATCTATAGCAGGAAGAACAATTAAGGTATCATCTGCATATTGAACAATTGGGTAATGTGGACAATTTGTAGGGATTGGCAGAGTTAAGATTCCTCTACTGCACATGTCATTCACCACAGATTGCAGAAGATCAGCTGCAAGAACAAATAGCAAAGGGGACATGGGATCCCCTTGCCTGACCCCTCTCTTACAATGGAAGTGACTTCCAGGTATCCCATTCAGCAGAATTGATGAATATCCAGAAGATAAAATGGTCCTGATCCATGAAATCCACTTCCCATTGAAACCCTTATATCTGAGGATCCTTAAAATAGCTTCATGTTCAATGGTGTCAAAGGCTTTAGTGAAATCCAACTTTAGAAGCACAGTAGGCCTTTTTGATGCTTGGCATTGATGTATATGTTCAAAACACCATGCCAAACAGTCCTAAATGGATCTAGACTTCAAGAACCCATACTGATTCTTATGCAAACAAGATAGAATGACTCCTTGCAGCCTATTAGCTAAAAGTTTTGTTAAAAACTTTAGGCATGTGTTAGTCAGTGAAATAGGCCTATAGTCATTCATAGTTTCAGAACTGGGTTTCTTTGGTATCAGAGTTATCAAGGAAGTGTTGATACATTCCAGGTTTAAAGACCCATCATAGAATTCTTGCACTAGCTTCATGAAATCCTCTTTGATGATATTCCAGCATTTTTTTAAGAATAGGCCAGTGAAACCATCAGGTCTAGGAGCTCTATCAGATGGCATCTGCTTAATGACCAGCTCAATTTCCTCCTGCGAAAAGGGCTTAGTTAAATCATCCAAACCCTCCACTTTTGTAATGATGGAATCCAGATCAAATCCCATATTGATACCATTGGAACAACCCATTCTATCTTTGAACTCTTGCAAGAAGAGGGCAGACATGGTAGCATGGTCAGAGATAATATCATTATCCACAGTGATACTGGAAATTGTGTTGGACCTGAATCTCTCAGTAGCCATAGCATGAAAGAACTTTGTATTGTCCTCCCCAACTTTGATATTTCTAATTGTGCACCTTTGTTTCCAGTAAATGAACTGCAATCTGAGAATCTCTTCCAGGTGTAACTTCACAATTCTTCTGAAATTAGCTTCAGGAGTGTATAAAGGTCTAAGCTCTTCAAGAGTATCCAAATGTAAGATTACCTTGTTGCAATCTTGGATTAGCCTCTTGATTTTTGACAAGTTGGTGTGCCAAACCTTGAGAGCATATCTGAGATTCTTAAATTTTGCAGATAAATTAGCAGCAGATGAAATCCTGTGAACAGGTTTAGACCAAGCTTGACTAACACAGTCCATAAAACCAGGCAAGTTAACCCAGTAATTCTCAAAACGAAATATCTTTGCCTTTGGGATCATGGTTTTGATGGAAACCACACAAGGAGTATGATCAGATGTAGATCTAGCTAGAGGCAGCACCAAGGTGTTTGGAAAAAGACAAGTCCAATTGACTGTAGTAAAGAACCAGTCAATTTGTTCCAACAAAGGTATAGATTGCATATTAGACCATGTGAAACGTCTTCCTTTCAAAGGAAGCTCAATAAGACCAAGGTGTCCAATTACCTCATTAAATAAAAGCATATCATTAACATTACCACCCGGCTTGTTTCTATTGTCCATGGACCTAAGAAAATTAAAATCTCCAAGCAAAAGCCAGTTAGCATCTGTGGGAATGTCAAGATTATACAGCCATGAGATAAATGTGTCTCTAGCAGGGTTTTGGCAAGGGCCATAAACAGTAACCAAGGTCTAGACATCAGAACTATATCTCGATTTAAATTCCACAGTAATACCAAAACTGAGAGATTCTATCAGCTTGCCAGTAAAAACAGCAGAGTTCCAAAGAACAATCATGCCACCAGAAGCCCCAACCGAGGGGACAAAGATAAAATGATCAAAACGGCGAGGGCAAAACTTGCGGATGAATCGTTGATCCATAATCTCACATTTAGTTTCCCGCAGACAAATAACAGAGCAGCCACTCTCCTCAATTTTCTGACGAACAGCACGTTGGCGATTTTCAGAATTCAGTCCACACACATTCCAGCATAGAACTTTCCAATCTCTAAAAGATGTATTAGTCATTACAACCCCAAAATAGAAGTAGCAAAACAGGCATCACATAATGATGACCCTTCCAGAGCCGCAAGTTGCAAGTAACTTCAAGTACTGAAAAAGAAAAACTAGCAAGATAGATGGTTTTAACAGGGGTTAACCATAAACCCAGCATGAAGAAAAGACTAAACATCATGCGCCGATGAAGAAGCGGACGAAGTTGCCGGATCAGCATTAAGCATGTCGGACGAGATCTTCTCTGGAGCGATGCCAAGGTGGTGCCCAATCTTCTGAAGAACTTGAATTGGCGTGGGAGGTGGAACTGCATCTGCTGCATCATCAGACTTATGCTCCTGCACCTTCCGCTTTTTCAAAGGCTTGGTGGATGGCTTCTTCAATGGAGCAGGCTTCGGCAAACTGTGCCTGAACCCATCCCTGAGAGCAGAGAGTCTAGCGCTGCGTCTGACCTGAGATTCCACAACAGCAGAAAACTTTCTCCTCCGAGTCTTCTTGGATGTTGCAGAAAAGTTAAACGTATCCATTTCAACCGCAGTCAGAGGATCAGACACTGCCATTGCATCATTGGAAGGTGCAACCTCATCAAAACAGAGAGAGCGAACAACTTTTGATTTTTTGACTGCAGGCTCTGAAGAATAAAGTGCAGGTGGCAGGAACACCAGCTCATTGCATAGCCGCGAAGAGGAGAAAGAAAGCTCCCAAGAATCCTTTGGCAACACAAACGGCTGAAGAGGACTGAGCATAGGCATACCTTTAGGAATGTGCAGAGATTCCACAAAGGGCATCATTTGGGAAAAACAACGGGCCCAAAGCATTTGCGGTGGAATTTCAGGTCCATAAATAGTAAGAATGCGACCAACAAAAATCGGCGGCTGAACAGCAGGTGGCTGGTACACAGCAAGGGCATGACTGTCACTGTCAGAGCTTTGACCTGGCCCAGAATTGTCCATCACCGCAGATTCCTGCGAGACCTCATGCGGATTGTCATCTTGGACCCAGTCATCAACTACAACCTCATCATTGTTATGTTGCTGTACTGGTGGCTCGTTCCAAGCTAGCTGGGGCTCATTCCATCCAAGCCGAGGAAATTCAGGCATAACAAAGTTGAAATTGTCAAACTGAAGATGCCCTCGCAAAGGATGCGGATTGCCATTCACCGGCATAGGATCTTCATCCGCAGGGAGAATGTCAGCAAACTCCGCGGAGAGGACATAAACAGGAGCAGTCCATGAGATTCTTAAGGCCCCGAAATCACCATACTCTCGATAGACAATATCACGCGGAACTTGCTCAGGACAGGGAAAAGAAGCATAAACCAGGGTGTGAACCATGCGAGGGTCATCCTGATGCCACTGATGATAGCGACCAAAGGTACTCACTGCATCAGAAATATATTTGGCGTTGTGGTAGTCCAAAGGTATCCCCAAGATCATTAGCCAGCCTCGGCGAAAACCTTGGGTGGCTCTATAGTTGATGACATGGTTGTGCGGGATGAAACGAACAAAGTGCCCATTGCCAAGGTCATAAGGAGGATGATCCATGATGGCATGTCTAGAAGCAGCACTTCTAAACTCAAATAACCCAACACCTTCGATCCACTGCTGGTCACTAAGGACATCGCGATGAAGATGATTCATAACAAAGTCACTAACCAGCTGTCGGAATTGCAGATTCTGACCAGGCGGCGGAGGGGGCTCCACAATGCCGATTGCATACTGTTCGTGATGTTGATCTGGAGCGACCGCCGGAGAAAGAAACGTCCGCAGCAACCTCGTTGGCCCACCATCAATGACTTCAAAGCCCGGCGGTAGGAATTCCTCAGGGTTAATGGCGAAGTTAGCCATGGTTGATGGAGGCAGCAAGGTGGTGGGTGGTGGAGGAGATGAAGATTGGACAATGGCGGAGGACGGCAGCGATGGGACAGGACTCTGCTGGTGCGCGTGGGAGGTCGTCTCTAAAACCGAGGAGACGCGAGGAGGTAGAATAGGAATAGGACTCGTGGCAGGAACTGATTCCACCTCCTTCGATTTACCAAGATTTTGTGGCACCTTATTTTTGACTTTCCAAACAAGACCGTTATCCAAAGCCCATTGCTTGCATTGAGAGCTGCGGTGACCAGAACGATTGCAAGCCAGACAAACATGGCATGAAACAGACATGTGGCCCTGTTGCAAGCATTTAGAGCACGTTAACACCCGGGCCACCATGTCATCCACCATATTGTTAAACTGATCACGCGCCTCCTGCGAAGATGGCAACTCAACAGGCAGAGGGCCGGGTGCAATCGGCCCAGGTGCAGAAGGCCCAGATGCAGAAGGCCCAACATGGGTAGCCGGAGATTCCGGGGTGGACGTGGAAGGAACTAACAACGTATATCGGGCATGCAGATCCTGTGGTTGCGAAGAAGCCGGCGCAGTATTAGGAATGAGATCTTTCGATTCAACCGTACCAAAAATGATCGGCGGCGACGCCACCGTCCAACGTAGATTCGCCGGCGGCGAGGGATGAATGATAACCCTCTCATGGGCTGAAACATCATAGCCCGCTTCAATGATGGTGTCAATCTCAGCCTGTGTTGCGGGGTATCTATAGCCTTTACAAGCATCATAGTTTTGCATGGTAGCAAATGAAATCCTCTTCTGAACTTTTGCACCTGATCGAAGAGAGGACTTACGCGGTGGATTATGCATGGCTAGCATGCCAAGAGCAGCTCGTCGTTTGGACGGACTAATGAGTATCCACTCAGCATCACATTCTATAGTCCAACGACGGAACTCGCGTTCCCAATTAGGGCCACCACGACCCCAAAGATTGAAATAACATTTGAAGTTTAAGCAAGTAAAAGAACGGAGATTAAGAACCAGGAAACCAACTTGCTTAGAGGAGACATTACAAGAATAGACCTTGTCATGTATGTATGAAACTCCCAATTCAATAGCAGAACCTCCAATGGCCGCTTCCAAAGCCGCCGCAACAGAATCTTCCATGAGACGAAAATCATGTCTCCCAAAAGAAACAACCATCGTGAAGTGACCAGAATCATCCGTAGGATGAATGGTGAGACCAGTAGATCTGAAAACCTTATCCGCAAACTCCGAGCCCTTGGAGAAATCCAAACCAAGGGTGGATCCAGAGTAAATTGCCATAAGAAAATTATGGCAAACCTTGAGCTTGTTTTTTTCTTTGCAAAAACCTTTTGGCAATCTTGAGAAACAGTAGTTCTTCAAGATTATCTTTATTTCCAGCAGGGAAAAGTTATTTTATTATGGGTACTAACCTCGCTAATCAGATTATGATGAGTTATGTATGAAGGGAGTTTTCAAGTGTGCGAGGGAAGATGATAAAAAGATTCAGGAGTGTCAAACGCTCAAGCTTGGGGATGCCCCCGTGCACCCCCAAGAAATATTCAAGAAGACTCAAGCATCTAAGCTTGGGGATGCCCCCGTGCATCCCCTTCTCCATCAACAATTATCAGTTCGTCTTTCGTTTCACTATATTTTAATCACTTCATGCGTTATGTGCTATGCTTGGAGCGTCTTGCTTTTAGTTTCCTTTTTAGTTTTCTTTAGCTTTGCTTGCTGTTCATAATAAGTTAGAACCCAGCTTTCTTTGTGTGGGAGAGAAACACGCTCCACTTCAACCTAGAACACAACATAGGATTTTCATGCTTATCTTTGCTGTGTGTGTTCTTTGTCTTTCAATAGCTACTGTCATGTTTAGCTCTTAGTTTTCATGTTTTTCTTTTTAAAGAGCTTTTGTTTAGTTGGTTGTTGAACTCTCTTGAGTTTTCATGTTTATCTTGCTAAGAGAGTTTGTCTGTTGCACTGAGTTGTGTGTCTTAACTTTAAGTAGGTAATTGAGGTTGCTATTTAATTTTAGTAGTAACTTGCAATAGTTTTGAGGTATTGCCATGAGTAATGTCTGAACTTTTGGTGTCAAGAGCTTTAGCCTATTAGTGATAGATGTCGTATTTTGGGCAATCCGTGTTTATTTTCGAAAACCTACAAAATAGTTGAGAACTTTAGCTACTAAATGGATCACTAATATTTGGAGGGGTCAAATATTAGAGTACACTCACGTACCATGGGTCGAGGATGCGCAAGGGTAACCAAACCCCCATACACACCTCCTCGGGGTACTTGTCTCTTTGTGAACCTCCTAATTAGATTGAGAGTTACCGATAATAAGTGCATGAGTTCTTCGAACTAATGTGAGTATTCGAAAGTTGACACTTCCACCTATCCATATTCTTCTAGCCTCTTCGGTATCGTGCATTGCCCTTTCTCACCTCGAGAGTTGGTGCATACTTCGCCGGTGCATCCAAATCCTTGGCACGATACGCTCTGTCATCATAAGCCTCATTATATCCTTCCTCAAAACAGCCACCATACCTACCTATTAAGGCATTTCCATAGCCTTTCCGAGATACATTGCCATGCAACATCCATCCTCTCATGACTTGATCTTCATGTCATACATGCTTTTTTCTTGATCGATGAGCCGCATGCTAGTTGGGCCTTGCCCTAATCATTGCTACATGACGCGCTAGTATCATTGCATATCCTGCTACACTGGCAGAGGCATGCATTTGCATACATCATGATAGTTTCATTTTCTTTATGTTGAGTACTTTTGTAAAGTGTGAAAGATCTTCTATACTTCTTGTAATACATAGAGTGTTGCCCCTAAAGTGAGGAAAAGATCCCAAAGAGGACAAATCAAAAGATCCAAAGAGGACAAAATCAAAAGATCCCAAAGAGGACAAATGAGAGATAAATAGAAAGAGCCATTGAGGCCACAAAAAAAATAAAAAAAATTGAAAAAAGAGAAAAAGAAATAAAAAGAGAGAAGGGGGCACACTACTATTTCTTTTGAGAGATCCACACTCGTACTCCATCTTATACCTTGTACTCCATAGAGATTATCATTCATGCATATAGCTATGTGGGGACCATTACACTATAGAACTTGGCTTGTATATTCCAATGATGAGCCTCCTCAAAAGAGCTCTAGGTCTTCTTGAGCAAGCAAGTTGGATGCACCCCCACTAGTTCCATGGAGAGCTTACCTTAGCTCATATGTGCATCCGTTGCATGGCAATCCCTACTCCTCACATCATATCTATCATTTGGCTTTCTCTCACCGATGATTGTCCTCATTGATGTGAGCCTTTCACACCTTTTTTGTCTTCCCCCTCTATCATTTCTCTCTTTGCTATCCTAAGTGTCGACTTTCTTGCTTACGCTCATCCATTGCATGAGTGCTCAAAATATCGAAAGGGAGTGGATCATTTTGACTTGTACCTGGCTGACGGTCTGGGGATGAGTCAAGATAAGATTCCAAAGAAGACCAAGTGTGAAACTTTAGTAGATTAAGTTCTCAACAATACAAAAACTATGTTTTACTCTCTCATATATCCCTATCCCCTTTCTTGCACGCAAACACCATTTGGAGACATTCGAGTCACGGACAGCGAGAGCTCTTGCACCTTTATGTTCTTATGTTACTTGTTACAATGCTAATATAGACGCTTGCTTGTTTTGACTTGAATTGAATTACATGCCTTGATTACTTTACTTAAAAGTTCTTATATGGTTGATAGCATGTCACCACAGAAATTATGCTTGTTATCATTTACCTACTCGAGGACGAGCAGGAATTAAGCTTGGGGATGTTGATACGTCCAAAACGTATCTATAATTTCTGCTTGCTCCATGCTTCTTTTGTGTGATATTGCTATGATATTTATGCACTTCCATACACTTTTGATCATATTTGGACTAACCTATTAACTCAGTGCACCCCAGTGCCAGTTTCTGTTATCTGCTGTTTTTGTATTTCAGGTTTTCCCATTACTTAAATTGCCAAAAAAATTCCGGGAAAAATATATAAAAAATCAGCGCTCCAGAAGCTTCCATGCGCCAGAAGTGGGGCCAGAGGGGAGCCAGGGGCAGCCCACGCGGCCCCCCTCCTGGCCGCGCCGGGGTGGGGGGGGGGGCGCCTAGGCCCCCCTCTCCGCCTCTGGTGACCCCCTTTGGCATATATTTAGCACGCGTCCCGAAACCCTCGAGGACGGAACCCTTTTTCGCGATCTCATCTCTGTTCCTCCGCCGCCGCGCTTCCAAGATCGGGAGCACCAGGAGAACTCTTCCCGGCACCCTGCCGGAGGGGAGAACCACCACCGGGAGCTTCTCCACCACCATGGACGCTTCCCGGATGAGTTGTGAGTAGTCTCCCTTGGACCATGGGTCCATGACCAGTAGCTATGTGATGTTCTCCTCCCCTCTTTGTTCTTCATCGAATAGACCTCGTGAGCTGCCCTACATGATCGAGGCACATATGTAATCTTTATGCTGTTGCTATGCTGAGTTTGCTGGGATCCGATGGATTATGAGATTATGTTCAGATTGTGTGTGAGTAATATATTTGATTCACCTCTTTTATATTTATGTTCTTGAGTAATTCTTGCATGTTCTCCGTTGCTATTTATTGCTTTCGCCGAGTAGTAGGTAGTAACTCCAAGAGGGAACGTTATGCTTGATTTTGGGTTCATGCCCCTCGATGACTAGTTTGAGTGACAGAAACATGAGTCTAGGGGATGTGCTGTTGCCACAAGGGGGAAAACAACGGTGCTCGTACTTGCGGGTGCAAGGATTGTTTACTTTACGCAAAGTTCTTTTAATGCAGTTGTCTGTTGCTTTGAGTTTACACTTTGGGTGGGACTCGCAACTTAATACCAGCGAGATGTTCTGGATAGATATCTCAAGGTGGATGATTAGTAGTAGATGCAGATGGATTTCGGTCTACTTGCCTTGGCGTACCGCCCTTGCTTTTGAGCCTCTGCCTTTCTTTGCAGCATAGTTAGCATTGGTTTGCGCACATAATCCTGTCAATTGCCCAGCTGTAATTTGTTTACCTCGCTTAGCTGTTTTATCGTCTTTTGGGAGAGAGACATCACTAGTGAACATCATGGGATCCCGGTCCATATTACCATCACTAATCACACCCGCTATTTACTTCCTGTTCTTATTTCCTAGTTGCAGTCATACCTATCACTATTATCTGTTGCGTTTGATCCTTTGTAAACGACAAGGCCGGAGGGATTGACAACCTCTCTGTACTCGTTGGGAGCAAAGTTATTTGTATCTGTGTGCAGGTCCTGTCAAGCACAAGTTTCTGGTGCTATTGACACCTTCTTGTCGACCCACGAAGTCTCACGGGATTCGATCCTTGGTATCTTTGCCAAGGGAAATTTGCCGCTACGCTACATCTCAAACCTTCCACTTGGGGTAACCAACGAGGGGCGAGAAGCCATCAGCGCTGGGCCGGCCTTGCTGCTGCCACTTTCATTCTTTTTCTGTTATTTCTTATATAGTTTTAATCAAAAGATAGAAAAAGAAAAAGGCAAAGTATTTTTCTAAAAAGTTCACGAATTTTTATTCGTGTTTTCCCCTGCGTAAAAGTAATAGTGCTCTTTTTTAACACAGAAAATAAAAGTACTATATTTTCTTTAAGAGCATGTTTTGTGAATATGATTATGTTATTATATATAACCAACGTTGTAAATAGCATGACCGTATTTCATTATTGATAAATTAAAGATGCATTTAATTCTTATATTTGCCCAACGGTAATATAGTTTTTTAAATGCTTAGACAATTATGTGTTTAATTTAACCAACGTTAGATTCATACATATAATTGTTATATTGACATCACTTCATTGTGATTTCAGGAGGGTACCTCCTCATGAGTTGCTTAAAAGATATTCCGACACTCAGGGGTGACAACTACACTGAGTGGAGGAAGAAAGTGGACATGGCATTTATCTGTGCCGATGTTGACTGGGTTGTGGATCAGGCACAACCGGTCAGACCTATAGAACCAGTAAGAGAAACTACTGATGATGACGCTGCATGGGCTAGAAAGAAGAGGGATTATGCCCCTCTGGAATTGTCATATTCCATAGACAATCAAAAGTGGGTTAATGCGAATATAAAGTGCATGGCCTTTGTAAAGAACACAATTGAGAACGCAATCGTGGGCTCAATTGCAGAGTGCACAGCTGGTGGAGAGCTGCTGACAAAGATAAAGAGCCAGTTTACTGGTTCTTCAAAGACATATGCCACCCAGCTGTTGAAGCAACTGGTTTCACAACACTACACTAGGGGTGGTCATGGCATAAGGGAGCACATCCTTAGGATAGCAATATGGCAGCGAAGCTCAAGCCCATGGATGAGGATCTGGAGATAAAACCAACTCTCCTGGTCCACCTGGTCATGGCTTCTTTGCCAAAGGAGTTTGAGACATTTCTGGTGAACTACAACATGTCACCTGGAACATGGGATCTCGAAAAGACCATTGCCATGTGTGTCCAAGAGGAAGAACGGCTTAAAGCTTCACATGGTGGTTCTGTCAACTATGTGAAGGATAAGAAAAAGAATTTCAATGACAACAGTAAGGGTTCTCCCTCAAAGCCTCATGGGAAAGCTCCCTATCAGCGTCAGCATCAGCCAAAGCACTTTGCAGTGGACAAAGACACATGTCTCCACTGTCACCAGTCTGGTCACTACAAGAAGGACTGCCCTGAATGGCTGAAACATATCATGGCAAAGCAAGGGATTCCATTCGACCCGGATTACGCAAAGAAGAGAAAGAGGAATTGAAGTAGCAAATGGAATAAAAGCGGAAGTTGAAGCTGTCGGCGACATCTCCTTGGAGTTAGCTGGTGGATTCAAGCTTCTACTAAGAGATGTTTTATATGTTCCTTCATGTAATAGGAATTTGATTAGTGTTTCTTGCTTGGACAAAGATCATTATGAATGTTATTTTGGACATGGCAAATGTGCCATATGGTTTAATAATGCTTATGTGGGTGATGCTTTCCTCCACGATGAGCTTTATTTATTATCACTTCGTGAAAAAGTTTATTCTGTATGCAATGTGAATGAGCGTATTTCCGCGTCGAATAAAGAACAAAAGAAAAGAAAGAGAACTCACGACTCATCGAAATTATGGCACTGTCGTTTGGGCCATATTTCCAAGGGGAGAATAGAGATACTCATTAAAAGTGAAATTCTTCCTCCATTAGAGTTCTCTGACTTAGAACAATGCATAGATTGCATTAAAGGAAAGTATGTAAAACAAATCAAAAAGGGTGCAAACCGTAGCACAGCAACACTAGAAATCATCCACACTGATATTTGTGGACCTTTTCCGGTGAAAAGTGTGGATGGCTATGACTCGTTCATAACATTCACAGATGATTACTCTCGCTATGGTTATATTTATCCAATCAAAGAAAGATCAGAAGCGTTGGATAAATTTAAAATATTCAAAGCTGAAGTTGAAAATCAGCATGACAAAAGAATAAAGATAGTAAGGTTCGACCGGGGGGAGAGTACTACGGTCGGCACACTCCATATGGCCAAGTCCCTGGACCTTTTGCAAAGTTCTTGCAGGAGACTGGCATAGTCGCCCAGTATTCAATGCCGGGCGAGCCTCAGCAAAATGGAGTAGCTGAAAGGCGTAACCGTACCCTTATGGATATGGTGCGCAGCATTATGAGTTACTCCACCTTGCCATCGGGATTATGGATGGAGGCACTTAAAACCGCCATTCACATTCTCAATAGAGTACCAAGAAAATCGGTGCCCAAAACACCGTACGAGCTATGCACAGGAAAAGTTCCCTCCCTTCAACACTTCAGGGTGTGGGGGTACCCCACAGAGGCCAAAATGTTTAATCCAAACATTGCAAAGTTAGATCCAAAAACAGTAAGTTGCCACTTCATTGGCTACCCAGACAGATCAAAAGGTTTTCGTTTCTACTGTCCAGACAGATATACAAAGTTTGTAGAAACAAGACATGCAGTCTTCTTAGAGGACGAAATGATGAGGGTGAGCTTGGTAGCTCGGAAAATTGATCTTGAGGAGAAGAGGGTGCATGCACCTAATCCGATCATTCAGGAGCCATTTTTCTCACTACCAGTTGCAACTCCACCCATGACAACTTTGGGGGAAGACCCGGAACCTGTCCGTCAGGAGCCGACTGAACCCGTTGTTGAGCATGAAAGGGAGGTGCAGCAGCAAATTTTAGATGAAGTACCAGACGTTGAGGCACAGAATGTGCCAGAAACTGAGGCCCTTAGAAGGTCCACAAGACCAAGAAAGTCAGCTATTTCTATTGACTTTAAAGTTTATAACACAGAAATGGTTCAAATGGAAAAAGATCCCACCTCATATGAAGAAGCCATGAGAAGCCCTCATTCATCGGAGTGGATGAAGGCAATGGAAGATGAAATGAAATCGATGAGTTCCAAAGATGTTTGGGACTTAGAGGAAATTCCTAAAGGAGCCAAAACAGTAGGCTGTAAATGGGTCTACAAAATTAAGTATGACTCTAAAGGGAATATAGAAAAGTATAAAGCTCGACTCGTGGCAAAAGGATTTACACAAAGAGAAGGGATAGATTACAATGAGACATTTTCTCCGGTCTCATGTAAGGATTCCTTCAGAATCATAATGGCATTAGTTGCTCATTTTGATTTAGAGTTACATCAAATGGATGTAAAGACAGCATTTCTCAACGGAGATTTAAAAGAAAATGTCTACATGAAACAACCCAAGGGTTTTATCATGGAAGGCAAAGATCATATGGGATGCCGCCTGAAGAAATCCATTTATGGATTAAAGCAAGCCTCTAGACAGTGGTATCTAAAGTTTAATGAGACAATTAAAAGTTTTGGATTTAAAGAAAATGTTGAGGATAATTGCATTTATGCAAGGTTTAAAAATGGGAAATATATTTTCCTAATCTTGTATGTGGATGATATCCTGCTTGCTAGCAGTGATGTTAGTCTACTACAAGAAACAAAGAAGTTTTTATCCTCAAATTTTGACATAACATATCTTGGTGAAGCATCATATGTTTTGGGCATAGAAATTCACCGAGATAGGAACAATGGAGTCTTAGGACTATCGCAGAAAGCATATTTAGAAAAAGTTCTTAAAAAGTATAATATGCATGCGAGTAAAGCCACACCTGCTCCTATAGTCAAGGGCGATAGTTTTGGGAAATACCAATGTCCCAAGAATCAGTATGAGATCAATCAAATGAAAGGAGTACCATATGCTTCGGCCGTTGGAAGCTTACAGTATGCACAAGTGTGCACTCGCCCGGACTTAGCTTTTATCACCGGTGTACTCGGTAGATATCAATCCAATCCAGGCATAGAGCACTGGAAGATGGTAAAGAAAGCATTGCGTTATGCACAAGGCACGAAGGAATGCATGCTAACATTCAGGAGATGTGAATCCATAGAGATAAAGGGGTATTCAGACGCAGATTTTGCGGGGGACATAGATGATAGAAAATCCACGTCCGGATACGTATTCACTCTCGCTGGGGGAGCTATTTCGTGGAAAAGCTCCAAACAGTCAATAGTTGCATCATCCACGATGTATGCAGAATTCATAGCATGCTTTGAAGCAACAGGGCATGCGATATGGCTAAAGAAATTTATACCCGACTTGAAAGTGGTAGATTGTATTGACAAACCACTAAAGATGTACTGTGACAACGAGCCCGCATTATTTTATGCTCACAACAACAAGTCGAGTAATGCTGCAAAAATGATAGAGATAAAGTATTATGTTGTGAAGGATAAAATCCAGGATCACACTATAAGTCTCGAGCATATAAGGACAAAAGATATGCTTGCGGATCCGCTAACGAAAGGCTTACCACCCAATGTGTTCAAGGAACACTTAGCCGGCATGGGTTTAAGGGAAAGCCTATGATTCCTGGATAGGCCCAAAAGGAATGGAATTTGCTTCTGAACAGAACGTATGTTGTAGCTGTATGATTCTATAGGCAATTAAGCCGTGACAATGAAACATGCTCTATGTACCAATATGTGATGAAACAAATAAACTAGAAAGTATAAGGTTAAAAGTAAAGATGAGATCAAGGGGGAGAATGTTAGGATTGATCTCCTCTGCTTGGGCCCAACGGCCCACGGACCCTTAGATCCGCGCCCTGATCGGTGGCACACAACCCATTATGGTTGTTGGGCCCCTGTGACCCGCGCTATATAAAGAGAGGTAGCGGGTTCGGAGCACGTGTCATGAAGTTGAACGCCGCCACAAACCCTACCTACAAACCCTACCGATCTAGGGTTAGCGCGGTGCTCACGGGAAGCACCACCACCACTGTCATCTCGACCTCATCTCCGACCCCTACTTCGCCATGGCTAGAGCTGGATCGAGCTCGTCCGTTCACCAAGAAGGTAGGTCTACCGGTTACATCTAGCCTAGTAGATCCAAGGGGTTTATCAGAGCTCTCCTATGAACGTGTACTGAGATCTTCCGGCAATGCTACAATTTTGAGGTTTTACATTTAAATTAAGTGTGCAGTTCTTGCTTCTGATCAATACAATTACTTGGTGTTAATTTTATTATCTTGTGTGTACAAACATGCTATTCTCTGTTCAGCTCATTGTATGACAAATATTAATCATTCAGTATATGAGTAATTTAATTTTCTTATTACATGCAGTTTGGAGCAATTCCTGGTTACTAACAGTTTCGTATTAGATTTATTCCAATTGAGATGAGGTACAACACTGACCCTCTTCTTTGCTGTCTTATCTCTGCTGTTTTGGTTGAACAAGCATATGTGGAGGACGATGAGAAGACGAGTTGTTCGCCAGAAGAAATATTGCAACACCATGCGTGAGGAACTTGATTCTACCAGTATATAAGCATTATACATTCTAACACTGAGAGCTTAATTATCTTTGAGGCAACCAGTCCATCCAAGTATGCAAATATCCGAGGCATGTGCAATCAGTACTTTTGCATGTCTGATGCATGTAGAAAGATCCGAATTTGGCCATTACTTTCCCTTTTAATACTACTAATGTTTTTATTGTTTTGGGTGATCCAGAGTTGATTTGGGATGTAGAGATTGAAGAACAGAAAAAATCTTAGGCCGTCAGGTCAGGATGTCAGGTTCAGAATTGCCTTGGCATCTTCGAGTGTGGTGATGATGTTGATTATCGGGATTTGGAGGTAAGTGTGCTCGATACCGTAGCTCAGCCTGTCGGGTCCGCAGAGTAGCTGCACGACACCTCAGGGACCCGATGTGAAGGTCGCATATGCTATTCTACAGTGCTTGCCCTCTGAAATCTGAATTGCCCGTTGTACAGTTAGTGCTGAACTGCAGTAATCTACTGCACTTGCAACTGAATTGTACATTTAATAAGTTAATACTTAAGAGTTAAGATAGATCACTAATCTGGTTGGGGCTCTATCATTGTGGCCATTTGGCAAGCGTTGCTAGAGGTGATAAATCTGCAAGCAGAAAGTCAATACCATTCTGCTATGTCGCACAGTTACAGTGCTTTCACATTATGGATAACTTCGTTCCCTAAAAGTAAAATCTTTGTCAGTGCCAAGTCAGGGTGGAGGACAAGTCAGCCATCCGTGCGAAGTCGATGGCAGCAAGGGTGTGGGGTTCCGGACGAGCATCCGGGTTGAAGGTTCTGGCCCTCGCCATCGAGACTACCATGGTCGTCTCCGAGTACATCTGGAATGTACGCAACTGATAGGAGCTAGGGTTCTCCTCGGTCTCGGGCGTAGGTGATAGGGAAACAAGGGAGGAGGGCGAGGGCTGGCACGCGGCGGCCGGTGGCGAGGCGCCGTCCTTGTGCTAGGTGCGGCGGCGGCGAAGGCAGTAGGCGGCTAGGGTTTAGGGTTTCCGTCTCCTCTGGTCGCCGGGCAATAGAATAGACTTATTGCTTAAATATCAAAATAGTCTTACAACTTGTTTATATAACCATAATGTGAAGAAAAACTAAGATAACTTGTGGGCTAAGTTTACCCGGTGGGCCTCCTATGGCTGTAGGTCCGGCCGGTCATAACAACTCTCCCCGCCTGCACAAACAGCTCGTCCTCGAGCTAAAAGTCTGGATAGTGTTGGCGAAACTCCTCGCGCTGCTCCCAAGTGGCATCCTCCTCCGAAAGTCCAGCCCACTGAATCAACACGTACGAGGAGCCGCGACGCAGCTGAGCCTTCAACGCCTTAGCCGGTTCAGGAAGAAGACGCCCGTCGGTGATAGGTGGCAGTGTAGGAAGAACCGCGGGTGCACTACCAGAAATATGTCAACTTATGACCTTTTGTTAGTGACCCTGGAAGAATTGGTCATAGATCTATGACCATTTCAGACCAATTGGTGAAAAGCTGTTCGGGGGGCTCCAAACCCTAAACTATAACGACCATTTTGGTCAGAAAGGTCATAATTTCCTTACACGAAATGGTCACAAAGCAGATAGCACTGGTTCGCTGCCTTATTTCTAGCTGTTCATGACCAATATAGATGGTCATAACCTTGAAAATTGTGGTGGGTTGCTACGACTAGGCGCCACCTCATCAGTTTTGCCTATGTGTCATGTCCATGTGGCAGTTTTGGCCCTAGGTTGTGAAGCAACCTATATTTCTGTCATTCCCAAAATTCCCCGAAAAATCTCATAAATTCTTTGGGTCATATCTTCGTCAAATATGTAAAAAACCTTCCTTGCCTAGTTCAAAAATAATTCAAAAATATTCATTTTCCTATTCTGTTAAAAAAAACACTTTGTGAAGGAAGTACCACTTTGGCATGTCCAAATGGTATCCATTTTCTACAGTGCTTTCCTATGCCCAAATAACTATCCTCCACCAAATGCCAGCTCAATCCATTCATTATTTTGAGCCCATCTTCAACATTCGTATTTATGTCCAGTGTGGTACTTTGCAAAGCAAGTACCACCTAGACTCCTCCTTTTGAGCTGAAAATTTGTGAAGACGGTCTTCTTAGTAACTGATCATCCTCAACCAAAACTCACGCCCATTAGCCATGTGCATTTTCCGTACCGCTAATCAAACACTTGGCTGCTAATTCATGTTTGAGCATCGATCGGTCTCCTCGTGAGAATCTTATGTTGTAATTTTCTTCCTAGCACCTACCTGGGGAGTGGCCAACCCACTAGACATGCCTAGGCCACCCAGAACACATGGAAACGCCACAGTCACGCGGTGACCACGCAGCGGGCATTCGAGTGTACGCGCTCTAGAGTTGGGGCCCTCGACCACCGCCCAAACCTCGACGTATCGCCACCAAACCATGTATTTATGATTAAATAGGTACTTATGTACCTAGAAATGATTTTTGGAAAAAATAAATAGCAAACTATGAGGCAGCCGCACTTCAAATTTGACCCGCTTCCAGCTGAATCGGCGGAAATTTGTCTTTTTCACGAGAGGTGGATCAAAACTTTTTACACCCAACCATTTTGTCAATTGTGCATTAAATATGTCCTAGTATTTTAGAAAATTGATTTGGTCAAATTTTGCAACAATTATTTGGGAGGTCCTTCACAAAAAAACCTCCTTTTGGGCACTCGAAAAATGGAAAATGATTTTTTCGTCCAAAGAAAATGAAAACTTCCTTAAGCAATATTGTTTTCCATTCCAAGATGCACCCTTGTGCACAATATGAGATCATTTGAACAAACTATGCTATGAATGTGGCCATAGGATTGATCATTTGGCTTGAAAGCCATGAATCTTCACGCATGATAGCTCATTTCTGAGAACACTTTTTTAAAAGAATTGCCGTATTACAAGTTTATTAGTTTTCCTGGTAACTTGGTCATATTTAATGACACAATGCGAAGGTTTTTCAACTTTTTGATTTGTTTTGAATTTTTTATGCCCGTTTCAAAATGCGGTCAAAACCGCGGGAATGATCGTTCCTAGCTAGTGGTTGAATCTCGGAATTTTTTTGGTGTTTCTCTGATTAGATAGATACTTATGTACCTAGAAATGATTTTTGGAAAAAATAAATAGCAAACTATGAGGCACCTGCAGTTCAAATTTGACCCACTTCCAACTGAATCGGCCGAAATTTGTCTTTTTCACGAGAGGTGGATCAGAACTTTTTACACCCAACCATTTAGTCAATTGTGCATTAAATATGACCTATTATTTTATAAAAATGATTTGGTACAATTTTGCAACAATTATTTGGGAGGTCCTTCACAAAAAAACCTCCTTTTGGGCACTCGAAAAATGGAAAATGAATTTTTCGTCCAAAGAAAATGAAAACTTCCTTAGGCAACATTGTTTGCCATTCCAATATGCACCTTTGTGCACAATATGAGATCATTTGAACAAACTATGCCATGAATGTGGCCATAGGATTGATCATTTGGCTTGAAAGCCATGAATCTTCACGCATGATAGCTCATTTATGAGAACACCTATATAAAAGAATTGCCGTATTACAAGTTTATTATTTTTCCTGGAAACTTGGTCATATATAATGACACAATGCGAAGGGTTTCCAATTTTTTGATTTTTTTGAATTTTTTATGCCCGTTTCAAAATGCAGTCAAAACGGCGGGAATGACCGTTCCTAGCTAGTGGTTGAATCTAGGTATTTTTTTGGTGTTTCTCTAATTAAATAGATACTTATGTACCTAGAAATGATTTTTGAAAAAAATAAATAGCAAACTATGAGGCAGCTGCAGTTCAAATTTGACCCGCTTCCAACTGAATCGGCGGAAATTTGTCTTTTTCACGGGAGGTGGATCAAAACTTTTTACAGCCAACCATTTTGTCAATTTTGCATTAAATATGTCCTAGTATTTTATAAAAATGATTTGGTCCAATTTGGCAACAATTATTTGGGAGGTCCTTCACAAAAAAACCTCCTTTTGAGCACTCGAAAAATGATTAAAAATAGCTAGAATGATCAGAAATGCATACAAATTGGTCCTTATCCATAAAATATGGTCTAATTCTAGTAAAAATTTGTGTGGTACCCTTTTGCAAAATATTTTTGATAGCTACTTCACAAAATCCCTTTATTTTTAGTACCTGGGAACTATTTTAAATCACTGGTTTTCTGAGCCAATTAGAACCCTTCCCACGGATCGATGACATGGCATCCATCCATCCATCCATCTCTCCATCTCTCCCTACCACATCCATCCATCCATCTATCTAAAGAACAAAAAGAAAAACAAATGAAAATGGCAAACCCCCACCCGCAGCCCAACTAACCCTAACTCAGATCCCATCTCTCCCCCTCCCTCATCTCCTCGCCGCCGCCACCTCCTCCTCGTCCTGCACGGTGCATCCTACCACCTCCTCCTCTCCGTTCCGCCACCTCCTCCTTCCTCGACGCGCCCCGCAGCGGCGCCCACCTCCTCCTTTCTCGACGCGTCCCGCAGCGGCGCCCACCGTGTCCCTCTCCCTCTACCACCTCGATCCACTCCTGCCGCCACCACCGCCCCCGCCCTCGATCCACTCCCTATACCACCTCGATCCACAGCTGCCAGATCTGCCGCTCTCCGACCCCTCCGTCCTCGAGGACGACTGGATCCGCCCCTCCCTCCCTCCGTCCTCGTCGCGACCCTTTGCCCGTGGCTAGGGTTTCGGCTGTGGTGTTGCGTTCACCAACGGCGCGTCTCAGGCGGCTCGTCTCCGTCACCCACCCCAGGCTCCGCACAGGTTCAACCTCCTCAGGCTGGTCCAGTTTGGGGCGGAGGTGGTGTGCGTCCTCCGCGGTAGGGACGGGCTTCGGCGCCCAGTCCGGCGTCGACGCACGGGGACGCGCCTTATGGCCCACCTCCATCGGCCACATCCTCTGCTACACCTCGGAGCCGTCTGCGTCGACCTCATCCCCGTGCCCCAGGAGGCCGAGGACCGCAAGGACCGAGAGATTCTCCATGACTACCATCATCAAAGAGTAAAGTACCCAGCTCCTCCATTTGGCTTTTAATGTTGTGTTCTAGATGATGTTGTACCGTAGTCAGTTTTCACGAAATCCCCCTAGATTATGCATGGATTGTCGGGTAGATCTGCCGAGTCGAGATGCGATTGATCTTGATTCTATTAGTCTAGTCTATGTAGGTGCGTAGTTGATTCCACCCGTTCCATGGAAAATGATTAGTTCGTCTCGGATTTGCTGTTTTGAATAGAAACTCATTTAGGGATATTTGCTGTTTCATGGCGTTGTGTTTCATTCTAGAATCTGTACACGCCACGAAACTGTAGTGCTTTAAAAAGTTGTAGATTTCCTGCAGCTCAAGAAGCTCTAGAAACTCTTTTGGAGAATAACCACAGCGACCTTAACTCAAATGTATGATGTGTTGCTTGTGATCTTCAAATGGAACGGCCCACGGAGGTTGCAAAATGTGTTCAGACCGCGATGATCAAGCTGCCACTGGTGGTTTCTTTTTCTCCGGTTCAGTGCGTATGTTGTTGCCAATTGGACATTTGTTCATCATTGACAAATTACACGAAAACCGTCTCTGGAATCTTTGGCCACTCAGTGCCATGTGGAATTTAATTATTGCATGATAGCTCCCCAATCTCAAGAAACATGTGACTTCTTTACTAGTACGTACATGAAATGAAATCAGTTTTTTGGACACCAACTTTCATGTTGCATCTAGGTAATGTGCTACTAGAAAAAAAACGATCATTATAATAGTACTCAAACGTTTCATCTTTATGGAGTGCATTTTTCTTTTTTGGCTTTAGAATGAACTATAGTAGTCAAGTTTTACACTACAGTTTCGTGGCATTGTGTTTCATTCTAGAATCTGTGCTCTAGAATGTTCATTCTAGAATCTGTTCATTTAGAGATATTTGTTGTTTTGAATAGAAACTCATTTCCACATATGTTTTCTATGTTTATTATGTCAATCCTAGCTATGAGCTTGAATGGTCTAGTAGTAGAACATCAAGTTAATTTGTAGCAGTGAGGTCACTAAATTGTTTTCTATGCCACGCTACGATTATGGTTGGAATAAGCCACTTAACAGAATGTACACTTTCACGCCGCGTTGCTTGTTTTGATATACTCCGTGCGCCACCACGCCGCGCGTGAGCAGCTACTGTTGGCTCCTTCCCGTGCTTGGCTTTGTTGCTTTTATTATTTTTGATTGCTGAGTGTATAGAGATGCTGATGCTTGATTGTTTGTTCGTTATGCAGACCACTAAATTGAGATGAATTACCGCGCGATGGGCAGCAGCAAGGTGCAGCAGTGGTTGTGCAGAACACGCTGCAGGGATTGGCGGCGCGGCACATGTACCTGCTTGAAAGTCTGTAGCCCAAGGTCTGGAAGCGCATCGAGGCACTCAGAGAGATCCAGGTATAACTAAAGTGGTTCCACTACACACTAATAGGAGATTCGTGGCAGCATGGATCATTAGCTGTTCCTAAGCGTGATTTCTATGGTTTTCTGATGCATTAAAATTAAAGGATAAGAAGTAACCCCCCTCATTTGAATGGTTCATAACAAATGTGAGTCTGTATGACTACAATTTGGCTGTGAGTGCCTTCTTCTTCATGTGAGTGCCTTCTTCTTCATCTTCAATTTGGCTGTAGTGACTACAGCCCTGCAAAACAAATGTTTTTATCCTGTTAATTATTCAGTTCTTTGTGCGTCTTGACTTGATTAAATCATGATCAGTTCATCTCCATGAGTAATTTACCATCTCTATTTGAAATTGAAGTCTATGATTAGAGAAACTATGGGGTGCTGTATTGTTTGAAGCCTTATTAGTATGTCTAGGTGGATCATGGATGGAAATGCTTCTGTTCTTGAGCTTGTGCTAGCTGCAATCCTACCAATTTCATGCTAAAATTTATGAAATAATAGGTTGTTCCTTTCCAAATCGATTATTGATCTTTTCCAAAATTTATTGTTAGTGGACTATTGATCCTTTTCAAAATTTACTGTTTCCATTATTTTTAGGAATATTGTTTCCAAAATTAGCAGTAGAGTAGTAATTTTTTCCAAATCGATTGTTTCCAGAATTAACACAGATATTGATCTACCCAACTCCCACGACAGTGGCAGGGAAGCAGCAGCGGCGGGGAAGGAGCAGCACCGGCGACCTTGCACGGGGAAGGGCAGAGGAGGACCTGGGTGGAGGATCGTGGCGGATGTGGAGGTGGAGGTGGGTGCAGAGGACCTGGGCGGAGGTGGAGCTGGCGGCGGAGGCGAAGATGGTGCTTACCAGATGTTCTACTGCAGCCCATCCATATCATCGACATGAAGTTAGGTATCTACTCATCCTAAAATTGTTGGCCTGAAGCTTGATGCATGTATAATGTGACACACATATCAGGTATCTGAATAATTTTGACATGATAGGTCTATTATCTAGTAGCAGGTTGATACTTATCATTTGCCATTTCCTAATATATCTCAGTTTTTATGTTATGAGATGTTATATGCATGGTTTCTTATTAGATCTCAAATTCTGCAGCTATGTTTCATTGTTAGGAGAATGTTATATGCAGGGCTACATTTGATTATGTTCCCTAACTTTTTTGATTTATAATCCGCAGATTTTGGCCTTCATTCGTCAAAAGTTGGTGTACAAGGAACTCCAGGAGAAGAATCTTTAAGTAAATAATTTATATAGATCAGGATCTTATGTTGTCGAGGTGGCTGTTGTTGTCGAGATGTGCATCATAGTATTGGTTGATGTTGCCACCATGTTTTGGTGCCTCTGTATTTGATTGTATGTACACTTGATGGACCGGGTAGTCGTGTACGTGCTGTTTGAGTTTCATTTAGTGATTTCTGGATTTGAGCATTTAATTGAGAAAATTATTTATTGTTTGCTGTTGAAATGTGTAAAATTGAAATCTGTGATTGAAAAAGATTGAATGTTCTATTTGATCGAATAATATTTGGGATCTAAAAATGCAATGGCCCAAACAATAGTGCGTGGAATATTGCGCAATGATGCAAATATGATACAAAAAGGCTTAATGAAATGGACTGCGAAATAGATGAGGCCTTGAAATAAAAAGGCTGAATTACAGGGCCAGGCCCATGTAGCAAGTGAAAATTATCAGAAAAATATATATTAAAAAGGCCGAATTGTTGGGCTAGGCCCATGTAGAAAACCGAAATGGACCGGGCTGAATCTTGTGCCACATCAGCTTGCCACGCTGGATGCCTACGTGGCCTGGGGAGGCTGCTAGTGACCAAAACACGACAGTAGAAATATTTTGGTCATAAACGTCTATGACCTTCTCACAGAGAAGGTCGCTATAGTCAGTTTATGACGGCCAGCTTTTGTCCTTATGTTTTTGGTCACAAAAAGGTCACAAATGGAAATTTGTGACCATTCAGTGACCAATAGTGGTGGTCACAAGTTGACATATTTCTTGTAGTGGTGGCTCATCACGGAAAGGCTTGAGCAGCCCCACATGGAAGACATCGTGGATGCGTGCACCCGACGGAAGCTGACGGCGATAAGCCACCTTCCCAATGCGCTCCAGGACAGAAAACGGACCGGCATAACGAGGTCCTAGCTTCCTCTTCACGCGTGGGTCCAGTGACTGCTTAGAGCCATGAAGAAGACGCAGCCACACCCAATCACCCACCGTGTACTCCGCCTCGCAATGGCTGCCATCGTAGTAGTGTTTGGCCAACTGCTGGGCCTGAAGGAGGCATTGCCGGACCTCTGCCTGCATCTCGTCACAGTTCCGCAGAAGAGCACCGGCCGCCTCGGTCCTCGCCAGGGCCGGATCAAAGGGAAGAATCGGTGGGGGCGGCTGGCCATAGACCACCTCAAAAGGCGTGGCACGGAGGGCGGAGTGGTAAGAGGTGTTGTAGCAGTATTTCGCCCATGAGAGCCAATCCACCCATGCGCGAGGGCGATCACCTGTGACACATCGTAAATACATAGCAATCACCTTGTTAATGACCTCAGATTGGACGTCCGTCTAAGGGTGGAAGGCCGTGCTCAGGCGGAGCTTAATGCCCGCCAGCTGGAAGAGGTCGCGCCACACTTTCCACGTGAACACGGGGTCCCAATCACTGACGATCGAAGAGGGAAACCCGTGGAGGCGGACAATACCGTCGAAGAAGGCCCGAGCGACGAACGCCGCTGTGTAGGGATGCCCGAGCGCGATGAAGTGAGCATACTTTGAGAAGCGATCGACCACCGTGAGGATGACGGACTTGCCGCCCACCTTCGGCAGACCCTCGATGAAGTCCATGGAAATGTCCGCCCAGACCTGAGACGACACCTCCAAAGGTTGGAGCAAGCCAGCCGGTCTCACAGAATCCATCTTGTTGCATTGGCACGTCACACAAGACCGCACCCAGTCACGGACCAGGGCATGATCACCTGGAATGTAGAAGTCGGCGCGGAGAAGCTGGAGCGTCTTCTGCACACCCTCATGGCCCGCCGAGTGGGCGAGCAGCAGCACCTGATGACGGAGATCGTCGTGTGCGGGAACAAAGACCTGGCACCCATGGAGGAGCAACCCGTCGGTGAGGCGCCACGGGTCATCCAACTCCCCCGCAGCCAGCTGCTGCTGAAGGAGGAGTGCGTCCAGCGCAGATGTAGTCGCCCGCCGGATGTCGGTGAAGAGGGCGAAGGAGGGCCCCGAGCGGATGCAGAATGCCCCCTCCCCCTCAGAAGCACCGTCGGCGGTGTCGGCGTCACGTTGCGACAGGGCGTAGGCGACGGTGTTAAGGCGGCCCAGACGATACTCAACTGTGAAATCAAAACTGAAGAGCTTACTGATCCACTGGTGTTGCAGCACGGTCGAGAGCCTATGATCCAACATGAACTTGAGGCTGTAGTGGTCCATGCGGATCCGGAAAGACCGACCCCAAAGATAGGGTCGCCAGTGATGCACCGCCTGCACCAAGCCAATGAGCTCACGCTCATAGGCCGCCAGCTTAAGATGGCGGGCGGCAAAGGGTCGGCTGAAGAAGGCGGGTGATCAATCGCCCTCATGCAGGACCGCACCGAACCCCGCTCCGGAGGCGTCGCAGTCGACGGTGAACGGTTGGTCGAAATAAGGCATCTGCAGGACGGGGCCCATCGTGAGGGCCCCCTTGAGGGCCTCGGATGATGTGGTTGCCTCCTCATCCCAACAAAAGGCATCACGACGGAGTAGGCGCGTGAGCGGGGAAGCGATGAGGCCGAACTCCCGGATAAATTTCCGGTAGTACCCCGCAAGGCCTAGAAATATGCGAAGAGCCCATGGCGATTGCGGAATCGGCCAGGCGGCGACGGCCGCCACCTTGTCGGCGTCCGTGGCCACCCCCTCGGCTGAGATGACGTGGCCGAGGTAAGCGATGGAAGTCGTCCCGAACGAGCACTTCGAGCGCTTAAGATGAAGGTGGTGCGCCCGAAGCTCATTGAAGACGATGGCGACGTGCTGGAGGTGCTCTGCCCATGAGGCGCTGAAGATAAGAATGTCATCAAATAAAACAAGCACAAACCGACGTAAGTAGGGCCAGAGGACGTCATTCTTCAGAGCCTGGACGGTCGCTGAGGCGTTGGCGAGGCCAAAGGGCATCACCAAGAACTCAAAGTGGCCGTGATGAGTTCGAAACGCCGTCTTGGCGATGTCGTCCGGGTGCATGCGCACCTGGTGGTACCCCTGTTGGGGAACGTAGTATTTCAAAAAAACTCCTACGATCACGCAAGATCTATCTACTAGATGCATAGTAACGAGAGGGGAGAGTGTAACGCCCCGGACACACCCGCCGGTGGTCGTTACTCCTGGCGGGATCTAGACTGGCCTCACATATCAATACTAGTCTTTTCTGCGCACTTTGTCCTCACTCGTGCGCACCCAGGAGCAACTTCCCGGTCGGTCACCCATCCTGAAACTAATCCAAGCCCTATGAAGTGTTCTGTGACGCTTCTCTTCAAGGTCTTGGTGGTGTGCTTATGCAAGAGAAGAAAATTGTGGCATATACTTCTCGGCAGCTCAAGCCCAGTGAGAAGAACTATCCCACACATGATCTCGAGCTAGCAGCTGTGGTACATGCTCTGATTACGTGGAGACATCTGTTGTTGGGCAGAAAGGTCGACATCTTCACTGATCACAAGAGTTTGAAGTACATCTTCACACAGCCGCATCTGAACCTCCGCCAGACTCGTTGGGTCGAGATGATCCAAGAGTACAACCCCAGCATTGAGTACACTCCAGGCAAGGCGAATGTGATTGCAGATGCTTTGAGCAGGAAGGCATATTGCAACAGCCTTCTTATCAAGCCACACCAGCCTGAGCTTTGTGAAGCATTCAGGAAGCTCAACCTTCAGGTTGTTCCGCAGGGTTTTCTTGCAAATCTCCAAATTGCTCCTACCTTGGAAGATCAAGTCCGTGAGGCCCAGCTTAGTGATACCATGGTGAAGAAGGTGAAACATGGGATTGCAAAGGGCACTCCAAAATATAAGTGCTTCCGTGTTGATGAGAGAGATACCTTGTTCTTCGAGGACAGACTCGTTGTTCCCAAAGGTGATCTCAGGAAGCTCATAATGGAAGAAGCTCATGACTCTCTCCTTTCCATTCATCCTGGCAGTTCCAAGATGTATCAAGACCTCAAGCAATCTTACTGGTGGACACGCATGAAAAGGGAAATTGCCCAATTCGTGAATGAATGTGATGTATGCAGAAGAGTGAAAGCAGAACATCAACGTCCAGCCGGTCTTCTCCAACCTCTTCCTATCCCCGAGTGGAAGTTCGACCACATTGAAATGGACTTCGTCACTGGCTTTCCTAAATCCAAGCGAGGCAATGATGCTATCTTTGTGGTGATTGACAAGCTTACCAAAGTCGCTCACTTTCTTCCAGTCAAGGAATCAATCAATGCAGCTCAACTTGCAGAGCTGTACACTTCCAGAATTGTGTCCCTACATGGCATTCCTCAAGTGATATCCTCAGACCGTGGCAGCTTGTTCACATCAAGGTTCTGGGACTCCTTTCAGTCCGCCATGGGCACGAAGATCAGGTTCAGCACTGCCTTTCACCCTCAGACTAGTGGTCAAGTCGAGCGTGTGAATCAGATCCTTGAAGATATGCTCAGAGCCTGTGTCATCTCCTTCGGCATGAAATGGGAAGACTGTCTTCCATTCGCCGAGTTCTCTTACAACAACAGCTTTCAAGCAAGTGCAGGCAAAGCACCGTTTGAAATTCTCTATGGCAGAAAGTGCCGTACCCCTCTCAACTGGTCTGAAACAGGCGAACGCCAACTTCTTGGCAATGATTTGATCTCTGAAGCCGAAGAAATGTGCAAAGTCATACGTGAGAATCTCAAGGCCGCTCAGTCGCGTCAGAAGAGCTACTATGACGGAAAGCATCGTGATTTGGCTTTCGACATCGGTGATCATGTCTATCTCCGAGTGTCTCCGATGAAAGGAACCCAAAGGTTCGGTATCAAAGGAAAACTTGCTCCTAGATACGTCGGGCCTTTCAAAATTCTTGGCAAAAGAGGCGATCTAGCCTATCAGCTCGAGCTCCCTTCCAACTTTGCAAATGTTCATGATGTCTTCCATGTGTCTCAGCTTCGCAAATGCTTCAAGGCACATGAGCGCATGATTCCGTTTGAGGAGATTGATCTTCAACAAGACCTTTCCTACCGAGAGCATCCAGTTGCAATTCTCGAAGAAACCGAACGCAAGACTCGCAACAAGTCCATCAAGTTTCTGAAAGTCAAGTGGTCACATCACACAGACCGAGAATCTACCTGGGAACGAGAAGATCATCTTCGTTCCGAGTACCCTTCCTTTTTCCAGTCCTAGATCTCGGGACGAGATCTTTTTGTAGTAGAGGAGAGTTTGTAATGCCCCGGATGTAATACTTTTCCCTTTTGGGTATATAATATATCTCCGGCTTCATCTATTTCCATTTCGGGTTCTTTATCTTTCGGGCTTTCGTCGTTTTGTGGTGTGAGTGTGTGGCATTCATTCATATCATGTAGACATGTGCATCGCATTGCATTTGTGTTGTGGGTTGCATCCGGTTCGTCGTGTTTCATCCCGTTGTCCGTTTCGCGTTCCGGAGCTCCCTCACGTGTCCGTGACGTCCCGTAGGCCTACTTTGTTGTTCGGGTGTTTTTCGTTACCGGTGTGCCGTGAGGTTGTTGTGTGTGTTGTTGCTTTGTTGTGTGCAACCCGCCTCTCAAATCTCGTCTCGTTTGGACTCCGTTGACTTTTCCCTCCGTTGTACATGTGGGCCCGAAGTGCCTTTACTTCGTGTCCCGGAAATACCCCTACTGCTTTCTTTTATCTCCGTTTAGGCCTTTTAAATCAACCCCCGCGATCGGATCCGTCGGATCGCGATCGGAGGGCTCCTAGCGCCCCTAAACTCCTCCTAACCCTAGTCTAAAACTGCTATATATAGACCCTAGGTCTATTTGGGCATCCCCTTCTTCTTCCTCCTCTCTCCACTTTCTTTTTTTTCACTTCTTCCTCAGATCCAAGAAATTTCCCGGATCCCGAGGGGATCCTTCCAGCCGCAGCCGACCGGGATCCTGGATCTGGGATCGATCGCTGCGATTCGCCAGATCCCCTCGAGGAGCCTCGGAGGTCAACGCATCGCTCCTTCGCTGCGGGGGCTTCGACCGCATCGGGCCTCGCCGAGCGACCGCTTCGCCACCAGAGGCCCTCGTCCCGCTTCACTTGCCAGTTCGGGCCCGTACGTCGCCCCTGGGGGACCGCTTCACCGCCGGCCGCGGTGGGCCGCAGCTGCATCCCCCCGGCCCGCTACCTCCCTCTCCCGCGAGCTGGGCCAGCCGCGCCAGTTCGGGCCGGTCCACCCCGCGCCACCCCGCGCCTCCGAGCCGCAGCCGGCTCCTGCCGCGCCTGGGCTGCCGGGCCGCCTCGCCCGCCTCTCCGCCCCGCCACGCCGGGCCCAGTAGCCGCCTCCGCCGCCGCACCGCGGTGGGCCGCCGCCGCCTCCTGCCTCCCTGGGCCGCTTCCCGCGCCGGATCGGGCCCGCCAGGCCACCAGCTCCACCGGGCCGCTACTGTAGCTCCGTTCCAGATCCGGCCCGTTCCTCCGTTTTTTTTCCAGATCTCAGATCTGCTAAGGTTGTTCCCCACTCCTAAGTCCTTTAAATCCTGATCTGATATGCTAACTTTGACCTGCCCTAACTTTGTGCCTGCTGCTCCGTTTTGCGCGTGTAGCATGTCCAGATGTTCGTGGAGATGCCCTCTACGTTTTACCTGTTGTAGTCATGCATGTTAGATGTCATCTTGACACTTGTTTTGCTGTTGCAAGAGTGCATCATGATATAAACTGCTGTTATGTGTTATTTTCATGCCACCTTTGACTTGTGATAACTTTTAGCTCGTTTGTCCAAACGATGCAAATGACATGTCCACGTGTTCGTCTTGCCACGAACTACGTGTTGTGTGTGATAGGTTGCATGGTAGATTTATTATTGCCTTGTTATCATCGTTGCAAAGTGCCATGTTCACATGTTGTGTTTTCACTTGTTATGAAATGCCATCTTGTTGAGCTCGTTGTAATCGGTGTGTTCACCACAATGAAGCATGCTTGTGTGTTTCGGGATCACCGACATATGTATTTTGATGAGGTGCTTACCCTTTGCCATGTTTAGTTTCGAGGTGACTTAAACATGCTCTTTTGTGTGCTATGATGATGTTGCTGTTTTAGGACTTAGTGAAATTTCACTAAGTCTGAAATCTGTAACGTTCCGATGCCATGTTCGTGTGATGTTGTAGGACAAAGCATGATAGTTTTGGGGTGGATTTTGATTGTTCCTTGTAGTATATATTGTTGTCTTTCCATCCATGTCCTCACATGTCCATTTGAGTGGCTGTAGCATGTTTATCTTTTGCTCCAAACTTTCAATAAAATTCTGCTGCCAGAATTTTATTTCAAAGTTCAATATGTCCAAGATCATTGCTATTGATCCGTGACTCCGTTGGGGGTGCACTTTGGACCTAGTTGCTGTACTATATATCTAGTTTGTGTTCAAGTCCTTTGCCATGCTTTTTGGGTGCTGTAGATTAATTATTTTGAGCTCCAAAGATGCTATGTTGCTGTAATTTTCAGTTTTCGCTCAAATCTTGTTTCGGGCATAACTTTTAGCCCGTAACTCCGATTTCAGCGAATCTTATATCAAACTTGGGTGATTTTCTGTGTAGTTTAATAATATCAGGTTGTTATCTTGTTTTGAGGTGTTTTGCTTGAGTGATGTTTTACGTGCTCCATGTGCATCTTTAGTGCATCCATCATGCATTCATGTTTTTCGAGTGCGCATTGCATTTTGTTGATTGGTGCTTGGTGTGTTTGTCTTGTTTAGAGCCGGAAGTTGAGCACGAGGTTTCCAACGAGTTTGAGCACGAGGACCCTTCTTTCGATCCGAACGTCTTCTCTTCAGGCAAGATGACCGAACCCCGGTAACTTTACTATCTTCGCCTATTGCTAGTAGTCTCGATCTATAGTTTTGCCTCGATGCCCATGTTCTTCTTGTCAGCCTCCTACTTGTAACCAATTGCCATGTTTAACCACCCTACCTATGCAAACCGTTGCTTGGCTAAGTACGCTTCGCTCAGCCCTTCTTATAGCGTTACTAGTTGCAGGTGAAGTGAAGATGCTTGCTCCATGTTGAAGTTTGGTTGGGTTATATCACACTATATAAATGCTTTAATTGAAATCATCTATATATTGGCAAGGGTGGAAGGCTAAGCCTTTTGCTTGGTGTTTTGTTCCACTCATGCCGTTAGGATCCGTATAAGCCGGTTTTATGTTCCTTGATTATGCGTTCCTAACACGGTTGGGGTGTATGGGACCCCCTCGATAAACCGCTAAGTGCTAAGTCTTTTCCAGCAAATCCCAACATTGGTACTTTTTGCCTAATAACAAACTAAACTTGCATAGGGAGTAATTAACCCTCTTTCTTAATCAACAACCCCGGGCCAGTGCTCCACATGAGTGTTGGTCCGAAACGAGCAGACTGCGGGGCCGCCTCGGGGCAACCTGAGGTATCTGGCATACACCTGTAGGATGACTCATCCGGTCGTGTCCTGAGACCTAGATACGCGCGGCTACGATCAGGGTGTCGACACGCCGGGAGGATTTGCTGGATTAGCCTTACCTTAGCTCGGTATATCTTGAGCACGGGATTCCGAGGATACTCGGGTCTTCCCACTTTGGAGTTGCGACTCCGCGGATCGTGGGCTTGTAATGGGTCAAGTTGGAACACCCCTGCAGGGTTTTGAACTTTCGAAAGCCGTGCCCGCGGTTATGTGGCAGATGGGAGCTTGTTAATTCCGGTTGTAGAAAACTTGACACAATGATACTAATACACTACCAGCGTGTGTTCCGTGACTGTCAATTTCCGAATAGGGATTCGGGAGTTGAACACGGAGGGGTTATGCTTGTGAGCTTGTAGCTAGGATCACTTCGTGATCACTTCTCGCGATGCCTTCTCTTCTCGCTCTCACTTGTGTAAGCTAGATGCTAGTTGCTGCTGCAGACTTGTTCTTTCTTCAGCCTTTCCCTCACCTAAAGGCTTTGATAGTTCTGTTACCCGGGAACGGGATTGCTGAGTCCTCTGTGGCTCACAGTTACTTCACACACCAGATGTAGGTCCAGCTGTGAGCTATCCAGGTGATGGCACCGAGCTGGATTGGGAGTACGACGAGGAGCGTAGTCGTTACTATGTGCGCTACCCGGACGATCAGTAGTGGAGTCTCTTACTAGGATTCGATCCGCCTGTGGTTGTTTTATTTATCTGAGTTTGGTACTTTGACATTTGGCTTTTGCCCTTAGAGGGTTGTAGTGATCTTAATGTATGATGTTTGAGACTTGTACTGTTATTCTGTGACGTGGCGAGTGTAAGCCAACTATTTTTCAGTTTACTATCCCCTCTTTTACATGAGTTGTGCAAAGATTACCAAACTTGAGATCATTCTAGGATGGACTTATGCCTTTAAGTCGTGCCTCGACACGTAGGAGGTATAACTCCATCCTGGGCATTACAGAGAGTGTGTCTACGTACCCTCGTAGACCGAAAGCGGAAGCATCTAGTGACGCGGTTGATGTAGTCGACCTTTCTTCGTGATCCAACCAATCAAGCACCGAACGTACGGAGCCTCCGCATTCAGCACACGTTCAGCTTGATGACGTCCCACGAGCTCTTGATCCAGTAGAACTTCGTGGGAGAGTTTCGCCAGCACGACGACATAGTGACGGAGATGACGAAGCTATCGGCGCAGGGCTTCGCCTAAGCACTACAACGATATGACCGAGGTGTGTTTCTGTGGAGGGGGCACCGCACACGGTTGGGAGAGATCAACTTGATCAACTTGTGTCTAGAGGTGCCCCCTGCCCCCATATATAAAGGATCAAGGGGGAGGCCGGCCGGCTCCTATGGCGTGCCCTAGAGGGCCAATCCTACTAGGAATAGGATTCCAATCCTATTCCTAGTAGGAGTCCACCAAGAGGGAGAGGGGGAAGGAAGGAGAGGGAGAGGGAGAAGGAAAGGGGCGCCGCCCCCCTCCTTTCCTTGTCAAATTTAGACCAAGGGGAGGGGCGTGCGGCCCTAGCCCTGGCCGGCCCTGTCTCTCTCCACTAAGGGCCCAAGTGGCCCATTAGTTTCCCCGGGGGGTACCGATACCCCTCTGGCACTCTGGTTTAATCCGGAACTTTTCCGGAACACTTCCGGTGTCCGAATATAGTCGTCCAATATATAAATCTTTATGTCTCGGACATTCCAAGACTCCTCGTCATGCCCGTGATCTCATCCAGGACTCCGAACTACCTTCGGTACATCAAAACTCATAAACTCATAAAACTGATCATTATCAAACGTTAAGCGTGCGGACCCTACGGGTTCGAGAACTATGTAGACATGACCAAGACACATCTCCGGTAAATAACCAATAGCGGGACCTGGATGCTCATATTGGCTCCTACATATTCTACGAAGATCTTTATCGGTCAAACCGCATCACAACATACGTTGTTCCCTTTGTCATCGGTGTGTTACTTTCCCGAGATTCGATCGTCGGTATCTCAATACCTAGTTCAATATCATTACTGGCAAGTCTCTTTACTCGTTCCATAATACATCATCTCGTGACTAACTCATTAGTCCTTTTGCTTGCAAGGCTTATTATGATGTGCATTACCGAGAGGGCCCAGAGATACCTCTCCGACACTCGGAGTGACAAATCCTACTCTTGATCTATGCGAACACCAGAGACACCTGTAGAGCATCTTTATAATCACCCAGTTACGTTGTGACGTTTGATAGCACACAAGGTGTTCCTTCGGTATACGGGAGTTGCATAATCTCATAGTCATAGGAACATGTATAAGTCATGAAGAAATCAATAGCAGTAAAACTAAACGATCATAGTGCTAAGCTAACGGATGGGTCTAGTCCATCACATCATTCTCCTAATGATGTGATCTCTCTGATCAAATGAAAACTCATGTCTATGGCTAGGAAACATAACCATCTTTTATCAATGAGCTAGTCTAGTAGAGGCATACTAGGGACACTCTGTTTTGTCTATGTATTCACACATGTATTAAATTTCATGTTAATACAATTCTAGCATGAACAATAAACATTTATCACGATATAAGGAAATAAATAATAACTTTATTATTGCCTCTAGGGCATATTTCCTTCTGTCTCCCACTTGCACTAGAGTCAATAATCTAGCTCACATCGCCATGCGATTTAATACCGATAGTTCACATCGTTATGTGAATAACACCCATAGTTCACATCGCCATGTGACCATCACCCAAAGGGTTTACTAGAGTCAATAATCTAGTTCACATCGCTATGTGATTAACACCCAAGAGTAATAATGTGTGATCATGTTTTGCTTGTGAGAGAAGTTTAGTCAATGGGTCTATCACATTTAGATTCGTATGTATTTCACAAATTTCTAATTGCTCCCACTTTCAATATGCATCGAGATTGATACTTAGAGTCATGTGGATTGGTGTCAAATCTTGCATCGACGTAACTCTTTACGACGAACTCTTTATCATCTCCATAATAGAGAAATTTTTTCTTAGTCATCCAGTAACTAAGGATAATTTTGACCGCTGTCCAGTGATCTACTCCTGGATCGCTTTTGTACCTCCTTGCCAAACTCATGGCAAGGTACACAACAGGTTTGGTACACAGTATGACATACTTTAAAGAGCCTATGGCTGAGGCATAGGGAATGACTTTCATTCTTTCTCTATCTTCTGCCGTGGTCGGGTTTTGAGTCTTACTCAACCTCATACCTTGCAACACATGCAAGAACTCTTTCTTTGACTGTTCCATTTTGAACTACTTCAAAAAACTTGTCAAGGTATGAACTCATTGAAAAAACATATCAAGCGTCTTGATCTATCTCTATAGATCTTGATGCTCAATATGTAAGCAGTTTCACCGAGGCCTTTCTTTGAAGAACTCCTTTCAAACATTCCTTTATGCTTTCCAGAAAATTCTACATCATTTTCGATCGACAATATGTCATTCACATATACTTATCAGAAAGGCTGTAGTGCTCCCACTCACTTTCTTATAAATACAGGCTTCACTGCAAGTCTTTATAAAACTGTATGCTTTGATCAACTTATCAAGCGTATATTCCAACTGCGAGATGCTTGCACCAGTCCATAGATGGATCGCTGGAGCATGCACACTTTGTTAGCACCTTTAGGATTGGTAAAACCTTCTGGTTGCATCATATACAACACCTCTTTGAGATATCCATTCAGGAATGCAGTTTTGACATCCATTTGCCAGATTTCATAATCATAAAATGCGGCAATTGCTAACATGATTCGGACAAACTTAAGCATCGCTACGGGTGAGAAAGTCTCATTGTAGTCAACTCCTTGAACTTGTTGAAAACCTTTCGCAACAAGTCGAGATTTGTAGACAGTAACATTACCGTCGGCGTCGGTCTTCCTCTTGAAGATCCATTTATTTTCAATTGCTTGCCGATCATCGGGCAAGTCAACCAAAGTCCGCACTTTGTTCTCATACATGGATCCCATCTCAGATTTCATTGCCTTAAGCCATTTTTGCAGAATCTGGGCTCATCATTGCTTTCTCATAGTTCGTACGTTCTTCATGGTCTAGTAACATGACTTCCAGAACTGGGTTGCCGTACCACTCTGGTGCGGAACGTACTCTGGTTGATCTACTAAGTTCAGCAGTAACTTGATCCGAAGTTTCATGATCATCATCATTAGCTTCCTCACTAATTGATGTAGGAATCACTGGAACTAGTTTCTGTGATGTACTACTTTCCAATTCGGGAGAAGGTATAGTTACCTCATAAAGTTCCACTTTCCTCCCACTCACTTCTTTCGAGAGAAACTCCTTCTCTAGAAAGGATCCATTCTTAGCAGTGAATATCTTGCCTTCGGATTTGTGATAGAAGGTGTACCCAATAGTTTCCTTTGGGTATCCTATGAAGACACATTTCTCCGACTCAGGTTCGAGCTTATCAGGTTGAAGTTTTTTCACATAAGCATCGCAGCCCCAAACTTTAAGAAACGACAACTTTGGTTTCTTGCCAAACCATAGTTCATATGGCGTCATCACAACGGATTTAGATGGTGCCCTATTTAACGTGAATGCAGTTGTCTCTAATGCATAACCCAAAACTATAGTGGTAAATCGGTAAGAGACATCATAGATCGCACCATATCTAATAAAGTGCGGTTATGACGTTCGGACACACCATTACACTGTGGTGTTCCAGGTGGCGTGAGTTATGAAACTATTCCACATTGTTTCAAATGAAGACCAAACTCGTAACTCAAATATTCACCTCCACGATCAGATCATAGAAACTGTATTTTCTTGTTACGATGATTCTCTACTTCACTCTGAAATTCTTTGAACTTTTCAAATGTTTTGTCTTGTGCTTCATCAAGCAGATATACCTATATCTGCTCAAATCATCTGTGAAGGTCAGAAAATAATGATAGTCGCCGCCAGCCTCAACACTGATCGGTCCACATACATCAGTATGTATGATTTCCAATAAATCAGTTGCTCGCTCCATTGTTCCAGAGAACGGAGTTGTAGTCATCTTACCTATGAGGCATGGTTCGCAAGCACCAAGTGATTCATAATCAAGTGATTCCAAAAGTCCATCACTATGGAGTTTCTTCATGCGCTTTACACCAATATGACCTAAACGGTAGTGCCACAAATAAGTTGCACTATCATCATTAACCTTGCATCTTTTGGCTTCAATATTATGAATATGTGTATCACTACGACCGAGATACAACAAACTATTTTCATTGGGTGTATGACCATCGAAGGCTTTATTCATGTAAACAGAATAACAATGATTCTATGACTTTAAATGAATAACCGTATTGCAACAAACATGATCAAATCATATTCATGCTTAACGCAAATGCCAAATAACATTTATTTAGGTTCTACACTAATCCTGAAAGTATAGGGAGTGTGCGATGATGATCATATCAATCTTGGAACCACTCCCAACACACATCGTCACTTCACCTTTAACTAGTCTATGTTCATTCTGCAAATCTCGTTTCGAGTTACTAAATTTTGCAACTGAACCGGTATCAAATACCCAAGGGTTGCTATGAACACTAGTAAAGTACACATCAATAATCTGTATATCAAATATACTTTTGTTCACTTTTCCATCCTTCTTATCCACCAAGTATCTAGGGGAGTTCCACTTCCAATGACCATTTCCTTTGCAGTAGAAGCACTTAGTTTCAGGCTTGAGTTTAGCTTTGGGTTTCTTCACGGGAGTGACAACTTGCTTGTCATTCTTCTTGAAGTTACCCTTCTATCCCTTTGCCCTTTTACTTGAAACAAGTGGTCCTGTTAACCATCAACACTTGATGTTCTTTCTTGATTTCTAGCTTCGTCGATTTCAGTATCATGAAGAGCTCGGGAATTATCTTCGTCATCCCTTACGTATTATAGTTCATCACGAAGTTATACTAACTTGGTGATAGTGACTAGAGAACTTTGTCAATTACTATCTTATCTAGAAGATTAACTCCCACTTGTTTCAAGCAATTGTAGTACCCAGACAATCTGAGCACATGCTCACTGGTTGAGCTATTCTCCTCCATCTTGTAGGCAAAGTACTGTCAGAGGTCTCATACGTCTTGACACGGGCATGAGTATGAAATACTAATTTCAACTCTTGGAACATCTCATATGCTTCGTGGCGTTCAAAACATTTTTGAAGTCCCGGTTATAAGCTGTAAAGCATGGTGCACTAAACTATCAAGTAGTCATCATACCGAGCTTGTCAAACGTTCATAACGTCTGCATCTGCTCCTGCAATAGGTTCGTCACCTAGCGGTGCGTTAAGGACATAATACTTCTATGCATCAATGAGGATAATCCTCAGATCACAGACCTAGTCCACTTCATTGCTACTAACATCTTTCAACTTATATTTCTCTAGGAACATATAACATAAACGGGGAGCTACATCGCGAGCTATTGATCTACAACATAGATATGCTAATACTACTAGGACTAAGTTCATCATAAATTAAAGTTCAATTAATCATATTACTAAAGAACTCCCACTTAGATAGAGATGCCCTCTAGTCATATAAATGATCACGTGATCCAAATCAACTAAACCATGTCCGATCATCACGTGAGATGGAGTAGTTTTCAATGGTGAACATCTTATGTTGATCATATCTACTATATGATTCACACTCGATCTTTCGGTCGCCATTGTTCCGAGGCCATGTCTATACATGCTAGGCTCGTCAAGTTTAACCCGAGTATTCTGCGTGTGCAAAACTGGCTTGCACCCGTTGTATGTGAACGTAGAGCTTATCACACCCGATCATCACGTGGTGTCTCGGCACGACGAACTTTCGCAACGGTGCATACTCAGGGAGAACACTTGTACCTTGAAATTTTGTAAGGGATCATCTTATAATGCTACCGTCGTACAAAGCAAAATAAGAAGCATAATAAGATAAACATCACATGCAATCGAAATATGTGACATGATATGGCCATCATCATCTTGTGCTTTTGATCTCCATCTCCAAGGCACTGTCATGATCACCAACGTCACCGGCGCGACACCTTGATCTCCATCGTAGCATCGTTGTCGTCTCGCCAACTATTGCTTCCACGACTATTGATAACCAACAAGTGTAGGGGATCGCAACAGTTTTCGAGGGTAAAGTATTAAACCCAAATTTGTTGATTCGACACAAGGGGAGCCAAAGAATACTCTTAAATATTAGCAGTTGAGTTGTCAATTCAACCACACCTGGAAACTTAGTATCTGCAGCAAGATAGTTTAGTAGCAAAGTAATATGATAGTGGCGGAAGCAGCAATAAAATTAAAGATAATGTTTTTGTAGTTTTTGTAATAATAGCAGCAAAAAAATAAATAATCAACTAGCAATATAGGTAAAGCTCGTAGGCATTGGATCGGTGATGGGAAATTACGTCGGATGCAATTCATCATGTAGAATTTATAACCTAGGGTGACACAAAACTAGCTCCAGTTCATCAATGCAATGTAGGCATGTATTCCGAATATAGTCATACGTGCTTATGGAAAAGAACTTGCATGACATCTTTTGTCCTACCCTCCCGTGGCAGAGGGGTCCTATTAGAAACAAAGGGATATTAAGGCCTCCTTTTAATAGAGTACCGGAGCAAAGCATTAACACATAGTGGATACATGAACTCCTCAAACTATGGTCATCACCGGGAGTGGTCCCGATTATTGTCACTTCGGGGTTACCGGATCATAACACATAGTAGGTGACTATAGACTTGCAAGATAGGATCAAGAACACACATATATTCAAGGAAACATAATAGGTTCAGATCTGAAATCATGGCACTCGGGCCCTAGTGACAAGCATTAAGCATAGCAAAGTCATAACAACATCAATCTCAGAACATAGTGGATACTAGGGATAAAACCCTAACAAAACTAACTCGATTACATGATAGATCCCATCCAACCCATCACCGTCCAGCAAGCCTACGATGGAATTATTCACAGACGGTGGTGAGCATCATGGAATTGGTGATGGAGGAAGGTTGATGATGACGATGGCGACGATCCCCACTCTCCGGAGCCCCGACGGACTCCAGATCAGCCCTCCCGAGAGAGATTAGGGGTTGGCGGCGGCTCAGTCTCGTAAAACGCGATAATTCTTTCTCCCTGATTTTTTTCTCCACGAAACGGAATATATAGGATCCGGGGATACGTCGGTGGAGCATCCGGGGGCCCTCGAGGCAGGGGGGCGTGCCCTGGGAAGGGGGGCGTGCCCCCCACCCTCGAGGACAGGGTGTGGACCCCCCGGTGCAGATCTTCTTGCAGATATTTTTTATATTTTCTGAAATAATTCTCCGTTGATTTTCAGGCGATTCCGAGAACTTTTTATTCTGCACAAAAACAACACCATGGCTGTTCTGTTGAAAACAGCGTCAGTCCGGGTTAGTTCCATTCAAATCATGCAAGTTAGAGTCCAAAACAAGGGCAAATGTGTTTGGCAAAGTAGATACGTTGGAGATGTATCAACTCCCCCAAGCTTAAACCTTTGCTTGTCCTCAAGCAATTCAGTTGATAAACTGAAAGTGGTAAAGAAAAAATTTGACAAACTCTGTTTGCTCTTGTTGTTGTAAATATGTAAGCTAGCATTCAGGTTTTCAACAAGATCATGAACTAACCACATTCACAATAACTTTCAGGTCTCAAGACTACTCACATCAATAGCATAATCAACTAGCGAGCAATAATAATAAACCTCGGATGACAACACTTCTCAAAACAATCATGATATAATATAATAGGATGGTATCTCGCTAGCCCTTTCTGAGACCGCAAAACATAAATGCAGAGCACCTTTAAAGATCAAGGACTGACTAGACATTGTAATTCATGGTAAAAGAGATCCAGTCATGATCATACTCGATGCAAATTAACAGTAATACATGCGACGACAGAGGTGCTCTCCTACTGGTGCTTTTTGATTAGATGGTGATGACTCTGCATAAAAGTAAATAGATAGGCCCTTCGCAAAGGGAAGCAGGGATTTGTAGAGGTGCCAGAGCTCGATTTTTAAATAGAGATTGAATAATATTTTGAGCGGTATACTTTAATTGTCAACATAACAACCAAGAATCTCGATATCTCCCATGCTACGCACATTATATGCGGTTCCCAAACAGAATGGTAAAGTTTATACTTCCCCAACCACCAACAAGCACACTCCACGGCCAGCCGAATCCACGGGTTACCGTCCAAATAAGCAACAACCTTGTGGGAGTTTTGTTTAATTATTATGATTTTGAGCATGGGACTGGGCATTCTGGTTACCAGCCATTTTCTCGTGAATGATAAGCGGAGTCCACTCATCGTGAGAATAACCCACCTAGCATGGAAGATATAGACAACCCTAGTTGATACATGAGCTGTTCGAGCATACAAAAAAGAATTTCATTTGAAGGTTTAGAGTTTGGCACATACAAATTTAACTGGAACGGCAGGTAAATACCGCATATAGGAAGGTATGGTGGACTCATATGGAAAAACTTTGGGGTTTATGTAAGTGGATGCACAAGCAGTATTGCCGCTTAGTACAAGTGAAGGCTAGAAAGAGACTGGGGAGCGACCAGCTAGAGAGCAACAATGGTCATGAACATGCATTAAAATTAATCAACAATGAATGCAAGCACGAGTAGGATATAAATCACCCTGAACATAAATATCGTGAAGGCTATGTTGATTTGTTTCAACTACATGCGTGAACATGTGCCAAGTCAAGTCACTTAAATCGTTCAAAGGAGGATACCACCCATCATACCACATCACAACCATTTTAATATCATGTTGGCACGCAAGATAGACCATTATAAACTCTCAGCTAATTAAGCATCGCATAAGCAACTATGATATCTAATTGTCATTGCAAACATGTTTCATTCATAACAAGCTGAATCAAGAACGACGAGCAATCATATTTACAAAAACAAGAGAGGTCGAGTTCATACCAGCTTTTCTCATCTCAGTTAGTTCATCATATATCATCCTTATTGCCTTTCACTCGCACCACCGAACGGTGTGGATAACAATAATTGTGCACGTGCATTGGACTAAGATGGAATCTGCAGGCATTTAATACAAGAGAGAAGACAAGGTAATATGTCTCAAGATTAAATCAACAGCAAAGCATATGAGAGCCACTAAGCATTTTCAATCATGGTCTTCTACTCTTAACCCCCTAAAGAAAAGAAACTATTTACACGGGAAAGCTCCCAACAAGCAAACGAAGAACGGGAAATCTTTTTGGGTTTTCATTTTTGTAGTTACTACTACAAGCAAGGAAAGTAAAGTAGATAGAAGCTCCAACTAATATATTTTTTGTTTTTCTGGATTTTTCTAGGACACAAGAAAAGACTAAGAAAAAGAAATTGAAACTAAGCATGGATGGTAAAGTGAAAGAGTGTGAGCACCGACAACTAGAATAAGTGTGAACATGAATGTAAGTTGGTGAGAAACATGTACTCCCCCAAGCTTAGGCTTTTGGCCTAAGTTGGTCTATGGCCAGTATTGGCCTGACGGATATCCAAAGTTGTACTTGGGGTCGTACTGAGATGCAGTAGATGATGACTGCTGAGCTGCGACTCGAAGGCGGGCTGCCTCTGTCATGTTATAATGGGCATTTGCCTCCTCCATAGTTATAGTATATCTTCCCTTTTCCTGAAAGTTAAACAAAGTAGGGGCAGGAAGAACAATAGGGATGGCATGCTGCCGGTTAAAGATTAGTCGATATTTCAGAGTTTGATTATCCCACTCTATAAACCGATGACTAGCCATAGCATTACAGTCTAAATAAGCAGCAGGTAAAGGTTCATCATACGGATGCACAGACACACCAAGATAGCGGGCTATGAGAGTAGCATAGATCCCACCAAATAAATCTCCATACAAACCATTATGGTGTAGTCTACGTGCAACAATTGCTCCTAAGTTATATTGCCTATCACCTAGTACAACACTCCTGAGAATGCTGAGATCAGGGACACACATGTGACAGGCTTCATCTTTACCATTTATGCATCTACCAATAAAGAGAGAAAAGTAATGAATGGCAGGAAAATGAATGCTCCCTGTGGTAGCTTGTGTAATGTGTCGGTGTACTAAGATACGGGTACCTTAGTACCCCAACTTGTGCACGGGCAGTAGCAGCTTCCCGCGGCAGGGCTTACCACGTGCTCGCCAAGAACCTTCCCTGGTCCCTATGAAGCCATTCAAGAACAAAGTATACAAGTCAGAAGATCAAGGCCCCGACAAGAGGAGCTTGCCGGGAAGGCCGCACCAGGCTCAAGGTTATCACTTTAGCACAAGACCCTGGCAAGAGGAGCTTGCCAGGAAGGCCAATGAATACATATCTCAAGAGATGCCTCGGCGCATCATGCGCCCCGGCAGGACCCGGAGAGCGACAAGCTTCCGGGCCCGGCAAGATCACGACCCCGGCAAGGTGCTTGCCGGGGAAACCTATGATGTGTGCCCGCGCTCCAGCTCATCTGCCCACGCGTCGCCCTGGGGCCCTTCCAGGGACGCGTGGCGGACGGCTGTGCAGCCTGGGGCACACGGTGGCAAGCCACGGTGACAAGGCTACCGCCGTGGCGAACGGAGACGCATGGACGGACGCTTTTGGGGGCGACGGCGACGGGCATTCAATGCCCTTGTCCCCCACTGTCAAAGTTAGGTGAAGACCACTGTTCATCCACTGTTCATGCACTATTCACGCACTGTTACAACTACCACCAAATTTACACTTTTACCCTCCTCTAGGTTGACACCTGTCGGAGACCCCTTTGAGCTATAAAAGGAGGCCCATGCATAACGTAGGGGAGGTTCGGTTTGAAACCTAGATAACTCTCTCGCTCGGTGTAGCTAGCACTGTAGATCTTCAAGCTCCCGAGCCCAAGACTCGATACAACCTAAGCAGGAGTAGGGTTTTACGCGTCCGCGCGGCCCGAACCTGGGTAAACTGCCCGCGTGTGCCCCTCGATCTGCTCTTCGTGCTCCCTCCGCTCCCTTACCGCAACGTAGAAGGGGCTCCGGTCCCATAGGTGCTCGTGGGAGGACAGTTTCCCCCGACATCTTTGGCGCGCCAGGTAGGGGGCGTCGAGGTTGTGCGAACCTGATTCGGCGCTCACGGGGGCGCAACCTTCAGCAACTTCACCAGCTTCATCAACTCCATCAATAGCATCAACATGCCTCCGAAGAAGAAGGCTTTGGAGGTCGGAGGCCCGTCTGCGTCGATCCCACCGCCACCAGAACCAACGGTTAGTGGAGGAGACGTCGGCGGAAGGGTGGTCGCCAGCGAGGAAACTCACGGCGCCACCAAGTCCAAGGACAAGACGGACGACCGGGCGAACTCTAAAGCCTCGGCGTCCGTGCACGCACCACATCCCTCTCAGGAGGTGCCAGGCCAGCAGCGCCGTGGTACAGGAGGTACCATACGCTTGCTGGGACAGGGACAAACCGGAGGATCCCGGAATGCTCAAGGCCATCGTCCTGGTACGAGCAAGGCACGGTCGCCGGGGCGAGAAACTGCTCCTTCTAACCCTGTTAGAAGTCCGAGCATATCTCGCTCCTCGCACCGCTCGCCGCCGCTTCCCTCCTCTCCAGAAGAAGCTCTAGCAAGAGCACAGCTGCTCCTCGACTTCCCTCCAGCGGCAGATAAGGCCGAAGACTGGAGGGCGACGATTCAAAGCCTCATCGCCTTCGCCAACAACGACACGCCGCAACAGCCGGCAACGTCGCGGCCGCGGCAAGTCGACCAGACGAAGGCTGATGGAGACAAGGCCGCCGGGGGTGCAACTACCGTGCACTCCCCGCCGCGGAAGCAGAAGACGCCACCCCGCCGGATCAACGTCGACGACGACTCCACGGCGTCGTCGGATCCGCGGGCTCGTCGTGACCAGCGCCAGGTTCTCGACGACATGCGGCAAGAGGACGCTCGAACCCGCATCGAGCGTCGACGAGAAGCCCGAAGACAGTCAGATCAATGCGCTGGGACCGCTGTCGACGCGTACGCGCCCGGTGAACCAGGCGACTTGCCGTACGCGGCAGGTTGCCCTGCGTTCACCCGTGAGCTGCGGCAAGTCCAGTGGCCCAGCATGAAGAATTTCAAGCCCGACGTACCCGAGAAGTACGACGGCAAGACACACCCCTCGGAGTTCCTCAGCATCTACACCATCGCGGTGCAGGCTGCCGGGGGACGCGACGAGAAGATCCTGGCTAACTACTTCCCGCTAGTGCTTAAGCCAAACGTCCGGTCTTGGCTTATGCACTTGCCGGAAAACTCCATTTCTTCATGGGTAGATCTGTGCCACCAGTTTGTTGGCGCCTTCACGGGCGGCCACAAACCCCACGGCCAGGAGAGCGATCTCCACATCCTCGCCCAGAAGGAGGGAGAGTCCCTGCGCAAGTACATCCAACGATTCAGCCGCGTCCAGCACAACATTCCCGACGTCCACCCTGCCGCGGTTATCAGCGCGTTCCACCAGAACGTGCGTAACCGCCGGATGAGGGAGGAGATGGCCATGACTAAGATCCGGGATGTCAGCAAGCTCTACGCTCTGGCTGACAAGTGCGCGCGCGCTAAAGAGGGGAGGAGACTCCCCGGGGAGGATACTGGCGCAGGAGGAAGCGACAGCGAAGATGCCGCCCCGGCAAGGAAAAACCGGCGGCGGAATAACAGAAAGAAGAAGAGCAAGGAGGTGCTAGTCGTCGAGCAGTCCGGCAAGGAGGCTCCCACCAAGAAGGCACAGGCTGGCGGTTCCGGCAAGGAGCCTGCCCCTGTAGCGGCAGCCGACAAGCAGGACGGCTCCGACAAGCAGTACTGCAAGATCCACCGCACCAAGGGCCACGATCTTCAGAACTGCAAAAGAGTCGAGTACCTCGTAGAGCAGCAGAAGGCTGAATACGAGCGTCGCGACAAGGAGAAGGCCCAAGGAGGCGGAGGAGAACCCAGCAAGAAGCGGCCGTTCAACGGCCGGGGAGGACACCGCGGCAAGGCCAAACAGCGGCAAGGTGACAGACCTCCCCGGGGCCGCGACAAGGATGAGGAAGAAGACGACGACGATGACATGGAAGAAGGAGATAACAGCGAGCAGGAGTTCCAGAAGGCCACAGAGGTTCTGTGTGTCGACGGAGGCGCCTCTCTGCACACTTCCCACCGCCAACTCAAGCAGTGGGTGCGGGAAGTGAACGCAGCCGAGCCGCCCGTCGAGTCACGCAGGCTGCTGAAGTGGTCCGGCACGCCCATCATCTTTGACCTTGAGGACCACCCTGACCGCACAACTGCGGTCGGGTGCTTGGCGATGTTGGTCTCGCCAACTATCCGCAACCTCAAGGTCACCAAGATGTTGGTTGACGGCGGGGCCGCCCTGAACTTGATCTCCTCAGCTGTGATCAAGAAGCTACAGATCCCCGACAGCGAGCTCGAAGAAACCGGGTCGTTCCAAGGGATCAACCCGGGAAGGAGCAAGCCAAAGGGGAAGATTACGCTGCCCGTGACCTTTGGCGGGGAGCTCAACTTCAGGACGGAGAGGATCACATTTGATGTTGCTGATATCCCATTGCCATACAATGGGATACTCGGCCGTCCTGCCCTCGCCAAGTTCATGGCAGCTTCCCACTACGCGTACAACGTACTCAAGATGCCGGGGCCGATAAGCGTCATCTCTGTCCCTGGCGACAAGAAGGATGCGCTTATCTGCGCCGACAAGATCTACCGGGATGCAGCAGCCGCAGCACAAAGCAACACACTTGCCGCTGAAGCTCCCGGGGGGAAGAACAAGACCAAGTCCGGCAAGAGCTCTGGGGCCCACTCCGGTAAACGCACCTCTTCGGAGTGCCGCGCTGCCGTCGAGGACGCACCATCAAGCTCCACCGGCAAGTGCAAGAAAGGAATGGCAGCTCCACCGGCAACCAAGAAGGTGTCCGCCAAGGAGGACGGCACTGGTGGTACTTTCACCATCAGTGCTACACTCGACCACAAATAGGAAAGCGCGCTCGTTGCCTTCCTGCGGGCGAATGTCGACGTGTTTGCATGGCAACCGTATGACATCCCCGGCGTTCCCAGGAAGGTAATGGAGCACAAGCTTGCTGTTTGTCCTCACGCGCGGCCCGTCAAGCAGAAGGTCAGGAAGCAAGCCGTGGAGTGCCAAGAGTTCATAGCTGAAGAGATAAAGAAGCTAGAAGTAGCAGGCCTGGTTAGAGGCGTGATACATCCCACGTGGTTGGCCAATCCAGTTGTCGTGCGAAAGGCTAATGGAAAGTGGAGACTTTGTATAGACTTCACCGACGTGAATAAAGCTTGTCCTAAGGATCCCTTTCCCTTGCCGCGCATCGACCAAATTGTTGACTCCACTGCTGGATGTGAGTTGCTCTCATTCCTTGATGCATACTCAGGTTACCACCAGATATTCATGGCCAAGGAAGATGAAGAGAAGACTGCATTCATTACTCCATGCGGCACATATTGCTTCATACGCATGCCCTTCGGATTGAAGAATGCAGGCTCCACATTTGCGAGGGTGGTGCACACTGCTTTTGAGCCACAGATCCACAGGAATATAGAAGCCTACATGGATGATATAGTGGTCAAGAGCAAGAGCAAAGATACTCTGATACAGGACTTAGAGGAAACCTTTGAGAATCTGCGCAAGATCCAGCTCAAATTGAATCCCGAGAAGTGCGTCTTCGGAGTCCCCTCCGGCAAGCTTCTCGGGTTCTTTGTGTCCCAAAGGGGGATTGAAGCCAATCCCGACAAGATAAAAGCCATCGAGCAGATTGAAGCCCCGAAGCGCGTCAAGGACGTAAGGAGGCTTGCTGGTTGTGTGGCTGCCCTCAGCAGGTTCATTTCAAAGTCTGCAGAACGCGCCCTGCCTTTCTTCAAAATTTTGAAAAAGGCAGGTCCTATGAAGTGGACTCCGGAAGCGGAGGCAGCGCTGCAGGACTTGAAAGAATACCTGTCTTCCACTCCAATACTTGTCGCACCTACACCACAAGAGAAGTTGCTGCTGTACCTGGAGGCAACCAATCAAGTGGTTACTGCTGCGTTAGTAGCGGAGAGGGAGGCAGATGAGGAACCCACGACCCCGGCAAGCGAATCCAGCGACAAGCAGGGGGCTTCCCCGACAAGCTCTGGCCCCGACAAGGACATGTCTGCGCAGGAACAAGGAGAAGTAAGAAGGAAGATGGTGCAGCGCCCAGTGTATTTTGTAAGTTCCCTCTTGCAGGGGGCTAGGTCAAGATACTATGGGGTGCAGAAGTTGCTTTTCGGCCTCCTCATGGCCTCAAGAAAGCTGCACCATTACTTCCAAGCACATGAGATAACGGTGGTCACTCGCTTTCCGTTGAAGAGGATATTGCAAAATCCCGAAGCAACAGGCAGGATCGTCGAGTGGGCACTGGAGCTGTCAAGCTTTGGTCTCAAGTTTGAGAGTACTTCAACCATACAGAGCAGAGCTTTGGCAGAATTCATAGCAGAATGGACCCCAACGCCAGATGAAGAAGTCCAAGAGACAAGCGTCCCCGTCCAAGAAGCGAGCAGCGAATGGATAATGTACTTTGATGGTGCTTTCTCGCTGCAAGGCGCCGGTGTTGGCGTGGTACTCATAGCGCCCACCGGAGAGCACCTTAAGTATGTTGTCCAGATGCACTTTCCCAAGGAACAAGCGACAAACAATACAGCTGAGTATGAAGGTCTGCTTGCTGGCCTCAGAATGGCGGCCGAGCTTGGGATCAAGAAGTTGATTGTGCGAGGAGATTCATAGTTGGTGGTCCGACAAGTGAATAAGAGTTACCAGAGCCCTTTGATGGAAGCTTATGTTGATGAAGTGAGGAAGCTTGAAGAGCACTTTGAAGGTCTGCAAATGGAGCACGTCCCAAGAGCTCAGAATGATATTGCAGATGGCCTCTCAAAGTGTGCTGCCATGAAGTTACCTGTGGAACCAGGGACCTTCGTGCTCAAGTTAACTCAGCCATCCGTTACACCATCGGTTGGGCAAAACAAGAAGAGAAAGTTGGTCTCCGGCGACTACTTGCCGGCGGATCTTCCCGAAGCCGCCGCCAAGGTCCCCAAGATCAACAGCCAAGATGCTGAGGAACAGTTTGCTCCTGCAGACCCAAGGGTCTGTACAGTTGAAGCAGGCGTTCCCGACAAGCCTTGCCCCGGCAGGCTTGCCGGGGGACCATCAGCTCCGGCAGAGCCGCAGGTTCTTGCCGTGGAAGCTGAGGTTCCCGCAGCAGCCCTCATGCCTTTAGTCCTTGTTGTTGAGCCTCAGGCTCCAGCATGGGCACAGCAAATCGTCCGCTTTCTGCAAACTGGAGAACTTCCCGACGAGCCGGAAGAGATAGAGAAAATAACCAGGCAGTCAAGTATGTACCAGTTCGTTGGCAATGAGCTGTACAGAAGAAGACTCAATGGTGTTAGGTTGAAGTGCATTTCCAGGGAAGATGGACAGAAGCTGTTGGCAGAAATACATGGAGGCATATGTGGCCACCACATTGGCGCAAGGGCACTTGCCGGGAAGGCGTTCCGGCAAGGGTTCTTCTGGCCAGAAGCCCTCCAAGATGCAACTGCACAAGTAACCAAGTGTGAAGCGTGCCAGTTCCATGCCAAGCAAATTCACCAGCCAGCTCAAGCTCTCTAGACGATCCCTTTGTCCTGGCCCTTCTCGGTCTGGGGGCTCGATATCCTCGGCCCCTTTCCCCGCGTAGTCGGGGGCTTTCAGTACTTGTACGTAGCAATCGACAAGTTCACAAAGTGGCCAGAAGTGGAACTGGTGAGGAAGGTGACCGCACAGTCAGCAGTCAGGTTCTTCAGATCGATTGTTTGCCGTTTCGGAATCCCTAACAGGATAATTACCGACAACGGCACACATTTTACAAGTCGCACCTTCATGCAGTACGTCCAAGACCTTGGCGCCAAGGTCTGCTTCGCTTCTGTTGCCCACCCGAGGAGCAATGGTCAAGCGGAGAGGGCCAATGCTGAAGTGCTGCGCGGACTCAAGACGAGAACCTTCGACAGGATGCACAAGTGCGGAAGAAACTGGATAGAGGATTTGCCGGCGGCTCTTTGGTCAATCAGGACGACACCAACTCAAGCCACCGGACAGACACCCTTTGCTCTTGTCTATGGAGCAGAGGCAGTTCTCCCCACAGAACTCGTATACGGATCTCCTCGAGTGCTCGCTTATGATGAGCTCGAGCAAGAGCAACTGCGACAAGATGATGCATTGCTCCTCGAGGAGGAACGTCTCCAGGCCGCTGTACGAGCTGCTCGGTACCAGCAAGCCTTGCGTCGCTATCATAGCCGCAAGGTTAAGGCCAGGAGTCTCGAGGATGGCGACCTTGTTCTTCGGCGTGTTCAGTCCGCCAAGAATTCCAACAAGTTGACGCCGAAGTGGGAAGGCCCTTATCGGGTGAGACAAGTCACAAGGCCCGGCGTGGTCCGCCTTGAGACCGAAGAAGGCTTACCAGTGAGCAACTCCTGGAACATAGAGCATCTTCGCAAGTTTCACCCATAAGGCGCGGTTGCCGTGATCCGCTCCGGCAACCACCTTTTGTACAAGTCTTGCCCCTGTTGCATGTAAACCTTTGTACAAAGCCGGGCGCAGACCCCGTGCATCAGTAAAGCTTTTGTGCTTCGCACTAATTGTCATTTCCATGCTTTTCTTTGTTTTTTGCATGCATCATCTCACACCTTGTGCAACGCACATCCCCGGTAAGCACTAGCAAGCCGTAAGGCCCTATACTTGTTTTTCCTCCTCCTTTTCTTTCCCTCTTAAGCAGAAGGAGTATTCCTCGCGCACAAGTTTATCGGGGGGAAGGAGATGGAGGAATAAACCAAGTATTGTTCAAGAAAGAGAAGCCTTGTCGGGGAGCAAACAATCTATGAAAGCTAAGTTACCAGAATTTGAACAGTTCAAATTTTTAAATTTTTTAGTTGTCTTCCTTGAACAACCACACTTTGTATGGAAAACCTGTGCGCGGAGGAACCTACCCGTTACTTTGTTTCGAGCACGCTCAACGACTTAAGTGAGCTGCGACAAGTGTCGCGCCCTTACTTCGTTTTCGAGTTTGGTCAGCAATCTAAGTGTGCTGCGACTAGCTGCGGCAAGGTTTCTTTCCGGCAAGGCCTTTGCCAGCAGGCTGCTAAGAGTCCAGCACTCAGCGCTCGCGGCAAGGGTCCTTTTGCCGGCAAGTTCCCTGAAAGCATAGGGTGGAATGCATACAAAGTGAAAGGGACTAAAGCAGGGGAGATAACACTGCATTGGTTGCTCAAAATAAGATTGTATATTACAAAGATAACTTGCCGCAATATTAATAGATTCTTGTCCGTAACATACTTTGCAGCGGCAAAGGAAGCAGAAAGAAAGGAATCTAATCTACGCGGTCGCCTTCACGCCTTGTGATCTTGTTCACCTTGGCGACGATGTGGGCAACCTGTGCCTTCAACGCCTCCTGATCGGCTTCGGGCGGCAAGCTGCGGAGAACGTTGACGAGGTTGATGCCGGGGTTGCGGAAGACGATCTTCGACAAGACCCGCTCCATGGTGCCCGTGTAGAGCCGACGCGCCTCGTCGGCCAGCTGCACGGGGATCCTCTCCCGCAGCCACGCAAGTGCCGGCGCTATTCCCCTGAAGAACAGACTCAACTTGGCGCTGTGGGGGAGACTCTCGTCCGGGGAGTACACGAGATGCTCCGCCCTTAGCACCACCATCTCCTTGTCAATATTGGCAGCGGAGGTGACCAGCTCATCCGTCCACTGCTCCACTGCCCGGTTGAAGTTGTTCGCCGAGATGGCGGCGCTCTCCACCAAGTTCCTTTCCTTGCGGAGTTCATCCTTCAGCTTTGTCTCGTGGTCCCGGGCGGCGTCGAGCGAGTCGGTCAAGGTGGAAACCTTCAGCTCTAAGTCAGCGATGGAGTTCCTGGCGTCAGAAAGCTCTTTGCCCTTCTCGGAGAGGCGTACCTGCAGCTCAGAGTTGGTGTGGCCGTCTTTCTCCCGCTCCACGTTGAGCGCAGTGACCCTCTCCTCGCTCGCCCTCAAGTACAACTCCGTCTGCTTCACCTTGGCCTCCAGATCCTTCTTAGCAGTTTCCGCGGCAGCGGCGGCGTCCCCCGCCTCCTTCAGGGCCCCGCCGATGGCTTGCTCCCGGGCGGTGAGGTCGTCCTCGTGGCTGTCGAGGTCGACCTTCCGCTGGTTGAGCGCCCCTTCCCATTGAGACAGCTCCTCGGCGGCCCGCCGCTGCTGCTCTTCTACCTCAGCCTTCTCCAGGAGGAAGGCTTGCTGCGCCCCGGCAAGCTCTTCACGCTCCTCCGTCAAGTTGCGGAGGGCCGCCTGGTTGGCGGCGCGGAGCTCCGCGGCACGCTTCTCCAAGTCTGCTCCAGCCTTGGCGGCGAGAGCCTCCCGGGATTCCAGCTTCGCCTACCTGGCCCGATACAAAGCCAGGAGCCGACGAAGGAGTCCCTCCTCTTCGGGCTCGTCGCTGTCGCCGGGCGCTTCAATGATCTTCAAGCCGGCGGAAGCTAGGACCTCTCCGTCAAAGGTCTCTCCCTCCGCGGGTGCTCGAGACGAAGACGCCCACGGGACTTGAATAAAGACCCCGTTGGCGGCCTTCAAGTAGACACCCGACCGCTCCGCGGAGGCGGAAGGGTCGGCGGCCGGTGCAGCGTCCGGCGCTCCTGCGGCCTCCGGGCCAGCAGTATGGTCGCCAGTCCCTTCCCCAGTCGCGGCGTCGGTGGTCGGGGCGGTCTCCTCGACGACTGGCTCGCCAGCTCCAGCCGTTCCCTCGGTGGCTGTGGCGTTGCCGCCGTCGCCGTGCACCTCCTCCTCGGCGGTGGCCTCCGTTTCCATCCGCTCCGGGGTAGGAGGATCTAATAGAAGAAAAAGAAAAGAAAGAGTCAAGCAAATATCCAAAAAGACAAATCCAAGAAGAAGAAGTTGCAAAGCTTACCTTCGCGGATCTCTTCGACGACAGGGTCCCTCGCCGGGGAATTCTCCCTTGGCGGCGGAGTAGTGGCCCCTGCTGGCGGAGGGCCGCCCGCGCCCTCCCTTGGCGGGGTGCTCACCCTTGTCGGGCTGCTCACCCTGGGCGGGGTACTCGCCCTTGGCAGAGTGCCCGTCCTTGGCGGAGCGTTCTCCCTCGTCGGGGAGTTCACCCTTGGCGGGGAGGGTGGATCAAGTAGCTCGTCTGGGGCGACCTCCTGGCGCTCCTGCGGCTGCGGCTCCACTTCTGCATAAGACAACAAGACATCAAATAAGGATGATAACCTCAAGCGCACCCATCAAGCAGAAAGATAAATACCAGACTTACGCTGGGGGCTGCGCTGGGGGCTGCTCCTCGGAGCAGTAGGCTGATCCGGCAAGTTCGTCGCCGGCGCGTCGTTTGTCGCCGCGACGGGCTCGTCGTCCTCAATAGTGACCACAGGGATCTTGGCCCTCTTCGCCATCCACTGGGTCAAGGTCCTGCGGAGCAAAACAAAAGCAAGATCAGGACCAAACAAGGAAAATCAAGACAAAATCGAATAAACAAAAAATTGCAAGTACTTACTCCTCTTCCTCTTCGTCGGAGCTGAGGGCGGAGAAGTCAAAATCCGCCTGAGGTGCTCCCGCGCGAGGAGCAGGAGGAGAAGGTTCCCTCGGGCGCTTGGTGGTCTCCGGGGCTGCGGGCTGTGAAGACCCAGCCCCCGTCGTCGCCGAGGACCGAGGGGCAGAAGGAGCACCCGTTCCGCTCCGGGAAGATCCCCCTCCGCTTGACGCTCGATCACGGGGCGCCTCCTGGACGACTTCGCTCGTCTTGGTGGCGCGCGTCGCACGGCGCGCCGGCTGCTGCCGGGCCGCCTGTGGCCTCGCCGTCTCGGTTGCCTTGCGGAGGCGCTTCTTCGGTTGCTGCTGAGGGCTTGGCGGAGGCGGGGAGTTCTCCGAGGACGAGGAGGCATCATCGTCAAGATTCAGAGATCCACCGGAGTCTTCATCGGAATCTTCGGCCTCGGCGTCCTCCTCCTCCTCGGCAGGCCCGCTGGACTCAGTGCCATGCCCGGCGGCCTCGCTCACCCCGACAACCTCGCTCGTCCCGGCAAGCTTCGCGGAGGGCTCCCCGGCAAACTCCTCGGGCGCGATCTTCAGCAGCTTGAGGATTTCCGCCTCCTCTGTTTGACTCACTACGTCCGCGGCCTCTGCCTCGTCCACAGTATATCCAAATTCGCCTGCTGCCGCAGCTGCGGCGGCCTCCTCCATCCTGGAGGCGATGTAAGCTATATCCCGGCTAGTAGTATCCCGGGTAAGGCCCTTCTGCTCATCGGCCTTGCAGGGCTTCTCGACCAAGTTGTCGAAGAAGGTCAGCACGGTCTCTGGCGGAGGCTCCAGCCAAGTGGGGACGACGCCATGAGAGTCGCACTCGGGCATCATCGCGCGTATAGAATCTCGGGTAGTGCTGTTGCACAGCGGCACCACTCCCCGAGAAGGTCTGAACCACTCCGGGTGGGCGGGGTCATGCTTGAAGAGCTCCTTGACCATCCCCTTCAACTCCAAGACGGTGAAGTTGTAGTTCAATCCAGGGCGCAGCCTCATGATGTCCGCCGCGTTGCCGAATTCCCAGGCACGCCTCTTCCTTTCCTGTAAGGGGGCGATGCGGCGGTGGAGGAAATCTGCTCCAACTTCTCCAACAGTCAAATTGGCGACCCGGAGACGAATGATCCTAATGAGGGCGATATTAAGCTTGCTGTCCTTCGGGGCCAACTCACTCCAATCCCTGCCGTGCACTATGGCAGTCGTGCGCGGCGAGGTGAAGGGCTCGGCCTTATCTTCTAGCACCCAACACCAATCGGCTCTCCACTCCTCCCACTTCCCGCGGAGCTCTCCCTTCAGGTACGAATCCTTATTGTTCAGCCTGAAGATCCAGGAGATGCCGCCGGAGAGGGGAGCGCCGGACTCTACTCTAGGCATAAAGAAGTGGCGGAAAAGAGCTACATTGGGATGAACCCCAACATAGTTTTCGCACAGATGTGAGAAAACGGCCATTGTAAGGATGGCGTTGGGGGTGAAATCTAGAAGGTGGAGGCCGTAAATGTTCATTACATCGCAGAAGAACTCCGAGTACAGAGGGCACAAACCATAGTGGAAGAATGCGGCAAAGAAAAAGTACCCGCCGGGGAACATGTCGACGGCGACGGTGGGGAGGACTCTGGTGCGGCGATGAGCTTTGGTCTCCCTCGCCCAGAACAAATAGTATTTGTCCCGCAGCTCCCTCGGACCAAGCCTTGGCGTGAAGACCACGCACTTCTTCCGCAGGGCAGCCAGTTTCGCCGCCTGCTCGGACTTCTCCTTCTTCGTCTTGTCGCCCTTCGGGGCCATGGCGGGGATGGTGGGGAGGACGACGGCGCTGCGGACGCTGCGGACGGCGGAGGAGGGAGTGGAGCTGGGCTCTCTGTCGACCTTTGGGAGGCGGAGGGCGACGGGGGTTTCTGGAGAATCAAGACGCAATGAAGACGATGGAGGGAACTGCCCCTGCTTCCTCTGCTTTTAAGGGGGAAGTGGGGGACGTTCCGCATTTCCCATTAAAGAACAGGCCACGATCTCTCCCACGACGCCGCAATCGACGTGTGCCGTTAGGGAGGGATGCGGCGGATACGGAAGGGGATACGGCTTGCCGTGGGCCGCGTGTGCCCGTGCACTGTCTTGGGCCCGGCCCAACAGCGCTCGGCACCGTGTGTGGCCCAGGCCCGGGGGCTCTAGTCGGTGTACTAAGATAGGGGTACCTTAGTACCCCAACTTGTGCACGGGCAGTAGCAGCTTCCCGCGGCAGGGCTTACCACGTGCTCGCCAAGAACCTTCCCTGGTCCCTATGAAGCCATTCAAGAACAAAGTATACAAGTCAGAAGATCAAGGCCCCGGCAAGAGGAGCTTGCCGGGAAGGCCGCACCAGGCTCAAGGTTATCACCTTAGCACAAGACCCTGGCAAGAGGAGCTTGCCAGGAAGGCCAAGGAATACATATCTCAAGAGATGCCTCGGCGCATCATGTGCCCCGGCAGGACCCGGAGAGCGACAAGCTTCCGGGCCCGGCAAGATCACGACCCCGGCAAGGTGCTTGCCGGGGAAACTTACGCTGTGTGCCCGCGCTCCAGCTCATCTGCCCACGCGTCGCCCTGGGGCCCTTCCAGGGACGCGTGGCGGACGGCTGTGCAGCCTAGGGCACACGGTGGCAAGCCATGGTGACAAGGCTACCGCCGTGGCGAACGGAGAAGCATGGACGGACGCTTTCGGGGGCGACGGCGACGGGCATTCAATGCCCTTGTCCCCCACTGTCAAAGTTAGGTGAAGACCACTGTTCATCCACTGTTCATGCACTATTCACGCACTGTTACAACTACCACCAAATTTACACTTTTACCCTCCTCTACGTTGACACCTGTCGGAGACCCCTTTGAGCTATAAAAGGAGGCCCATGCATAACGTAGGGGAGGTTCGGTTCGAAACCTAGACAACTCTCTCGCTCGGTGTAGCTAGCACTGTAGATCTTCAAGCTCCCGAGCCCAAGACTCAATACAACCTAAGCAGGAGTAGGGTTTTACGCGTCCACGCGGCCCGAACCTGGGTAAACTGCCCGCGTGTGCCCCTCGATCTGCTCTTTGTGCTCCCTCCGCTCCCTTACCGCAACGTAGAAGGGGCTCCGGTCCCATAGGTGCTTGTGGGAGGACAGTTTCCCCCGACAAATGTCCCTGGATTCCCCCACTGTAATACTAGCTAGGAATTCTCTAAATTCAGATTTGCGAGGATCACTCATACCGCCCCACTGTGGGAGCTTGCAAGCTTCATTAAAATCCTCTAAGTCTATGGTATAAGATTTATCATAAAGATAAAACAGGACAGTGTGAGAATTACGTGAAAATGAAAATTTAAACCTTCCCACAAAGCTATCAATTAAGCCACGGTATTGGAGGCACTTATCTTGCATGAAGTCCTCGAGATCGGCGTTACGCACATATGCGTAAAATTCATCTTTGATGCCTGCTTGACTCATAAATTCATATGACGCCCATTCACAAGGCCGCATATCGGCATCCCTCGGTGGTTTATCGTCCGGCTCACGGAACGCGAGCCTCGGTTCTTGCTTCCTTGAAGGGCCACCTTGGAAGTTTCTCCTAGACATTTTTCTGAAATATTCTGAAATTTTTAGTAACTCATAGTAAAACTTAACCAAACTCAACAAGAATGATAGCAACAACTCCTATAAGTGCCTAGAAGCTATATCATGCATTAGAACTACTTGGGACCAAGAAAATTTGACATGCAAGCTCAAGAACAAGGTCACCACAGCATCGCAAATTTGCAACAAATAAAGCACTAGAACAACAACTAATTGGACCAATGGAGGAGTCACATACCAAGGAACAATCTCCCCAAACAGTTTGGTGAATGGTGCTTTGAGCAAGGAGATCGAAAATGGCAGCAAAATGAGCTAGAACTCGGGTTTGAGCTGGTTGGGGATTTTTTTTGGAGGAAGAAGAGCATGGGTGAAAGGATAAGTGGAGGGGGGCCATGTGGGGCCCTCGAGGCAAGGGTGCGCGCCCTGTGCCCTCGAGGCCACGTGATGGCTCCCCTCGCTGTGTGTTCAGTGCCATATTTTCTTAAATATTCTAGAAAAAAATCATATTTCATTTTCATGGCATTTGGAGAACTTTTATTTTCGGGATATTTTTTTATTGCACGGATAAGTCTGGAAACAGACAGATAATGCTATTTTTCTTTTATTTAACCTAATTAACAGAAAGTAAAAGGAGGGTACAGAAGGTTTGTGCCATCTAGATTCACCTATCCCATGTTCATCAAAAGGAATCCATTAACAAGGTTGATCAGGTCTTGTTAATAAACTCTTTCCGAGTAACATGAAACCGGAGAATTTTCGAATAACACTATGTTACCTCAATGGGGATATGTATGTCCCCAACAATAAGTATGTCATATGCCTTTTTGATAGTAGGAATAGGAAACTCAAAACCTCCAATAGTAATAGTTGAAGTTTTTCCAATATAATTGATACTATAGAGCTGATGTTGTTTCCTCGGAAAGTGTACCGTATGCTCATTACCATTGACATGAAAAGTGACATTGCCTTTTTTGCAATCAATAACAGCCCCTGCAGTATTCAGAAAAGGTCTTCCAAGAATAATAGACATACTATCGTCCTCGGGAATATCAAGTATAACAAAGTCCGTTAGAATAGTTACATTTGCAACCACAACAGGCACATCCTCACAAATACCGACAGGTATAGCAGTTGATTTATCGGCCATTTGCAAAGATATTTCAGTAGGTGTCAACTTACTCAAGTCAAGTCTACGATATAAAGAGAGAGGCATAACACTAACACCGGCTCCGAGATCACACAAAGCAGTTTTAACATAGTTTCTCTTAATGGAGCAAGGTATAGTAGGTACTCCTGGATCTCCTAATTTCTTTGGCATTCCACCCTCAAAAGTGTAATTGGCAAGCATGGTGGAGATTTCTACTCCAGGTCTTTCTTTTGTTGGTAATAATATCTTTCATGTACTTAGCATAAGGATTTGTTTTAAGCACATCAGTCAAATGCATACGCAAAAAGATAGGTCTAATCATTTCAGCGAAGCGCTCAAAATCTTCATCATCCTTTTTCTTGGATAGTTTCAGAGGAAAAGGCATGGGTTTCTGAACCCAGGGTTCTCTTTCCCTACCATGCTTCCTAGCAACAAAGTCTCTCTTGTCATAACGTTGATTCTTTGATTGTGGGTTATCAAGATCAACAGCAGGTTCAATCTCTACATCATTATCATTGCTAGGTTGAGCATCATCATGAATATCATCATTAATATTATCACTAGGTTCATCTTCATTACCAGATTGTGTCTCAGCATCAGAAATAGATATATCATTGGGATTCTCAGGTGGGTGGGCTACAGGTTCACTGGAAGCATGCAAAGTCCTATCATTTTTCTTTTTCTTCTTCTTAGAACAACTAGGTGCATCTAAATTAGCTCTCTGAGAATCTTGCTCAATTCTCTTAGGGTGGCCTTCGGGATACAGAGGTTCCTGAGTCATTCTACCACCTCTAGTCACAACTCTAATGACATTATCATTATTCTTACTGTTTAGTTCATTGAGAAAATCATTCTGAGCCTCAAGTACTTGTTCTACTTGAGTGGTAACCATGGAAGCATGTATACTAATAAGTTTCAGTTCATCTTTAGCACTGGACAGATAATCACTCAAGCGTTTAATCATATGAGCATTGTGTTGTTATTGTCTACCAACATAAGCATTGAAGTTTTCTTCTTTCACAATAAAATTGTCAAACTAATCTAAGCATTAGCTAGCAGACTTATAACGAGGAATATTACCTTCATCAAATCTATAAAAAGAATTTACCTTTACTACCTCTGTCGGGTTATCAAGACCATGTATTTCTTCAATAGGCGGTAAATTCTTAACATCTTCAGCTTTAATACATTTTTCTTTCATGGATTTCTTTGCCTCTTGCATATCTTCAGGACTGAGAAATAGAACACCTCTTTTCTTCGGAGTTGGCTTAGGGGCTGGTTCAGGAAGTTTCCAATTATTTTCATTGGCTAGCATATTATTCAATAGTAATTCAGCTTGTTCCTCTATTCTTTCCCTGAAAACACAACCAGCACAACTATCCAGGTGGTCTCTGGAAGCATCGATTAGTCCATTATAAAAGACATCAAGTATATCATGCATCTCAAGAGGATGATCAGGCAAAGCATTAAGTAACTGGAGAAGCCTCCCCCAAGCTCGTGGGAGACTCTCTTCTTCAGTTTGAGCAAAGTTATATATTTCTCTTAAGGCAGCTTGTTTCTTATGAGCGGGAAAATATTTAGCAGAGAAGTAATACATCATATCCTGGGTACTACGCACACAACCAGGATCAAGAGAGTCAAACCAAGTCTTAGCATCACCCTTTAACGAGAATGGAAACAACTTAAGGATATAGTAGCTGCGAATCTTTTCCTCATTGATAAACAGGGTGGCTATATCATTTAACTTGGTATGATGTGCCACAATAGTTTCAGACTCATAGACATGGAAAGGATCATATTCAACCAAAGTAATTAACTCAGGATCAACAGATAATTCATAATCCTTATCAGTGACACATATAGGTGAAGTAGCAAAAGCAGGTTCATGTTTCATTCTAGCATTCAAGGACTTTTCTTTCAGCTTAGCTAATAACTTCTTAAGATCATATCTATCATTGCAAGCAAGAAAGTCTCTAGCAGTTTCTTCATCCATAACATAACCCTCAGGCACAATAGGCAATTCATATCTATTGGGAGTAGTTTCGTCATCACTTTCATAAATATCATCAACATTTGCACTCTCCCTAACCTTAGCAATTTGCTCATCTAGAAATTCACCTAGTGGCACAGTATCAGGCATAGAGATAGTTTCATCATACATAGAAGAAGTAGCATCATCAAGAACATACGACATATCAGATTCAATAGAAGGAGTAGGTGTCGCAAGTTTACTCATAACAGAAGGAGAATCAAGCGCAGAGCTAGATGGCAGTTGCTTACCTCCCCTCGTAGTTGAGGGTAAGATCTTGGTTTTTGAGTCCTTGAGATTCTTAATAGTGATCAGAAGATATAAATCGCAAGTGACTTAAAGAATAGAGCTATGCTCCCCGGCAACGGCGCCATAAAATAGTCTTGATAACCCACAAGTGTAGGGGATCACAACAATTTTCAGGGGTAAAGTATTAAACCCAAATTTGTTGATTCGACACAAGGGGAGCCAAAGAATACTCTTAAGTATTAGCAGCTGAGTTCTCAATTCAACCACACCTGGAAACTTAGTATCTACAGTAAGGTAGTTTAGTAGCAATGCAATATAATAGTGGTGGTAGCAGCAATAAAAGTAACGATAGTGTTTTTATAGTTTTTGTGATAGTAGCAGCAGAAAAGTAAATAAGCGACAAGCAATATAGGTAAAGCTCGTAGGCATTGGATCGGTGATGGGAAATTATGTCGGATGCAATTCATCATGCAGAAGTTATAACCTAGGGTGACACAGAACTAGCTCCAGTTCATCAATGCAATGTAGGCATGTATTCCGAATATAGTCATACATGCTTATGGAAAAGAACTTGCATGACATCTTTTATCCTACCCTCCCGTGGCAGCGGCCTATTGGAAACTAAGGGATATTAAGGCCTCCTTTTAATAGAGTACCGGAACAAAGCATTAACACATAGTGAATACATGAACTCCTCAAACTATTGTCATCACCGGGAGTGGTCCCGATTATTGTCACTTCGGGGTTGCCGGATCATAACACATAGTAGGTGACTATAGACTTGCAAGATAGGATCAAGAAAACACATCTATTCATGGAAACATAATAGGTTCAGATCTGAAATCATGGCACTCGGGCCCTAGTGACAAGCATTGAGCATAGCAAAGTCATAGCAACATCAATCTCAGAACATGGTGGATACTAGGGATCAAAACCTAACAAAACTAACTCGATTACATGATAGATCCCATCCAACCCATCACCATCCAGCAAGCCTACGATGGAATTACTCACACACGGCGGTGAGCATCATGGAATTGGTGATGGAGGAAGGTTGATGATGACGATGGCTACGATCCCCTCTCTTCGGAGCCCCGAACAGACTCCAGATCAGCCCTCCTGAGAGAGATTAGGGCTTGGTGGTGCTGGCAGAGGGAATGTCTTCATCCGATTCACTTGGAATCACATAATCTTCATCATAAGGAACAAGGTCATTTGATGGCATAGATGAAATTGGAATGCCATCAATTGGATTCTCAGCTGAGCTTGTCAACGGCTTCATTTTCTTCGGAGCTGAAGAATCTGAAGATGTTGATGCCTTCCTTTTCTTCACAGTTGCATGCTCTGCAACTTCTGTCTTCTTCACATCTAATGCAGATGGAGGGATTGGAGTTGGAGCAGGCGCTGGAGCAGCTGAGGAATCTGGTTCATTTTCTTCAGGCGCAACACTAGAGGTTGTTGGAAATATGCCCTAGAGGCAATAATAAAAGTATTATTATTATATTTCCTTGTTCATGATAATCGTCTGTTATTCATGCTTGAATTGTATTGTACGGAAACAGCGATACATGTGTGAATATATAGACCACAATGAGTCCCTGGTAGGCCTCTAGTTACCAGCTCGTTGATCAACAGATGGTCACGGTTTCCTGACCATGGACATAGGATGTCAGTGATAATGGGATCACATCATTAGGAGAATGATGTGATGGACAAGACCCAATCTTGAGCATAGCACGAGATCGTATAGTTCGTAATGCATAAGCTTTTCGGTGTCAAGTATTTATTCCTTAGACCATGAGGTTGTACAACTCCCGGATGCCGTAGGAATACTTTGGGTGTGCCAAACGTCAGAATGTAACTGGGTGGCTATAAAGGTACGCATCGGGTATCTCCGAAAGTGTCTGTTGAGTTGGTACGAACCGAGACTGGGATATTGTCACTCCGTGTGACGGAGAGGTGCCTCTGGGCCCACTCGGTAAGTCATCATCATAATGAGCTCAAAGTGACTAAGGAGTTGGTCACGGCATGATGGATTACGGATCAAGTAAAGAGACTTGCCATGACGAGATTGAACAAGGTATCGGGAATACCGACGATCGAATCTCGGGCAAGTACCGTACCGATGGACAAAGGGAACAACATACGGGATTGAGTGAATCCTTGACACAGTGGTTCATCCGATGAAGATCATCGAGGAACACGTGGGAACCAACATGGGTATCCAGATCCCGCTGTTGGTTATTGACCGGAGAGTGGCCTTGGTCATGTATACGTGTCTCCCGAACCCGTAGGGTCTACACACTTAAGGTTCGATGACGCAAGGGTCGTAAAGATACATGCACGTGGAAACCCGAAAGTTGTTCGGAGTCTCGGATGAGATCCCGGAGGTGACGAGGTGTTCCGGAATGGTCCGGAGGTAAAAAATGATATATAGGAAGTCCAGTTTCGGCCATCGGGTGAACTCCGGGGGTCAACGGGAGTGTCCCGGGACCACCGGAGGGGTCCCCGGGGTCCACCGGGTGGGGCCACCCATCACGGTGGGTCCCCTAGGCCACAAGGGGAAGGGGCCCAGCCCCTGGTGGGCTAGCGCACCCATATGGGCCCCCTCTATACGCCTAGGGTTGAAACCCTAGGGGAGGGGGGCGCCCCCTATGCCTTGGGGGGCAAGTTTCCCCCCTAGGCCGCCGCCCCCCCTTGCAGATGGGATCTGCCAGGGCCGGCACCTCCCTGGCCCCTATATATAGTGGGGGGGAGAGGACAGCCGAACCCCAAGTCTCTGGCGCCTCTCTCCCCTCCCGTCACACCTTTCTACTCCTCCGTAGGGCGCCGGCGAAGCCCTGCAGGATTTCCCGCTGCATCCACCACCACGCCGTCGTGCTGCTGGATCTCCGACGACCTCTCCCTCCCCCCCCCCTTGCTGGATCAAGAAGGAGGTGACGTTGCTGTATCAGACGTGTGTTGAACGCGGAGGTGCCGTCCGTTCGGCGCTAGATCATCGGTGACGAAGAACGCGAAGAGTACGACTACTTCATCCACGCTTCTTCGAACGCTTCCGCTCGCGATCTACAAAAGGGTATGTAGATGCACTCTAATATGCTCGTTTCTAGATGTCTCCTTAGATGGATCTTGGTGAAAGCATAGAAATTTTGTGAATTCTGCTACGTTCCCTAACAGTGGCATCTGAGCTAGGTCTTTTGCGTAGCATCTTGCACGAGTAGAACACAAAGCAGTTGTGGGCGTTGAGTTTGCTCAACTTTCTTGCCGTTACTAGTCTAATCTTGATTCGGCGGTATTGTGGGATGAAGAGGCCCGGACCGACCTTACACGTACGCTTACGTGAGACTGGTTCCACCGACGGACATGCACTAGATGCATAAGGTGGCTGACGGGTGTCTGTCTCTCCCACTTTAGTCGGATCGGATTCGATGAACATGGTCCTTATGAAGGGTAAATAGAAATTGACAAATCACGTTGTGGTTTTGGCGTAGGTAAGAAACGTTCTTGCTAGATAACCTATAGAAGCCACGTAAAACTTGCAACAACAATTAGAGGTCGTCTAACTTGTTCTTGCAGCATGTGCTATGTGATATGGTATGGCCAAGAAGATGTGATGAATGATATATGTGATGTATGAGATTGATCATGTTCTTGTAATAGGGAATCACGACTTGCATGTCGATGAATTTGACAACCGGAAGGAGCCATAGGAGTTGTCTTAATTATTGTATGACCTGCGTGTCACTGAATAACGCCATGTAATTACTTTACTTTATTGCTAAACGTTAGCCATAGTAGTAGAAGTAATAGTTGGCGTGACGACTTCATGAAGACACAATGATGGAGATCATGGTGTCGAGCCGGTGACAAAGATGATCATGGTGCCCCGGAGATGGAGATTGAAGGAGCCAGATGCTATTGGCCATATCATGTCACTTTAATTGATTGCATGTGATGTTTATCATGTTTTTGCATCTTGTTTACTTAGAACGACGGTAGTAAATAAGATGATCTCTCACTAAAATTTCAAGAATTCTGTTCCCCCTAACTATGCACTGTTGCTAAGGATCGTTGTTCCGAAGCACCACGTGATGATCGGGTGTGATAGGTTCTAATGTTCGCATACAACGGGTGTAAGCCAGATTTACACACGCAATACACTTAGGGTTCACTTGACGAGCCTAGCATGTACAGACATGGCCTCAGAACACGGAAGACCGAAAGGTCGAACATGAGTCGTATAGAAGATACGATCAACATGAAGATGTTCACCGTTGATGACTAGTCCGTCTCACGTGATGATCGGACACGGGCTAGTCGATTCGGATCATGTATCACTTAGATGACTAGAGAGATGTCAATCTGAGTGGGAGTTCATTAAAATTTGATTAAGATGAACTTAGATATCATGAACTTAGTCTAAAATCTTTAGAATATGTCTTGTAGATCAAATGGCCCACGCTCATGTCTCCCTCAACTTCAACGCGTTCCTAGAGAAATCCAAGCTGAAAGACGATGGTAGCAACTACACGGACTGGGTCCGTAACCTGAGGATCATCCTCATAGCTACCAAGAAAACTTATGTCCTAGATGCACCGCTAGGTGATGCTCCCGCCCCGGCAAACCAAGATGTTATGAACGCTTGGCAGTCGCGTTGTGATGATTACTCCCTGGTTCAGTGCGGCATGCTTTACAGCTTAGAATCGGGGCTCCAAAAGCGTTTTGAGCACCACGGGGCATATGAGATGTTCCAAGAGCTGAAAATGGTTTTCCAAGCTCATGCCCGAGTCGAGAGATATGACGTCTCCGACGCATTCTACAGCTGTAAGATGGAGGAAAACAGTTCTGTCAGTAAGCACATCCTCAAGATTTCTGGGTTGGACAACCGATTGTCTCAGTTGGGAATGAATCTCCCAGACGAAGCGGTCGTTGACAGAATCCTCCAGTCGCTCCCACCAAGCTACAAGAGCTTCGTGTTGAACTTCGATATGCAGGGGATGGAGAAGTCCATTCCCGAGGTGTATTCGATGCTGAAATCAGCGGAGGTGGATATCAAGAAAGAACATCAAGTGTTGATGGTCAATAAAACAACTAAGTTCAAGAAGGGCAAGGGTAAGAAGAACTTCAAGAAGGACGGCAAGGGAGTTGCCGCGCCCGGTAAGACTGTTGTCGGGAAGAAGCCAAAGTATGGACCCAAGCCTGAGACAGAGTGCTTTTATTGCAAGGGAACGGGTCACTAGAAGCGGAACTGCCCCAAATACTTAGTGGACAAGAAGGCCGGCAACGTCAAAGGTACATGTGATATACATGTTATTGATGTGTACCTTACCAGCACTCGTAGTAGCTCCTGGGTATTCGATACCGGTGCACTTGCTCATATTTGTAACTCTAAGCAGGAGTTGCGGAATAAGCGGAGACTGGCGAAAGACGAGGTGACGATGCGCGTCGGGAATGATTCCAAGGTCGATGTGATCGCCGTCGGCACGCAGCCTCTACATCTACCCTCGGGATTAGTTTTAAACCTCAATAATTGTTATTTAGTACCAGCTTTGAGCATGAACATTGTATCTGGATCTCGTCTTATGCGAGATGGCTACTCATTTAAATATGAGAATAATGGTTGTTCTATTTATTTGAGAGATATGTTTTATGGTCATGCCCCGCTGGTCAATGGTTTATTTTTGATGAATCTCGATCGTGATGATACACATATTCATAGTGTGAATGCCAAAAGATGTAAAGTTGATAATGATAGTCCCACATACTTGTGGCATTGCCGCCTTGGTCATATTGGTGTCAAACGTATGAAGAAGCTTCATGCTGATGGACTTCTGGAGTCTCTTGATTATGAATCATTTGACACGTGCGAACCATGCCTCTTGGGCAAGATGACCAAGACTCCGTTCGCCGGAACAATGGAGTGAGCAACCAACTTATTGGAAATCATACATACCGATGTGTGCGGTCCAATGAGTGTTGAGGCTCGCGGAGGCTATCGTTATGTTCTCACCCTCACGGATGACTTGAGTAGATATGAGTATATCTACTTGATGAAGCACAAGTCTGAGACTTTTGAAAAGTTCAAGGAATTTCAGAATGAGGTTGAGAATCAACGAGACAAGAAAATAAAGTTCTTACGATCAGATCGTGGGGGTGAATATTTGAGTCATGAATTTGGCACGCACCTTAGGAACTGTGGAATTGTTTCACAATTGACACCGCCCGGAACACCTCAGCGTAATGGTGTGTCCGAACGTCGAAATCGTACTCTGTTGGACATGGTGCGATCTATGATGTCCCTTACCGATTTACCGCTATCTTTTTGGGGTTATGCTTTAGAGACTGCCGCATTCACTTTAAATAGGGCTCCGTCGAAATCCGTTGAGACGACACCGTATGAACTTTGGTTTGGCAAGAAACCGAAGCTGTCGTTTCTGAAAGTTTGGGGTTGCGATGCTTATGTCAAGAAACTTCAACCTGAAAAGCTCGAACCCAAATCAGAAAAATGCATCTTCATAGGATACCCAAAGGAAACGATTGGGTACACCTTCTACCACAGATCCGAAGGCAAGGTCTTTGTTGCCAAGAATGGATCCTTTCTGGAGAAAGAGTTTCTCTCGAAAGAAGTGAGTGGAAGGAAAGTAGAACTTGATGAGGTGACAGTCACTCCTCCTGGACCGGAAAGTAGCGCAACACAGGAAATTGTTCCTGAGGTGCCTGCACTGACAAGGGAGGAAGTTAATGATGATGATCATGAAGAAACAGATCAAGTTACTACTGAACTTCGAAGGTCCACAAGGGCACGTTCCGCACCAGAGTGGTACGGCAACCCTGTCATGAATATCATGTTGTTAGACAACGGTGAACCTTCGAACTATGAAGAAGCGATGGCGGGCCCGGATTCCAATAAATGGCTTGGAGCCATGAAATCCGAGATAGAATCCATGTATGAAAACAAAGTATGGACTTTGGTGGACTTGCCTGATGATAGGCACGCCATAGAAAATAAATGGATATTTAAGAAGAAGACAGACGCGGATGGTAATGTGACCATCTATAATGCTCGGCTTGTCGCTAAGGGTTATCGACAAGTTCAAGGGATTGACTACGATAAGACTTTCTCTCCTGTAGCGATGCTGTAGTCAGTCAGAATCATGTTAGCAATTGCCGCATTATATGATTATGAGATATGGCAAATGGACGTCAAAACGGAATTCCTTAATGGCTTCCTCAAGGAAGAGTTGTATATGATACAGCCGGAAGGTTTTGTCGATCCAGAGAATGCTAACAAGGTATGCAAGCTCCAGCGCTTGATTTACAGGCTGGTGCAAGCATGTCGGAGTTGGAATATTCTCTTTAATGATGTGATCAAAGCGTTTGGCTTTATACAGACTTATGGAGAAGCCTGTATCTACAAGAAAGTGAGTGGGAGCTCTGTAGCATTTCTCATATTATATGTGGATGACATATTGCTGATGGGAAATGATATAGAATTCTTGGAAAGTGTAAAGGCCTACATGAATAAGAGTTTTTCGATGAAGGACCTTGGAGAAGCAGCTGACATATTAGGCATCAAAATCTATAGAGATAGATCAAGACGCCTCATTGGTCTTTCACAAAGTACATACCTTGACAAGATATTGAAGAAGTTCAATATGGATCAGTCCAAGAAGGGGTTCTTGCCTGTTTTGCAAGGTATGAGATTGAGCAAGGCTCAGTCGCCGACCACGGCAGAAGATAGAGAAAAGATGAGTGTCATACCCTATGCCTCGGCCATAGGTTCTATCATGTATGCCATGCTGTGTACCAGACCTGATGTGAACCTTGCCATAAGTTTGGTAGGGAGGTACCAAAGTGATCCCGGTATGGAACACTGGACAGCAGTCAAGAACATCCTAAAGTACCTGAAGAGGACTAAGGATATGTTTCTCGTTTATGGAGGTGACGAAGAGCTCGTCGTAAAGGGTTACGTCGATGCTAGCTTTGACACAGATCTGGATGACTCGAAGTCACAAACCGGATACGTGTATATTTTGAATGGTGGAGCAGTCAGCTGGTGCAGTTGCAAGCAGAGCGTCGTGGCGCATTCTACATGTGAAGCGGAGTAGATAGCTGCTTGTGAAGCAGCGCAAGAAGGAGTCTGGATGAAGGAGTTCATCACCGACCTAGGAGTCATTCCAAGCGCGTCAAGACCGATGACTCTCTTCTGTGCAACACTGGTGCTATTGCAATTACCAAGGAGACCAGGTTTCACAAGAAGACCAAGCACATCAAGCGCCGTTTCAACTCCATCCGGAATTATGTTCAAGATGGAGACATAGATATTTGTAAAGTGCATATGGATCAGAATGTTGCAGACCCGTTGACTAAACCTCTTCCACGGGCAAAACATGATCAACACCAGAACTCTATGGGTGTTCGATTCATCACAATGTAACTAGATTATTGACTCTAGTGCAAGTGGGAGACTGTTGGAAATATACCCTAGAGGCAATAATAAAAGTATTATTATTATATTTCCTTGTTCATGATAATCGTTTGTTATTCATGCTTGAATTGTATTATACGTAAACAGCGATACATGTGTGAATATATAGACCACGATGAGTCCCTGGTAGGCCTCTAGTTACCAGCTCGTTGATCAACAGATGGTCACGGTTTCCTGACCATGGACATAGGATGTCAGTGATAACGGGATCACATCATTAGGAGAATGATGTGATGGACAAGACCCAATCCTGAGCATAGCACGAGATCGTATAGTTCGTAATGCATAAGCTTTTCGGTGTCAAGTATTTATTCCTTAGACCATGAGGTTGTACAACTCCCGGATGCCGTAGGAATACTTTGGGTGTGCCAAATGTCACAACGTAACTGGGTGGCTATAAAGGTACGCATCGGGTATCTCTGAAAGTGTCTGTTGAGTTGGTACGAACCGAGACTGGGATATTGTCACTCCGTGTGACGGAGAGGTACCTCTGGGCCCACTCGGTAAGACATCATCATAATGAGCTCAAAGTGACTAAGGAGTTGGTCACAGGATGATGGATTACGGATCGAGTAAAGAGACTTGCCATGACGAGATTGAACAAGGTATCGGGAATACCGACGATCGAATCTCGGGCAAGTACCGTACCGATGGACAAAGGGAACAACATACGGGATTGAGTGAATCCTTGACACAGTGGTTCATCCGATGAAGATCATCGAGGAACACGTGGGAACCAACATGGGTATCCAGATCCCGCTGTTGGTTATTGACTGGAGAGTGGTCTCGGTCATGTCTACGTGTCTCCCGAACCCGTAGGGTCTACACACTTAAGGTTCGGTGACGCTAGGGTCGTAGAGATACATGCACGTGGAAACCCGAAAGTTGTTCAGAGTCCCAGATGAGATCCCGGACGTGACGAGGAGTTCCGGAATGGTCCGGAGGTAAAGAATGATATATAGGAAGTCCAGTTTCGGCCATCGGGTGAACTCCGGGGGTCAACGGGAGTGTCCCGGGACCACCAGAGGGGTCCCGGGGGTCCACCGGGTGGGGCCACCCATCTTGGTGGGTCCCCTAGGCCGCAAGGGGAAGGGGGCCAGGCCCTGGTGGGCTCGCGCACCCATATGGGCCCCCCTCCATGTGCCTAGGGTTGAAACCCTAGGGGAGGGGGGCGCCCCCTATGCCTTGGGGGGGAAGTTTCCCCCCTAGGCCGCCGCCCCCCCCTTGTAGATGGGATCTGCCAGGGCCCGCGCCCCCTGGCCCCTATATATAGTGGGGGGGAGAGGGCAGCCGAACCCCAAGTCTCTGGCGCCTCTCTCCCCTCCCGTCACACCTTTCTACTCCTCCACAGGGCGCCGGCGAAGCCCTGCAGGATTTCCCGCTGCATCCACCACCACGCCGTCGTGCTGCTGGATCTCCGACGACCTCTCCTCCCCCCTTGCTGGATCAAGAAGGAGGTGACGTTGCTATACCGGACGTGTGTTGAACGCGAAGGTGCCGTCTGTTCGGCGCTAGAACATCGGTGACGAAGAACGCGAAGAGTACGACTACTTCATCCACGCTTCTTCGAACGCTTCCGCTCGCGATCTACAAAAGGGTATGTAGATGCACTCTAATATGCTCGTTGCTAGATGTCTCCTTAGATGGATCTTGGTGAAAGCGTAGAAATTTTTTGAATTCTGCTACATTCCCCAACAGAGGTTGCCCTGGCAATTTCTTCACTGGCTGTAGTGGAGTCATCAGCCTTGGGATTTTCTTCAGCAGCCAGATTTTCTTCAGCGGTGCTGGCATGTCCTTCAGCAGACCGAGCAGATGCTTCAGTCGGAGGAATTTCAATGTGCGTCTTGCGAGCAGCACTTGAACAAAAACCTTTGGTCAGATTGACAAATCTGATTTTGGCGCCCAACCAGTCAGCACGATATGCTTCAAATTCATTACTGAGGGCTTTGATTTCACCCTGAATCTGGACTAGTTCTTCAGTTGTCATCTTGACAGCATTTTTCTTCAGAAAGCGCTCATTCTTGTACTGCGCTTTCTTGGTCTGCCTGGCCTGTTCAAATTTCCATTTTTCTTCGCCTATGATGGCGGTCAGCATATGACTTTGCCGAGGAGTCAAGTTGAAATCGGGCATAGGAGTGTTTGGGTCCTTGTGCGTGAGATCAATGAAATCAAGGATCACCTTGGGATCCAACAGCAGTGGTACTTCACTTCCTTTGGCTCTAGCGGCCCTTTCTTGCGTGCCTATGATGATTTGAACTAGTTCTTCACTTGCTTCTTATGAGGACTTGGGCGAGAGCCTCGTCCAGTAGTTGCCTTTTGCTTCAGCAGCGAGGGACCAGCTGAGGAACTTGGTACCGCTGAGGAACTCAGAGCAGCTGAGGAGCTTGCAGAGGCTCCTGAGGCAATGGATATGCCTGCAGTCCTCTGACATGTGGCAAGATGCACTGGAGCAGAAGATTTTGTGGCAGCATCTGAAGACTTTTGCGGAGGAGCTGAGGACTTTGTAGTGGCAGGAGCAGTCTGAGGAATTTGCCGTGAGGGATTTGAAGAAACTGGCCGTGAGGGCATTGCTGAGGAAGAAGCACGTGACTTGTGAGCAGGCTTCTTAGCCATGGCCTTCTTAGGCTTGGAAGCAGAGGCCTCAGCAGAGGCAGCAGCAGCAGCAGAGTCTTCATTGAATTTCCTCACTGCATCTTTTGCTTGTCTGGCCAACTTGGCCTGGCGCTTGGCCCATTCTTCAGGAAAGTCCTTACTACGCTTGATGCTTCTGGGATCAGCAACTTGGCCATGTGCCAGTGGAGGTCTTGGGCAGGGAGGATTTAGTGTGAATTTCTTCATGTATTTGGGAGTGACATATCTGTACTTCCTCCACTCACGTGCCCATCTCCTCTCTATTCTTTGTATGCGCACTTTGCGCTGATTCTTGTCCTCTTTTCCGAACTTTGCCTCATCGGGAGTGCAATAGTTAGCATACACATCTTCAGGTATCTCAAAAGCAGTATTGACCTCAGGCCTTTTTCCTCCTTTCTGCGCTTCGTTCCATCAGCCATTTTCTTCAGATGAGGAATTTGAACAATCGAATTCTCTGAAGAAGTATGCAACTTTTCTTCAAGTAACGCTGCAAATGAGTTAAGTTGATGAGAATTTAGTGATTCAGCAGCGGACATGAGTACCAGTGAAGAGAGTATAGTTGCGAGGAATTTGGAGAGGCCATATGCGTTCTCAGAAGTTTTGGTAAAAAGAACAAGTTTGAGGAATTTGACCAGTTGAGTCTTGAAGAATTTGACTAAGCGTTCTTTGTCTTAGGTTCCAGAGTTGTATAGATTGAAAAATCCACACAATTGAGGAATCTTGAAGAAAATCATAGCTTAGAGAAATCAAATCAAGAACATAGGATATGTGAGGTGTTTAGTGTGTGAAGATTCATGAAGAAAACATCTTTTGAGAATTTTGAAGAACACGTTTGAATCAAGGAGGGCAGTAAAAGTAACTTTTAATTACCCTAGATGAAGAACACGGCAAACAGTGGGATGGAGAAGTGAAGTTCGTCTGTGCAGATCTTCCACGCCCTAACTTGGCGGAGGAAGACAGCTACAGCGGCGGCTGAGTGAAGAAATCCACGGCCGGCGCGAGTACGAGGGCGACGAGGTCGAGGCAGTGAAGCTCTTCATCACAGCGACGATGGAGTAGCGGCGGCGCTAGGGTTGGAGAAGCTCGAGCGGGAGAGTGAGAACGAGTGGAGTAAAAAGTGAAGTGAAGGAAGGGGAGGGGTATTTATAGCTGAGATGAAAAAACCGTTCGCCCGAAGAAATAGGACGAACGTGCCCCTGACCCTTCTCATTCGCACGACATGTGTCACCCACGTACTGTGTAGTGGAGATTGTGTGAGATGTGGGTGAATAGATAAGTATTGTCGAGGAATGCAGAACGATCTGAGCGGCAAACCGAAAAAATTGGAAAGGATAAGTTTTAACGTTGCGTTCGCAATTTCTTCAGCTGACAAGGACATAGTGAAGATTTTGAACAAGTTTCAAATAGAACGCATATGAAGATTTTGTGAATGGAATGGGTTGAGTTTAGCATAGAGGGGGAAGGGTCCGATCACATTCACTTAGCAGAAAAAGCAACAGATAGCAATAAGTGAATGTTGTAGAGGACATAAATTCATATGTATATATAGCCAATGAAGAAAAGAAACGGAAACAGTGAAGATTTTGCAAAGTTGAAGAATATGAACAACTGAGGAATTTCAAAAACTCAAATTAAAGATTTTCAACTTTTGTGGTGGCGTGACCCACCGTATAAGAATGATGATTTCAGACACCGCGTACAATTGTCGTAGGGTTCTGAGAATCAATTTCTTCACACTTAGAGCGTTATTCTTCATTGATTGAAGAAAAACAAATTCTTCATGTGTTGCACATCTAAGTCATCAATTTTGCATAAGTGTTAGGATGAGTGTCCAATTCAAAGAACATTCTAAGATTCTAAGATATTTAGCTCACACCGCAACTTGCTAAATCTCTTCTCATTCAAGGGCTTTGTGAAGATATCGGCTAGCTGTTCTTCAGTCTTCACATGATCAATAGAGATGTCGCCCTTCAACACATGATCCCGAAGAAAATGATGATGAATCTGAATGTGCTTTGTCTTCGAGTGCTGAACTGGGTTGTGAGAAATCTTGATGGCACTCTCATTGTCATAGAGTAGAGGCACATTCTTCACGTTGACACCATAGTCCTTGAGAGTTTGCTTCATCCATAACAATTGAGCACAACAAGAGCCAGCAGCAATATACTCAGCTTCAACGGTAGATAGTGATACACAGTTCTGTTTCTTCGAGCACCAACAGACCAAAGATCTTCCGAGGAAATGACATGTACCAGATGTTGATTTGTGGTCCACATGATCACCAACATAGTCAGAGTCTCAATATCCAATGAGATCAAAAGCCGAGCCCTTGGGGTACCATAATCCAAGTGTTGGTGTGTGAGCTAGATATCAAAGAATATGTTTCACAACCTTATGGTGTGATTCCTTCGGTGCAGCTTGAAATCGAGCAAACATGCAAACACTAAGCATTATATCTGGCCTAGATGCACATAAGTACAATAGAGAACCAATCATGGAGCGGTATACCTTATGATCGAAGTCAATACCAGTTTCATCAGTGCACAGATGGCCATTTGTGGGCATAGGAATTTTGACGTCTTTGCAATCGTGCATGCCGAATTTCTTCAGTACATCTTTGAGGTATTTCTCCTGAGATTTGAATATACCATTGCGTTGTTGACGAATTTGAAGACCTAGGAAGAATTTCAACTCTCCCATCATAGACATTTGATATTCTTCACTCATCATATAAGCAAATTCATCACTATAGCGTTGGTCAGTACAGCCAGAGATAATATCATCAACATATATTTGGCACACAAATAATTCACCATCATAAGATTTAGTGAAAAGAGTTGGATCGAGTGAACCGGGTTTGAAGCCTTTCTTAATGAGGAATTCCTTCAAAGTGTCATACCAAGCCCGAGGGGCCTGCTTGAGGCCGTAGAGAGCCTTATTGAGTTTGAAGACTTTGTTAGGATTCTTTGGATCTTCAAAACCTGGGGGTTGAGCAACATATACTTCTTCCTCAAGCTTACCATTGAGGAATGCACTTTTCACATCCATTTGATAGAGAATGATATCATGATGGTTAGCATAAGCAAGTAATATGCGAATAGCCTCAAGTCTAGCAACAGGTGCAAAAGTTTCATCGAAGTCAATTCCCTCAACCTGTGTGTAGCCTTGAGCTACAAGCCGTGCCTTATTCCTTACCACAAGGCCATTTTCATCATGCTTGTTGCAGTAGATCCACTTTGTGTCGATGATATTATGCTTGCGAGGATCTGGACGTTTGACCAGTTCCCAGACGTTGTTGAGATCGAACTGATGTAATTCTTCTTGCATAGCTTGAATCCATTCAGGCTCCAGAAATGCTTCATCTACCTTAGTGGGCTCTGTGATAGAGATAAAAGCAAAGTGCCCACAAAAGTTAGATAAGTGTGAAACTTTTGAGCGTGTGAAAGGACCTGGTATATTGATGTCGCTAATGATTTTCTCAATCGACACTTCTTTCGCAACACGAGGATGAGTTGGTTGTCGTCGAGGAATTTGATTAGCATTTTCTTCAGCACCATTTTCTTCAGCATTTTCCTCAGGTGCATTAGCTCGACGTTCTTCAGGTTCTGAAATAAATTCTTCAGCTTCGGTAGGAATGACATCCTCAGTAGCCTTGAATTTGATAGTTTTCTCCGGAGATGGTTCATCTATCACAGTAGGAAGGTGCTCTGTTTGCGAGCCGTTAGTTTCATCGAACCGCACATCTACAGTTTCAACAACCTTGTGAAGAACGTTGTTGAAGACTCTGTAGGTGTGCGAGTCCTTTCCGTAACCAAGCATAAACGCTTCATGTGCTTTCGGTGCAAATTTTGAGTTGTGATGTGGATATCTAATCCAACATTTAGCACCGAAGACATTGAAATAACTCACATTGGGTTTCTTGTCAGTGAGGAGTTTGTAGGCAATCTTCTTGAAGAATTTGTGAAGATATACTCTGTTGATGATGTGGCATGCAGTATCAATAGCATCAACCCAGAAACGACGAGGCGTTTTGTATTCATCAAGCATAGTGTGAGCCATCTCAGCAAGAGTTCTATTCTTGTGCTCCACGACGCCATTCTGCTGAGGAGTATAAGGAGCAGATAACTCATGAGTAATACCAAGTTCATCAAGATAGTCATCGAGACCAGAGTTCTTGAACTCAGTTCCATTGTCACTTCTAATGTGCTTGATCTTCAAACCAAAGTTGGTTGAAGCCCTCGAGGAAAATCGTTTGAAGACTTCCTGCACTTCATGTTTGTAAGTAACAATGTGTACCCATGTGTATCGAGAGTAATCATCAACAATAACAAAGACATATACAGAAGCATCATTTGAGACTGTAGAATAATGATTGGGGCCAAAAATATCCATGTGAAGCAATTCAAATGGTCGAGTAGTAGTCATGATAGTCTTTGCTGGATGCTTGGCCTTGGTCATCATTCTAGTTTCACAGGCACAACATAAGTGATCCTTGAGGAATTTGACATTCTCAATGTCAATGACATGCTTCTTCTTCGCAAGCGTGTGCAAATTCCTCATGCCTGCATGACCAAGTCGTCGATGCCATAGCCAGCATTCTGAAGCTTTTGCAAGTAGACACACAGCTGGTTGAGGTCCTATAGAGAAATCAACAATATACAGGTCTCCCCTCCTAAAGCCTTCGAAGACTATGGAGTCGTCAGATTCCATGATCACAGCACAACGATATTTGCCAAAAGCAGCAACCATATCCAGATCGTAGAGCATTGAGACAGACATGAGGTTGTATCCTAAGGACTCGACAAGCATGACTTTGTCCATGTGTCGATCCCTAGTGATCGCAACCTTACCTAGACCCAATACCTGACTTTTGCCTTTGTCAGCGAAGATGATGTGCTTCAGATGAGATGGTGATAAGGGAGCATCCATGAAGAGGTTCTTGTCACCAGTCATGTGATTTGTACATCCACTATCGAGGACCCACTCAGTGGATTTGGGTTGATCATCCTGCAGATGAATTAGTGCAGCTTACAAACTCATATACTTCATCAGTGAAGAATATGACATCAAATCATCAGATCAATTTCATCAAGCAATGCAACAGATAAAGCAGTATGAGGACGTGAGAAATGAGAGTTCATTTCTTCGTGATTAGCCTGCGTCCTTTCAGGCACTTTTCAGGTCTCCAGCAAATTCTTCAGACGTTTGAGTACGTCTGGAGACCTGACCCTGCACAAGAGATTAGTTCTTTTTCTTCACCACCCACATCTGAAGGGGTGGCAAAAAGTTCATCACTCTGCGAGCTCCATATGAGAAAGGTGGCATAGACGCCAGCCCATTTTGTTTCACATAAGATGAGTTAGGATAAGCATATGAATAAGCAAAGTAATTCTTCGAGGACTTATGAACATAATGATTAGAAGAATAATGCTCATATTCATAGCCCTTAGCTCTTCCCTGCGAAACAGAGTTGTTAGCACGATGATATTCATATGAGGACTTTGATCCTTTTGAGGAATTTGATCCATATGAGGATTTTACTCCATCTAAAGATTTTGATCCATATGAAGAATTGGATCTGGGGTTCCTATTCCTCACACGAGGTGTCATGAGGACATTTACTTGAAGATTTTCAAGGTGACTCTTAGGGACCCAGATTTTCTTCATAGGGGGACCATTCCTGCTGTTAGTTCCAATATATCTAGCAAATACTTCACCATTCTGATTTTTGAACAGTTTATAGTTGGAGTCAAATGACTCATCAGAAGAATGAGGAGATTCACATGTAAAGCCAGATAAATTGGATGGATCAACTGGAGGTCCCTTTGCAGCAACCCATGAGGTTTTAAGGTACTGCTCAGGCTTCCAATATGAACCATCAGCATTAAGTTTCCTCTCAAAGGCAATTCCCTCTTTCCTATGGTTCCTATTGAGGATCTGATTTTTAAGCACATCACAAAGAGTCTGATGCCCTTTGAGGCTTTTGTACATGCCTGTCATGTACAATTCCTTCAGCCTTGCACTATCAGTGATACTAGCAATGTCCTCAGATGAGGAATTAGTGATAGCAGAGACAGTTGAAGAATTTGTAGCATTTGAAGCATTTGAACATTTAGGTGAAGAACTTCCAGTTTCTCGTTCAATGCATTTCAAGCATGGAGGAATGAATTCTTCCTGAGAAGCGCTGATTTGTTGAGAAAGTAATGAATCCCGCTCCTTCTGAAGATCTTCATAACTCACTCTTAGCTTTTCAAGATCTTGCTTTCTTTGAAGAAATTCATAAGAAAGCTTCTCATGATCACACAAGAGAGTGTTATGATGACTTTGAAGGTTATCGCACTTGGACTGAAGTCTCTGTAGATTATCAGTCAAGATTTTAGTTCGATCCATTTCTTCACCCAACATATCATCACTTTTATCTAGCATGTTTTGAACCTTATCAATAGCCTTTTGTTGTTGCACAACAATTTTAGCAAGTTTAGAATAGCTGGGCTTAAGGTTTTCATCAGATTCATCCTCACTAGATTCAGAGGAGGGATAATTGAGTACCTTAGCACCCTTTGCCATGAAGCAATAGGTAGGAGCATAGTCATCATTGTCTTCATCAGCCTTGTTGGTGAGATCATTTTCTTCAGTGTTGAAGACAGACTTGCTGACGAATGTAGTAGCTAGAGCTAGACTTGCCACACCAGATTCGGATTCCTCAGATTCCTCCTCTTCCTCATGATCCTCAGATTCAGCTTCAGAGTCCATTTCCTTGCCAATGAATGCCCGAGCCTTTTTGGAGTTGTTCTTCTTGTGAAATGAAGACTTTGAGGATTTTGATGATGAAGATTTTGACGATTTCTTCTTCTTCTTTGCATCATCAGAACTGTAATCCTTGTATTTCTTCTTTTTGGATTCCTTTTCCCACTGAGGACAATCTTGAATGTAGTGACCAGGCTTCTTGCATTTGTGACATAGCCGTTTGTTGTAGTCACTGGATGAGGAATCATTTCTCTTAGTGAACTTTCCAAAGCGACCACTTCTTGAGAACCTTTGGAATTTCTTCACAAGCAAAGCTAGCTCCTGGCTCAATTCTTCAGGATCACCAAGGCTACTACCAGAATCTTCACCTTCAGATTCAGAGACGGCCTTGGCCTTCAGGGCACGTGATCTGCCATAGATTGGACCATAGAGTTCTCTCTTTTCTGCAAGCTGGAACTCATGAGTGTTTAGCCTTTCGAGGATATCAGCAGGATCAAGTGCCTTGTAAGCATCACGTTCTTGAATCATCAAAGCCAGAGTATCAAATTAAGCGATCTCAGCAATTTCTTCACCACTTCATGGTCGGTGATGTCTGTGGCACCAAGTGCTTGAAGTTCATTTGAGATGTCAGTGAGACGATCGAAGGTTTGCTGAACGTTTTCATTGTCAAGCCTTTTGAAACGGTTGAAGAGATTGCGAAGAACATCAACTCGAGAGTCACGCTGTGTTGAGACTCCTTCGTTGACTTTGGATAGCCTATTGTCGGTGTACTAAGATAGGGGTACCTTAGTACCCCAACTTGTGCACGGGCAGTGGCAGCTTCCCGCGGCAGGGTCTACCACGTGCTTGCCGGAAACCTCTCTGGTCCCTATTAAGCCATTCAAAAACAAAGTATGCAAGACAGAAGATCAAGGCCCCGGCAAGTGGAGCTTGCCGGGAAGGCCGTCCCAGGGTCAAGATTATCTCATTAACTCAAGCCCCTGGCAAGAGGAACTTGCCAGGGAGACCAGAAGACTGCATCTTAGAAGACATGCCTCGGCGCACCATTTCGCCCCGGCAAGACCCGGGGAGCGACAAGCTTCCCGGCCCGACAAGATCAAGACCCCGGCAAGGTGCTTGCCGGGGGAAGCCTGCACTGTGTGCCCGCGCTCCAGCTCATCGGCCCACGCGTCGCCCTGGGGCCCTTCCAGGGACGCGTGGCGGATGGCTGTGCAGCCTGGGGGACACGGTGGCGCTCCACGGTGACGAGGATACCGCCGTGGCGAACGGAGACGCACGGGCGGGTGCTTTTGGGGTCGACGGCGACGGGCATTAAATGCTCTTGTCCCCCACTGTCAAAGTAGGTGATGACCACTGTTCATCCACTCTTCACGCACTATTCCCGCACTGTTACAACTACCACCAAAGTTACATTTTTGTCCTTCTTCTACGTTGACACCTGTCGGTGACCCCTTGAGCTATAAAAGGAGGCCCATGCACAACGTAGAGAGGGTTCGGAACCTAGATAGCTCTCTTGCTCGGTGTGGCTAGTTCTTCAAGCCCCCGAGCTCACAAACTCAATACAATTCAGGCAGGAGTAGGGTTTTACGCGTCCATCGCGGCCCGAACCTGGGTAAACTGCCCGCGTGTGCTCTACGATCTGCTCTTTGTGCTCCCTCCGCTCCCTTACCGCAACGAACAAGGGGCTCCGGTCCCATAGGTGCTCGTGGTGGACAATTTCCCCCGACATCTTTGGTGCGCCAGGTAGGGGGCGTCGAGTTTGTGCGAACCTGATCCGGCGCTCATGCGGGCGCAGTCTTCATCAACCTCTCTAGTTTCATCAACTTCATCAGCAGCAACATGGCCCCGAAGAAGAAGGCTTCGGAGGTCGCAGGCCCGTCTGCGTCTGTTCCGCCACCACCAGAGCCAACGGTGGGCGGAGGAGACGCCGTCGGAAGGGTGGTCGCCGGCGAGGAAACTCACGGCGCCACCAAATCCAAGGACAAGACGGACGACCGAGCCTCGGTCTCCGTAGATGCGCCACGTCCATCTCAGCAGACGACAACCCAGCAGCGCCGTGGTACAGGAGGTACCATCCGCTTGCTGGGACCAGGGCAAGCCGGAGGTTCGCGGGATGCTCTGGGCCACCGTCCTGGCACGAGCAAGGCGCGGTCGCCGGGGCGGGAAACTGCTCCTTCTAACCCTGCTAGGAGTCCGAGCATATCCCGCTCCTCGCACCGCTCGCCCCCGCTCCCCTCCTCTCCAGCAGAAGCGCTCGCGAGGGCGCAACTGCTCCTCGACTTCCCTCCAGCGGCAGACAAGGCCGAAGACTGGAGGGCAACGATACAAAGCCTCATCGCCTTCGCCAATAACGATACGCCGCAGCAGCCGGCGACCTCGCGGCCACGACAAGTCGAGAAGACGAAGGCCGATGGCGACAAGACCGCCGGGGGTGCAACCACCGTGCACTCCCCGCCGCGGAAGCAGAAGACGCCTCCCCGTCGGATTAACGTCGACGACGACTCCACGGCGTCGTCGGATCCGCGGGCTCGTCGGGACCAGCGCCAAGTCCTTGACGATCGGCGACAAGAAGATGCTCGGACAACAATCGAGCGTCGCCGGGAAGCCCGGCGACAATCAGATCAGCGAGCTGGAGCCACTGTTGACATGCACGCGCCCGGTGAGCCAGGCGACTTGCCGTACGCGGCAGGTTGCCCTGCATTCACCCGCGAGCTGCGGCGCCTCCAGTGGCCCAGCATGAAGAACTTCAAGCCCGACGTACCGGAGAAGTACGACGGCAAGACGCACCCCTCGGAGTTTCTCAGCATCTACACCATCGCGGTGCAGGCTGCCGAGGGGCGCGACGAGAAGATACTGGCGAATTACTTCCCGCTGGTGCTTAAGCCGAACGTTCGTTCGTGGCTTATGCACTTGCCGGAAGGCTCCATTTCTTCATGGGCAGATCTTTGCCACCAGTTTGTTGGCGCCTTCACGGGCGGCCACAAACCCCACGGCCAAGAGAGTGATCTCCACATCTTGGCCCAGAAGGAAGGAGAACCCCTGCGCAAGTACATCCAACGATTCAGCCGCGTGCAGCACAACATCCCCGACGTCCACCCTGCTGCGGTTATTAGCGCGTTCCACCAGAACGTGCGTAACCGCCGCATGCGTGAAGAAATGGCCATGACCAAGATACGGGATGTCAGCGAGCTTTATGCTCTAGCTGATAAATGCGCACGCGCCGAGGAGGGGAGGAGACTTCCCGGAGAGGATGCTGGCGCAGGAGGAAGCGATAGCGAGGATGCTGCCCCAGCAAAGAAAAGCCGGCGGCGGAACAACAGAAGAAAGAAGAACAAGGAAGTGCTGGTCGTCGAGAAGTCCGGCAAGGAGGTTCCCGCCAAGCAAGCGCAGGCTGGCGGCTCCGGCAAGGAGCCTGCTCCTGTAGCGGCAGCCGACAAGCAGGACGGCTTCGACATGCAATATTGCAAGATCCACCGCACCAAGGGTCACGACCTCTCCAACTGCAAGCGCGTCGAGTACCTCGTCGAGCAGCAGAAAGCTGTGTACGAGCGGCGCGACAAAGAGAAGGCCCAAGGTGGCGGAGGAGAGCCGAGCAAGAAGCGGCCATTCAATGGCCGGGGAGGACGCCGCGGCAAGGCCAAGCAGCGGCAAGGTGATCGACCTCCCCGGGGCCGCGACAAGGATGAGGAGGAAGACGACGATGACATGGAGGAAGATGATAACAGCGAGCAGGAGTTCCAGAAGGCCACGGAAGTCCTGTGCGTCGACGGCAGCGCCTCTCTGCATACTTCCCACCGCCAACTCAAGCAGTGGGTGTGGGAAGTAAATGCAGCTGAGCCGCCCGTTGAGTCGCGCAGGCTCCTCAAATGGTCCAGCACGCCCATCATTTTTGATCTTGAGGATCACCCTGACCGCACCACGGCGGTCGGGTGCTTGCCGATGTTGGTCTCACCAACCATCCGCAACCTCAAGGTAACCAAAATGTTGGTTGACGGCGGGGCCGGCCTAAACTTGATCTCCTCTGCTGTGATCAAGAAAATCCAAATCCCAGATGGCGAGCTCGAAGAGACCGGTTCGTTCCAAGGAATAAACCTGGGAAGGAGCAAGCCCAAGGGGAAGATAACTCTGCCGGTGACCTTTGGCGGGAGCTCAACTTCAGGACGGAGAGGATAACCTTCGATGTTGCCGATATCCCATTGCCATACAATGGGATACTTGGACGTCCTGCCCTCGCCAAGTTCATGGCAGCTTCCCACTACGCCTACAATATACTCAAGATGCCGGGGCCGATAAGCGTCATCACTGTCCACGGCGACAAGAAGGACGCGCTTATCTGCGCCGACAAGATCTACCGGGATGCAGCAGCCGCGACGGAGAGCAGCACACTTGCCGCTGAAGCTCCCAGGGGGAAGAAGACCAAGACCAAGTCCGGCAAGTGCTCTGGGACCCACTCCGGCAACCGCACCTCTTCGGAGTGCTGTGCTGCCGTCGAGGACGTTCCATCGAGCTCCACCGGCAAGTGCAAGAAGGGGATGGCCGCTCCACCGGCAACCAAGAAGGTGTCCGCCAAGGAGGACGGCACTGGTGGTACCTTCACCATCAGTGCTACACTTGACAGCAAATAGGAAAGCGCGCTCGTTGCCTTCCTGCGGGCGAATGTCGATGTGTTTGCTTGGCAACCATCTGACATCCCCGGCATTCCCAGGAAGGTAATTGAGCACAAGCTTGCTATTTGCCCTCATGCGCGGCCCGTCAAGCAGAAGGTCAGAAAGCAAGCCGTGGAGCGCCAAGAATTCATTGCCGAGGAGATCAAGAAGCTATAAGCAGCGGGCCTAGTTAGAGGCGTGATCCATCCGACGTGGTTAGCAAACCCAGTTGTCGTGCGTAAGGCCAACGGGAAGTGGAGACTGTGTATAGACTTCACTGATGTGAATAAAGCATGTCCCAAGGATCCATTTCCCTTGCCGCGCATTGACCAGATTGTTGACTCCACTGCTGGATGTGAGCTGCTTTCCTTCCTTGATGCATATTCAGGCTACCACCAGATTTTCATGGCCAAGGAAGATGAAGAGAAGACTGTATTTATCACTCCATGTGGCACATATTGCTTCATACGCATGCCCTTCGGATTGAAGAATGCAGGCTCCACATTTGCAAGAGTAGTCTACACTGCTTTTGGGCCACAGATCCACAGAAACGTAGAAGCCTACATGGATGACATAGTGGTCAAGAGCAAGAGCAAAGACACACTGATCCAAGACTTGGAAGAGACATTCGAGAATCTGCGCAAAATCTAGCTTAAGTTGAACCCCGAGAAGTGCGTCTTTGGAGTCCCCTCCGGCAAGCTTCTCGGGTTCTTTGTGTCACAGAGGGGGATAGAAGCCAACCCCGACAAGATTAAAGCCATCTAGCAGATCGAAGCCCCGAAGCGCGTCAAGGATGTCAGGAGACTTGCAGGTTGTGTAGCTGCCCTCAGTAGGTTCATTTCAAAGTCTGCAGAACGCGCCCTTCCTTTCTTCAAAATCTTGAAGAAGACAGGTCCCATGAAATGGACTCCGGAAGCGGAGGCGGCGCTGCAAGACTTGAAACGGTACCTATCCTCCACTCCAATACTTGTCGCACCTAGGCCACAAGAGAAGTTGCTGCTATACTTAGCAGCAACCAATCAAGTGGTTAGTGCTGCGTTGGTAGCGGAGAGGGAGGCAGAGGAAGAGTCTACACCACCGGCAAGCGAATCCAGCGACAAGCAGGGGGCTGCTCCGACAAGCTCTGGCCCCGACAAGGACAACTCTGCGCAGGAACAAGGAGAAGTGCGGAAGAAGATGGTGCAGCGCCCGATGTATTTTGTGAGTTCCCTCTTGCAGAAGTTGCTCCGGAGTGCAGAAGTTGCTTTTCGGCCTCCTCATGGCCTCGAGAAAGCTGCGCCATTACTTCCAAGCACACGAGATAACAGTGGTCACTCGCTTTCCGCTGAAGAGGATATTGCACAATCCAGAAGCAACAGGCAGGATTGTCGAGTGGGCACTGGAACTGTCAAGCTTTGGTCTCAAGTTTGAGAGTACTTCAACTATACAGAGCAGAGCTTTGGCAGAATTCATAGCTGAATGGACCCCAACGCCCGATGAAGAAGTTCCAGAGACAAGTGTTCCCGTACAAGAAGCGACAAGTGAATGGGTAATGTACTTTGATGGTGCCTTCTCGCTGCAAGGCGCCGGTGCCGGTGTGGTACTCATAGCGCCCACCGGAGAGCACCTCAAGTATGTTATCCAGATGCACTTTCCCAGGGAGCAAGCGACAAACAATACCGCTGAGTATGAAGGCTTGCTCGCCGGCCTCAGGATTGCGGCCGAACTTGGGATCAAGAAGCTGATTATGCGGGGAGATTCTCAGTTGGTGGTCCGACAAGTCAACAAGAGTTACCAGAGCCCTTTGATGGAAGCTTATGTAGATGAAGTGAGGAAGCTTGAAGAACATTTTGAAGGTCTGCAAATGGAGCATGTCCCGAGAGCTCAGAATGACATTGCAGATGGCCTCTCAAAGTGTGCTGCAATGAAGTTACCTGTGGAACCAGGGACCTTCCTGCTCAAGCTGACTCGGCCATCTGTTACACCATCAGTTGGGAAAAGTAAGAAGAGAAAGTTGGTCTCCGGCGACTACTTGCCGGCGGATCTCCCCGAGGCCGCCGCCAAGGTCCCCAAGATCGACGATCAGAACGCTGAGGAACAGTTTGCTCCTGCAGAACCAAGGGTCTGTACAGTTGAAGCAAACGTTCCCAACAAGCCTCGCCCCGGCGAGCTTGCCGGGGAACCGTCAGCTCCGGCAGAACCCGAGGTTCTTGCCGTAGAAGCTGAGGTTCCCGCAGCGGCCCTCATGCCTTTAGTCCTTGCCGTTGAGCCTCGGGCTCCAGCGTGGGCACAGCATATTGTCCGTTTTCTGCAAACTGGAGAACTTCCCGACGATCCAGAAGAAGTAGAGAAGATAACCAGGCAGTCAAGTATGTACCAGTTCGTGGATAACGAGCTGTACAGAAGAAGACTCAATGGTGTCAGGTTGAAGTGCATTTCCAGAGAAGATGGACAGAAGCTGTTGGCAGAAATCCACGGAGGCATATGTGGCCACCACATTGGCGCAAGGGCACTTGTCGGGAAGGCGTTCCGGCAAGGGTTCTTTTGGCAAGAAGCCCTCCAAGATGCAACTGCACTAGTAACCAAGTGTGAAGCGTGCCAGTTCCATGCCAAACAAATCCATCAGCCAGCTCAAGCTCTCCAGACGATCCCTTTGTCCTGGCCCATCTCGGTCTGGGGGCTCGATATCCTCGGCCCCTTCCCCCGTGCTGTCGGGGGCTTTGAGTACTTGTACGTTGCAATCGACAAGTTCACAAAGTGGCCAGAAGTGGAACCAGTGAGAAAGGTGACAGCACAGTCAGCAGTCAGGTTCTTCAGATCGATTGTTTGCCGTTTCGGGATCCCTAACAGGATCATCACCGACAACGGTACACAATTCACCAGTCGCACCTTCATGCAGTACGTCCAAGACCTTGGCGCCAAGGTCTGTTTCGCTTCTGTTGCTCACCCGAGGAGCAACGATCAAGCGGAGAGGGCCAATGCTGAAGTGCTGCGCGGACTCAAGACATGAACCTTCGACAGGCTGCGCAAGTGCGGAAGAAACTGGATAGAGGAGTTGCCGGCGGCTCTTTGGTCAATCAGAACGACACCAAGTCGAGCCACCGGACAGACACCCTTTGCTCTAGTCTATGGAGCAGAGGCAGTTCTCCCCACGGAACTCGTATACGGATCTCCTCGAGTGCTCGCTTATGATGAGCTCGAGCAAGAGCAGCTGCGACAAGATGACGCGTTGCTCCTCGAGGAGGAACGTCTCCAGGCTGTTGTACGAGCTGCTCGATACCAGCAAGCCTTGCGTTGCTACCATAGCCGCAAGGTCAAGGCCAGGAGTCTCGAGGAAGGCGACCTTGTTCTTCGGCGTGTTCAGTCCGCCAAGAATTCCAACAAGTTGACGCCGAAGTGGGAAGGCCCTTATCGGGTGAGACAAGTCACAAGGCCCGGCGCTGTCCGCCTTGAGACCGAAGAAGGCTTACCGGTGAGCAACTCCTGGAACATAGAGCATCTTCGCAAGTTTCACCCATAAGGCGCGGTTGCCCTGATCCGTTCCGGCAACCACCTTTTGTACAAGTCTTGCCGCTGTCGCATGTAATCCTTTGTACAAAGCCGGGCGCAGATCCCGTGCATCAGTAAAGCTTTTGTGTTTCGCACTATTTGCCTTTTCCATGCTTTTCCTCGTTATTTGCATGCATTGTTTGGCTTTCTTGCGCAACACACACACCCGGTAAGAATTAGCGCGCCGAAAGGCCCTATACTTGTTTTCCCTCTTCTTTTTCTTTCCCTCTTAAGCAGAAGGAATGTTCCTCGCGCACAAGTTTGCCGGGAGGGAAGGAGATGGAGGATGAACCAAGTGCTGTTCAAGAAAGAGAAGCCTTGTCGGGGAAACAAGCAACATATGAAAGCTAAGTTACTAGAATTTAAGCAATTCAAATTTTTTAAGTTTTAGTTATCTTCCTTGAACAACCACACTTTGTATGGAAAACCTGTGCGCGGAGGAACCTACCAGTGGCTAGCCGCACCCTTATCTTGTTTTCGAGTACGCTCAACGACTTAAGTGAGCTGCGACTAGTGTCGCGCCCTTGCTTCGTTTTCGAGTTCGCTCAGCAAGCTAAGTGCGTTGCGACTAGTTGCGGCAAGGTTACTTGCCGGTAAGACCTTTGCCAGCAGGCTGCTCAGAGTCCAGCACTCAGCACTCGCGGCAAGGGCCCCTTGCCGGCAGGTCCCCTAGAAGCGTAGGGTTAAGAGCATACAAAGTAAAGGACCAGAACAAGGGAGATAACATAGCATCCATTGATCGAAATAAGATAATATATTACAAGGGATAACTTGTCGCAATAACTAATAGATTCATGTTCATGGCACACTTTGCAGCAACAAAGGAAATAAAAAGGAAAGAGGCCTAATCCACGCGATCGCCCTCACGCCTGGAGATCTTGTTCACCTTGGCGATGATGTGGGCGACCTGCGCCTTCAGCGCCTCCTGATCTGCATCGTCCGGCAAGCTGCGGAGGACGTTGACGAGATTTATGCCAGGGTTGCGGTAGACAATCTTGGTCAGGACACGCTCCAAGGTACCCGCGCAGAGCTGGCGCGACTCCTCGGCCAGCTGCGCGGGGAGCTTCTGCTGCAGAAGTGCGAGCGCCGGCGCGACCCCTCTGAAGAAAAGACTGAGCTTGGCGCTGTGGGGGAGATTTGGGTCCGGAGAGTACACAAGGTGTTCAACCCTCAGCGCCATCAGCTCCTTGTCAATGTTGGAGGCGGAGGCGACCAGTTCCTCCGTCCATTGCTCCACCGCCTGTTTGAAGAGGTTCGTGGAAGTGGCAGTGCTCTCCACCAGCTCTCGCTCCCTGCGGACCTCCTCCTTCAACTTGGTCTCGCGATCCCGGGCGGCGTCAAGTGAATCCCTCAAAGTGGAAACCTTCAACTCAAGATCAGCAATCGAGTCCTTGGCGGCTTCGAGCTCGTCGCCCTGCTTGGAAAGGCGTACCTGAAGCTCGGAGTTGGTATGGGCGTCCTTCTCGCGCTCTATGTTGAGCGCGGTGACCCTCTCCGTGCTCGCTTTCAGGTACTCCTCCAGCTGTGCCACCTTAACTTCGAGGTCCTTCTTGGCGTTTTCTGCGGCGATTGCGGCTTCCTTCGCCTCCTTCATAGACTGCTCCCGGGCGGTGAGCTCGTCGTCGTGCGCGTCAAGCTCAGCCTTCCGCTGGTTGAGCGTTCCTTCTCGCCGGGACAACTCTTCGCCAGTCAAGCGCTGCTGTTCCTCGGCCTCAGCCTTCTCAAGCAAAAACTCCTGCTGCTCTCCGGCAAGCCTCTCGCGCTCCTCCGCCAAGTCGCGGAGGGCCGCTTGGTTGGCGGCGCGGAGCTCCGCGGCGCGCTTCTCCAAGTCTGCGGCGGCCTTGGCGGTGAGGGCTTCTCGGGAGTCAAGCTTCGTCTGTCTGGCCCGGTAAAGGGCCAGGAGCCGGCGAAGCAGCTTCTCCTCCTCGGGCTCGTCACTCCCGCCAGGCGCCTTGACGATCTTCAATCCCGCGGAGGCGAGGACCTCTCCATCAAAGGTCTCGCCCTCCGCGGGGGCTCGCGACGAGGATCCCCATGGCACTTGTATGAAGACGCCACCGGGGGCCTCAAGATAGAAACCGGACTCCTCATTATCGGCGGAGGGGTCGGCGGCCGGCGCAGCGCTTGACGCTCCTGCCGCCTCCGGGCCGGCAGTGTGGCCGCTGTCCCCCTCCCCGGTCGCGGCATCTGCGGTTGGAGCAGTCTCCTCCGCGGCAGGCTCGTCGGCTCCTGCCATGCCCTCAGCGGCAGTGGCGTTGCCGCCGTCGCCTTGCGCGCCCTCCTCGCCGGTGGCCTCGGTCTCCATCCGGTCCGGCGCGGGAAGGTCTAGAAGAAAAAGAAGAAAAGGAAACAATCAAGTAAATATCCAAAAAGAAAAGTCCAAGGAGATAAAGTTGCAAGACTTACCTTCGCGGACGTCCTCAACGACTGTCTCCCTCGCCGGGGAGTCCTCCCTTGGCGGTGGAGCGGTGGCTCCTGCTGGTGGAGGGCCGCCCGTGCCCTCCCTTGGCGGGGTGGTCGTCCTCGTCGGGCTGCTCGCCCTTGGCGGGGAGCCCGTCCTTGGCGGGGTGCCCGTCCTCGTCGGAGCATTCTCCCTCGCCGGGGAGTTCGCCCTTGGCGGAGAGGGTGGGATCTGCAGCTCCTCGGGCGTGACCTCCGGTTGCCCCTGCGGCTGTGGCTCCGTCTCTGCACAAGATAAACGAAACAAACGAGGAAACAACATATCTGTACGAAGCAAAAACCTCAAGCGCGCCCGACAAGTAGGAAGTTCAAGACCAAACTTACGCTGGGGGCTGCGCTGGGGGCTGCTCCTCGGAGCAGCGCTTGGGTCCGGCAGGTTCGTCGCCAGCGCATCCCCTGTCGCCGCGACGGGCGAGTCGTCGTCAACCTCGACCACGGGGATCTTGGCCCGCTTCGCCGCTCGCTGGACCAGGGTCCTGAAAAACAAGAACAAGATCAGGATCATGAAAGAAGAATCAAGACAGAATTGAAGAAGCTACGAAATATAAATGCTTACTCCTCTTCCTCGTCGTCGTCGTCGCTCAGGGCGGAGAAGTCGAACTCCACCTGAGGCGCGCCCGCACGAGGAGCAGGAGGAGAAGGCTCCCTCGGGCGCTTGGTGGTCTCCGGGGCTGGGGGCTGCGAAGACCCAGCCTCCGTAGACGCCGAAGCCCGGGGGGCAGGCGGAGCAGCTGCTCCACTCTGGGAGGATCCCCCTCCGCTAGGTGCTGACGCGCGGGGCGCCTCCGCCGCGGCTGGTGCGTTGGGGACCCCCGTCGCGCTTTGGCTCGCCCTGGCGGCCCGCGCCGCCTGGCGAGCAGGCTGCTGTCGGGGCGCCTGCGTCCCCGTCGCTGTAGGCGCCTTGCGGAGGCGCTTCCCGGGCGCTTGCTCTGGACTTGCCGGAGGTGAGGAGCTCTCCGACGATGAGGAGGCGTCGTCGCCAAGTCCTAGAGACCCGCCGGTGTCTTCCTCGGTCTCGGTGTCTTCCTCCTCCCTGGTAGGCCCGCTGGGTCCGGCATCCTGTCCTGCGGCCCTACTCCCTCCGGTGGCTCCGCTCCCTCCGGCACCTCTGCTGCCTCCGGCAACCTCGCCTCTTGCCGCGGCCTCGCTCACGATCCCGGGAATCCCGGCATGCCTCAGAGAAGGGACCCCGGCGAGCTCGTCGGGCAGAAGTTTGAGAAGTCTCCGGATCTCTGCCTCCTCGGCCTGGCACGATGCATCCTCAGCCTCTGCCTCGTCGACGGAGAACCCGAAGTCTCCTGCTGCTGCAGCTGCGGCGGCCTCCTCCACCCGGGTAGCAATATAAGCTATCTCTCGCTCCGTGGTGGCCCGGGTGAGACCCTTGATCTACTCGGTGTTCTTCGGCACCTCGACCAAGTTATCAAAGAAACTCATGATGGCATCCGGCGTGGGCACTATCCATGTTGGGTCGACGCCATGAGAGTCACACGCGGGCATCATTGCGCGCAAGCCGTCGCGGGCGGTGCTGTTGCACAGTGGCACCACTCCCCAGGGAGGTCTAAACCACTCCGGATGGGCCGGGTCGTGCTTAAAAAGCTCCCGGACCATCCCCTTCAGCTCCAGCGACGTGAAGTTGAAGTTCAAACCTGGGCGCAGCCTCATGATATCCGCCGCATTGCCAAACTCCCATGCTGGCCTTTTCCTCTCCTGTAAAGGGGCAATGCGGCGGCGGAGGAAATCTGCCCCTACTTCTCCGATGGTCAACTTGGCTACCCGGAGACGAAGAATCCTGACAAGGGCGGCGTTGAGCTTGACATCATCCGGGGCCAAATCGCTCCAGTCCCTGCCGCGCACTATGGCAGTTGTGCGCGGCGCAGTGAAAGGCTCTGGCCGGTCCTCCACTATCCAGCACCAATCTGCACGCCACTCCTCCCACTTGCCGCGGAGCTCCCCTTTCAGATATGACTCCTTCTTGTTCAAGCGGAAGACCCAAGAGATACCCCCGGAGAGGGGAGCGCCGGCCTCTACTCTAGGCGTAAAGAAATGCCTAAAGAGTGCTACGTTTGGATAGATCCCTATGTAGTTTTCGCACAGATGTGCGAAAACCGCCATCGTAAGGATGGCGTTGGGGGTGAAGTATAAGAGATGGAGGTTGTAGGTGTTCATGATATCACAGAAAAACTCCGAGAATGGAGGGCACAAGCCGCAGTAGAAGAAGACAGCGAAGAAGAAGTACCCGCCGGGGAGCAGATCCTTGGCGGCGGCGGGGTAGACTCTGGTCCGGGGATGAGCCTTGGTCTCCTTGGCCCAGAAGAGGTAGTACCGGTTCCAGAGCTCCCTCGCGCTGAGCCTTGGCGCGAATACCACATTCCTCGGCGCTGCCCCTGTTTCCTCTGCTTTTATGGGGGGGAGTGGGGGACGCTCCACATTTCCCATTAAAGAACGTGGCCACGATCTCTCCCACGACGCCGCAATCGACGCGTGCCGTTAGGGAGGGACGCGGCGGATGCGGAAGGGGAATTACGGCTCGCCGTGGGCCGCGCGTGCCCGTGCACTGTTTTGGGCCTGGCCCAACAGCGCTCGGCACCGTGTGTGGCCCAGGCCCGGGGGCTCCTGTCGGTGTACTAAGATAGGGGTACCTTAGTACCCCAACTGGTGCACGGGCAGTGGCAGCTTCCCGCGGCAGGGTCTACCACGTGCTTGCCGAAAACCTCTCTGGTCCCTATTAAGCCATTCAAAAACAAAGTATGCAAGACAGAAGATCAAGGCCCCGGCAAGTGGAGCTTGCCGGGAAGGCCGTCCCAGGCTCAAGATTATCTCATTAACTCAAGCCCCTGGCAAGAGGAACTTGCCAGGGAGACCAGAAGACTGCATCTTAGAAGACATGCCTCGGCGCACCATTTCGCCCCGGCAAGACCCGGGGAGCGACAAGCTTCCCGGCCCGACAAGATCAAGACCCCGGCAAGGTGCTTGCCGGGGGAAGCCTGCACTGTGTGCCCGCGCTCCAGCTCATCGGCCCACGCGTCGCCCTGGGGCCCTTCCAGGGACGCGTGGCGGATGGCTGTGCAGCCTGGGGGACACGGTGGCGCTCCACGGTGACGAGGATACCGCCGTGGCAAACGGAGACGCACGGGCGGGTGCTTTTGGGGTCGACGGCGACGGGCATTAAATGCTCTTGTTCCCCACTGTCAAAGTAGGTGATGACCACTGTTCATCCACTGTTCATGCACTATTCCCGCACTGTTACAACTACCACCAAAGTTACATTTTTGCCCTTCTTCTACGTTGACACCTGTCGGTGACCCCTTGAGCTATAAAAGGAGGCCCATGCACAACGTAGAGAGGGTTCGGAACCTAGATAGCTCTCTTGCTCGGTGTGGCTAGTTCTTCAAGCCCCCGAGCTCACAAACTCAATACAATTCAGGCAGGAGTAGGGTTTTACGCGTCCATCACGGCCCGAACCTGGGTCAACTGCCCGCGTGTGCTCTACGATCTGCTCTTTGTGCTCCCTCCGCTCCCTTACCGCAACGAACAAGGGGCTCCGGTCCCATAGGTGCTCGTGGTGGACAGTTTCCCCCGACACCTATCCCAGATGAGCTTCGCAATTTCCAAAGCACTCACTCTTCCATACTGTCCTCAAAGGTAACAAGCGTTGGATCCATGCAGGATCAATCTCTTCAGTGATGCTCAATCACTTTTGGGTTTGAAGGTTTTGGGTTTGGTTCTGGGTTTTTCCTCACTTGATGATTTTCGCTCAAAGTCCTCGGAGGATGGGTTCCTCTTATGACAAGTGTCAGTTTCTCGCGGAGCAGCCAACCAGCTAGTGGTTGTAGGGGGCGGCTATTTATAGCCTAGGGAGCATCCCGACATGATAAGACATAAATGCCCTTTAATGATATGACCGTTAGGTAGGTAGATATTCTGGGACAGCTGGCGCGTAGCAAAGCAACGGTCGGAAATTTGAGTATCAAATTCCTCAGGGCTATCATGTTCCTCATTGTGTAGGCAATCCGCACTGGCGAATTCCTAACTCTTCAGTCAGAGCAAATTCCTCAGAGACCAGAAGAACTTCTCTCTGTCACTGAAGAATATGACTGAACTGTATGAGATTTCCAATGGCTTCACTCAAAGGGATTGGTAGGTGTAGGATTTTGATTTGAGCATCACATGGAAATTTTTCCTTAGTATTTCCTCGACCCCCTTTAACAGTACGGTGTTTCCTATGACTCAAGAAAAAGAAAATGAAACTATAAAAACAAAAGTCTTCATGCTTCATGTTCCTCAAATGAATGCCAAGTCATCAGGGTCACACCAATTTCTTCACTTTCAAAGTCTTCAGTCGAAGAACTTCATTTTTAGGGGTCGACTTTCCCTGTAATAATCAAACTCCTCATAGACTTATAGACCTGTGTACACTTATAAACACATTAGTCCCTTAACCTACAAGTCTTCAATACACCAAAATCACTAAGGGGCACTAGATGCACTTACAGGTTAAAGATCTCTTGGTAGAAGATTTAGATGGACATGTTATTTATCTCCAAGAAGAGTCTGCTAGAATAGCCAAACCCAATGCTAGGAATAAACATAAACCTGTTGTAGGCCTGCCTATTATCTCTGTCAAGATAGGAGATCATTGCTATCATGGTTTATGTGACGTAGGTGCTAGTGCGAGTATTATCCCTCTTGATTTGTACAACGAAATTATGCATGATATTGCACCTGTTGAGTTAGAAGGGATTGATGTCACTATTAAGCTTGCCAATAGAGATACTATTTCACCAGTTGGGATTGTTAGAGATATTGAAGTCTTGTGTGGGAAAGTTAAATACCCTGCTGATTTTCTTGTTCTTAGTTCCCCACAAGATGCATTCTATCCAATTATATTTGGTAGACCCTTCTTGAATACTGTTAATGCCAAGATAGACTGCGTGAAAATTATTATCACTGTAGGATTAGGGGATATGTCTCATGATTTTAACTTTGCTAAATTCCGTAGACAACCCCTTGAAAAGGCACCATCTAGTAAAGATGAAATTATTGGTCTTGCTTCTATTGCCGTGCCACCTAATGATCCTTTAGAACAATACTTGCTAGATCAAGAAAATGATATGCATATGAATGAGAGAAGGGAAATAGGCGAAATATTCCTTACACAGGGACCCGTATTGAAAAACAACTTGCCTGCTGAAATCCTAGGGGATCCTCCTCCACCCAAGGGTGATCCCGTGTTTGAACTTAAACCTTTACCTAATAATCTTAAGTATGTTTATCTTGATGAAAAGAAGATATATCATCTTATTATTAGTGCTAACCTTTCAGAGCAGAAAGAAGAAAAATTATTGAAAACTCTGAAGAAGCATTGTGCTGCTATTGGATATACTCTGGATGATCTTAAGGGCATTAGTCCCACTATATGCCAACACAAGATAAAATTGGAAGAAAATGCTAAACCAGTTATTGATCATCACCGACGGTTAAATCCTAAGATGAAAGAAGTGGTAAGGAAGGAAATACTAAAGCTCCTGGAAGCAGGTATTATCTATCCAGTAGCTGATAGTCGGTGGGTAAGTCATGTCCATTGTGTTCCTAAGAAAGGAGGTATGACTGTTGTCCCTAATGATAAAGATGAATTGATCCCGCAAAGAATAGTCACAGGTTATAGGATGCTAATTGATTTCCGTAAGTTAAATAAAGCTACAAAAAAGATCATTGCCCCTTACCATTCATTGATCAAATGCTAGAAAGGTTATCCAAACATACTCATTTCTGCTTTCTAGATGGTTATTCTGGTTCCTCTCAAATACCTGTGTCAAAAGGGGATCAAGAAAAGACCACTTTTACTTGTCCTTTCGCTACCTTTGCTTATAGACGTATGCCTTTTGGTTTATGTAATGCACCTGCTACCTTTCAAAGATGCATGATGGCTATATTCTCTGATTTTTGTGAAAAGATTGTTGAGGTTTTGATGGATGATTTCTCCGTTTACGGAACTTCTTTTGAGGATTGCTTAAGCAACCTTGATCGAGTTTTGCAGAGATGTAAAGATACTAATCTTGTCTTGAATTGGGAGAAGTGCCACTTTATGGTTAATGAAGATATTGTCTAGGGACATAAAATTTCTAAAAGAGGTATTGAAGTTGACAAAGCTAAAGTTGATGCTATTGAAAAGATGTCATGCCCTAAGGACATCAAAGGTATACGAAGTTTCCTTGGTCCTGTCGGGTTTTATAGGAGGTTCATAAAGGACTTCTCCAAAATATCCAGGCCTCTGAATAATCTCTTACAAAAAGATATTCCTTTTGACTTTGATGATGATTGTCTAGAAGCATTTGAAATACTTAAGAAAGCATTAATCTCTGCACCTATTGTCCAGCCTCCTGACTGGAATTTACCCTTTGAGATTATGTGTGATGCTAGTGATTATGCTGTAGGTGCTGTTGTAGGGCAAAGAGTTGATAAGAAACTGAATGTTATCCAGTATGCTAGTAAAACTCTAGATAGTGCCCAAAGAAACTATGCCACTACTGAGAAAGAATTTTTAGTAGTTGTGTTTGCTTGTGATAAGTTTAGACCCTATATTATTGATTCTAAAGTAACTATTCACACTGATCATGATGCTATCAAATAGCTTATGGAAAAGAAAGATGCTAAGCCTAGACTTATTAGATGGGTTCTCTTGCAACAAGAATTTGACTTGCATATTATTGATAGAAAGGGAGCCGAGAACCCCGTAGCAGATAACTTATCTAGGTTAGAGAATATACTTGATGACCCACAACCTATTGATGATAGCTTTCCTGATGAACAACTAGCTATCATAAGTACTTCTCGTACTGCTCCATGGTATGCTGATTATGCTAATTATATTGTTGCTAAGTTTATACCTCCTAGCTTCACATACCAACAAAAGAAAAAGTTCTTCTATGATTTGAGACATTACTTTTGGGATGACCCACATCTTTATAAAGAAGAAGTAGATGGTATTATTAGACGTTGTGTACCTGAGCATGAACAGGAACAAATCCTACGCAAGTGCCACTCCGAAGCTTATGGAGGACACCATGCGGGAGATAGAACTACACACAAGGTATTGCAATCTGGTTTTTATTGGCCTACTCTCTTCAAGGATGCCCGTAAGTTTGTCTTATCTTGTGATGAATGTCAAAGAATTGGTAATATTAGTAGACGTCAAGAAATGCCTATGAACTATTCACTTGTTATTGAACCATTTGATGTTTGGAGCTTTGATTATATGGGACCTTTTCCTGCCTCTAACGGGTACACACATATTTTAGTTGTTGTTGATTACGTTACTAAGTTGGTAGAAGCTATTCCAACTAGTAGTGCTGATCATAACACCTCTATTAAGATGCTTAAAGAAGTTATATTTCCAAGGTTTTGAGTCCCTAGATATCTACTGACTTATGGTGGTTCACACTTTATTCATGGTGCTTTCCGCAAGATGCTTGCAAAGTATGATGTCAACCATAGAATTGCATCCCCCTATCACCCACAAACTAGTGGTCAAGTAGAACTAAGTAATAGGGAGTTGAAATTAATCTTGCAAAAAACAATTAATAGGTCTAGGAAGAATTGGTCCAAGAAACTTGATGATGCATTATGGGCCTATAGAACTGCATACAAAAATCCTATGGGTATGTCTCCATATAAGATGGTATATGGAAAAGCTTGTCACTTACCTCTTGAGCTAGAATATAAGGCATATTGGACTATTAAAGAGCTCAACTACGATTTCAAACTTGTCGGTGAGAAGAGGTTATTTAATATTAGCTGTCTCGATGAATGGAGAACCCAGGCCTACGAGAATGCCAAGCTGTTTAAAGAAAAAGTTAAAAGATGGCATGACAAAAGAATACAAAAGCGTGAGTTTAACGTAGGTGATTATGTCTTGCTATACAACTCTCGTTTAAGATTTTTAGCAGGAAAACTTCTCTCCAAGTGGGAAGGACCTTACGTCATGGAGGAGGTCTATCGTTCCGGTGCTATAAAAATCAACAACTTCGAAGGCACAAATCCGAAGGTGGTGAATGGCCAAATAATCAAACATTATATCTCAAGTAATACTATAAATGTTGAAACCAATATTATTGAAACCATAACCCCGGAGGAATACATAAGGGACACTTTCCAAAACGATTCAGCCTCCGAAAAGGAAGAGGTACGTGATACGGTAAGTAAACCGACTCCAAAACAGTTCTAAAGGCAATGTTTCTCCTTTCTGGCATATTTAGAAAAATAGAAAAATAAACCGCAGTCCGGAAGAGACACGAGGCATCCACGAGGGTGGAGGGCACGCCCCCCTGCCTCGTGGGCACCTCGTGTGTCCCATGGACTCCGTTTTCTTGTGCGTAACTCCTTTTAGTCGGGAAAAATTCATTATATATACTCCCGAAGGTTTTGACCTATGTATCACGCAAAAATCCTCTGTTCTTGTTTCGAGCTATTTTCTGATAGGGTTTGCGAAGCCAGGCATCATGTCGTCTCCCTCCTCCAACAACGAAGGCAACGATGCTTGGCTAATGAAGATAGATTTGAAGAGGGAAGGACCCGAGGAGATCCACAAGGAGAAGAAGATCAAGATGGAGGTGGAAGATCCGGCTCCGGCAGCGGGAGAAGAAGACACCTCTAAATCCCTTCCCAATCTCTTTACCTCAACTGAGCTAGAAGCTTTCAGGATGATTGAGTTAGCTCAGATTTGAAACAAGCATCTCACAAGTGAAAATCTTTTGTTGAAGGATTACATAGCTGCCCTCAAAGGTATTATCCACAAGCTGGAAGATCTCCTACGCTCGATATATGAGGATCCTCCGTCACTACTTGCAACTCCATCATCACCACCCCCGAAGAAGGAGATATAATCATATGGGTATGGACACTCCCCCTGGCAACTACCAAGCTTGGGGGAGTGACCCCGGTATCGTATCACCATCACTCCTATCTTTACCGTTTTACTTAGTTCGATCCTTTTGGTAGTATCTTGATCTAGTAGAATAAAGTTAGCATGATCTAGTTGTGAGCTTTTGCTTTGTGAGCTTTATCCTTTGTAATCGAGTCCGTGAGTTATATAATAAAGATTAGTGTTGAGTCAAGGGCTTGATTTCCTCACTTGGGTCGTGATAAAAAGAAAACATAAAGAGTATCAAAGATATCATCTCGATCTTATGGGAAGTAATGACTTCACATATAAGAGTATGGTAAATAAAAGTTGTTGGGAGGTAACAAACATAGTTTTGGTCATCGTTGCAATTATAGGAAGTAATAAAAGAAGAGAGTCTTCACATACAAATATACTATCTTGGACATCTTTTATGATTGTGAGCAGTCATTAAAATATGACATGCTAAAGAGTTGACGTTGGACAAGGAAGACAACCTAATGGGTTATGTCTTCTTATATCCGAAATAAAGTATATTGTCATGGATCATCCAACATGTCGAGCTTGCCTTTCCCCCTCATGCTAGCCAAAACTCCTCGCACTAAGTAGAGATACTACTTGTGCTTCCATATATCCTTAAACCCAGTTTTGCCATGAGAGTCCACCATACCTACCTATGCATTGAGAAAGATCCTTCCAAGTAAGTTGTCATGTTGCAAATCCGCTAAAATATGTATGATTTATTAGTGTGGGAGAAATTAGCTTTATACGATCTTGTGATATGGAAGTAATAAAAGCGACAGATTGCATAATAAAGGTCCTTATCACAAGTGGCAATATAAAGCGAAGTTCTTCTATGCTAAGACTTTGTGCATCCAACCATAAAAACACATGACAACCTTTGCTTCCCTCTGCAAACGGCCTATCTATTATTCCTGTCTTATAAGTGTCAAGGTGAAATCCACCTTTCCTTTTTACATTTTATCCTTTAGCAATCACATTGTGTTGGAAAGATCCAGACATATATACCCACTTGGATGTAAGTTTTCATGATCTATTACTGTTGACATTACCCTTGAGGTAAAAAGTTGGGAGGCAACACCATAAGCCCCTATCTTTCTCTGTGTCCGATTAAAACTCCATAAACATAAGTATTGCGTGAGTGTGAGTAATTATGAAAGACTATATGATAGTCGAGTATGTAGGCTTGCTGAAAAGCTCCTATATTGACTCTTTCCGATATTACGATAAATTGCAATTGCTTCAATGACCGAGATCAAAGTTTGTTAGTTTCCAGTGAAGTTTATGATTCATACTTGATATTGTGGATGAATTGTTACTTTAGCATAAGAATCATATGACTATATTTATATAAGTTGCTGTTATGAGAATGATCATGATGCCCTCATGTCCGTATTTTGTTTTTATCGACACCTCTATCTCTAAACATGTGGACATATTCTTCGATATCGGCTTTCTCTTGAGGACAAGCGAGGTCTAAGCTTGGGGGAGTTGATACCTCCATTTTGCATCATGCTTATATGTTGATATTTATTGCATTATGGGCTGTTACTATATGTTTTGTCACAATACTTATGCCTTTTCTCTCTTATTTTACAAGGTTCACATGAAGAGGGAGAATGCCGGCAGCTGGAATTCTGGGCTGGAAAAGGAGCAAACTCTGGAAACCTATTCTGCACAACTCCAAAAGCCCTGAAACTCAACTGAACGTCGTTTCAGAAAATATAAAAAATATCTGGCAAAAGAAACTCACGAGGGGGGCCACCGGCTATCCACGAGGGTGGGGGCGCGCCCCCCTTCCCAGGGTGCGCCCCCTGCCTTGTGGGCCAGCCGGTAGGCCCCTGATGCCCATCTTCTCCTATATGAGGTGTTTTGACCTGGAAAAAATCAGAAGGGGGCTTTCGGGACCAGATGCCGCCGTCTCGAGGCGAAAACCAATCTAGGTCTCCAACAGAGCTGTTCTGTCGGGGATACTTCCCTCCGGGAGGGGGAAATCGTCATCGCCGTCATCACCAACAACTCTCCCATCTTGGGGAGGGCTATCTTCATCAACATCTTCACCAGCACCATCTCCTCTCAAACCCTAGTTCATCTCTTGTATCCAATCTTTGTACCCAAACCTCAGATTGGTACCTGTGGGTTGCTAGTAGTGTTGATTACTCCTTGTAGTTGATGCTAGTTGGTTTATTTGGTGGAAGATCATATGTTCAAATCCATTATGCATATTAATACCCCTCTGATCATGAACAATATTATGTCTTGTGAGTAGTTACTTTTGTTCCTGAGGACATGGGAGAAGTCTTGCTATTAGTAGTCATGTGAGTTTGGTCTTCGTTCGATATTTTGATGAGATGTATGTTGTCTCTCCTCTAGTGGTGTCATGTGAACGTCGACTACATGATACTTCACCATTATTTGGGACTAGAGGAAGGCATTGGTAAGTAATAAGTAGATGATGGGTTGCTAGAGTGACAGAAGCTTAAACCCTAGTTTATGCGTTGCTTCGTAAGGGGCTGATTTGGATCCATATGTTTCAGGCTATAGTTAGGTTTACCTCAATACTTCTTTTGTAGTTGCGGATGCTTGCATTAGAGGTTAATCATAAGTGGGAGGCTTGTCCAAGTAAGGGCAGCATCCAAGCACCGGTCCACCCACATACCAAATTATCAAAGTACCGAACGTGAATCAGACGATCGTGATGGAAACTAGCTGGACGATAATTCCCATGTGTCCTCGGAAGCGCTTTACCTTATATAAGAGTTTGTCCAGGCTTGTCCTTTGCTACAAAAGGATTGGGCCACCTTGCTGCACCTTATTTACTTTTACCATTTTTCACTTGCTATCAATTATCTTATCACAAAACTATCTTTTACCTATAATTGCAGTGCTTGCAGAAAATACCTTACTGAAAACTGCCTATCATTTCCTTCTGCTCCTCGTTGGATTCGACACTCTTACTTATCGGAAGGACTATGATAGATCCCCTACACTTGTGGGTCATCACTTCCCCAACCTTTCCCTCTCTCCTTGATGGACCAAGGTGCGGGAGACGTCACTGGGCTGCACGTGTGTTGAGCGCGGAGGCACCATTGTTCGGTACTTAGATCGGATTCGGCCGCGATCTGAATCGCTTCGTGCACGACTCCACCGAGCGTGTTCTTGCAATGCTTCCGTAATGCGATCTTCAACGGTATGAATACGCACTCCCCTTCCTCATTGCTAGTCACTCCATAGATAGATCTTGGTGATGCGTATAATTTTTTTGAATTTCTGCAACGATCCCTAACAGTGGCATCATGAGCCAGGTCTATGCGTAGTTACTATGAACGAGTAGAACACAAGTTGTTATGGGCGTAGATTATGTCAATTTACTTGCCGCTACTAGTCTTATCTTGATTTGGTGGCATCGTGGGATGAAGCGGCCAGGACCGACCTTACACGTACTGTCAGGGATATGACTAGTAGGTATAAACTGGCTAGGAAGGTCCGGATTACGTTAGTAAAATTATATTATCAGAAGCCAAGTAGAGTATGTATTAGGAGGTTGTAACCCACAAAGGTTAAGGGCCTGTGTGTAAGGCCCATGATTTGTAAACCGTCATACCATGTAACTTGGGATGTAAGATAGAAAGAGTAGAGACCGAGGCGGATACGTTTATGAGCCGGCCTCGGGACTCTGTAAACCGGACCAGGCGTCGCTCCTACATAAAGGGACGACCCGGCGACGGTTCAGGACAAGAAACAACAGCTCGAGACACAGGTAAAGCGGATTCGCTCCCTGGTCATCGAAGCCCAAGCAATACCACACCAAACTAGACGTAGGCTTTTACCTTCATCGAAGGGGCCGAACTAGTATAAAACTCCCTGTGTCCTTCGCCCGCTTTAACCCCTTTAAGCTAACCCGAGCGATGGCCTCACACCTAAGTCCGTTAACCAGGACATCTGCCGTGCTAAATCCACGACAATTGGCGCCCACTATGGGGCTATCGCACGATGGTTTCGAGTTCTTGAAGGGCAGCTTTGAAGGGCTCAAGGGTTACGCAGTGGGCCGGATGACCAAGAGTCGTCACGGCCGGATCTACATCGACGATGCAGGCTGGGGCCCCGAGGCCGATTCAATCGAATACGGGTACCGGGTACCCTTCGGCGGCATCCACGTCTTCATCGGCAAGGTCGGCAAACTGGGCCCTGAGTCGGACATCTTCCCCAGCATCGTCGAGCCGGCTCAGCATGCGAGAACCGCCCGGATTCAGCCCGCCGTGAAGCACGTCTTCGTCGGAGCAGTGCATGGAGTACAAGCCGAGGATGGATCGGATTCTGGTGGCGAGACAGTTGTCTATTCTGGTTATGAATCTTCATCTGTAGAGACCGAATCTTTGTATCTGTTGCAGGACGGCCGGTCCGAGGGTGTGTCCGATGGCAATAGTATTCCGGACCCCTTTGATCCGCCAAACAGGGTTGTTGTTTTCATGGCTGGATCATAATCTATGCAGCAGCCCACAACGACTGGGGCGTTAACCTCAGAGGCAGCGGGAGCCAGAGTTGGAGATCTTCCCCTGTTGCCCTCGGACGTCCTAACCACCGTAGTCGATAACTTGACGGCGGTCGCAACAGCGGAAGTAGCCCAGGCCGACAAGGCGCAGCATGATGCAGAGATAGCTCAGTTGAAGAGCAGGATTGAGCAAGCTAAGTTGGATCAGGATGCGGAGAAAGCCAGGATGACTACAAGACAAGCAGAGCTAGATTCCCAAGCTTTTTGGCTCAGGCTGGATCATAACGCTTCATAGGAGATAATGTATAGAAGGCAACAATCTCGGTTACCGCCGGTTTATGAGGCAAGGAATCTCTTTGGCACACCAGGAGCGGGAACCAGTAACCGCCCAGAGGTAAACCTGGGAGGAGCTCCGGGGACGGGCGCGTCGGTTCAGCCACCAGCCACAGAGCGGAACCGCCAGGTTGTGCCAACACCGCACATACCCACTCCTCCCGGCCATTATTCTAACCCATTGGACAACATTGTCGCCGCCGCTTCACGGCTAGTCGTTCTTCCCATTGAGGGGACGTCCCCCATAGCAATGGAGGCACGACGGGCTAAGGAGTTGCTGGACACAGCGTTAACATAGCAGCATGCGTATTCTTATAGCTGGGAGAGGATTCATTCAACCCCCCGCCCGAGCCGGAGTTACACGAGGCATCTGGATGAACCGGCTGTATCTAGCAGCGCGCGGAGACGGCACCGACAGAGGCAGGATAATCCGGCAGGAGCAGGAGCACATGCCCAAGAGGCGGTGGACCAGGCTAGACAGACCGCCCGCGACGACACCCGTCAAGCAACGCCGGTTCACCCCACCACCACAGAAACAGGAATCATGTGCAGTTCCTTAGGGGTGCAGTGTCTCATCCTCGCTTTACGGAACGTGAAATTACCTAAAGACTTCAAAGGCCCACGCAAGGTACCTAACTACACGGCGGATCTGGCTCCGGAGGCGTGGGTTGAAAGTTATGAGATGGCTATGGAGATGCTTGATGTGGACGAAGCTGCGTGTGCCACATACTTCACAATGATGCTTGAGGGCACGGCCCGAACATGGCTAAAGGGTTTACCACCTAACTCCATCGGGTCATGGGGTGAGTTGCGTCGCCGGTTTATCAATAATTTCAATAACACATGCATGCAGCCGATGTCCGTGGTTGACTTAGCTGCATGTGTTCAAGGAGAGCAAGAGACCACAAGCAGTTGAGTGCGGCGAGTATCTGAAATTTTGCACTCCTCCAATAACATCAATCCAAGCACGGCTATAGTGACCTTAGAAGGCAATTGCCGGTTTGAGCCTTTGAGACAGAAGCTAGGACGGCTCAAGCGTGATTGCAATGACATGGGAACGCTCATGGGCGCTTTGGTGAAGTATGGAGACTCTGATAACACCAAGTATCCAGACGCAGACGGAGACAAGTCCGGGAAAGCGAGCAAAAACGGTAAACCGGCGCAAGCCAATCCGGCAGGTACAGGTTACAATGGCAAGCGTAAAGCGGAAGGCAGTTCAGATTTTGTGGCCAATACCAACGTTCAAGACAACGGGCAGCGCCGCAAGGGTAGACCGCCCCCGTGCAACGGAGGCCGCCTATTAATCTAGATTGCCAGTTGAACGTGCCATGCCCAAAGCACGGTACAGAGGAAAACCCGGCTACGCATCTCTGGAAAGACTATTTTATTATGCAGGAGTTTATGAAACATGCCAAGTATAACCACGGGCCCCCCGGCGGATCAGGTCCCGGTTGTCAAGGCCCGGGTTATCAGGGCGGTGGATCCGGATCAGGGTACCACGGCGGTAACAACAACCACAATGGTAACAATCAGCATCAGCAGAACCAGCAACATGGTCAGGGTGGATACAACAACCAAGGGAATCAACAGCGTCAGCAGCAGCAGCAATCCGGATATTAGAATAACCCGAAGGAGCTAAGCAGTGGGCAATATCTTGTTTTCACCACAAGTTTGTGCAAACGGGATTAGAAAGTTCTGAAGAGAGCAGTACATTCTGTTGAACTGGCGATACCACGTTTTTTGCGTTGGTCTGAGCAACCCATTGTATGGAGCAGAGAGGATCACCCGCCACGGGTTGATAATCCGGGTCAGCTGGCCTTGGTGGTGGCACCACAGGTGGGTGGTTATAAATTCACAAAGGTACTTATGGATGGAGGCAGCAGCATCAATATCCTATACTATGAGACTTTTCGACGTATGTATTGACAAGCTCCGACAATCCAACACAGTGTTCCACGGGGTGGTGCCCGGTAAATCAGCTTACCTAGTTGGAAAAATCGATCTGGAAGTTACCTTCGGAGACGAGCATGATGCTAGATCCAAGACAGTGACCTTTGAGGTTGCAAAGATCAGGGGCCCGTATCATGCTCTGTTTGGGAGGCCGGTTTACGCCAAGTTCATGGCTAGACCGTGTTATGTTTATCTGCAGCTCAAGATGCCGGGTCACAAGGGAACCATCACGGTTCAGGGGAGCCGTAAGATCACGTTGGAATGCGAGGAAGGAGACGCAGCATACGCTGAGGTAGTTTGTGCTACGGAGGAGCTAAAATTCTATAAGGACAATGTTGATCCGGCAAATATGTCGCCGTTGAAGAAGCCAACTACAGAGCATGATCCGGCGTTGAAGTTTGAATCAGCAGAGGAAACCAAGCAGGTTGACTTTGTTCCGGGCGATTCGTCCAAGCAGTTCACTATCAGTGCTAACCTAGACCCCAAATAGGAAAGCGCGCTCATCGAGTTCATCCGTGAGAACCGGGATATCTTTGCATGGAAGCCTTCTAACATGCCAGGTATACCGAGGGAACTCGCTGAGCAAAGTCTTAATATTGATCCAAAGTTTAAACCGGCCAAGCAATATTTGTGCCGCTTCAATGAGGAGAGGCGCAAGGCTATAGGTGAGGAAGTGGCTAGGCTCTTGGCCGCAGGTTTCATAGTTGAGGTATTTCATCCAGAGTGGTTGGCTAATCCGGTGCTGGTGCTAAAGAAAAACGGAACTTGGAGGATGTGTGTTGATTACACAGACTAGAACAAGACTTGCCCAACTGATCCTTTTCCTCTCCCCCGTATTGATCAGATTATTGATGCTACGGCAGGATGTGAGCGGCTAAGTTTTTTGGATGCATATTCAGGTTATCATCAGATCAAGATGGTAGTTAAGGACCAGGAGAAGACATCTTTCATAACTCCCTTTGGAGCCTTCTGCTATGTATCCATGCCTTTTGGACTCAAGAGTGCTCAAGCAACTTATAATAGTTGTGTGCAGAACTGCCTACAAGGGCAGATTGGAAGAAATTTCCATGCATATGTTGATGACATCAAGGTAAAATCCAGGAAGGAGGAGACGCTGATAGAGGACTTAAAAGAAACCTTTGACAACCTCCGGGTTTACAAGATGATGCTTAATCCGGAGAAGTGTGTTTTCGATGTTCCAGCGGGCAAGCTCCTTGGATTCTTAGTGTCAAACAGAGGGATTGAAGCTAATCCAGAGAAGATCAAGGCGATCACATCCTTGGCTAAACCGGCTTGTATCAATGATGTCCAGTGTGTGGCAGGCCGTATTGTAGCGTTGAGTCGGTTCATCAGCCGTTTGGGAGAGAAGGCGATCCCGCTTTATCAGATGATGAAGAAAACAGACCGGTTTGTCTGGAGCGATGCTGCAAACGATGCGTTCGAGGATTTGAAGCGACATTTAGCATAACCACCAGTTCTTGCTGCCCCGGTTGACAAGGAGCCGCTGTTGTTATACGTGGCCGCCAATGCCCATGCAGTTAGCGTGGCCGTTGTGGTGGAGCGCAAAGAAGGAGGCAAAGAATATCCGGTTCAACGTCCGGTTTATTACATCAGTGAGGTGCTCATTGAGTCAAAACAAAGATATCGCACTGGCAGAAATTGGTATATGGTGTGTTCATGGCAAAACGGAAGTTGAAGCATTACTTCCAGGGCCACCCAATCACTGTTGTCAGTTCAGCTCCGTTGGGGGATACAATCCAGAACAAAGAAGCCACTGGCAGAGTAGCAAAGTGGGCCATTGAGCTTAGCCCGCACGAATTAAAGTATGTGCCCCGTACTGCTATAAAATCCCAAGCGTTGGTGGATTTCATCAATGATTAGACAGAGTTGCAAGCACCTGAGGAAAAGCCGGATCATACATACTGGACTATTCACTTTGATGGTTCAAGGCAATTGGAGGGCTCGGGGGCTGGAGTCGTGTTAACTTCCCCACGAGGTGATAAGTTCTGTTTTGTCCTCCGTTTAATGTTCCCTTATACTAATAATGCTGCTGAGTATGAAGCTCTCCTCCACGGTTTACGGATGGCTAAGGAGATGAACTTGAGCTAGGTCAAGTGCTTTGGTGACTCAGATCTGGTGGCACAACAAGTATCTGGTAAGTGGGACTCTAAGGATTCGCTAATGGCGGCTTACCGGCGAGAAGTGGATGCAGTCGCAGGATACTTCAAGGGATATCAGGTGGACCACATAGACCGGCGGAAAAATGAAGCGGCCGATGCATTGAGCCGGCTGGGCTACCAGCGTAAATCGGTTCCACCTAATACCTTCTTGGATGAATTGCATAGTCCGTCAGTGCAGATACCTTCAGAGGAGGATTTGGCTGTTCCTGATCCGGAAGCACAGTTGGTTGCAGCACTTCATGTTATTCCGGATTGGACACTCCCTTATCTGGCGTATATGAGCCGAGGTGAGTTGCCAGAGGACGAATTTGAGGCCCGGCAGATAATCCGGCGGTCTAAGTCTATGACTATCGTCAATGGAGAACTTCATCACCGCAGCATTTCTAGGGCGTTTCAGCGGTGCGTATCATCAGAGGAAGGCTGTGATATTCTTCGAGAGATTCACGAAGGGGATTGTGGTCATCACGCCGGTTCAAAGTCCTTGGTAGCTAAAGCTTTTCGTCACGGGTTCTACTAGCTGACGGCTCACGCCGATGCAGAGGACTTGGTCAGAAAATGTGACGCTTGCCAGAAATTTTCGCGGCGTGCTCATGTACTGGCGCAGGAGCTGCGGATGATTCCAATCACTTGGCCGTTCGCAACTTGGGGGCTTTATATGGTTGGACCCTTTAAAAGATCCCAAGATCAGAAAACCCACCTGTTAGTAGCAGTGGACAAATTTACAAAGTGGGTTGAAGAAGAGCCTGTCAGTAAGTGTGATGCGGCAACAGCGGTTAAGTTCATCAAAAAGGTAATTTTCCGGTTTGGCTTTCCACACAGCATTATAATTGACAATGGCACCAACCTATCTAAAGGAGAGATGGAAGAGTTCTGTCAAAGAGAACATATTCGCCTTGATGTGTCATCGGTAGCTCACCCTCAGTCCGATGGCCAAGCTGAGAGAGCCAACCAGGAGATCTTGAGAGGCATCAAGCCCCGGCTTATGGTTCCTTTGCAAAGAACACCGGGTTGCTGGGTAGAGGAGTTGCCTTCTGTCTTATGGAGCATCAGCACTACGCCTAACAGATCCACAGGATACACGCCCTTTTTCATGGTATACGGCGCTGAAGCGGTCCTGCCTAGTGATATCCGGCATGATTCACCACGCGTGGCGGCCTATGTTGAAGCGGATAATGAGCAGGCAAGGCAAGACATCTTGGACTGGCTAAACGAGGAACGGGACACGGCAGCAGCACGATCAGCGATTTATCAACAAGATCTATGCCGGTACCACCGCCGCCGGGTTAAGACCAGAACGTTCCAGGGGGGAGATCTGGTGCTCCGGCTCATCCAAGACCAGACAGATATGCATAAGCTATCCCCACCTTGGAAAGGACCCTTTGTGGTCAGCAAGAACCTGCACAACAGATCATACTACCTTGTCGATGTTCGAGAACATAAGGACTCACGTACGGTAGAGGAGGAGACGAAGCGGCCGTGGAACATGGCTCTTCTTCGACCTTACTACACTTGAGCCTTTGGCTCCGCTTTATGTACAATGTATATATTATAATTAATAAAATAAACTGGCGCCCCCGGATCACCGGGGAATCAGCCATCTTCTTCGCAAAAAGAGTATCACATGGGTCTTCAAAAGAAACCTTCCATGGCCTCTTAAACCGGCGCCCCTGATAGAATCAGGGAATCCGCCGTGTCTTTTATACACAAGAGTATCACATGGGGGCTTCGAAAGAAACCTTCGATGGCCTCTTAAACCGGCGCCCTTGACAGAATCAAGGAATCATCCGTGTTCTTCAAAGGAGTATCACATAGGAGTTTCTACACAAGGTTACAATGGCCTCCTAAACCGGCGCCCTTGATACATCAAGGAATCAGCCATCTTATCAAACAAGAATCACATGGGGGCTTCCGTGGGCAAGGGAGTTTCCCATGGCCTCTTCAGCCGGCGGCGGTATGAAGCCCATCATAAGAGCACTGCTCTGGTTGCTTCGGCAATTTCCACATGATGATGAGGGGTAAAAGTGTAATGCCCAGGATGGAGTTATACCTCCTACGTGTCGAGGCACGACTTAAAGGCATAAGTCCATCCTAGAATGATCTCAAGTTTGGTAATCTTTGCACAACTCATGTAAAAGAGGGATAGTAAACTGAAAATAGTTGGCTTACAATCGCCACGTCACAGAATAACAGTACAAGTCTCAAACATCATACAATAAGATCACTACAACCCTCTAAGGGCAAAAGCCAATGTCAAAGTACCAAACTCAGATAAAACAACCACAGGCGGATCGAATCCTAGTAAGAGACTCCACTACTGATCGTCCGGGTAGCGCACGTAGTAGCGACTACGCTCCTCGTCGTACTCCCAATCCAGCTCGGTGCCATCACCTGGATAGCTCACAGCTGGACCTGCATCTGGTGTGTGAAGTAACTGTGAGCCACAGAGGACTCAGCAATCCCGTTCCCGGGTAACAGAACTATCAAAGCCTTTAGGTGAGGGAAAGGCTGAAGAAAGAACAAGTCTGCAGCAGCAACTAGCAACTAGCTTACGCAAGTGAGAGCGAGGAGAGAAGGCAACGCGAGAAGTGATCACGAAGTGATCCTAGCTACAAGCTCACAAACATAACCCCTCCGTGTTCAACTCCCGAATCCCTATTCGGAAATTGACAGTCACGGAACACACGCTGGTAGTGTATTAGTATCATTGTGTCAAGTTATCTACAACCGGAATTAACAAGCTCCCATCTGCCACATAACCGCGGGCACGGCTTTCGAAAGTTTAAACCCTGCAGGGGTGTTCCAACTTGACCCATTACAAGCCCACGATCCGCGGAGTCGCAACTCCAAAGTGGGAAGACCCGAGTATCCTCGGAATCCCGTGCTCAAGATATACCGAGCTAAGGTAAGGCTAATCCAGCAAATCCTCCCGGCGTGCCGACACCCTGATAGTAGCCGCGCGTATCTCGTCTCAGGCCACGACCGGATGGGTGATCCCACAGGTTTTTACCAAACCTTGAGTTTCCTCGAGGTGGCCCCGCGTAACCCCCGTTTCGGACCAACACTCATGAGGAGCACTGGCCCGGGGTTGTTGAATTAAATAAAAAGGGTTTATAACTCCCTATGCATGTTTAGTTTGTTATTAAGCAAATAGTACCAATGTTGGGATTTGCTGGAAAAGACTTAGCACTTAGCGGTTTATCGAGGGGGTCCCATACACCCCAACCGTGTTAGGAACGCACAATCAAGGAACATAAAACCGGCTTATACGGATCCTAACGGCATGAGTGGAACAAAACACCAAGCAAAAGGCTTAGCCTTCCACCCTTGCCAATATATAGGTGATTTCAGTTAAAGCATTTATATAGTGTGATATCACCCAACCAAAACTTCATCATGGAGCAAGCATCTTCACTTCACCTGCAACTAGCAACGCTATAAGAAGGGACTGAGCGAAGCGTACTTAGCCAAGCAACGGTTTGCATAGGTAGGGTGGTTAAACATGGCAATTGGCTACAAGTAGGAGGCTGACAAGAAGAACATGGGCATCGAGGCAAAACTATAGATCGAGACTACTAGCAATAGGCGAAGATAGTAAAGTTATCGGGGTTCGGTCATCTTGCCTGAAGAGAAGACGTTCGGATCAAAAGAAGGGTCCTCGTGCTCAAACTCGTTGGAAACCTCGTGCTCAACCTCGTTGGAAAACTCGTGCTCAACTTCCGGCTCTAAAAAAGACAAACACACCAAGCACCAATCAACAAAATGCAATGCGCACTCGAAAAACATGAATGCATGATGGATGCACTAAAGATGCACATGGAGCACGTAAAACATCACTCAAGCAAAACACCTCAAAACAAGATAAAAACCTGATATTATTAATCTACACAGAAAATCACCCAAGTTTGATATAAGATTCGCTGAAATCGGAGTTACGGGCTAAAAGTTATGCCCGAAACAAGATTTGAGCGAAAACTGCAAATTACAGCAACATAGCATCTTGGGAGCTCAAAATAATTAATCTACAGCACCCAAAAAGCATGGCAAGGACTTGAACATAAACTAGATATAAAGTACAGCAACTAGGTCCAAAGTGCACCCCCAACGGAGTCACGGATCAATAGCAATGATCTTGGACATATTGAACTTTGAAATAAAATTCTGGCAGCAGAATTTTATTGAAAGTTTGGAGCAAAAGATAAACATGCTACAGCCACTCAAATGGACATGTGAGGACATGAATGGAAATACAACAATATATACTTCAAGGAACAATCAAAATCCACCCCAAAACTATCATGCTTTGTCCTACAACATCACACGAACATGGCATCGGAACGTTACAGATTTCAGACTTAGTGAAATTTCACTAAGTCCTAAAACAGCAACATCATCATAGCATGTAAAAGAGCATGTTTAAGACACCTCGAAACTAAACATGGCAAAGGGTAAGCACCTCATCAAAATACATATGACGGTGATCCCGAAACACACAAGCATGCATCATTGTGGTGAACACACCGATTACAACGAGCTAAACAAGATGACATTTCATAACAAGTGAAAACACAACATGTGAACATGGCACTTTGCAAAGATGATAACAAGGAAACAATACATCTACCATGCAACCTATCACACACAACACGTAGTTCGTGACAAGACGAACACGTGGACATGTCATTTGCATCGTTTGGACAAACGAGCTAGAAGATATCACATGTCAAAGGTGGCATGAAAATAACACATAACAGCAGTTTATATCATGATGCACTCTTGCAACAGCAAAACAAGTGTCAAGATGACATCTAACATGCATGACTACAACAGGTAAAGCGTAGAGGGCATCTCCACGAACATCTGGACATGCTACACGCGCAAAACGGAGCAACAGGCACCAAGTTACAGCAGGTCAAAGTATGCATCTCAGATCAGGAAAAAACAGAGACTTAGGGTTTTGAATTGAACCTAGATCCAGATCTGAGTCAACGGGCTTCGCTGGGCTGGAACGGATCTGCGAGACGGCCCAGGTGGAAGAAGTGGCCCGCGGCGGCGCTGGCCCGCGAAGAAGGGTGGAAGGAGGCGGCCCGCTGACGGCCTGCGGTGCGGAGTGAGGCGAGCCGGCCTGGCTCGCGAAGGCGGCGCGGCCCGCTGCGAGGCGAGGCGCGGCCTGGCTGGAGGCCCAGGTGCCCGGCCCGCGCGCGGGAGGCGAAGCGAAGGGCGGCGGCCTGTCGACGATCGGGCGACCCAGCGAGGCGCTCGGCCTGGCGATCGCTGGAACGGAGGGAGTTCGGGCCGGGGAAGCAGCTCCTGGCCCGGCGCGTTGCGGCCGACGAAGTGGTCCCGCCTGGACTTGGCCCGGTGCGGTCGAGGCCGACGCGGCGCGAGGTGGAACCGCTCGATGCGGCCAGGCGACGCGCGGGATCCGGCGGGGCGCCTCCTGGCGTTGACCTCGCGCTCAGATCGAGGGTCCGGTCGGCCGCGCTGGTACGAGGGGATCGAGGATCCTTCGGGATCTGGATAATTTGGAGGATTGGATCTGATAAAAAGAGAAAAAAAAAGAAAGTGGAGAAGGGGGAAGAAGAAGGGGATGCCCAAATAGACCTAGGGGTCTATATATAGCAGTTTTAGACTAGGGTTTGGAGACTAGGGTGTCTAGGAGCCCTCCGATCGTGATCCAACGGATCCGATCGCGGGGATAGAAATAAAGGCCTAGACGGAGATAAAAGAAAACAGCAGGGGTATTTTCGGAACACGAAGCGAAGGCACTTCGGGCCCACACGAGCAACGGAGGGAAAAGTCAACGGAGTCCAAACGAGACGAGATTTGAGAGGCGGGTTGCACACAACAAAACAACAACACACAACACAACCTCGCGGCACACCGGTAACGAAAAACGCCCGAACAACAAAGTAGGCCTACGGGACGTCACGGACACGTGAGGGAGCTCCGGAACACGAAACGGACAACGGGAAGAAACACACGGAACCGGATGCAACCCACAACACAAAAGAAATGCAATGCACATGTCTACATGATATGAATGAAAGCCACACACTCACACAACAAAACGACGAAAGCCCGAAAGACAAAGAACCCGAAATGGAAATAGATGAAGCCGGAGATATATTATAAGCCCAAAAGGGAAAGTATTACATCCGGGGCATTACAAACTCTCCTCTACTACAAAAAGATCTCGTCCCGAGATCTAGGACTGGAAAAAGGAAGGGTACTCGGAACGAAGATGATCTTCTCGTTCCCAGGTAGCTTCTCGGTCTGTGTGATGTGACCACTTGACTTTCAGAAACTTGATGGTCTTGTTGCGAGTCTTGCGTTCAGTTTCTTCGAGAATGGCAACTGGATGCTCTCGGTAGGAAAGGTCTTGTTGAAGATCAATCTCCTCAAACAGAATCATGCGCTCAGGTGCCTTGAAGCATTTGCGAAGCTGAGACACATGGAAGACATCATGAACATTTGCAAAGTTGGAAGGGAGCTCGAGCTGATAGGCTAGATCGCCTCTTTTGCCAAGAATTTTGAAAGGCCCGACGTATCTAGGAGCAAGTTTTCCTTTGATACCGAACCTTTGGGTTCCTTTCATCGGAGAAACTCGGAGATAGACATGATCACCGATGTCGAAAGCCAAATCACGATGCTTTCCATCATAGTAGCTCTTCTGACGCGACTGAGCGGCCTTGAGATTCTCACGTATGACTTTGCACATCTCTTCGGCTTCAGAGATCAAATCATTGCCAAGAAGTTGGCGTTCACCTGTTTCAGACCAGTTGAGAGGGGTACGGCACTTTCTGCCATAGAGAATTTCAAACGGTGCTTTGCCTGCACTTGCTTGAAAGCTGTTGTTGTAAGAGAACTCTGCAAATGGAAGACAGTCTTCCCATTTCATGCCGAAGGAGATGACACAGGCTCTTAGCATATCTTCAAGGATCTGATTCACACGCTCGACTTGACCACTACTCTGAGGGTGAAAGGCAGTGCTGAACCTGATCTTCGTGCCCATGGCGGACTGAAAGGAGTCCCAGAACCTTGATGTGAACAAGCTGCCACGGTCTGAGGATATCACTTGAGGAATGCCATGCAGGGACACAATTCTGGAAGTGTACAGCTCTGCAAGTTGAGCTGCATTGATTGATTCTTTGACTGGAAGAAAGTGAGCGACTTTGGTAAGCTTGTCAATCACCACAAAGATAGCATCATTGCCTCGCTTGGATTTAGGAAAGCCAGTGACGAAGTCCATTTCAATGTGGTCGAACTTCCACTCAGGAATAGGAAGAGGTTGGAGAAGACCGGCTGGACGTTGATGTTCTGCTTTCACTCTTCTGCATACATCACATTCATTCACGAATTGGGCAATTTCCCTTTTCATGCGTGTCCACCAGTAAGATTGCTTGAGGTCTTGATACATCTTGGAACTGCCAGGATGAATGGAAAGGAGAGAGTCATGAGCTTCTTCCATTATGAGCTTCCTGAGATCACCTTTGGGAACAACGAGTCTGTCCTCGAAGAACAAGGTATCTATCTCATCAACACGGAAGCACTTATATTTTGGAGTGCCCTTTGCAATCCCATGTTTCACCTTCTTCACCATGGTATCACTGAGCTGGGCCTCACGGACTTGATCTTCCAAGGTAGGAGCAATTTGGAGATTTGCAAGAAAACCCTGCGGAACAACCTGAAGGTTGAGCTTCCTGAAAGCTTCACAAAGCTCAGGCTGGTGTGGCCTGATGAGAAGGCTGTTGCAATATGCCTTTCTGCTCAAAGCATCTGCAATCACATTCGCCTTGCCTGGAGTGTACTCAATGCTGGGGTTGTACTCTTGAATCATCTCGACCCAACGAGTCTGGCGGAGGTTCAGATGCGGCTGTGTGAAGATGTACTTCAAGCTCTTGTGATCAGTGAAGATGTCAACCTTTCTGCCCAACAACAGATGTCTCCACGTAATCAGAGCATGTACCACAGCTGCTAGCTCGAGATCATGTGTGGGATAGTTCTTCTCACTGGGCTTGAGCTGCCGAGAAGTATATGCCACAATTTTCTTATCTTGCATAAGCACAGCACCAAGGCCTTGCAGAGAAGCATCACAGAACACTTCATAGGGCTTGGTTTCATCTGGAGGAGTCAGAACTGGAGCTGAGACAAGCTTCTCTTTGAGGGTTTTGAAAGCCACTTCACACTCGGGAGACCAAAAGTATTTGACATTCTTCTGAAGGAGGTTGGAAAGAGGCTTGGCAATCTTGGAGAAGTTCTCCACAAACCTTCTGCAATAGCTGGCAAGACCCAGAAAACTGCGGAGCTGCTTGACGTTCTGAGGAGCTTCCCAGTTGACAATTGCTTCAACTTTCTCGGGATTAACCGCAATACCGTCAGCTGAGATAATGTGGCCCAGGTATAAAACCTTATCGAGCCAAAACTCGCACTTTGAGAACTTGGCATAGAATTTATGCTCTCGGAGTCGATCAAGAACCAGACGCAAGTTCTTTTCGTGATCTTCTTCATTCTTGGAAAACACCAGAATATCATCCAGATACAGAAGCACGAATTCGCCAGTATAGGGGTTGAAGATGTAATGCATCATCCTTGAAAAGGTAGGAGGAGCATTGGCGAGACCGAAGGACATGACGGTATACTCATATGAACCGTAGCTCGTTCTGAAGGCCGTCTTGGGAATATCTTCCTCGCGAATGCGAATTTGATGATAGCCCATTCGGAGGTCAAGCTTAGAGAATACTTTAGCTCCTTTGAGCTGCTCAAAGAGTTCGTTGATGTTGGGGAGCGGATACTTGTTCTTAATCGTCTTCTTGTTCAATGGCCGGTAGTCAACACAGAGACGCTCCGTGCCATCTTTCTTCTTGACAAATAAGACACCACAGCCCCACGGAGATGTACTCGGTCTGATGAGACCCATACTCTCCTGCTTATCAAGCTGCTTCTTCAATTCCTTCAATTCATCCGGAGAGAGCTTGTATGGACGCCGGCAAGCAGGTTCGGTGCCCGGCTCGAGTTCAATGACAAACTCGACCTGACGGTGTGGAGGCATGCCTGGAAGATCTTCTGGAAAGACGTCTTGATATTCATTCACCACTGGAATTTGCTCTATGGCATTAATTTCACCCTTATCATTAAGAGAGAAAAGCCGAATAGTATTATCCCTGGAGGCAAAGATAATCACATCTTCATCAGAATGAGTCAACTTGACTTCCTTTTGAGCACAATCAATGTGAGCATCGTGCTGAGAAAGCCAATCCATTCCGAGAATGAGGTCGATGTCAGAATGACCAAGAATCACCGGAGAAGCCAAAAATCGATAATCACCCATGCGAATAGAAACATCCGGAGCATATATACTGGAATGCATCAATCTACCCGGAGATACAACTGATAACTCCCTTGGCAAACTTTTGATGCCCACATCATACTTGGATGCAAAAGGTTGAGACATGAAAGAGCATGATGCACCCGAATCAAATAACACTTTAGCTGGAAAAGAGTTCACTGGAAGGTTACCCAGAATGACATCAGAAGAAGCCTCTGCTTGTGCTGCATTCATCAGATTAACCCTTGCAGACTTTGGATCATGCTTGACAATAGCTGAACTCATAGGTGGTGGAGGAGGAAGACGCTTCGGATTCGGACATCTGTTGGCATAGTGACCCTTCTGAGTGCATTTGTTGCAAGTCACTTCTGAGAGAGGACGGAACTGAGAGCCACTGGACTTGGAGCCTTGAGACTGAAACTGCTTCTTCGACTGGTTGCTTGGGTTGGGTGGGTGGGAGAAACCACGACCACTAGAGTTCTTGTTGTTGGAGTTGTTGAAGTTGCTGGAATTGTTGTAAGGAGCTCGAAACGCTGGAGGAGGAGGAAGCCAGAGTTTCTGTTGTTTCGCAGCCAACTGAGACGATGAGGTAGAGTGAACAGCATCTCGAATTCTCTTCTTAGAAGCCTCCATCTTAAGTTGAGCTGCTTCTTGTTTCAAAGCCATGTTATAGAACTTATCGAATTCATCTGGCTCGAACAAAGTGAGAGCAAGCTGAAGTTCATCTTTGAGACCTCCACGGAACTGATAGATTTTGCTCTTTACATCAGGAATGTCTTGCTTTGCATAGCGAGCGAGGTTTTGGAACTTGACATTATACTGATAGACTGACATGGAGCCCTGCTTGAGGTTGCGGAATTGCTCACGCATACCCTCGATAACACTTGTAGGAATGTGATGCGAGCGGAAATCCTTGCAGAAATTCTCCCATGAGATCACTTGACCCGGCCTTGAGTCTTTGTACTGCTGCCACCAATCAGCTGCTTGATCTTTCAGTTGGAAGGCTGCAAACTTCACATAGTCATCTTCTTTCACGTTACTGCACTCAAAATGCTTCTTGATATCGGTCAGCCAATCTTCAGCATCAAGAGGGTCGACACAGTAACTGAAAGCTTTAGGATTGTTGGCCAAGAACTGGTTGAGGGTAGCATGGTGCTGCTGGAAGAAGTTGCCTTGGTTCATTGGAACGCCCTGATTAGCTTGATTAGCTTGATTAGCTTGCATCATCTGCATCATCTGCATCATCAACTGAGTGTTCTGAGCAGTAGTCTGCATAATTGCTCTCCAAGCCTCAGGCGGAGGAGGAGGTGAAGGAGGACGTTCTGGGACCTCTTCACCCTCTGGGTTGGCATTCGGAACCCTTTTCGGAGCCATCCTGTAAGAGATGACCACGAATCAGCAATTGATTGACAAAAAGGAATAAGCTGAATCAATGGAATGAATAGCAACAAGTCTTCACAATAATCATTCGAACAATAAGAACGAATGAAATCATCCGAGCAAGAGGAACGAATGAATTTCTCAGTTAATTGATAACATCAGTCTTCACGAGAAGCCACATAGGGATCAAAAGGATAAAATAATAAAACAACAAGGTACGGAAAGGAACAAACACAAGAGAGGAGTTTCGTTCTAACATCTTTGTGCTGAAAGCATATGAACGCGTTACGAAAAGGTTTTGCAATCCCCGGATCAGCATAGCCAAGGACCCTTTAAGATGCAACTCCTGATAGTAACCTCGGTCATATAACTCCTTCACTCAATGTCGAACCCCGAACTCACTAACCTGCATTCGTTGGAAGAATGCCTACGATCTACTGGATAAAACCCACCTATAGTTTTCCGAAAGATTCCAGTTATGCAATCAGGTGTTGGGGATACACGGGAAGCACCGCGCAATCAACTCTAACCTACATCCAGGTGTATCCATCCTTCAACACATAACCAGTCTTTCTCGGAAACTGTGTACCTCGGACCTTCGAAAAGCATCCACTATAACAAGCTATGGCAATACTCCCGAACATCCTCCCCAGTACTGGGTGATGTCGGGGTTATCGTGCCACTGGCCGTATAGGGGAGATTTTCGATGTCGGCCGTCTTAAGTATTTAGTACTGTCGCGATAAGCTTGTCACAACGATACCCCGAAGCTCAACTCCTCGGTAACAGGAGGCATCGGGAACAATATCCTTGTCACAAGAACATCGAAACAATCCCAGAATACTCGCGGGATCCTAAAAAAAAAATTTTGTGCAAATTTTGAAGATAGGAGAGACAAGAGTAGACGTCAGGAGTCCTCACCAGAGAGAAAGGGGATGAGAAGCAAAGAAATCCTACTCTCCGATATAATATAGGACTCAAAAGTTTTCAGTGTGTGCCTAGACTCAACCGTCAACGGTTCGATCAAACAGTGGGGGCTCCTAGGTCGGAGAAGGCTCTGATAACCAACTTGTAATGCCCAGGATGGAGTTATACCTCCTACGTGTCGAGGCACGACTTAAAGGCATAAGTCCATCCTAGAATGATCTCAAGTTTGGTAATCTTTGCACAACTCATGTAAAAGAGGGATAGTAAACTGAAAATAGTTGGCTTACAATCGCCACGTCACAGAATAACAGTACAAGTCTCAAACATCATACAATAAGATCACTACAACCATCTAAGGGCAAAAGCCAATGTCAAAGTACCAAACTCAGATAAAACAACCACAGGCGGATCGAATCCTAGTAAGAGACTCCACTACTGATCGTCCGGGTAGCGCACGTAGTAGCGACTACGCTCCTCGTCGTACTCCCAATCCAGCTCGGTGCCATCACCTGGATAGCTCACAGCTGGACCTGCATCTGGTGTGTGAAGTAACTGTGAGCCACAGAGGACTCAGCAATCCCGTTCCCGGGTAACAGAACTATCAAAGCCTTTAGGTGAGGGAAAGGCTGAAGAAAGAACAAGTCTGCAGCAACAACTAGCAACTAGCTTTCGCAAGTGAGAGCGAGGAGAGAAGGCAACGCGAGAAGTGATCACGAAGTGATCCTAGCTACAAGCTCACAAACATAACCCCTCCGTGTTCAACTCCCGAATCCCTATTCGGAAATTGACAGTCACGGAACACACGCTGGTAGTGTATTAGTATCATTGTGTCAAGTTATCTACAACCGGAATTAACAAGCTCCCATCTGCCACATAACCGCGGGCACGGCTTTCGAAAGTTTAAACCCTGCAGGGGTGTTCCAACTTGACCCATTACAAGCCCACGATCCGCGGAGTCGCAACTCCAAAGTGGGAAGACCCGAGTATCCTCGGAATCCCGTGCTCAAGATATACCGAGCTAAGGTAAGGCTAATCCAGCAAATCCTCCCGGCGTGCCGACACCCTGATAGTAGCCGCGCGTATCTCGTCTCAGGCCACGACCGGATGGGTGATCCCACAGGTTTTTACCAAACCTTGAGTTTCCTCGAGGTGGCCCCGCGTAACCCCCGTTTCGGACCAACACTCATGAGGAGCACTGGCCCGGGGTTGTTGAATTAAATAAAAAGGGTTTATAACTCCCTATGCATGTTTAGTTTGTTATTAAGCAAATAGTACCAATGTTGGGATTTGCTGGAAAAGACTTAGCACTTAGCGGTTTATCGAGGGGGTCCCATACACCCCAACCGTGTTAGGAACGCACAATCAAGGAACATAAAACCGGCTTATACGGATCCTAACGGCATGAGTGGAACAAAACACCAAGCAAAAGGCTTAGCCTTCCACCCTTGCCAATATATAGGTGATTTCAGTTAAAGCATTTATATAGTGTGATATCACCCAACCAAAACTTCATCATGGAGCAAGCATCTTCACTTCACCTGCAACTAGCAACGCTATAAGAAGGGACTGAGCGAAGCGTACTTAGCCAAGCAACGGTTTGCATAGGTAGGGTGGTTAAACATGGCAATTGGCTACAAGTAGGAGGCTGACAAGAAGAACATGGGCATCGAGGCAAAACTATAGATCGAGACTACTAGCAATAGGCGAAGATAGTAAAGTTATCGGGGTTCGGTCATCTTGCCTGAAGAGAAGACGTTCGGATCAAAAGAAGGGTCCTCGTGCTCAAACTCGTTGGAAACCTCGTGCTCAACCTCGTTGGAAAACTCGTGCTCAACTTCCGGCTCTAAAAAAGACAAACACACCAAGCACCAATCAACAAAATGCAATGCGCACTCGAAAAACATGAATGCATGATGGATGCACTAAAGATGCACATGGAGCACGTAAAACATCACTCAAGCAAAACACCTCAAAACAAGATAACAACCTGATATTATTAATCTACACAGAAAATCACCCAAGTTTGATATAATATTCGCTGAAATCGGAGTTACGGGCTAAAAGTTATGCCCGAAACAAGATTTGAGCGAAAACTGCAAATTACAGCAACATAGCATCTTGGGAGCTCAAAATAATTAATCTACAGCACCCAAAAAGCATGGCAAGGACTTGAACATAAACTAGATATAAAGTACAGCAACTAGGTCCAAAGTTCACCCCCAACGGAGTCACGGATCAATAGCAATGATCTTGGACATATTGAACTTTGAAATAAAATTCTGGCAGCAGAATTTTATTGAAAGTTTGGAGCAAAAGATAAACATGCTACAGCCACTCAAATGGACATGTGAGGACATGAATGGAAAGACAACAATATATACTTCAAGGAACAATCAAAATCCACCCCAAAACTATCATGCTTTGTCCTACAACATCACACGAACATGGCATCGGAACGTTACAGATTTCAGACTTAGTGAAATTTCACTAAGTCCTAAAACAGCAACATCATCATAGCATGTAAAAGAGCATGTTTAAGACACCTCGAAACTAAACATGGCAAAGGGTAAGCACCTCATCAAAATACATATGACGGTGATCCCGAAACACACAAGCATGCATCATTGTGGTGAACACACCGATTACAACGAGCTAAACAAGATGACATTTCATAACAAGTGAAAACACAACATGTGAACATGGCACTTTGCAAAGATGATAACAAGGAAACAATACATCTACCATGCAACCTATCACACACAACACGTAGTTCGTGACAAGACGAACACGTGGACATGTCATTTGCATCGTTTGGACAAACGAGCTAGAAGATATCACATGTCAAAGGTGGCATGAAAATAACACATAACAGCAGTTTATATCATGATGCACTCTTGCAACAGCAAAACAAGTGTCAAGATGACATCTAACATGCATGACTACAACAGGTAAAGCGTAGAGGGCATCTCCACGAACATCTGGACATGCTACACGCGCAAAACGGAGCAACAGGCACCAAGTTACAGCAGGTCAAAGTATGCATCTCAGATCAGGAAAAAACAGAGACTTAGGGTTTTGAATTGAACCTAGATCCAGATCTGAGTCAACGGGCTTCGCTGGGCTGGAACGGATCTGCGAGACGGCCCAGGTGGAAGAAGTGGCCCGCGGCGGCGCTGGCCCGCGAAGAAGGGTGGAAGGAGGCGGCCCGCTGACGGCCTGCGGTGCGGAGTGAGGCGAGCCGGCCTGGCTCGCGAAGGCGGCGCGGCCCGCTGCGAGGCGAGGCGCGGCCTGGCTGGAGGCCCAGGTGCCCGGCCCGCGCGCGGGAGGCAAAGCGAAGGGCGGCGGCCTGTCGACGATCGGGCGACCCAGCGAGGCGCTCGGCCTGGCGATCGCTGGAACGGAGGGAGTTCGGGCCGGGGAAGCAGCTCCTGGCCCGGCGCGTTGCGGCCGACGAAGTGGTCCCGCCTGGACCTGGCCCGGTGCGGTCGAGGCCGACGCGGCGCGAGGTGGAACCGCTCGATGCGGCCAGGCGACGCGCGGGATCCGGCGGGGCGCCTCCTGGCGTTGACCTCGCGCTCAGATCGAGGGTCCGGTCGGCCGCGCTGGTACGAGGGGATCGAGGATCCTTCGGGATCTGGATAATTTGGAGGATTGGATCTGATAAAAAGAGAAAAAAAAAGAAAGTGGAGAAGGGGGAAGAAGAAGGGGATGCCCAACTAGACCTAGGGGTCTATATATAGCAGTTTTAGACTAGGGTTTGGAGACTAGGGTGTCTAGGAGCCCTCCGATCGTGATCCAACGGATCCGATCGCGGGGATAGAAATAAAGGCCTAGACGGAGATAAAAGAAAACAGCAGGGGTATTTTCGGAACACGAAGCGAAGGCACTTCGGGCCCACACGAGCAACGGAGGGAAAAGTCAACGGAGTCCAAACGAGACGAGATTTGAGAGGCGGGTTGCACACAACAAAACAACAACACACAACACAACCTCGCGGCACACCGGTAACGAAAAACGCCCGAACAACAAAGTAGGCCTACGGGACGTCACGGACACGTGAGGGAGCTCCGGAACACGAAACGGACAACGGGAAGAAACACACGGAACCGGATGCAACCCACAACACAAAAGAAATGCAATGCACATGTCTACATGATATGAATGAAAGCCACACACTCACACAACAAAACGACGAAAGCCCGAAAGACAAAGAACCCGAAATGGAAATAGATGAAGCCGGAGATATATTATAAGCCCAAAAGGGAAAGTATTACATCCGGGGCATTACAAAAAGAGAGTGTTGGTGCCCAACCCACCTCAAACATATGCCCCGAGGAGCAAAACGGCTCACAAACTACCAGGGGGCTCGCAGAGAGTTGAATACCCTTGTAGTGAACATGGCTTGGAAGCCCGGTGCATGCACCTAAAACCCCGGATTAACCTGCCTGCCTCAAGTAAATCACGCCGTCCAGGTAAACCTGGTATGACCCGTCGAACCTGCCACAAGTTACTCCTTCGGGACCCTGAACTTGGTCATGTTAAATTGACGATCATCGAGTTGATTACCTAAAGACAAAATCTTTACGAGATTTTGAAACATTGGGTAGCTTGTCATCGATGATTTGGTTAAGGATTGCGGAGCATCTTGACAGGCTTTGCTAAAATGGTTAATGACAGTAGCTTGGCAGCTCATAAAAAGCCTCGAATTTGGAGCATGGCAGCTCGTAAAAAGCCTCGACTACATGGTTTTATTTTCCCAAAAAACCTTATTTCTATTTTTTTTATTTCACAAATCTTGGTCGTCATGATCATTGGTTTTTAACCAAGTCCATTGATGCGAGGCTGGACAACTAGAAGGTTGACCATATATCTACAAAGTTAAAGTCTGGGTCATGAACACCAGCGAGAGTTAAACCGGCATTCATCGTAACCCGGATTAGCCATCAGGCTATGCCAAACAAGAGCGCCAAGAACCTCATCAGCGCCTGTGCTTTCAATTATTTCTACCGGGTTAAGGTCGACAAGCACACTTAATCAGAGGTATGGTATATGTTTTTGATCAAAAGCTATTCCTTTGATATATATGTCAGAGCAGTATAATCCGTCTGGTGGTAAACCGCCAGGACATCTTTTAGCTTCGTTCATGCAGGCACAGGTAATATAAGTTGATCACGTATTGCAAACAGAAGATTAAATTGAGAGATGCCAATCCAAATAGTACCATAACAGTGGGACAAAGGCAGTATTTCAATTATCCTATTACAAGGCACTTGCAGGCCCGAATGGATCAAAAGTTTCTGGAAAAGTACTCAGCAACTACAAGTTAAACCAGATGGTTTACGACTCCTCTTCACGCTGCGAAGGTTGAGGGTCATCTTGTTTCGGGTCTTCGTTGACTTCAGGCAATTGCTGGAAATCAGGAGCGCTCCAGTCAATCTTGGAGAGGGCACGGAAATACACTTCATCATTGATAAGATCTGAAGGGTCAATATCTGGAGCGAAAGTGTGGTTACGAACTGGTGGGATCCGATTTTCAGTGTCGTAAACCGTCCGCTCCACCCGCGAATTTTCTAAGTCATAAGCCGGATGATACCTTGTCAAATCTACTTCATCGGCAAGCTTACTAGCAAGCGGGCGCATGTCCTTGGTCAAAGAACGGAGATCCTCAGCAAAGAAGGCTCACCCGTCCTCTTTCATGCTAGGGTAGCCGTTCATGGCCTCCGCCGGATCAAAATCGGGTCAACGCCATGAGAGAGCCAGCCCGTGCAGCAGACTTCTTCACCTCAACAAGACGCGCAAGTAAGACAGATAGCTTTTCCAGGGTGGCTTGGATAGTGGTCGGCGCCAGTTTATTGTGCGACATGGCACTGATAGCCCTTTGAGCGCCGAAGTAGAGCTGCTCCACCAGGGTATAAGCGGCCTTGAGCTTCTTCCGGACATCGTATCCAAGATGAGTTATGCACCTCCCTGTATGCAATTGGCGAGTTAAACCGGAGCGGAACAAAGATTGCAAGGATACAACTATACGAAGACAGATACTCACCGAAGATAGCAGAAGTCATGTTCTCTATTTGTTGTTTCAACCCGGATAGTTCCTGTGTAACCGGATTGAGAGCGGCTTCGGCATCCCTTGCTCTTTTTTCTAGAGCGTCCCTTTGCACCTCCAATGTGGACCGCTCCGCTTCAAAATATTTCTTTAATTTTTCCATGTTAGTCAAAGCAAGGACAAGTTCTTCCTTTGCTTTGGTTGAAGCAGTCTCATGGGAGGCCAAGCTATTCCGGAGTTCGGTTGCCTCCGAAGCTCTCCGGTTCAAGTCAGCCCGCAAGGAAATCAAACGGGTTAGAAGGACAGATCAATCAAAGTCTCAAGCACATAACAAGTTATGCACTCGACACTTGGGGGCTAATGTACAATTGAAGTAAAGAAAGCAAAAAATTTCAGACAAGTCCCAAACCCATAAACAAGTTATGACCTTGGCACTTGGGGGCTAATGTACATTCATTCTCAGACATAAGTAAAGTCCCGGTTCACCTACAATGAAGCTAAACTGACACTTGGGGGCTACTATGGCCTAAAGGTAGGAGTGCAAAGTACAAAGCAGAACTGGAAAGCAAAAGGAAAGAAAGTCACCTCATATTTATCTTTGATCATATTGACTAAGCCGGCTTCATAGTCACGGCTGGTGAAGAGCCGGTTTAGATACCCGGAATGAAGTTCCTGGGCACTCAGCTGAGCATAGCTTGATAAGTCGGTGCTCCACTTGTCTTTATCTTGTTGAAGTTTTTCTTCCTTGGCAGTATGCTTAGCCAAGGCAACATGCTCGGAGGGAGCAGTAAAGCCTAACCCGGTTATTTCAACATCTGCTGTCGAGGCAGCAGTTGGCTGGAGAGGATCAGCAGTGTGCATCGGACTAACAGGAGCCGGGCTAGCCCGAGGAGGAGTAACCCAGACTGGGCTTGCCGGTTCAGCCGTGTTCTCCATGTCATCACCACCCGGAGCAGCAACATCTTCATGATCCATAGGAGCGGGATCATCGAGTTGAACTTCAAAGTTGTCCTCTGGAGGGATGGCCGCTTCAGGGTCCTTGGCCGGTTCAGCAGTAGTTTGTCTCCACAGCCAGTTTATTTGCTTTTGCCTTTTTGCTAGGCTTGGGCATTCTGGTAAAGATCAAAAGAACAATGAGAATCACAAAGTTAAAACAGGAAGATAAACCGGACGTTTGAAAGAAGGACTTACCCAGGAACGGTCTTGAGCACTGGGACTTGCGTAGCGGTCGACTCGCTGGAATAAGACAAAGGAGCCTCCTGGTAGTTGGGATCAGACGGTTTAAGTGGTTTACGTATAAGGCCTGCTTTTGGATGAAGAAGGGTTGGAGGGAGCAAAACCTCTGAGCGGCGTCTGCGAGCCGGCGTAAGGGGTATTCTGGACGATTCAACCACATGGCCACTATGGCGCGTGGTCCGGCGAACTTCATGCTACTGTGTCTTCAAAAGAAAGTTGGGATCCAATTAAGCATAAGGGTGAGAAAATGGATATTTCCGGGATACCCAGCGGATCTTGGGTGGCAACGGTTCTGAATCAGAAGAGAGAGAAATTACCTCAACTCCCTACGCTTTACTTCCCTTCGCCAGGTCCTAAGGAAAGGCATTGTTAACATAAATTCAGACAAAGGGAGATCAAAAGACATAAGGGTTAATTAGTACCTCAGAATCCGTATCATCCTCTTCAGAGTTTGAACCGGAAGCAGGAACAACTTTCTTTTACTTCACAGCAAAAGTTTTCTTGCGTGATTGCTTCGCCGGTTTATCCTGAGTTTTCCTCTTCCAGAAGGGATCATTGGCTTGTGAAAAGGAACAAGAACATGTTGAAAACAAGTGATATGAATAGATTAAACCGAAAGAAAAGGGTCGGAAGAGCTTTACCGATGGCGATTTGTTGGTTAAACAGAATGGAGCTAAACCGGTGCGGCTGCAATCCTCCAGATGGATGTTCAGCATCTTCTTAGCAGACTCAGTAACTTCATTATCAGGAAGCACTATTTTTGTGTGGCGTTGAGGATCTTCCGGTTTGCCGGTATATTTGCACATCAAGCTTGAGCGTCGACTTAGTGGAAGAATGCTCCAAGAGAGCCAGCATCGGACGAAATCGACTACGGTTAAACCGTTTGCCACGAAAGCCGTGAGTTTGGAAAGTTGAGGGGCATATCGAGCCCGGTCTTGGGTGCTTAGACGCTGCGACAAAGGATGATTTGGAGCCAGGCGGTAAGCGCTGTAACCCGGCAGCGGATTCTCTCCTTCAGGTGAAGTATCCTTACAATAGAACCGAGTCTGGTTCCATTCTTTGGGGTGACTGTGAAGAGCGGCGTGAGAAAAACTTACATCCTTCCTTTTCTGGATGCTGACACCACCCAGTTCCTGATGAGGTCTGATGGCTTCTCGCCCCTCGTTGGCTACCCCAAGTGGAAGGTTTGAGATGCAGTGTAGCAGAAGTTTTCCCTTGGCAAAGATACCAAGGATCGATTTCCCCTGAGACTCCTTGTTTCAACAAGAAGGTGTCAACTGCTAACGGCGCCAGATATTAGCAATCAACATGGACCTGCACATAGATACAAATAACTTTGCTCCCGACGAGTACAGAGAGCTTGTCAATCCCTCCGGCCTTGTCGTTTACAAAGGATCAAACGCAAGTGATAATAGTGATAGGTATTGCTGCAATAGTAAGTAAAAGCGGAAAGTAAATAGCGGGTGTGATCAATGATGGTAATATGGACCGGAGTCCCTGTTGGGGAACGTAGTATTTTAAAATTTTCCTACGATCACGCAAGATCTATCTAACAGATGCATAGCAACGAGAGGGAAGAGTGTGTCTACGTACCCTCATAGACCGGAAGCGGAAGCGTCAAGTGACGCGGTTGATGTAGTCGAACTTCTTCGCGATTCAACCGATCAAGCACCGAACGTACGGCACCTCCGCGTTCAGCACACGTTCAACTTGATGACGTCCCACGAGCTCTTGATCCAATTGATCTTCACGGGAGAGTTTCGCCAGCACGACGGCGTGGTGACGGATATGATGTATTTACCGGCGCAGGGCTTCGCCTAAGCACTACAACGGTATGACCGAGGTGTGTTTCTGTGGAGGGGGGCACCGCACACGGCTGGAACAATTCAACTTGTGTGTCTTTGGGTGCCCCCCTGCCCCCGTATATAAAGGAGCAAGGGAGGAGGGCCGGCCGGCCTCCTATGGTGCGGCTAGGGCAATCCTACTAGGAATAGGATTGCAATCCTATTCCTAGTAGGAGTCCACCAAGAAGGAAGAGAGGGAAAGGAAAAAGAGGGAGAGGTGGCGCCCCCCCCCCCCAATCCTAGTCCAACTAGGATCCCCTGGTGGGGCGCCGGCCAGCCTCTATGGGCTGCCTCTCACCTTTCCTCAAGGCCCACTATGGACCATCCCCCCTCGTAGGGGGTTCCGGTAACCCCCTCCGGCAATCCAGTTAAATCCGAAACTTTTCCGGAACACTTCCGGTGTCCGAATATAGTCGTCCAATATATCAATCTTTATGTCTCGGACATTCCGAGACTCCTCGTCATGTCCGTGATCTCATCCGGGACTCCGAACTACCTTCGGTACATCAAAACTCATAAACTCATAATATCGATCGTCATCAAACGTTAAGCGTGCGGACCCTACGGGTTCGAGAACTATGTAGACATGACCGAGACTCATCTCCGGTCAATAACCAATAGCGGAACCTGGATGTTCATATTAGCTCCTACATATTCTACGAAGATCTTTTATCGGTCAAAACCGCATAACAACATACGTTGTTCCTTTTGTCATCGGTATGTTACTTGCCCGAGATTCGATCGTCGGTATCTCCATACCTAGTTCAATCTCATTACCGGCAAGTCTCTTTACTAGTTCCGTAACACATCATCTCGTGACTAACTCATTAGTATTTTGCTTGCAAGGCTTATTATGATGTGTGTTACCGAGAGGGCCCAGAGATACCTCTCCGACACTCGGAGTGACAAATCCTAATCTTGATCTCTGCCAACACCACGAGTACTTTCGGAGACACCTGTAGAGCATCTTTATGATCACCCAGTTACGTTGTGACGTTTGATAGCACACAAGGTGTTCCTATGGTATTCGGGAGTTGCATAATCTCATAGTCATAGGAACATGTATAAGTCATGAAGAAAGCAATAGCAGTAAAACTAAACGATCATAGTGCTATGCTAACGGATGGGTCTTGTCCATCACATCATTCTCCTAATGATGTGATCCCGTTGATCAAATGACAACTCATGTCTATGGCTAGGAAACATAACCATCTTTGATCAATGAGCTAGTCTAGTAGAGGCATACTAGGGACATACTATTTTGTCTATGTATCCACACATGTACTAAGTTTCCGGTTAATACAATTCTAGCATGAATAATAAACATTTATCATGATATAAGGAAATATAAATAACAACTTTATTATTGCCTCTAGGGCATATTTCCTTCAGTCTCCCACTTGCACTAGAGTCAATAATCTAGCTCACATCGCCATGTGATTTAATATCGATAGTTCACATCGTTATGTGAATAACACCCATAGTTCACATCGCCATGTGACCAACACCCAAAGGGTTTACTAGAGTCAATAATCTAGTTCACATCGCTATGTGATTAATACCCAAGAGTAATAAGGTCTGATCATGTTTTGCTTGTGAGAGAAGTTTAGTCAACGGTTCTGTCACATTCAGATCCGTATGTATTTCGCAAATTTCTATGTCTACAATGCTCTGCATGGAGCTACTCTGGCTAATTGCTCCCACTTTCAATACGCATCCAGATTGATACATAGAGTCATCTGGATTTAGTGTCAAAGCTTGCATCGGCGTAACCCTTTACGACGAACTCTTTATCACCTCCATAATCGAGAAACATTTCCTTAGTTATCCAGTTACTAAGGATAATTTTGACCGCTGTACGGTGATCTACTCTTGGATCACTATTGTACCTCCTTGTCAAACTCATGGCAAGGTACACAACATGTTTGGTACACAGCATGGCATACTTTATAGAACCTATGGCTGAGGCATAGGGAATGACTTTCATTCTCTCTATATTTTTCTGCCCTGGTCTGGCTCTGAGTCTTACTCAACTTCACACCTTACAAGTCAGGCAAGAACTCCTTCTTTGACTGATCCATTTGAACTTCTTCAAAATCTTATCAAGGTATGTACTCATCGAAAGTCTTATCAAGTGTCTCGATCTATCTCTATAGATCTTGATGCTCAATTTGTAAGCAGCTTCACCAAGGTCTTTCTTTGAAAAACTCCTTTCAAACACTCCTTTATGCTTTCCAGAAAATTCTACATCATTTCCGATCGACAATATGTCATTCACATATACTTATCAGAAAGGTTGTAGTGCTCCCACTCACTTTCTTGTAAATACAGGCTTCACCGCAAGTCTGTATAAATCTATATGCTTTGATCAACTTATCAAAGCGTATATTCCAACTCCGAGATGCTTGCACCAGTCCATAGATGGATCGCTGAAGCTTGCACATTTTGTTAGCACCTTTAGGATTGACAAAACCTTCTGGTTGCATCATATACCAGTCTTCTTTAATAAATCCATTAAAGAATGCAGTTTTGTTATCCATTTGCCAGATTTCATAAAATGCGGCAATTGCTAACATGATTCGGACAGACTTAAGCATCGCTACGGGTGAGAAAGTCTCATCGTAGTCAACTCCTTGAACTTGTTGAAAAACTTTTGCAACAAGTCGAGCTTTGTAAACAGTAACATTACCGTCAGCGTCAGTCTTCCTCTTGAAGATCCATTTATTTTCGATGGCTTGCTGATCATCGGGCAAGTCAACCAAAGTCCACACTTTGTTCTCATACATGGATTCCATCTCAGATTTCATGGCCTCAAGACATTTTGCGGAATCAGGGCTCATCATCGCTTCCTCATAGTTCGTAGGTTCATCATGGTCCAGTAACATGACTTCCAGAACCGGGTTGCCGTACCACTCTGATGCGGAACGAACTCTGGTTGATCTACGAAGTTCAGTAGAAACTTGATCTGAAGTTTCATGATCATCATCATTAGCTTCCTCACTAATTGGTGTAGGAATCACTGGAACTAGTTTCTGTGATGTTCCACTTTCCAATTCGGGAGAAGGTACAATTACCTCATCAAGTTCTACTTTCCTCCCACTCACTTCTTTCGAGAGAAACTCCTTCTCTAGAAAGGATCCACTCTTAGCAACAAAGACCTTGCCTTCGGATCTGTGATGGAAGGTGTACCCAACAGTTTCTTTTGGGTATCCTATGAAGATTTACTTCTCCGATTTGGGTTCGAGCTTATCATGTTGAAACTTTTTCACATAAGCATCGCAGTCCCAAACTTAAAGAAATGACAGCTTAGGTTTCTCGTCAAACCATAGTTCGTACGGTGTCATCTCCACGGATTTAGATGGTGCCCTATTTAACGTGAATGTAGCTGTCTCTAATGCATAACCTCAAAAGCGATAGTGGTAGATCGGTAAGAGACATCATCAATCGCACCATATCTAATAAAGTACGGTTATGACGTTCGGACACACCATTACACTGTGGTGTTCCAGGTGGCGTGAGTAGTGAAACTGTTTCACATTGTTTTTATTGAAGGCCAAACTCGCTAACTCAAATATTATACCTCTACGATCATATCGTAGAAACTCTTATTTTCTTGTTACGATGATTCTCCACTTCACTCTGAAATTCTTTGAACTTTTCAAATGTTTCAGACTTGTGCTTCATTAAGTAGATATACCCATATCTGCTCAAATCATCAGTGAAGGTCAGAAAATAACGATACCTACCGCGAGCTTCAACACTCATTGGTCCGCATGCATCAGTATGTATGATTTCCAACAACTCTGTTGCTCGCTCCATGGTTCCGGAGAACGGAGTTTTAGTCATCTTGCCCATGAGGCATGGTTCGCAAGCACCAAGTGATTCATAATCAAGTGATTCCAAAAGTCCATCACTATGGAGTTTCTTCATGCGCTTTACACCAATATGACCTAAACGGCAGTGCCACAAATAAGTTGCACTATCATTATTACCCTTGCATCTTTTGGCTTCAATATTATGAATATGTGTATCACACGATCGGGATCCAACAAACCATTTTCATTGGGTGTATGACCATAGAAGGTTTTATTCATGTAAACAGAACAACAATTATTCTCTAACTTACATGAATAACCGTATTGCAATAAACATGATCAAATCATATTCATGCTCAATACAAACACCAAATAACACTTATTTAGGTTCAACACTAATCCCGAAAGTATAGGGAGTGTGCAATGATGATCATATCAATCTTGGAACTACTTCCAATACACATCGTCACTTCATCCTTTAACTAGTTTCTGTTCATTATGCAATTCCTATTTCGAGTTACTACTCTTTAGCAACTGAACCAATATCAAATACCGAGGGGTTGCTATGAACACTAGTAAAATACACATCAATAATCTGTATATCAAATATACCTTTGTTCACTTTGTCATCCTTCTTATCCGTCAAATATCTAGGGCAGTTCCACTCCTAGTGACCATTTCCTTTGCAGTAGAAGCACTTAGTTTCAGGCTTGAGTTTAGCTTTGGGTTTCTTCACGGGAGTGACAACTTGCTTGTCATTCTTTTTGAAGTTTCCGTTCTATCCCTTTGCCCTTTACTTGAAACAAGTGGTCTGGTTAACCATCAACACTTGATGCTCTTTCTTGATTTCTACCTTCGCCGATTTCAGCATCGTGAAGAGCTCGGGAATTACTTTCGTCATCCCTTGCATATTATAGTTCATCACGAAGTTCTACTAACTTGGTGATAGTGTCTAGAGAACTTTGACAATTACTATCTTATCTGGAAGATTAACTCCCACTTGATTCAAGCAATTGTACTACCCAGACAATCTGAGCACCTGCTCACTGGTTGAGCTATTCTCCTCCATCTTGTAGGCAAAGTACTGTCAGAGGTCTTATACCTCTCGACACGGGCATGAGTATGAAATACTAATTTCAACTCTTGGAACATCTCATATGCTCCGTGGCGTTTCAAAACGTTTTTGAAGTCCCGGTTATAAGACGTAAAGCATGGTGCACTAAACTATCAAGTAGTCATCATATCGAGCTTTTGTCAAAACGTTCATAACGTCTACATCTGCTCCTGCAATAGGTCTGTCACCTTGCGGTGCATCAAGGACATAATTCTTCTGTGCAGCAATGAGGATAATCCTCAGATCACGGAACAATTCCGCATCATTGCTACTAACATCTTTCAACTTGGTTTTCTCTAGGAACATATAAAAAATAAATGTGGAGCAACATCGCGAGCTATTGATCTACAACATAGATATGCTAATACTACCAGGACTAAGTTCATGATAAATTAAAGTTCAATTAATCATATTACTTAAGAACTCCCACTTAGATAGACATCCCTCCGGTCATCTAAATGATCACGTGATCCAAATCAACTAAACCATGTCCGATCATCACGTGAGATGGAGTAGTTTCAATGGTGAACATCTTATGTTGATCATATCTACTATATGATTCACGCTCGATCTTTCGGTCTCCAGTGTTCCGAGGCCATATCTGCATATGCTAGGCTCGTCAAGTTTAACCCGAGTACTCTGCGTGTGCAAAACTGGCTTACACCTGTTGTATTTGAATGTAGAGCTTATCACACCCGATCATCACGTGGTGTCTCGGCACGACGAACTTTCGCAACGGTGCATACTCAGGGAGAACACTTATACCTTGAAATTTAGTAAGGGATCATCTTATAATGCTACCGTCGTTCTAAGCAAAATAAGAAGCATAATAAGATAAACATCACATGTAATCAAAATATATGACATGATATGGCCATCATCATCTTGTGCTTTTGATCTCCATCTCCAAAGCACCGTCATGATCACTGTCACACCCCAAAAATATTTATTTGGAATTTTGAAAACTTTTCAAAATTTTTGCTAAGATTTAAAAATTTTCTTGGAGGGTTCAGATTGGAGGGTGGACTCATTTGATTTAATTATTTTGGAGGTTTTCAAAACTATTTCTTTCTAAAGAATCTTTGGTTTTTGGTTATTTATTTTTTCAAGGGCAAAAGTCCTTTCCACCTCTTCTAACACCATAAAACTTCTCCAAATATTTTCTGTCACTACAAAAATTACCTCTCAAGTCATGCACACCTTCTGTGGTATTATTCAACTCCTCCCCACTCCACAAAAATATTCTTTCTACATATTTTGAATTCCAAAAGTGGAATTTGAATTAATCATAGTTTCTTGACATTTACAAAGGAACTATATTTTCTATGACTCTTCTGCCTCTACCAAAATTATCCCTACATATATATTACCCCTTAACCCATTTCTTCAAAAACATTTGGTCCCACAGTTCAAAAATTTCAAACCAAATTCAATTCAAATTTGGTCCAGAAATCATATTTCTGCCCCAAACCATTTCCAAACTTCACCAAAATTCTTGGCCTCCTGGCAAACTCATTTTTGAGTAAATACACACCACCACACAAGACCCCATGATCAACCAAGTTGTTTAAGACCTCAAAACATTTCATCAAACAGTTGGCAGGCATACTGTTCCACACTGAATAAAATTCAGTTAACTGAATTCTTCAGCCGACAGGGGCCGGCGATGCCGTGCACCCCTCATCTTCCTCTCCCGCACGGCGATGTCGCCCGCTTTCATTGCCGCAGCTCCCCCTGGCCCAGCGCCCAGCCACTCCACTCCGGTGAGATGGCACCGGGCCGGTGCAGCCTCCCCGGGCTCGTCCACGGCGGAGCCGAGCGGAACGCCTCGGCCATCAATCGCTCTTTTACTCCACTTCAACGCTCCTACCTACCTCCCTGCCCACGCGTCATCTTCCTTCGCCCCTACGCGCAAAGGACACACCAGCCACGCCGCACGGGGCCCGTTTGACAGTCGCCGGAGCCGGCCGCTCCGCCGCGCCCGTGCGGACAGCACATCGCAAACGTGTCAAGCAGGCACGAGCTCGTCCACGCGGAAGCTTCGGACGAGCACCACGGGCCTCTTGAATGCCCCATCGCCCAGACCACCGGCCAGAACCAACCTCGGCGACCATATT